>JAUJYZ010000412.1:0-1228270 GCA_033675265.1 Actinostola sp. cb2023 | reverse complement strand
GAATAATGATGAACTCTAAGTAAGTGGATAATGAATGAATAACTCGACAAATGAATGTGGAATATGTAAATGATTAATAAAGAATAAATGGACCATTGTATTTGAAGAAATGATAATGTTTGGTGTAAATAAATGGTGTAAATAAATGGTGCGTGTAGCGTGGTGGAAGAATATACGGTTTGGAACAGTTGAGATGTTAAATAATTGATGGAAATAATGGTAAATGTTCGCAACGTTACGTAACGCGTGCTATAGACAGACAATGGCTACTGGGGAGGAACGGGGATACGTGGCTAAAAATACCGAGGAAGGAGCAGGGGAGAGTGACTCAATCCTTCCAAGGGAGATCTTCAGGGGCGAGACCCTTGGAAGGAGGACGAAGTCCGACATATTTCAAACCTTTGAGCTAGCTGCAAGGTCAAGCCCTATATGTCTAGAGGTGCACTCGTAGGAGCCATGTGAGTCTCTGGTGTGGCGTGGAAAAGAATAAACGTGGCAATGGGTAATGGGTGTATATAGGATGAGGCTGGTGGTGAGTAAAACTTACTTGGATGGAGCGTGGCGGGTTGGTAAAGCCCGAGGCGTTTAGCATACTGAACCGTGGTAAGTCTTTCGGCCATGATTAGATTGTGAGGAATAGGTGCGGCGCAGGAATGGCTGGAATGGACGCTAATGTAATGTGAGAGCATTTTGATGAATGGGGCTGGAAGCTTGGTGTTTGGTGACGGCGCGGAATGGTGAGGGGGGAGGGGAGGTAGGTGAGGTGAAAAGGGGGTGAACTGGGGTGGAGTGTGGAGTGCCTGTGTGTTGAGTGGTGAGGAGGAGTGGGGCTGGTGGGACAAGATTTCAAGCTCCCGTTGATTAACTCTTGGTGGAACGTGGTACTACTGAGTCCCATCTCCCTCCACGGTGTCATATTTTCTGCTACGATCTTCCCGTTCCTTCCCCCGGTAGCCGTCGTTTGTGCTTTCACGCGTGCTCGCAACTTTGCTAGCGTCATCAATTGCGTTCGGTTTTGTCTGTTATTTATTATTTAATTTTGCTTGTTGTCTATTCCTTCACTCTAGACATTCTATCACTCCTACATGGTCGTTCGTTTTACGTTGACGAAAACCACCTTCCCTCCCCGCTTCGCCGCCGTCCCCTCCCCTCAATAACCATTTTGTTTCGTATACCTAATATTTATATTTTCACTGTATTGTCATATTTTCATTTTCTTTCTTCATTCGCCTTTTTTTTTTCCTATCTTTTTCTTTTAATTTCTGAACCCTTTATCCATTTATTGATCTATTTATTTATTTATCCATTTATTTATTTATTTCTATTTTTATTTTCAATTTTTTATTTTTCAATTTTTTATTTTTTAATCCTCACATACAGCCACTTTATTTATCAATTTTTATAATTTTTTTTTTTTTAATCTTTTTTTTTTTTTCATTATTATTTTCTATTATTATTATTTTATTAATCTTTAATTAATTCACAATTTTAATTTTCTATTTATTTTTCTTTCTTTATATTTTTATCTTTCTTTCTTTATATATATTTTTTTATGTTTACTTTCCTCTTCCCTCCTCTCCTTCTTTCAATATGTATGGATTGAATCGCATTTGCCACCCATAAAAACCGCCCATAAAAACTGTCATGTTTTTTATCCTCATATACAACCACTGCTCTCTTCATTTTTCCATATGTATGGGTTGAATTGCATTTGCCACCCCCAAAAACTCCACTTATCTTTCTATTCACCTCTCTCTCCCTCTATATATATATATTTTTTTCATTTATCTTCATCCTCTGCCTTCATTTATCTTTTTTCTTTTTTTTCTCTTTTCCATTTCACACATTTCACCACAATAATTTTTCTCTTTATTTATTTATTTATTTATTTTTTTCTATTTTTTTCTATCATCCTTTCTCCTCTTTTTCTCAACATTCATTTCATTTTTTTTAAATTTATTTTTTATTTATTTTTTATTTTTTATTTTATTTTATTTATTTTTTATTATTATTATTATTTTTTTATTTTTTTATTTTATATTTTTATATTTTATTTTTTATTGAATTATTTATATATTTTTATATATTTTTTTATTTTATTTTTCTACTAATGTTGCTTTCATAATCTTTCCAGTACATTTATCTCTAGTATCTATTTACCACTTATTACACTTTTTCTTTTTTCATTCATTGATTTATTTATTTATCCATTACTATTTATTTATTTATTTTATTTATCTATTTATCTACTTATTTATTTATCCATCTATTTATTTATTTACTTATTTATTTATTTATTTCTCTATTTATTTTTTCATTATTTATTTTTTTATATATATTTTTTTATTTTTTTCTAAATAAATTTCTTTTATTATTTTTTCAATATTTTTTATATTATTATTATTTTATTTATTTTTTATTTATTTTTTATTTTACCATCATTTTATTATCTATTCATTTATTTATTTATCCATTTATTTATTTATTTTTTATTTATCTATTTATTTATTTATTTATAAATTATTTCTCTATTTATTTATTTATTTTCTATTTATTTTTCTATTTATTTATTATTATTATTTTTTTTTTTTTTTTTTATTTTTTTTTTATCTATTTATTTATTAATCTCTTATTTATTTATTTATTTATTTTCCATTTATTCTTTTATTTATTTATTAATTTTTCTATACATTCATTGATTGATTCATTTATTTATTTATCTATTTATTATTATTTATTTATTTATTTGTTTTATTTATTTATCTATTTACTTATTTATTTATTTATTTATCTATTTATTTATTAATCTTTTATTTATTTATTTATTTAATTATTATTATTTTTTATTATTTTTTATTTATTCTTTCCTCCTTCTTCGCACGTCTTCCTCTTTCAATATGTATGGATTTAATTGCATTTGCCACCCCAAAAAAATAGCGTAACACCCATGCTCGAGAATCCATCGGTGCTCTTCGGCGTGGCCTCGGAAATCGCCCCGCCAGAGAACCGCTGGAGAACTTGTCTGCTAGAACGGCTTCTGGGGCGTGATACGCACTCGAGCGCATCAACCTGGACGGAGACATAATATCATTACGGTTTGACAGCTTGAAAGGTAAGCCTTCTTTTGACCTCGCTCTCCCGAGTCTGGGTTTTGGTCGAGAGTCGAGAGTCGAGAGTACCAGGTCGAGAGTCGAGAGTGCCAGGTCGAGAGTCGAGAGTACCAGGTCGAGAGTCGATTTTTTTTCTTACTCTAGATCTATATAGCGAAAAACGATTTATTATAAAAGAATAAATGAACAAAAAAAAAACTATACGGGAGTTCTTCTCGATTTAAAAACACGAGTTTCCTACACGTGGTCCCGAACTGATAAATCGATTTTCTAGACTTGTTTCATGCTACCATGAAAGAAACTTCAAGTACAATTGCTTTTGTCGATGATATTAAGCGAGGAAAAAGCTAGAGCAGTTTCACGCAATTGTCTTTCGCTATTTATAGTGTAGCGACAGTACTGATAAGAATGATGACAGCAATGAAGCAGCTCAGTGTGGTACACTTATCACGTGTGTGCATAATGAACATTACATTCTAGATCGAAATATCCCCTTTTTAATATTTATTTTTTCATCTCTTACTGATTACTCCTACTTTTTGGTTGGAATATGCATGCAAATTACAGTCGACTCTCACCTTGCGGACACTCCGCTATTGTGCCCGACACCACACTATTATAAAGGACAGAAACTAAATCCCCGACGAAATTACAAAGAAATGACTGGAAATTATCCCCGTTATATAACGGATTCTCGTTATTATGGACACTTCGTGTGGTCCCAACCAAACATTTTATATTATTTTATTCTCGTAGCCGCTATGGCGTACAGCATGTCGGTATTATGTCATCTTTATCACAAATATAACACAGACCACCAAGTACACTCATTTGCCCAGGATAGAAATCGTTGAAAATTCCACACAACAAACTCATGAAAAAGTCATACTATAAAGAGCAAGAAAAAAAATCGACTCTCGACCAGGTACTCTCGACTCTCGACCTGGTACTCTCGACTCTCGACTCTCGACCTGGTACTCTCGACTCTCGACCAGGTACTCTCGACTCTCGACTCTCGACCAAAACCCAGACTCCGCTCTCCCTCTCTCGGGAAGGAGGTCAAAAGAAGACTCTGGCGCACAAGGTAACGTACTTGTCGTCTCCAACCAAAACTTCCAGACTTTAAAACAAAATCTGGACACGTTTTTTGCCGTTCAGGCATGTTCAGGATTTCTCTGTCGTCTAACTCCGGCAATGTCAGTTGATAATCAAACTTTTATCGAAAAAACATCGCTTCGATTTTCTATGAACATCTGTCTGACTATGAACCGTGCAGGGAATGACTTAAGTGCATAAATATTTTAAATATCTTGTAAACAACTTTGATCTCTTGGATCCATCTTTCAACAGTCCTTTCATTAGCTGTCAACACTGACTTTTGCCGACGGCGTCCGTTTTAATGAATGAAAATATGGCTGAGCTCTGATTGGCCCTATTTTTTGTGACAAAAAATAGGGTCAATCAGAAGCTAGCATTATCTCATGCCCCAGAAGTCGTTTTAGCAGGTAAGTTCTCCAGCGGTTCTCTGGCGGGGCGATGTTTCATCCGAGCCCACGCCGAAGAGCACCGATGGATTCTCGAGCATGCGTAACACCCAGCGTATGTATTTCGTCCTTTACACTATATATCTTTTTATTTCGTCCTTTCCGCTTTTGCCATATATATATTACAACCATGTAAACTATCCATTTGTACCTGATGAAGACTAGTTTGGCTAGTCGAAATATCGCACAAATCAAATATTTTATTACCTACGTTGTTTTGGTTTTTCATTTTATACAGTTACTTGTGCGGTGCCGTCTCCCGTGGGGAGTACTCCCGGGAATTTAGGATAGGGGTGTGCCGCCGGGATGTCGAAAGCCTGACCCTATTTAAGGATGGAAAATTTGAAAATTCATACCCTTTCCAAGGATTTGTAACTAAAATATAGACCCAATTTAAGGAAAAAGTTAATACTATTCCTTTGGAAATCGCTAATATCAGAAATATAAACCTGGAGTTTTTTTGGACATAAGAAGATTTTCTTAGTCGACCGAGATTCTGTTTTCCATACTTTTTTGATGGAAGAGGGTTTTCTTAGTCGACCGAGATTCTGTGCTCAATAGTTTTTGGATGAAAGAAGATTTTCTTAGTCGACCGACATTTTGTGATGGATAGTATTTTCGCGATCGATCTCCAAAAAGTAACCGAATACGTAAACTCTATCGACGCCGAAAACGTTTTCCTGCGCAAAATCTGTGTAGTTCATAACAAGTGATTCACGATAGAAATACCAAGACATCACAAGAAATAACAAGAAATATCACGAAACTACAAGAAATACATAAAAGTAAAAAAAAGTACAAAAAATTACAAAAAATTACAAAAAATTACAAAAAATTACAAAAAATTACAAAAAATTACAAAAAATTACAAGAAGTAACAAGAAATAACAAAAAATAACAAGAAATAACACGACACAACAAGAAATACATAAAAGTAAAAAATTACAAAAAATTACAAAAAATTACAAACAATTACAAGAAGTAACAAGAAATAACAAGAAATAACAAGAAAAAACAAGAAATATCACGAAACAACAAGAAATACATAAAAGTAAAAAATTACAAAAAATTACAAAAAACTACAAAAAATTACAAAAAATTACAAAAAATTACAAAAAATTACAAAAAATTACAAAAAATTACAAAAAATTACAAAAAATTACAAAAAATTACAAAAAATTACAAGAAGTAACGAGAAATAACAAAAATTACAAGAAGTAACAAGAAATAACAAGAAATAACAAGAAATACCAAGACATCACAAGAAATAATAAGAAATAACACGAAACAACAAGAAATACATAAAAGTAAAAAATTACCAAAAATTACAAACAATTACAAACAATTACAAGAAGTAACAAGAAATAACAAGAAATACCAAGACATCACAAGAAATAACAAGAAATATCACGAAACAACAAGAAATACATAAAAGTAAAAAATTACAAAAAAATTACAACAAATTACAACAAATTACAACAAATTACAAAAAATTACAAAAAATTACAAAAAATTACAAAAAATTACAAAAAATTACAAAAAATTACAAAAAATTACAAACAATAACAAAAAATACAAGAAGTAACAAGAAATAACAAGAAATAACAAGAAAAAACACGAAATATCACGAAACAATAAGAAATACATAAAAGTAAAAAATTACAAAAAATTACAAAAAATTACAAACAATTACAAGAAGTAACAAGAAATAACAAGAAATACCAAGACATCACAAGAAATAACAAGAAATATCACGAAACAACAAGAAATACATAAAAGTAAAAAATTACAAAAAATTACCAAAAATTACCAAAAATTACCAAAAATTACAAAAATTACAAAAAATTACAAAAAATTACAAAAAATTACAAAAAATTACAAAAAATTACAAAAAATTACAAGAAATAACAAAAAATTACAAGAAGTAACAAGAAATAACAAGAAATAACAAGAAATACCAAGACATCACAAGAAATAACAAGAAATAACACGAAACAACAAGAAATACATAAAAGTAAAAAATTACAAAAAATTACAAAAAATTACAAACAATTACAAGAAGTAACAAGAAATAACAAGAAATAACAAGAAAAAACAAGAAATATCACGAAACAACAAGAAATACATAAAAGTAAAAAATTACAAAAAATTACAAAAAACTACAAAAAATTACAAAAAATTACAAAAAATTACAAAAAATTACAAAAATTACAAAAAATTACAAAAAATTACAAAAAATTACAAAAAATTACAAAAAATTACAAGAAGTAACGAGAAATAACAAAAATTACAAGAAGTAACAAGAAATAACAAGAAATAACAAGAAATACCAAGACATCACAAGAAATAATAAGAAATAACACGAAACAACAAGAAATACATAAAAGTAAAAAATTACCAAAAATTACAAACAATTACAAACAATTACAAGAAGTAAAAAGAAATAACAAGAAATACCAAGACATCACAAGAAATAACAAGAAATATCACGAAACAACAAGAAATACATAAAAGTAAAAAATTACAAAAAAATACAAAAAATTACAACAAATTACAACAAATTACAAAAAATTACAAAAAATTACAAAAAATTACAAAAAATTACAAAAAATTACAAACAATAACAAAAAATTACAAGAAGTAACAAGAAATAACAAGAAATATCACGAAACAACAAGAAATACATAAAAGTAAAAAAATTCAAAAAATTACAAAAAATTACAAAAAATTACAAAAAATTACAAAAAATTACAAGAAGTAACGAGAAATAACAAAAATTACAAGAAGTAACAAGAAATAACAAGAAATAACAAGAAATACCAAGACATCACAAGAAATAATAAGAAATAACACGAAACAACAAGAAATACATAAAAGTAAAAAATTACCAAAAATTACAAACAATTACAAACAATTACAAGAAGTAACAAGAAATAACAAGAAATACCAAGACATCACAAGAAATAACAAGAAATATCACGAAACAACAAGAAATACATAAAAGTAAAAAATTACAAAAAAATTACAAAAAATTACAACAAATTACAACAAATTACAACAAATTACAACAAATTACAAAAAATTACAAAAAATTACAAAAAATTACAAAAAATTACAAAAAATTACAAAAAATTACAAACAATAACAAAAAATTACAAGAAGTAACAAGAAATAACAAGAAATAACAAGAAAAAACACGAAATATCACGAAACAATAAGAAATACATAAAAGTAAAAAATTACAAAAAATTACAAAAAATTACAAACAATTACAAGAAGTAACAAGAAATAACAAGAAATACCAAGACATCACAAGAAATAACAAGAAATATCACGAAACAACAAGAAATACATAAAAGTAAAAAAATTACAAAAAATTACCAAAAATTACCAAAAATTACCAAAAAAATTACAAAAATTACAAAAAATTACAAAAAATTACAAAAAATTACAAAAAATTACAAAAAATTACAAAAAATTACAAGAAATAACAAAAAATTACAAGAAGTAACAAGAAATAACAAGAAATAACAAGAAATACCAAGACATCACAAGAAATAACAAGAAATAACACGAAACAACAAGAAATACATAAAAGTAAAAAATTACAAAAAATTACAAAAAATTACAAACAATTACAAGAAGTAACAAGAAATAACAAGAAATAACAAGAAAAAACAAGAAATATCACGAAACAACAAGAAATACATAAAAGTAAAAAATTACAAAAAATTACAAAAAACTACAAAAAATTACAAAAAAAATTACAAAAATTTACAAAAATTACAAAAAAATACAAAAAATTACAAAAAATTACAAAAAATTACAAAAAATTACAAAAAATTACAAGAAGTAACGAGAAATAACAAAAATTACAAGAAGTAACAAGAAATAACAAGAAATAACAAGAAATACCAAGACATCACAAGAAATAACAAGAAATATCACGAAACAACAAGAAATACATAAAAGTAAAAAATTACAAAAAATTACAAAAAATTACAACAAATTACAACAAATTACAAAAAATTACAAAACAAATTACAAAAAATTACAAAAAATTACAAAAAATTACAAACAATAACAAAAAATTACAAGAAGTAACAAGAAATAACAAGAAATATCACGAAACAACAAGAAATACATAAAAGTAAAAAAATTCAAAAAATTACAAAAAATTACAAACAATTACAAACAATTACAAACAATTACAAACAATTACAAACAATTACAAGAAGTAACAAGAAATAACAAGAAATAACAAGACATCACAAGAAATAACAAGAAATATCACGAAACAACAAGAAATACATAAAAGTAAAAAATTACAAAAAATTACAAAAAATTACAAAAAATTACAAAAAATTACAAAAAATTACAAAAAATTACAAAAAATTACAAAAAATTACAAAAAATTACAAAAAATTACAAAAAATTACAAGAAGTAACAAGAAATAACAAAAAATTACAAGAAGTAACAAGAAATAACAAGAAATAACAAGAAATACCAAGACATCACAAGAAATAACAAGAAATAACACGAAACAACAAGAAATACATAAAAGTAAAAAATTACAAAAAATTACAAAAAATTACAAAAAATTACAAGTAACAAGAAATAACAAAAAATAACAAGAAATAACACGACACAACAAGAAATACATAAAAGTAAAAAATTACAAAAAATTACAAAAAATTACAAAAAATTACAAACAATTACAATAAGTAACAAGAAATAACAAGAAATAACAAGAAAAAACAAGAAATATCACGAAACAACAAGAAATACATAAAAGTAAAAAATTACAAAAAATTACAAAAAACTACAAAAAAAACTACAAAAAATTACAAAAAATTACAAAAAAATACAAAAAAATTACAAAAATTACAAAAAATTACAAAAAATTACAAAAAATTACAAAAAATTACAAAAAATTACAAGAAGTAACGAGAAATAACAAAAATTACAAGAAGTAACAAGAAATAACAAGAAATAACAAGAAATACCAAGACATCACAAGAAATAATAAGAAATAACACGAAACAACAAGAAATACATAAAAGTAAAAAATTACCAAAAATTACAAACAATTACAAACAATTACAAGAAGTAAAAAGAAATAACAAGAAATACCAAGACATCACAAGAAATAACAAGAAATATCACGAAACAACAAGAAATACATAAAAGTAAAAAATTACAAAAAATTACAACAAATTACAACAAATTACAACAAATTACAAAAAATTACAAAAAATTACAAAAAATTACAAAAAATTACAAAAAATTACAAACAATAACAAAAAATTACAAGAAGTAACAAGAAATAACAAGAAATATCACGAAACAACAAGAAATACATAAAAGTAAAAAAATTCAAAAAATTACAAAAAATTACAAACAATTACAAACAATTACAAACAATTACAAACAATTACAAACAATTACAAGAAGTAACAAGAAATAACAAGAAATAACAAGAAAAAACACGAAATATCACGAAACAATAAGAAATACATAAAAGTAAAAAATTACAAAAAATTACAAAAAATTACAAACAATTACAAGAAGTAACAAGAAATAACAAGAAATAACAAGACATCACAAGAAATAACAAGAAATATCACGAAACAACAAGAAATACATAAAAGTAAAAAATTACAAAAAATTACAAAAAAATACAAAAAATTACAAAAAAAAATTACAAAAAATTACAAAAAATTACAAAAAATTACAAAAAATTACAAAAAATTACAAAAAATTACAAAAAATTACAAAAAATTACAAAAAATTACAAGAAGTAACAAGAAATAACAAAAAATTACAAGAAGTAACAAGAAATAACAAGAAATAACAAGAAATACCAAGACATCACAAGAAATAACAAGAAATAACACGAAACAACAAGAAATACATAAAAGTAAAAAATTACAAAAAATTACAAAAAATTACAAAAAATTACAAGTAACAAGAAATAACAAAAAATAACAAGAAATATCACGAAACAACAAGAAATACATAAAAGTAAAAAAATTCAAAAAATTACAAAAAATTACAAACAATTACAAACAATTACAAACAATTACAAACAATTACAAACAATTACAAGAAGTAACAAGAAATAACAAGAAATAACAAGAAAAAACACGAAATATCACGAAACAATAAGAAATACATAAAAGTAAAAAATTACAAAAAATTACAAAAAATTACAAACAATTACAAGAAGTAACAAGAAATAACAAGAAATAACAAGACATCACAAGAAATAACAAGAAATATCACGAAACAACAAGAAATACATAAAAGTAAAAAATTACAAAAAATTACACAAAAAATTACAAAAAAAATTACAAAAAAAAAAAAATTACAAAAAATTACAAAAAATTACAAAAAATTACAAAAAATTACAAAAAATTACAAAAAATTACAAAAAATTACAAAAAATTACAAAAAATTACAAGAAGTAACAAGAAATAACAAAAAATTACAAAGAAGTAACAAGAAATAACAAGAAATAACAAGAAATACCCAAGACATCACAAGAAATAACAAGAAATAACACGAAACAACAAGAAATACATAAAAGTAAAAAATTACAAAAAATTACAAAAAATTACAAAAAATTACAAGTAACAAGAAATAACAAAAAATAACAAGAAATAACACGACACAACAAGAAATACATAAAAGTAAAAAATTACAAAAAATTACAAAAAATTACAAAAAATTACAAAAAATTACAAGAAGTAACAAGAAATAACAAGAAATAACAACAAAAAAAATACTAAATAACACTAAATAATACTACATAACAAGAAATAACACGAAACAACAAGAAATACATAAAAGTAAAAAATTACAAAAAATTACAAAAAATTACAAAAAATTAAAAAACAATTACAAGAAGTAACAAGAAATAACAAGAAATACCACGAAACAACAAGAAATACATAAAAGTAAAAAATTACAAAAAATTACAAAAAATTACAAAAAGTTACAAAAAATTACAAGTAACAAGAAATAACAAAAAATAACAAAAAATAACACGAAACAACAAGAAATACATAAAAGTAAAAAATTACAAAAAATTACAAAAAATTACAAAAAATTACAAAAAATTACAAGAAGTAACAAGAAATAACAAGAAATAACAACAAAAAAATACTAAATAACACTAAATAATACTACATAACAAGAAATAACACGAAACAACAAGAAATACATAAAAGTAAAAAATTACAAAAAATTACAAAAAATTACAAGAAGTAACAAGAAATAACAAGAAATAACAAGAAAAAATACTAAATAACACTAAATAATACTACATAACAAGAAATAACACACGAAACAACAAGAAATAACA
Organism: Actinostola sp. cb2023; assembly: GCA_033675265.1. Taxonomy (NCBI): domain Eukaryota; kingdom Metazoa; phylum Cnidaria; class Anthozoa; order Actiniaria; family Actinostolidae; genus Actinostola; species Actinostola sp. cb2023. Next base: position 1,216,249 of record JAUJYZ010000412.1, on the reverse strand, counting down.
AGATATAACAAGAAATAACAAGAAAAAATACTATATAACACTAAATAAAACTGAATAACTGTTATGAACTACAGAGTTTTTGCGTTGGAAAGAGTTTTCGGCAATCGATAGAGGTTTCGTATTACATATCCATCACAAAATGTCGGTGCCCTAAGAAAAACGTTTTCCATCCAAAAATTATCGAGCACAGAATCTGGGTCGACTAAGAAAAACTTTTTCCCTCAAAAAAACTTTAGCGAGCAGTTTTCCTGCAATGCAGCCTTTTTCATCAAACCAAGTTTTTGCCATTGACCGAATTTTGGTGAGTGAATCACTTGTTATGTACTACAGAGATTTAGCGTTGGAAAGTTTTCGGCGTCGCTATAGTTTTGGTAATATGCGGGCTTTTTGTGATCGATTGCGAAAATACTATCCATCACAAAATCTCTTTCGACTAAGAAAACCGTCACCATCCAAAAAGTATGGAGCACAGAATCTGGGTCGACTAAGAAAAACGTCTTATGCCGAAAAAAATTCAGGTTCAGTTTTCCTGCAACACAGCCTTTTTCCGACAAACCAAGTTTTTCCCATTAACCGAAATTTTGTGAGTGAATCACTTGTTATGAACTACAGAGTTTTTGCGTTGGAAAGAGTTTTCGGCAATCGATAGAGTTTTCGTATTACGTATCCATCACAAAATGTCGGTGCCCTAACAAAAACGTCTTCCATCCAAAAATTATCGAGCACAGAATCTGGGTCGACTAAGAAAACCTTTTTCCCTCAAAAAACTTCAGCGAGCAGTTTTCTTCCAATACAGCCTTTTTTCAACAAACCAAGTTTTTCCCATTAACCGAATTTTTGTGAGTGAATCACTTGTTATGAACTACACAGATTTTGCGCAGTAAAAACGTTTTCCGTGTCGCTAAGTTTTGGTAATAGGCGAGCTTTTTGTGATCGATTGCGAAAATACTATCCATCACAAAATCTCTTTCGGTTAAGAAAATCTTCTTCCATCCAAAAACTATCGAGCACAGAATCTCGATCGACTAAGAAAAACTTCTTATGTCCAAAAAACTCCAGGTTCAGTTTTCCTGGAACACAGCCTTTTTCCGACAAACCAAGTTTTTGCCATTAACCGAATTTTTAACAAAAAATAACAAGAAATATCACGAAACAACAAGAACTACATAAAAGTAAAAAATTACAAAAAATTACAAAAAATTACAAAAAATTACAAAAAAATTACAAAAAATTACAAAAAATTACAAGAAGTAACAAGAAATAACAAGAAATGACAAGAAAAATACTAAATAACACTAAATAATACTACATAACAAGAAATAACACGAAACAACGAGAAATACATAAAAGTAAAAAATTACAAAAAATTACAAAAAATTACAAAAAAATTACAAAAAATTACAAAAAATTACAAGAAGTAACAAGAAATAACAAGAAATAACAAGAAAAAATACTAAATAATACTAAATAATACTACATAACAAGAAATAACACGAAACAACAAGAAATACATAGAAGTAAAAAATTACAAATAATTACAAAAAATTACAAAAAATTACAAAAAGTTACAAAAAATTACAAGTAACAAGAAATAACAAAAAATAACAAGAAATAACACGAAACAACAAGAAATACATCAAAGTAAAAAATTACAAAAAATTACAAAAAATTACAAAAAAATTACAAAAAATTACAAAAAATTACAAAAAAAATTACAAGAAGTAACAAGAAATAACAAGAAATAACAAGAAAAAATACTAAATAACACTAAATAATACTACATAACAAGAAATAACACGAAACAACAAGAAATACATAAAAGTAAAAAATTAGAAAAAATTACAAAAAATTACAAAAAATTACACAAAATTACAAGAAATAACAAGAAATATCAAGAAATAACAAGATATAACAAGAAATAACAAGAAAAAATACTATATAACACTAAATAAAACTGAATAACTGTTATGAACTACAGAGTTTTTGCGTTGGAAAGAGTTTTCGGCAATCCATAGAGTTTTCGTATTTCGTATCCATCACAAAATGTCAGTGCCCTAAGAAAAACGTCTTCCATCCAAAAATTATCGGGCACAGAATCTGGATCGACTAAGAAAAACTTTTTCCCTCAAAAAAACTTTAGCGAGCAGTTTTCCTGCAATGCAGCCTTTTTTCAACAAACCAAGTTTTTCCCATTAACCGAATTTTTGTGAGTGAATCACTTGTTATGGACTACACAGATTTTGCGCAGTAAAAACGTTTTCCGTGTCGCTAAGTTTTGGTAATAGGCGAGCTTTTTGTGATCGATTGCGAAAATACTATCCATCACAAAATCTCTTTCGGTTAAGAAAATCTTCTTCCATCCAAAAACTATCGAGCACAGAATCTCGATCGACTAAGAAAAACTTCTTATGTCCAAAAAACTCCACGTTCAGTTTTCCTGGAACACAGCCTTTTTCCGACAAACCAAGTTTTTGCCATTAACCGAATTTTTAACAAAAAATAACAAGAAATATCACGAAACAACAAGAACTACATAAAAGTAAAAAATTACAAAAAATTACAAAAAATTACAAAAAATTACAAAAAATTACAAAAAATTACAAAAAATTACAAGAAGTAACAAGAAATAACAAGAAATAACAAGAAAAAATACTAAATAACACTAAATAATACTACATAACAAGAAATAACACGAAACAACAAGAAATACATAAAAGAAAAAAATTACAAAAAATTACAAAAAATTACAAAAAATTACAAAAAATTACAAGAAATAACAAGAAATAACAAGAAATAACAAGATATAACAAGAAATAACAAGAAAAAATACTATATAACACTAAATAAAACTGAATAACTGTTATGAACTACAGAGTTTTTGCGTTGGAAAGAGTTTTCGGCAATCCATAGAGTTTTCGTATTTCGTATCCATCACAAAATGTCAGTGCCCTAAGAAAAACGTCTTCCATCCAAAAATTATCGAGCACAGAATCTGGATCGACTAAGAAAAACTTTTTCCCTCAAAAAAACTTTAGCGAGCAGTTTTCCTGCAATGCAGCCTTTTTTCAACAAACCAAGTTTTGGCCATTGACCGAATTTTGGTGAGTGAATCACTTGTTATGAACTACACAGTTTTTGCGTTGGAAAGAGTTTTCGGCAATCGATAGAGTTTTCGTATTTCGTATCCATCACAAAATGTGGCTGCCCTAAGAAAAACGTCTTCCATCCAAAAACTATCGAGCACAGAATCTCGATCGACTAAGAAAAACTTCTTATGTCCAAAAAACTCCAGGTTCAGTTTTCCTGGAACACAGCCTTTTTCCGACAAACCAAGTTTTTGCCATTAACCGAATTTTTAACAAAAAATAACAAGAAATATCACGAAACAACAAGAACTACATAAAAGTAAAAAATTACAAAAAATTACAAAAAATTACAAAAAATTACAAAAAATTACAAAAAATTACAAAAAATTACAAGAAGTAACAAGAAATAACAAGAAATGACAAGAAAAAATACTAAATAACACTAAATAATACTACATAACAAGAAATAACACGAAACAACAAGAAATACATAAAAGTAAAAAATTACAAAAAATTACAAAAAATTACAAAAAATTACAAAAAATTACAAGAAGTAACAAGAAATAACAAGAAATAACAAGAAAAAATACTAAATAACACTAAATAATACTACATAACAAGAAATAACACGAAACAACAAGAAATACATAGAAGTAAAAAATTACAAATAATTACAAAAAATTACAAAAAATTACAAAAATTTACAAAAAATTACAAGTAACAAGAAATAACAAAAAATAACAAGAAATAACACGAAACAACAAGAAATACATCAAAGTAAAAAATTACAAAAAATTACAAAAAATTACAAACAAATTACAAAAAATTACAAAAAATTACAAAAAATTACCAAGAAGTAACAAGAAATAACAAGAAATAACAAGAAAAAATACTAAATAACACTAAATAATACTACATAACAAGAAATAACACGAAACAACAAGAAATACATAAAAGTAAAAAATTACAAAAAATTACAAAAAATTACAAAAAATTACAAGAAATAACAAGACATAACAAGAAATAACAAGAAAAAATACTATATAACACTAAATAAAACTGAATAACTGTTATGAACTACAGAGTTTTTGCGTTGGAAAGAGTTTTCGGCAAATCATAGAGTTTTCGTATTTCGTATCCATCACAAAATGTCAGTGCCCTAAGAAAAACGTCTTCCATCCAAAAATTATCGAGCACAGAATCTGGATCGACTAAGAAAAATTTTTTCCCTCAAAAAACTTCAGCGAGCAGTTTTCTTCCAATACAGCCTTTTTTCAACAAACCAAGTTTTTCCCATTAACCGAATTTTTGTGAGTGAATCACTTGTTATGAACTACACAGATTTTGCGCAGGAAAACGTTTTCGGCGTCGATAGAGTTTACGTATTCGATTACTTTTTGGAGATCGATCGCGAAAATACTATCTATCACAAAATGTCGGTCGATTAAGAAAATCTTCTTCCATCCAAAAATTATCGAGCACAGAATCTGGGTCGACTAAGAAAAACTTTTTCCCTCAAAAAACTTCAGCGAGCAGTTTTCTTCCAATACAGCCTTTTTTCAACAAACCAAGTTTTTCCCATTAACCGAATTTTTGTGAGTGAATCACTTGTTATGAACTACACAGATTTTGCGAAGTAAAAACGTTTTCCGTGTCGCTAAGTTTTGGTAATAGGCGAGCTTTTTGTGATCGATTGCGAAAATACTATCCATCACAAAATCTCTTTCGGTTAAGAAAATCTTCTTCCATCCAAAAACTATCGAGCACAGAATCTCGGTCGACTAAGAAAAACTTCTTATGTCGAAAAAAATTCAGGTTCAGTTTTCCTGCAACACAGCCTTTTTCCGACAAACCAAGTTTTTGCCATTAACCGAAATTTTGTGAGTGAATCACTTGTTATGAACTTCAGAGTTTTTGCGTTGGAAAGAGTTTTCGGCAATCGATAGAGTTTTCGTATTACGTATCCATCACAAAATGTCGGTGCCCTAACAAAATCTTCTTCCATCCAAAAATTATCGAGCACAGAATCTGGGTCGACTAATAAAAACTTTTTCCCTCAAAAAACTTCAGCGAGTAGTTTTCTTCCAATACAGCCTTTTTTCAACAAACCAAGTTTTTCCCATTAACCGAATTTTTGTGAGTGAATCACTTGTTATGAACTACACAGATTTTGCGCAGGAAAACGTTTTCGGCGTCGATAGGGTTTACGTATTCCATTACTTTTTGGAGATCGATCGCGAAAATACTATCTATCACAAAATGTCGGTCGATTAAGAAAATCTTCTTCCATCCAAAAACTATGGAGCACAGAATCTCGGTCGACTAAGAAAAACTTTTTCCCTCAAAAAACTTCAGCGAGCAGCTTTCTTGCAATACAGCCTTTTTTCAACAAACCAAGTTTTTCCCATTAACCCAATTTTTGTGAGTGAATCACTTGTTATGAACTACACAGATTTTGCGCAGGAAAACGTTTTCGGCGTCGATAGAGTTTACGTATTCCATTACTTTTTGGAGATCGATCGCGAAAATACTATCTATCACAAAATGTCGGTCGATTAAGAAAATCTTCTTCCATCCAAAAACTATGGAGCACAGAATCTCGGTCGACTAAGAAAAACTTTTTCCCTCAAAAAACTTCAGCGAGCAGTTTTCTTGCAATACAGCCTTTTTTCAACAAACCAAGTTTTGGCCATTGACCGAATTTTGGTGAGTGAATCACTTGTTATGTACTACAGAGATTTAGCGTTGGAAAGTTTTCGGCGTCGCTACAGTTTTGGTAATAGGCGAGCTTTTTGTGATCGATTGCGAAAATACTATCCATCACAAAATCTCTTTCGACTAAGAAAACCGTCTTCAATCAAAAAAGTATGGAGCACAGAATCTGGGTCGACTAAGAAAAACTTTTTCACTCAAAAAACTTCAGCGAGCAGTTTTCTTCCAATACAGCCTTTTTTCAACAAACCAAGTTTTTCCCATTAACCGAATTTTTGTGAGTGAATCACTTGTTATGAACTACACAGATTTTGCGCAGGAAAACATTTTCAGCGTCGATAGAGTTTACGTATTCGATTACTTTTTGGAGATCGATCGCGAAAATACTATCTATCACAAAATGTCGGTCGATTAAGAAAATCTTCTTCCATCCAAAAACTATGGAGCACAGAATCTCGGTCGACTAAGAAAAACTTTTTCCCTCAAAAAACTTCAGCGAGCAGTTTTCTTGCAATACAGCCTTTTTTCAAGAAACCAAGTTTTTGCCATTGACCGAATTTTGGTGAGTGAATCACTTGTTATGTACTACAGAGATTTAGCGTTGGAAAGTTTTCGGCGTCGCTATAGTTTTGGTAATATGCGGGCTTTTTGTGATCGATTGCGAAAATACTATCCATCACAAAATCTCTTTCGACTAAGAAAACCGTCACCATCCAAAGAGTATGGAGCACAGAATCTGGGTCGACTAAGAAAAACGTCTTATGCCGAAAAAAATTCAGGTTCAGTTTTCCTGCAACACAGCCTTTTTCCGACAAACCAAGTTTTTCCCATTAACCGAAATTTTGTGAGTGAATCACTTGTTATGAACTACAGAGTTTTTGCGTTGGAAAGAGTTTTCGGCAATCGATAGAGTTTTCGTATTACGTATCCATCACAAAATGTCGGTGCCCTAACAAAAACGTCTTCCATCCAAAAATTATCGAGCACAGAATCTGGGTCGACTAAGAAAACCTTTTTCCCTCAAAAAACTTCAGCGAGCAGTTTTCTTCCAATACAGCTTTTTTTCAACAAACCAAGATTTTCCCATTAACCGAATTTTTGTGAGTGAATCACTTGTTATGAACTACACAGATTTTGCGCAGTAAAAACGTTTTCCGTGTCGCTAAGTTTTGGTAATAGGCGAGCTTTTTGTGATCGATTGCGAAAATACTATCCATCACAAAATCTCTTTCGGTTAAGAAAATCTTCTTCCATCCAAAAACTATCGAGCACAGAATCTCGATCGACTAAGAAAAACTTTTTCCCTCAAAAAACTTCAATTGATTGTTTTGCTGCTGATAAAACAATGAAGACCCAGTCTCAGTCCGATTCTATCCGTGCGAAACTGTTTGCTTGTCTGCTATTTTTTCATTACTGTCACGCCAACTCACACATCGATAATAATAATGAGAATAATAATAATCTTAATATTATCAATTATAATAATTAATGATAACAATAATTAATAATAATTAATATAATTAATAATTAATAATTAATAATAAAAATCTGCAACTGAAAGTGTCAGTTGGTGTTGCAGATCAATACTTACTCCTCATGAACATTAACTATGTTATACTGCACACTTGTCTAATATTTGGTTTCCATTTTTTTGCAGAAGGAGAAGGCTTGTCATGATGTAAAGGTTAGTTTTTATCTGCTATTTTTTTCATTTCAGTCACAGCAACTCACACACTAATAATAATAATAACGATAACTATAATAATAACAACCATAATAATATAGAGTCTGATTGGACGTTGAGACAGGCTCTTAATTGTTTTGTCAGCAGCACTTCGTCGTTCATCAAACAATCAAATTTGTCTTTGCACTTCTTAAGTACATGAAAGTGCTTATAAATGTCTCCTGGGATCATGTCGTGCTTGGTGCGATAATGTTTGTAGATAGAAGACGATTGTTGCTTGTGTGCACTACGCGTTCATGCAAATGACCACGTGTGTAGCCTACATATCGAGCATCGCACAGGTTACATTGAAAAGAATACACCACACATTGTTGGTGAACGATTTGTGGCCAGGATTGTTGACCAACAATGTGTGGTGTATTCTTTTTAATGTAACCTGTGCGATATTGGATATGTAGGCGACACATGCAGGCATTTCCATGAAGGTGTGGTTGCACAGAGGCAACAATCTACAAACATTATCGTGCCAAGTACGACATGGCCTAAGGAGACATTTCTAATTACTTTCGTGTAATTACGAAGTGCAAAAACAAATTTGATTGTTTGGCACACAAAATGCTGCTGATGAAACAATTAAGACCCAGTCTCAGTCCGATTCTATCCGTGCGAAACTGCTTGCTTGTCTGCTATTTTTTCATTACTGTCACGCCAACTCACACATCCATAATAATAATGAAAATAATAATGAGAATAATAATAATAATAATATTATCAATTATAATAATTAATAATAATAATTAATTATTATTATTATACTTAATAATAAAAACCTGCAACTGAATGTGTCAGTTGGTGTTGCAGATCAATACTTACTCCTCATGACATTAACTATGTTATACTGCACACTTGTCTAATATTTTGTTTCCATTTATTTGCAGCTGGAGAAGGCTTGTCATGATGTAAAGGTTAGTTTTTATCTGCTATTTTTTTCATTTCTGTCACACCAACTCACACACTAATAATAATAATAACGATAACTATAATAATAACAACAATAATAATAGAGTCTGATTGGACGTTGAGACAGGCTCTTAATTGTTTTGTCAGCAGCATTTCGTGCATCAAACAATCAAATTTGTTTTTGCACTTCTTAAATACATGAAAGTGCTTATAAATGTGTCCTGGGATCATGTCGTGCTTGTGTGCACTACGCGTTCATGCAAATGCCCACGTGTGTAGCCTACATATCCAGCATCGCCAGGTTACATTGAAAAGAATACACCACACATTGTTGGTGAACGATTTGTGTCCAGGATTGTTGACCAACAATGTGTGGTGTATTATTTTTCTTTATCTGTCGTGTCTTTTTTCACTGTTGTCATTACTCCTTGTGATCATTAACCACTTGACTGATATTTTGTTTGTTTTTACACAAAGGGAGATGGCTTGTCGGGATAGGTATGTTTCTGTCAGGATAACAAGGCTAGTTTCTGTGTGCTATTTTTTCATTACTGCATAACATGTTAGTTTCACATTGCCTAGTATCAGTATTGTTATTATTAGTATTATAGTATTACTAGTATGAGCATTATTAATATTATTATTATTATTATTGGATTGAAGGTATTTAACTTCGTCAGACAAAGGGAATAGACGACAAACGCGTATTCAGACGTTTCGCCGGTGAAGGCTTCATCAGTACATTGTCTGTTATACGACGATCTGGTATTGACAGTATTAGAATACACTTCATGAACGGACGACCACTCTCAAAGATCTTCGCAGCGCCTAAAGTTAAGCAAAATTGTCCTAGCGAATGTGAGACATGTGTGCTGGCCGAAAGGGAAAATAGATGTCTGACTAAGAATACCATCTACCACATTAAGTGTTCTTTATACTGTCAAGCAGTCTACATTGGAGAAACAGGACGCACCATTGGTTCACGGTCAAAGAACACCTCCGGGGCCAGACCGTGTTTACACATTTGGCATCTCACTCTGCCAACTTCCTGAAAGAATCTCCAATTAGATGGAAAATACTTCACACAAACATCAAATTCCCCAAAGAGCGTAAAGTTATCGAAGCACTTGAAATAAGAAAACATTCAACTAACATCATGAATGGCTGTGTAGGAAGGTTTCTCTGCATATAACTATATTGTCATTACTATTCCCAGGACACTACTATTGTAATTATATAAAGCATTGTTTAATCAACTAAATACCATTGGGTATTTCGGAATTCAAATGTAAGTCATTTAAGAGTGTGATTCTCAGGTTAAAATATACTACTGATGAAGCCTTCACCGGCGAAACGTCTGAATACGCGTTTGTCGTCTATTCCCTTTGCCTGACGAAGTTAAATACCCTCAATCCATATATTACCAGGCATGGCATCTAATAACTGTTCTTCATTATTATTATTATTGTCACTATTATTATTACTATTATTGTGATTGTGATTATTATTGTAATTGTTATTATTAATTATCATTATTTTAAAATTTATTCTTCTTCTTAATTTTCTTATTTTTCTGTTAGAAAAAAAACATCGCTGGCACAACCACAACCCACACATCAGATATAGTTGGTGTAAAAGAGCACACTTGACCTCTACTTGTGTAGTTGTCTTGAGGACTGGGTGCAATTCTCAGACTGGATTGTGTGGGCCGGTTTATGTGCAGAGATGATACAACTACCAAAATAAACAGTTTTCTTACATAGCTCATTAATGGTTGATCACACTTTAGATATACAGTCATTGTCAAAAAGGTTGTCCAGGTGAAACGACTACAATACTACAATAAAGTCACGTGATTCATTTTTTTTCAATTTCTGCGCGCTGAACTGCAAGTTGATACCAGCGACATTACATTCAGTTCTCACAATGCCGTGTACTTTGGCATCTCAACTTGAAATTCCAATCGCAGAGATTGAATACATAATGAATCACGTGACTTTATTGTAGTATTGTAGTCTTTTCATCTGGACAACCTTTTTGAGAATGACTGTAGAAATGAGTGTGTATTGGTGACCTGTGTTATTTACTATTTGTTGAAATCCTATTATCAGTGGTGAATACTGGAAAAGTACAGTTGTTTCAATAAGCATTGCAACGGTTAAAGCAAGTCTGTGATTGTGAAAGGTACAGTACATTGCAAAATGAAGCTGGAAATTCCTAAGAATTCAATATTATTATTATTATTATTATTATTATTACTATTACTATTATTAGTATTAGTATTGTAATTTGATTCATTAGTATTAGTATTAGTATTGTTAGTATTATTATTACTATTATTACTATTATTACTATTATTATTTTGCCTAACGAAGTTAAATACCTTCAATTCATTATTATTATTATTATTGTGATTATTGTTAATATTGTTAGTTATTATTATTACTATTTCTATTATTACTATTATTATATTATTATTGTAAAAATTATTATTATTATTATTGTTATTATTATTGGTACCATGGAGTGGGCGAGGTTATTATTATTGGAAAGTGCGTAATGAATGTAACGAAGCAGGATGTGATTGATGTTAGTGGCTCACTAGCTGCAGGTGTGTTGGCCAGAAATCCAGAAGTGAAGCTGCAATACATGCAATGCATAACATATTTGAAGCAGATGATACAGGTGCTGATTTGCTCATTGACGCCTCCAATGCCTTTAATGCATTGAATAGAGCTGCTGCATTACACAACGTTAGAGTACTTTGTCCAATAATTGCAATCTACGCAATAAATACAGATAGACATCCAGCACGTTTATTTATTACAGGCGGCAAAGAACTTGAGTCTGCAGAAGGAACAACACAAGGTGGCCCACTTGCTATGGGTCTCTATGCTCTCAGCCTTCAACCACTGATTACATACTTACAGTCCATTAACAAAGCAAAACAATGCTGGTTTGCAGATCGATGATGCGAGTGGAGCTGGATCTATATAGGAAATTAAGAAATGGTGGAATGCATTTAAAAACTTTATCGGACCAGATTTGGGATATTTTCCCAATGATAAGAAATGTTGGCTTATTGTTAAACCGGAAAAAGAAGAGAACGCAAGAGATGCCTTCAAAGAAACGGCCATCAACGTTTCCACACAAGGACAGACACATCTGGGAGCAGTAGTGAGTGGGTTCAAGATCATATCTAGACCAGTATGTTAGCAAAAAGGTGGAAAACTGGGTCAATGAAATAACCAAGCTTGCTGAGTTTGCAGTATCTCAGCTGTTATGCTGCCTTTACGTTTGGCTTGAAGCATCGATGGACATACTTTCTTCGATCGAACACTGCCTGTTATTCAGGATCTTCTAGAACCACTAGAGAACGCAATATCTCATTTGCTTATAACATATATTACAGAGCCTAATTGTAGCCAAATTGAACAAGACATCCTAGCATTGCCAGTACGAATGGGTGGCCTTGGATTTACAAATCCCTCGGCTGTCAAGAAGCAAAACAAGAGTATACAGCATCAGTTAATGTAACCACCCCGTTAGCCGGTTGAAAACATCATTTCTCAAACAAATGAATTACCAGATGAGTCCCAGACAAGATCACTACATCAAACTGCTCGAAGAGAAAAAGAAAATACACTAAAAGAAGACAATACACCGAAAGACATCAAGAGTTTTAGACTTGGCTACAGAAAAGGGATCATTGACTTGGCTAACAGTAGTTCCAATTAAAGAAATGGCTTTTAACTTGAACAAAAGAGAGTTCAGAGATGCTATTAAGGTGACTCCGTTATAATTCTCGGCGCACTCGTCTATGACAAACTTTGGGTCATAACTTCCTCTGCTTTTATGCAATTGCTTTTAAACATTGGCAACAATTAGAGCTATCATTCACCTATAATACAATATAATTCGATTGCACTGCAGAACATTAAAAAAAAAATATTAGAACCTAAGTAAAGTCAATGTTTTGGATAAAATTGGATCTTGCGAAAAATCTGTCCGTTTTTTTTTGGATGAAAGTTTTAGAATCACTTTAGATTGACATAATTCATAACCTGACCAAGTTTTAGCAAAATTGTTGGAGCTAAAGCACGGCCGCATGAAGGCCACCATGTTTAAGCACTGAAATTATCATGCGGCTGTGCTTTAGCTCCAACGATTTTGCTAAACGAAACGGGAACGAAACGGGAATTCTATATATAAATACATGGGATAATACTGTGATACGGAGAAAGAAAATATCAACAGATTCAACTGTCTGATTGTCCGGCGCCGATCGACGAGCCATCTCCAACGGTAGCCGGTCATCTCGCCCCACTGCTATCTCGCCCCGTGCCATCTCGCCCCAAATATGTCATCTCGCCCCAATGTGTAATACGGCAGTCGAACATTTTCGGAAATTTCTCCTATAAAAAAAACAATCGTACTCGATTCAAAGTATTCTATCTTTATTTAGAAATGGTAGGTGATGTAATGTCGAACTAGCTCTATTTCACTAGCCTGGGCATACTATGCAAACGAGTGAGTAGCAGACTGCCGGTCAATGACCTCAAAATACTATTTGACCGGCAGTCGAATATTTTCGGAAATTTCTCCCCCCAATAAAAACAATCGTACTCGATTCAAAGTATTCTATCTTTATTTGGAAATGGTAGGCGATTATAGATAGCGCTGTGATGTCGAACTAGCTCTATTTCTCTAGCCTGGGCATACTATGCAAACGCGTAAATGCAATTTCCATCCATTCTGGGCATCAAATGGTGGGGAAACGTGGGCGCGCGAATATGTATCGGGCCCAACTCAAAAGGGGGGGGGGCACCGGCCCCATGCCCCCCCCTCCTTGGATCCGCCCCTGAAACTACGAACATTCGGAAACATCAAAACTACATTTGATTGGCTGTGGCATTACTAAAGTCAGAATTTAATGTTCAAGCTAGACTCGATTTGTGATTGTCTGAAAAGCTTTGGGTGGCCGCGCGGTTGAAGTCGTTGCACTGTAAAAACCTGATATACGTTTTGTTCATCAGTTTTAATATCAGTGAAGGTCTCAATAAGTGCATGTCGGATCATTGACCTCAAAAATTAATATATATTAAATTCGCCTGCGGCACGGATTTTTATATGCTGATAAAATACGATCTCTCGTTTTCTAACATGCAGCCGGCCTAGCTACATGCTAACAACTCCAAATTCATTACTACCAGGTTGATTATCCATACAGTACTAGTTCGGCATGGGTCCGGGTCTGGAGTACTTATTGTCCTGGTTGTCAGGTTAATACCAGGCTGTCATGCAGGTTAAATTCTTGACTTTTAAAATCACATAAACCACCAGGTTGCCCTCGCGTATTACCTAACCTGCGTCATATCCAGACTTTTCTCGTTAAGTCTCGTTTTACCCCGCTCGAAAAATCTGACGAATGGGAGAGCACGTAAGAATGCATTTCAAATGAACCAATCAGAAGCTGTACCGGGATCTTGGCACGAAAACCGGTTATGTTTGGCAGATGGACTTAACGAGAAAAAGCCCCAATTCGACGCAGGCTAATATTATATACCCAGATCGAGTGCTTTGTGTTTAGCGTGCGGTTAACTATGAGAACTTCAATTTGCATGATTTGCAGAACCAGTTGCGATATTTAGGCCTTGTCTTTAGCGACGTACATTGGAAGTGAGTCCATAGGAGGCATCTGTCGCAGGCAATACTATCTTCGCATTCATCATTGATGACTTTCGAGCATACAGCGCAGGTCCAGCCAATTGCTTTCTTCTTCTCTGCTATGGCAAGTACATTTAACCATGCTGCCTTGTCAAAGCACTTTTGAACACGATCTATGTCAACGTTTTCGTCATCTTTTATTGAGTCTGGTATTTCATATAGAGTATTTATGTCGGTGCTTGATAGTATTTTTTCCCCCGCCAGTGCCTCAGCAGCTGCTAATTTTGTAGTAAGTGAAGTTAGTATTATTTCGTCTTTCCTTAAAGGAGTTAACTTAGAAAAAGGCTTTAACGTTTGAAGATTATCGTTCTTCTTTTTGCATTTTGGGAGGCCTATTACAGTAACTTCTGCACCTTTAGGTCGTCCGCGCTTCATCATTATTGGTGGCATTCTTATTTCTGATAGTGGACGTCCACGTTTGTCTTTTAGATCAGGTTTGCGCGCTCTGGCTTCGAGTCTAGCTTTCCATTTTCATTTTCGCCTGTCTTGCTTTCTTTTGATTCGGGACGTTCACTCTCATTAGGGTCGAGCTTTTCGCTTTCTTCAGTCATGTAGGGTTCCTCTTTCAACTGTTCGGTTACTTCAACCTCCCGACCAAGTTGCCAATTTTTAATGATCATTTTAAGAAGTCCGTGTCTTTTTTTGAAAGTGCCCATGCCACCTTCACTCAAAAGGGACGCAAGGACTTGTCCAGTTTGAAGCCCTTTGCGAAATTTTTGTGCTTGAGAGAGGACTTTGATTTCTTTTTCCTCTTGGAATGATATTGTGAATGATGTCGACGGACAACTGTCGTGGGAATGCGCATCGGTAACAGAATTAAATGTGAGATCTGTGTTTGTAGTAAATCTCGAAGAGCTAGAAGAATTATAATATACCATTGTCCAACGATGATGTACAAGATCGGCGTCGAACAATGACATGTCAAGGGATTTTCTCAGTTTAAAAATGTGCTTGCATGGTAGACTCATGCGTGTTGTAAACGAACAGTTACAGTTTGTTGTGCTGGCCTCTGTTGGTAGTTTGTATTCAGTATCCACAAGTTCCAATTGTGTGCGTACAAACTTGAAAGCGTACGGGGTTAAGTGGTCTGAATAACTCTTCAGATCTCCATGCAAATTTAATACAGAAGTGTCTTTTCGAGTTAGGGCCATCAGGTAGTGATGGTTTCTCTCACTACATAGACATTTTAGAACAGAAAAGAACTCAGTAAAAAACTGCATCAAACTTGCATATCTACTGCAGACACTTTTTATCTTGCTAAACGTTGATTCTAAACGATTGTTAGTTGTTTCCCCGAGATTTAAATACTCATCTTTAAAGCAAGTTACCCATTGCGTTTTGATGGGCTCCCAGTTTATTAGTACATAATCAATAACACTCTTGAGTTTGGTGTTATTCAATTCATTTAAATGTTTGTCGTACGCTTTTTGAGATTTCGAGTGCGCAATACGGGACAGTATTTCTAAAGCTCGCAGTCTTTCTGCAGCAGTTATACCCATCGATCTTTTCACAGGTTACTTCTCGACGGAAGGAACGTAAAGTATGGTAGAGGCATATGTTTAAGGCAGCACCAGGAAAACAGCCAACAAAGGCATCGCGTTCTGTAAAATCTTTATCAGAGTATCACTTTAGTTTTGTTCCAGGATGGATTTGTCTTCTTAAAAATCTGAATCGCGGATTGGACTACTTCCTTCGTTTCTTCTGCCAACAAAAACATAGCGGCGATCTCACTTAGCCCATCACCATCAATGCACATAAGTAGATATACCGGCATTCTTGAGTCCAACAACTTATAAGTTGCATCCACAAGAATGACTTCTGGAAACAAGTTGTACAAGTTCTTCATGTACTCATCTTGAAAGAAGATACCCTTAAATTCTTTTTCGGTGTTAATGATTACTTCAGTAAAAGACCCTGGCTGCCTGTTTAGGTACTCTATCAAGTCAACTAGATCATTTCTCTTGACTTCTCTTTTACAATTTTGTTTTAAGTTAGAAATATCTTTGAGTGTTATTTTTTTGCCTGTGGTATTTTCCACCTTTTGTTGAAGAAGCTTTGAGTTAGCCTTAAGCTTTATGGCATCTTCTATTTCTTCAACATTGTCTTTACAATGTCCGGCTCTTTGTCTCGGAAGATGCTGGTAAATTTCTTTTGTAAGTTGGTGGTTATGTTCTTTTCGGTATCGCATTACCTGAAATTCTTGCCCGTCTGACGACAGGGCTATGTAGACCTCAAAGGGACACCTTTGTCGAAATGTTTTACTATTCCTGATGCGTTTTCCCTTTTTATTCCCATGGCCACTAAATTTACACACCAATAAGATGGAATAGTATACAAGGGATTGCTTTGCCTTGGCAACCCTCTTTGGCGCACGCTTGGCAGCAGCGCTCAAGTAACGAACATCTCTTTTTCTAAGTTCACAGAAATGGCGGTTTTCATAATTTTCCTTTAAGTGGTTGAGCTCCTCTAGATCAGACATTCTTTGACCTACATAAAAATCATCATCGTCATTCCTTTTATCATTATCAGCACTGTCATGAACTTCCTCTATCGTAACAGCGTTCTTGTCGGGTTTTTCATCATCACTTTCATCATCGTCGTCCAAATCCTCTATCGTAACAGCGTTCTTGTCGGTTTTTTTATCATCACTTTCATGATCGTCGTCCAAATCCTCTATCGTAACAGCGTTCTTGTCGTTTTTTTTATCATCACTTTCATCATCGTCGTCCAAATCCTCTATCGTAACAGCGTTCTTGTCGGGTTTTTCATCATCACTTTCATCATCGTCGTCTAAATCCTCTATCGTAACAGCGTTCTTGTCGGGTTTTTCATCATCACTTTCATCATCATCATATTCATTCTTGTAATCACTAGCGACGTTAACACAACCAACATCACTTTGCATCATATCCTTTTTTGAACTTGGAAGGCCGATATCCTCTAAATCGATTTCACGTGATATTATCCAAGAAAGGAGTGTACACCTCAGAAAATCCGAGTTAGGGGTTGGAGATAGAATCCATTCCACATTTCCTGGGACCCGTTTAGTATGGCTGAGAAATACCTGCCTCCAGATACATGGTGAAACGGATGCAATGGTTGCCATTACAGCAACAATCACTCCACAGACATTTCCACATGTTTGGAGTGGAATATTTTTTAAGCATCCTGACATACAGCGATGGCCACCATTTGTGTTAGGTATGTGCGCTTCGATGCATTTGATGAAAGGTTTGGACGGCAAAGAGGTATGTTTGTAAATAGCTTCCACTATTGGGGACACCTTCTCTTTCATATCAGGTGGTACTCTCCATCCAATGGTGTCACAGTAGTTCCATTCGTTGGTGGTTAGATCAACAAATAGCAGGGTCTAGTGACAACCAGACCTCTGTGGCGAACTCAAGAAGACATCATTTCCCTTGCCTACGTTTATAATAAATGAAACGTGTTTTATACCTTGGGGGCATCTCTGCTTGATAACTCGACGCAGATCTCTTGCCTTTATCCCCAATAAATCGCTATGCATAAACGTAGCTGTGACGCTGGACTGTAGGAGTCGTACGATATGGGAAAGGATGCTGTAATTGGCCAGGTTGATCCTGCAAACGTAGCTAAGTCTGACGACAGTAAGGTACGATCGTATACTCAAAGACGTAGCGCCCATCGGGGATGTCAGAAATTAGTTGTTTAAAGCAGGACATCAAGGCTTCGTTGACTCTACAAGTTTCATTTGGGGGGCGTATTTGCTTTTCAACCCACGAGAGCTGTTCTTGTGTAGTTTTCGATATTTCTTTAAGGCGGTGGATTTTTAGAATAATATTCAAGGAACTCTCGTTAAAAGTACCCAACTTGGTGGTGATAGCAGAAAATCCTTTTCTGATATTATTCAACATGTGATTACAAGTCGATATGGATGGTATGAACTTCATTTTGGCTACATCAGTGATTTCACGGGTCTTTGAATTTAGCGTCAATGGACCTGGCTGTCTGACAACAGGAAATTTTATAAATGAAGCTTGGAGCCGTGATGTTTCTTCAAAACTATCTTTCCTATTAATGATTTCCTGAAAGCAAGCACATCGCGGAGCCTTAGAATTTTAGCCTTTACTAATCTCAAAAAGTACTCATATTTGTTTTCCATCTATAGCACATTTCCTTCAAAAAGCATCAAATTGTTCATTTCCCCCCGAGAAGTGTTGAAGGGGGGAGGGGGGGGGGGGGGGGCAAGGGGGGGAGGGGGACATACAAAGAACAAAAAATAGGTGAGGTTTCGAGCGCGTAACTCGAAAATTACCCGATCGATCCCGTGCAGGAACAGACACATACAGTCAACTCCTTGCGTAAATGACTGAAGACAACTCCCGCTATAACAAACTTTTACTATTACAGCTATGACTGAATGAACGATTTTTTATATGCGTTGAGTGACGGACAGCTGCATTATGAATGATGATGTTTCCCATTTTGATCATCAATCAATTTCAAAGTCATTGGTTTTAAGTGGATTAGATCGTCCTTTTTCTTCACACCCCGCTATTACGGACTCTCGCTATTACGGATATCAAATGACGGTCCCGAACGAGTTCGAGAGACGAGAGTTGACTGTATGCCTCCCCCCGGGGGAAGGGGGGTTATCCCATATATAAGCTATACGGGTATGTGCCGCCTTATAGGGAAGGGTATCCAAGTTGTCCTTTTAGTCTGGGATAGGGTATGAGTTTTACCCCCGATCACGCTCCACTCTACGTTTTAGTCAGGTATTGATTATTGATTTCTAGCTTCGGTCTGGGCCGGGATAGAGTACGCAAAATCGCTCTTTTGAAGGTCTGTGATAGGGTCAAACAAAATCCCAGTGTAACCCCCCCCCCCCCCCCCCCCCCCCCCTAAAAAAAGCCCAGATACCCCACCCCCGCCCCATCCCATACCCACCCACCCACCCCCCTCCCATCCTCCACCCCCAAAGCCCAGACCCCCTCCACCCCCCATCCCATACCCATCCCCCCACCCCCAAAGCACAGACCCCCCCACACCCCCCCTCGATCCATCTCATTTTGAAAGTCAAATGGAACCGGAAGTCTGTTTACTTCTACGCCCGCAAGTAACTCGGGTGCGATTCACATCTCCCAAGGACCAGATGCACTCTAGATCTGTCCCTCATTTTCTCTTGGTCGAACGTAGAATAGAACAGAATAGAATGAAATGGGATGGGAGTAGCCAGAGAGGAGAGTAATCAAAGTAGAAATACTGACCTGTAGAGCGATGTCAAATGAACGGATTTCGTCATTACAACGTGCTGTCGGTAAGTGACACAGATGTAGAAATAAGTATATATAGGCAATGAAATTGGGGGGGGGGGGGGGGGACTCCCTTATAAAAGGGGGTAGGGATGCTCGTCGAAAATTATGAAAATGACCCCTAAAAGGGACCGGAGTCTCGTCTTGGTGGGCGTGGCAGCGAATATTTTTACCCCTAAAAGGGACCAATTTAAAAAGTCATTTTAATAGTATAAAAGACACTAGCATCAAACGCCTTCCACTATTACAAGTTTTAGACAACGTCAGTCATATAAATCTTTAAGCTATTTTTAAAGAACGTTACCCTAAAAGGGACCGGAAAACTCTATTGGTGGTCATTTTTATTTCTGACACCCTAAGTGGGACCAAAGCACGAAAAAAAACCCTAAAAGGGACGACGAGCATCCTCGCCACTTTGGTATCGGAGTCCCCCCCCCCCCCCCCCCCCCCCCCCCCCCCCCCCCCCCCAGGGTCATTGACAGGCAGTCTGCTACTCACTCGTTTGCATTTAAGTATGCCCAGGCTAGAGAAATAGAGCTAGTTCGACATTACAACACTAACTATAATCGCCTACCATTTCTAAATAAAGATAGAATACTTTGAATCGAGTACGATTGTTTTTTTTATAGGAGAAATTTCCGAAAATGTTCGGCGACTGCCGGTCAAATAGTATTTTGAGGTCATTGACCGGCTGCCGGTCAAATAGCCACAGCGTAATCTTATATTAGAAATATGCCACAAAAATGTTGAAAAAGCAGTTTGACCCATTTTTGTTCCATTTTGGGTACTTTTGACATGCTTTGGAAGTTATTTTGTGCTTAGAACACTGCCATGGGCTTGGTAACCAGGCAATCCTGAATTTGTTGGGTATATCCTAAGGTAGCTACATGCCAACTTTGGTGCTTTTGTCCACTGTGTATAGATCTGGCCAAAATTTTGCACTTAGCCACTAACTACTAGAAGAAGGGCCTAAACAACGGCATCTAGATTTAGCGGAAACCACGGAAACCGCGGAAACCGCGGAAACCACGGAAACCGCGGAAACCACGGAAACCACAGAAATACGAAATACCGCAATATCCAATATATAAAATATATACCCTGATTCAACACCTTTGGTCATTATTTAGCTCCGAGTAGTTATGCTGTATTTGGTCAGGCTGAAATGGTTCTTATATATTGGGTGTCAAGTGAGAAAACAGGCTGAATAGGTTCTTAACAGGTTCTTATTTACAGGGCAAAAAAAAACACAATTGTTTCTGATACAGTATCATGGTGTATTTCCTTACAATTTGTTTTAATTAGTGAACTATTGACCCTGAAAGGTCTAATATTCACACTAAACATTAACAACCCGCGGCCAACTGTATAGTAAATATAATATTTCTGCATGTTCAGCACCGACTGTCCCTGTGTGTTCTGAGCTTTAGTCATTTTTCACATAAGAACCTGCTTCATTTGTCAGGCTGAACTGGTTCTTATATATATGGATGCTTAATTGGCTAAATATCAGCCTGGAGGTTCTTAATCCGCAGTTTCTTATATGCGGGTTTTTACTGTATACGGGCCTGTGCGAACTTCTCGGTTTTGCCAGGGTATATATTTTGCCCATTTGCACTGAGATAGGGTTTTTTTTTTTACAGCGAACCAAGTATTTATCATTCATTTTGCATTTTTACGAGGATTTGAAGATCTCTAATATTTATAAATGATCGTAGCGGCAAAATAAAAATTCTTTATTGATTTTCAAGCTTAGATTCTGGGATAGGGTATTGATTTTCACAAGCTTAGGTCTGGGATACTGTAAGGTTTTTGGGATCATGGCGGCACACCCCTACCCTACGAGAAAGTTTGGGCTCCCTGTGTTCGTTGGTGGTCTTCCTGTGTTAAAGATGGCGCCCAAAAAGCATTCTACTGATTGCAAGAATTTCGGTTTATTTCTTGCTTTTTTCTCAGAACAGAATGTTAATATTTGAAATTTATTGATAGGGCAGTGCCACTTGTCACCACAGATGCGAGAAAACGGCTTCTTTTGCAGTTTGAGGACTTTTTTTCTAACATCCGAAGACCTCCACGAACGTATTTGATATCCACGACCAAAATTACAGCATAATTTCTACTCGGAGCTAAATAATGACCAAAGGTGTTGAATCAGGGTATATATTTTATATATTGGATATTGCAGTATTTCGTATTTCTGTGGTTTCCGTGGTTTCCGTGGTTTCCGCGGTTTCCGTGGTTTCCGTGGTTTCCGCGGTTTCCGTGGTTTCCGCTAAATGTAGATGCCGCCTAAACAACTTTACGAGGCAGCACTCTATGGTAATTGGGCTACCTGTGTGTTTCATATTATGGGATAACTTAGCGCGCCACATTTCAAGATGGCGTCTTCCAACGAAGTAGAAGACGAAGATGACTGTACTGTTTTATCTCTAAACCTTGGCATTCAAAAGGAAAACCTTACACAGATTGCCGAAGCGAGTGAAGATGGAAGCCTTTTATTAAAAAAAGTTCGCGAATGCCTTCACCATCAAACCCAAAACGAGACAAAATGGCGGACAGAGATGACAGCGCTGCGTCGTGCACGAGTCAATGCAGGTCAGTAGTAGAAGATTAGTTCGTGAAGGCTGATCAACTCAGTTTTGTTCAAATAACAATGTCACTGTGGAGCGTTGAACTAATACGTTATGGTCGTTATTTGGATGTACATGTAGGATTTCCCACCTGATTTTCCAAACAATGAGTAAGCTTAATAGTAGTGAGGGTGATAGGAACCCATATAAACCACTACAGCAACAATGAGTACATGTAGATACAAGTAAATTGATGCCTATTTTGTTATGGATAACACAATTATTGCATTACTAACCAGATGCGATTTGCATTGCATTTAATTTGCAATGCATATGCAATGCATAACCACTAGTGTATATAGCAACCTTGCAGCATTTCACTTGCAATACGTAACCGCTAACTAGTATATTTTTTCCAGAGCAACAGTTTGCCCAGATTGAAAAGCAGCTCATCACTTGTAACAGTAAACTAGATGCAGAAGTTAAAAGAAATGTCAATATTACAGAGGAACTGCAGCAATCAGGTTACTTTTCTATCTATGTTTAGCTTGATCACATCAATAATATGAAGTTAATACCGGTATGTGGCAAATGTTGGAAGACTGGGTTCGAGTGTTTTGATTGGCTGAATTAGTTACGAGTTATTCGAGGTGTTTCTCCAGCACATTGGATAGGCTGTGCAGTTTTTAAATTGACAATAATATTGTCGAAAATTAAGAACTATTGTGTCAATGGTAAAACACTTGTACCCAGTCTTCCAGTGTATTTGACAGCTTATTACAGCACCAAGCAACTTACCAGGTCCCTTACGTCATTGTTACTGCACCTTGGTACACTTAATGACTCCATCCCACTGGGGCTTTTCACAAGCATTTAACCCTGGAAAAAAACCCACTGACGGCAAGGAAGTGAACAAGCTGACAAGCTCTACTTACACATATGTATAGCACCCAGTCAGAACAAGGCAGCACAGTAGTGCTGTTCGGTTGTTACCATTTCTACATTGTAACTCTCTACTTTTATTACAATGATTGATAGGGACTTCAGTGTCTGAGACAAAGAAAAAGCTGCAAGAGTTGGAAGCATTAAAAGAAGATGCATTAGCTAATTATGTAAGCACTAATGTCTGATCAACCCTTTTATTTGTTTAGCAAACACCCTACAAACACTCCAATGTATGTAAGCTAATCACTGCAATGTATGTAAGCAAAACCTACAATCACTCCGATGTATGTAAGCTAAACCTACAATCACTGCAATGTATGTAAGCTAAACCTACAATCACTCCAATGTATGTAAGCTAAACCTACAAAATGTACAATCACTGCAATGTATGTAAGCTAAGCCTACAATCACTGCAATGTATGTAAGCTAAACCTACAATCACTGCAATGTATGTAAGCTAAACCTACAATCACTGCAATGTATGTAAGCTAAACCTACAATCACTGCAATGTATGTAAGCTAAACCTACAATCACTGCAATGTATGTAAGCTAAACCTACAATCACTGCAATGTATGTAAGCTAAACCTACAATCACTGCAATGTATGTAAGCTAAAGCCTACAATCACTGCAATGTATGTAAGCTAAACCTACAATCACTGCAATGTATGTAAGCTAAACCTACAATCACTGCAATGTATGTAAGCTAAGCCTACAATCACTGCAATGTATGTAAGCTAAACCTACAGTCACTGCAATGTATGTAAGCTAAACCTACAATCACTGCAATGTATGTAAGCTAAGCCTACAATCACCGCAATGTATGTAAGCTAAACCTACAATCACTGCAATGTAACTGGCTACTACATTGTAGTACATTTGTATGTGGATCAGTTATGGACGGAACTGTCATTTTTATTTAGTCAAAGGTGGCAAAAGTAAATGAGCAGCTGGAAACAGAAAAGCTGGAGCTTCTTGCAGTCTTAGACAGAAAGAGTCATGAAATTCAGGGATTAAATGGTAAGTACAGACTGTAAAAACCCAGTCACAGGAAAAACCAGCATGTAACAACCTGGCTATAGCTACATGTAGTGGATTAAAAACCTGTACCATTATGTAAGAACCTGTTGAACCTGAAAAAAACAGGTTTTTAGTTGAAAAATCTGAAAAAATAGAACAAAATGGGACCTCTCATAAGAATACTATCTAACAGTTATCCAATCATTATAACGTCTCAGAAATATATATTCTAAAGCATTATTTTATGTTTTGCAAAAGTATTAGGGACCTGATGGACCTGACGATGACGTCAGAGAAACAATAGCTAGCACTAATAATTACAAAATTCAATAACTTTCGGCCTCAGTCAGCACTTTCAAGACCTCAGGCACAGTTTTTGTAAATAACTTCTATATCTTAGGGGTACTGGCACACGACTAGAACAACCCAGATTCAATCTCAATTGCAGTGCATTGTCATCAGATAACACATAATCACATGATTAATTTAGCCAATCATGACAGAATTTAGTAACAGCGTATGAAGTTTGAAGAATAATATTTTTTACTGTGTTATAGATTTCCTTTAAGCATTGCATTTTTACTGACATAATCATTCTAACTATTCTTACTTACTAATACATTATCTTTGTCATTGTTTGACAGAGGAATGGAAAAACATGTCAGAAAAACTTTCAAATGCAAATGCTGCAAAGTTTAAAGTAGAGGTGAGTGACACGTCACCTACCTAATACTGTATTCACCGGTGTATAAGCCACACTTTTTCCCCGAAAATCGCGATCCAAAGTTGGGGGTGCGGCTTATCTTGGCGGACATCAGGAATTGGTACCAGAAATATAAAAATAATTAACATAAAAGTGTAATAGAGTACGTACATCATTCGTGTGTTTATTACTGTTAGTTAAAAGCATTGGTCATTGGTTAGACATGCAAATTAACGGGTGCTAACGCCTTTTCAGACAGTTTAACAATCGTGCTAATGGTTTTACTACGAGACCTAACGGTGTGCTAAAGTGTTTTTCATTGATGAGCAGTCTTGTTCACGTGCTAACACAATATGTGTCAATCAAGTGTCTCAAACATAACATTCTCACATGCACGCTAACGAACCTTAGATTTTAGAACTGATAATGCCGAAAGTTGTTGGGAAAGACGTTTTCAATCAGTCATAGGATTGTATTGGATCATGATTTATCGTAAAGAATTCCATTGAAGAAGTGTCTTTATGATTAGTCTACAGTACAGCCCAAAAGTTTTCCCCGCAATTGCGGTACCCCAAACGCAATTGCGCCTCGATCAACTGCAATTGCGTTTGGTCGCCAGAGCCGCAATTGCGCCTCAATGGTGGCTAAACAAGATTGCGGTTAGGCAAACACAATTGCGTTTGGTCTAAATGGAATTGCGTTTACGGTGAAGCACCGCGGTTAACGATCGTTATATTGCGGCTAATCGATCGTCATAACACAACATACAAATGTAGTATCATATTCTTTACGATCACTTGTCTTGCCTATATAATATAATATGGTGATATTGTAATGATGAAGGAATAGTTATCTCGATGTAAAGGTCTCAAAACAGTTCTCAATGAGTTCTCAAAAGAGTTTGTGTTGTCTGAGAGTCAAACTACACTCAACTTTTTGCCTCAGTACGGGCTTGACTGACTTTTACTTGCAGCCGTTAATTTGCATTTCCGAAAGAAACTGCGTATGTCTAGAAATTACACGAACGACGTTGAATCAACTTAGCTATTATTTTTATCAGCTTGTGCCGTTTTTATTGAAATGTGTGAAACATTACGTGCTTTTAAATTTCTGTCGGAACCTTACCGTAAAGTATTAAAAGTAGAACATCATGCAAGCTTGAAGAAGCTTCACGTATCTTCATTTTACAGTAAGACGATAAAGGCCGCAAAAAGTTTAAATGAACTCTTGAAATCATAATCCTACAATTTATAAACAACATTCATTCACGTCTTTCCCAACTTTCGGCATTATCAGTTCTAAAATCTAGTTTATTAGCATACACGTGAGAATGTCATGTTTGAGACACTTGATTGGCACATGGTGCGTTAGCACGTGAAAAAAGTCTACGGGAAGCAGGGCACTTTGACGGGAACGTTACCAATCCGCTCCTTTTACTCTTTACTTTTTAATGGTGAATCTAAGAGATACGGTGATTTCTTTTGAAGATCCGAGAGCTTTACTATAAATCACATTTATATCATTATCATAATGTGAGTATTTTCTCCTACAGTAAGCTTTAGAAACGGTGATTCAACAAGTTTGTTTACGATCATCACTATGGTGTTTTTGAGACAAAGTGCAAGAACGCTTCGTTCGCCGGTTGTTCCTTTTCTTGTATAAAAACAAATTAGATATAATTGCACACCAGTCAAAGTACTATAAAACTTTCCTTTAGTATTTAGCTTAAAAACGAGCTAAGTTTCGTGCATGTACGCTAAATAGAACCGAAGACCGGAACCGAAGAAATGTCGTAAGTTTGTATTTGTTGTTTGCCGGCTTCACGTTCATGTTTGCCGGCTTCACGTTCAAAAATAAGTGAAAGGACGCTTCACACTAGACTATAAAATGCTCCTAATCATCTTTAGTAATTTTACATTATTTCGGGCTTAGAATTCTTTTGGTTTTGCATTTTGACTGAATCAACACAACACTCACTGTCAGCCGTTCAGTTCATTCTGTGAGATCTTTAACCGCATTTGCGTTTGACTAAATTAAATATCAGACGGTTCAAACCGCAATTGCGGTTGCTTAAACCGCATTGCGTTTGGCCTCAAACGCAATTGCGTTTGGTCTAAACGCAATTGCGGCTTCTCCAACGGTACCGCAATTGCGGTTGAAGTTACAAACCGCAATTGCGGTTGAAACGCATTTACAACCGCAATAACGGCTACCGCAATAGCGGGAAAAACTTTTGGGCTGTACTGTATTACAAACCTAAAATTATTGGTAAGCCTTTGAAGTATTCTCTGGGAGTTTACATCCCATAATGCAAAGCATGTAATGTACATGTAGCTTTCTCAAGATTCCACTTAATGTGTGATTTCTATTAATATTATTCAAAAAAACTTTTTTCCCAAAAATTTGCGTTGCCAAACTCGGGGTGCGGCTTATCTGCGAGTGCGGCTTATACGCTGGTGAATACGGTATGTACATTTAAGGTTTCTCCATCCGATTAAAAGGTGTGATGAGCCGCCATCTGCAGAGTGCTACAGGCTAGGCATACTAGAGTGCAAACACTAAAACC
The DNA here is from genome assembly GCA_033675265.1 of Actinostola sp. cb2023. Classification (NCBI taxonomy): domain Eukaryota; kingdom Metazoa; phylum Cnidaria; class Anthozoa; order Actiniaria; family Actinostolidae; genus Actinostola; species Actinostola sp. cb2023. The sequence goes on along the minus strand of JAUJYZ010000412.1, from coordinate 1,188,982 downwards.
ATGAAACAGTGCCAACTTTAATTAGCACTAAATAGTGCAATGTCTTTTGTTGCTATTTAGCACCAACTAGTCTGTACTGTTTCACGGTTTTAGTGTTTGCACTCTATATGTTTCTCCCAAAACTGCAGCATCTACAGTGAGAAAGTGTTGTAAAGCTTTGAATTTTAGGTTCACGAGGATTAAGCAAAATCTGCGGGTTCATTTTTGAAAAATTTGAAGAACATGAATTCAGCGGTTCAAGCATATATTTGAGCTCTCCGCCATGTTGACAGACTGACTGACTGTCAGACCACCCTCTGTTTGATAGACAGTCTGACTAACCAACTGACTGACTAACTGTCAGACCACCCTCTGCTTGATAGACAGTCTAACCAACTGACTGACTGACTGTCAGACCACCCTCTGCTTGATAGACAGTCTGACTAACCAACTAACTAAACACCATGAGCAGTGAACAGGTTGGCTGATTAGTTGTTTGATTAGGTGATTCATTCATGGATTGTGTTATTGAACTTTTAGGGAAAACTTGATGAAATTGAAAGCCAAGGAACATCGTTTGTGGTATGTGTAATGTCATGTACATGTAATGTAAAACAATGTACTTATTTAGTGGGTTTAGTGATATCAAGTCTCTTCCACACAGACATTTAATTCCTGTTACTTGTAGCTGAGGAGAGCTGTAAAGTATCAGTGTTTTCAATTACCGGTGCATAAATTATGTCAATTACTGAGTGTTGGCATTCACTCTGATGTCTTGATGTTATTGCATAATAATAAGTATTTACCCCGTTTTCAAAGCCATGCGAGACAGATTCAAGATAATGTATTATGATCAATATATATGACAACATATTATGTACTTTCCTGTAATGTGCATTAGAAGCAACAAGGCAAAATGGCAGCAAATTTGTATGTGAGCACGTGTACAATCATTTAGTTTGTTTAGATCATATTTCTCTGAACATCATTACCGTAAAGTTCCAAAAGTAGCGAGGTCGTTACTTTTGGATTTAGTAACCTTAGGTAACTGTTACTTTCAGGGGGTAGCTACTTTCGGGTGGTAGCTACTTTCGGGGTGCTAAAATCGTTAACTTTTAGGAGCCATACCGTGTACCTAAACGACATCGCGTGTACGGTATTTTAACCAACAGACAAATATTCACAGGATCTAGAACGTATTTTATTATGACTATTTCTTTTGTTACATTTGCTTATCAGTGTAGCATTATGTTCTGGCTCTTTGCGTGCTATTTGCTAGTGCTGTTCATCGCTACACTAATCATCGCTCTAGAGGGGGATCGCTACTTTCGGGGGGTCGTTACCTTCGGGATTTGTTAGCAAGCATCAATTTTTAGTGTTACTGGGGGGTCGCTACTTTCGGGGGCTCGCTACTTTCGGAACTTTACGGTATCAATTAAAATAATGAACTCTACATCTATAATTAAGTTAATGTCCTTACAGTCTTTATTAGAAATAATTATTAGTAAGTAAGTAAGTAATGACTTTATTTAAAGAGGGTGACACGTGACAGCTTACGCCGATAACCAGGCTGTGGCCCTCTATTGAACAGATTACATCATTCTATTATAATTATATATCATAATAAATGATATACATTTCTATATTTAAAATGCATCATGACGTACTTGTTTAGTAGGGTATATTGTAATCATACAGTTTCGATTTCAATTTGGAAATAATTTGCACAAGTGTGTTTTTCAAAGAGTATCAAAATTGCATGAGCCCGCAATTTGAGCTCTGCGTGATACCCTTGTCCATACAACTGAAGGTTGTGTCACTTCGCAAGCTGGTTCAAGTGTCTGCAGACATCCTAGATGCCACACCTGTCAGTATATAACACCTGATTACTGAGGTGCGTGCCCCCAAGATGACATTCACCATTCATGAGAACTTTACATGCAAGACTGAGAACGTAATATATGTTTTATCATGCTGTCAATGTTCCCAGCTCTACATCGGGGGAAACCGGTAGAAGTGTAAGAGAACATTTTGCCGAACATCTCCGCAGTATAAGCAAACTGACTCCAGGTGTCCCCATTGCAGAGCATTTTAGCACAGGTGGTCATTCAACCAGGGACATCAAAGTAAGGGGACTCAAGCTCTGTTATGGTTCTACACTCCTTTGGAAACAGACAGAAATGGAACTTATTTATAGACTAGGAACATTACAACCTTGTGGAATGAACTATATACTTATTATAGCTAATTGCATAATCGTTGTCAGGTTCAAAATCATAAATCATAGAAGCTGAGATTGCAAGGATGGATGGGAAATCAGTTCATGAGCCGCATTACATGCAGATACATTCAATGTTCTCGTGTTTAGAAGGTACAATGTATATGAGCTATTTAACGAAGATCCTACAAGTCTGGATAAAAAGGTCGATGATTTGACGGTGTTATTTGAGAGTTTTAATTTCCCAGAATTCCTTGTGGTCATAGCTTTCATGATTTTCAACCCGACAACGATTATGCAATTAACTATATATAAACATTAATTTTAACGCTTGTACACTTTTCAGTTTTACACATAACAAGACGCTCAATGAGCGTATGCTCGGACATTATGACAAGTAGATCTCTATCTTTGCTCGATGATCATAGATAAAGATCTCGGCAGTACATACTCGGTACGTCTTGAGGTTGCATAGGTCAGATGGTTCTGATAACGCCCTTCAAGGCGCGTTTGTTTTTGTTAAATATATTTATAAGCTTACAGGGGTTCCATTAATTTTTAAAGTAGCTGTACGAGATGCTCAAAGTAGCCGTACACTCAATTTTTTTTCCTGTACTGATTTGGGGGAACTTCATATAGAAGATATACAGTAGAATACCGTCCACCATATATCAGGGCCGTAGTTGTTGAATTGACAAGCGGCAAAGACGCAAGTTCCTAGGGGGTGCGGGGGCATGCTCCCCCGAAAAATATTGAGGTATAGGGTCTCTGAAATAGCATTTCCTGCCTTCTGAGAGTAGTTTCCAGAAAGTTTAAACTGACAGAAAATTGATCTAAAATACTAAACTAAAATATGTACACGGTTGTGTCTATGAGTACTAGTACATAACTAATCTTAAATCGATGTTTAAAAATGCAATCATACAAGACAATTTGAGGGCAATGAAGTTTGGAGTCCAAAGCTCATGTAAATTAAAAATCTAAAGAAGGGAGGCGCTCACAACCTCGTGCAATTGGCGCCAGAATGTCTGGGCTAACACAATCGCGCTAATTTCTAACTTGCGAAAAATTAATTTAGCAGCTATCAGAACAACGAATGTGATTTTAACGCCCGATTTTGAACAGTCAGTCAGTTTCAACTGATTTGCTAGATCAGAGTGCAAATATTATATTCGTGAATATAATCAGTGTGGAGCGTGAATGACTTCAGTTTCATTGAATGAATCCGAATGGAAATAAATGTATGTATGATTAATTCTTGACACGGCTCACTGAATTCTTATTTAGCACTAAATATTACTAATAGTACTAAATGTTTTAACGCTTATTTCACTCAGTAAATATATTTCCACAACGTAAAAATGCATTCTTTATGTGTGTGTGTTTTTACGTTTTCATCCAGCGCAGACGTAGCCTGCTTTGCCTTGCCCTAAGCGCAGACGTACCTTCACGTATGGCTAATTAGGCGGTCTTTTTTATGTTACTTCGTTAATGAGGGTTTATCATGTAATTTCAAAACTCATAGGACAAAAAATGATTATCATAGCTGGAAAGAGCTCGTTGAAATTAGTAAAAATGTGAAGTTTGGAAAAGATCGCTCCACAAATTACGAAGATATGAATTTTCAAAAATCGAAATTTTGTATGAAAACCTTTGTTGGAGGCAAGAGTTGCCTCCAAGCGTAATTTCCAAAGGTTTTCATATAAAATTTTGATTTTTGAAAATTCATATCTTCGTAATTTGTGGAGCGATCTTTTCCAAACTTCACATTTTTACTAATTTCAACGAGCTCTTTCCAGTTATGATAATCATTTTTTTGTCCTATGAGTTTTGAAATTATGTGATAAACCCTCATTGTAAAAGCCGTTCTTTACAAAATTCAGTGAAGAAACGAAAGTCTGCAAAGGTTTTCCCGAAAATATAAGTTTTTTGTCTGTTTTTTTTTGTTTGATTTGGATATCAGCGATTTGAAGAGGTTCATACAGGAACGAAACTAGTCATCGCTATTTGATCTTTGTAGTGCGTGAAAGATGTAAAGTTAAATAAATACTACAAAAAATATGAAGGTTGTTTGATTTAATTTTACATCTAGACAATAATTATTAAAAGTATGATCATACACTGACAAAAGTAGCCGCCGGAGGCACGGCAAGTAGATGCCGGAGCTCCGGCGGTAACCGGCTTCTATTGAAACCCCTGAGCTTACAAAGGCTTCAATAGCACTTCTATTAACGATGACCCTAGAGCGAACAATACTTAGAATTTAGTTTGATATACGCTCGGAAACTCATTTGACCCGTTTGAGCATAGAATTACTTCATTAGGCATTTGGATATCATCGCCTCCGTTTTCAGCTAATCGAAACCCTGAAACAGACATTCCTGACCGATACGATCACATACTTCACATTATTTTTTCATTCTGTGTACTACGAAGAATAAAAATTTCTAACTCGGTCACTTCCTCCGGAAGTGTCCGAGTAATTACTCGTGCCCAGGCCGTAGGCCGCACGAGTTATAAAATCCAACACGTATTTTATTTTTACTTACGGCCTGGGCACGAGGTATAATCTCCAGCGAGTATATATATTTTTCAACGTCAGAAAATCTCAAAGTTGTGCAATATCCGGTTACATGCTATCGAGACGCCATTTTGTATTTTAGACAAAGCGAGGAAGGCTTCGGCGATAATATAAATAATATAAATATACTGTATAATAAATATATAATAAAAATATGTAGAGGGTTGGGAATCAGCGAAGGGGAGAGGGCAAGGGAAGAAGGTTTGGAACACCTAGTATCTCCATCATGTGTACATGTATTGGAACCATTTATATACAAAAAGTTATCTTTCCCCCAATCGATGTGGGACATTGTCAAATCCAAAACACTACGCATGACCACTAATTCTATGGACAATCTTCAGATTATAGGGCAAATGGGATGTCTTCACACAATGATATTGTCAAAGCTGGTGTGTGTCTGTTTAGCGACAGCATGGGGTTTGAGCCCTGGCATCCATCACAGCTTAGAAATGGCACAAAAATCCTATAAACTTGCCTTCATCGGTCGCCATTCAGCGCTCGTCAACACATAACATCAAAATTCAAGACAATTCGAATAAATACAACTCAAAACCTCAATAAAACTACACAGGAGACTTCAACAACTATTATTCTTTATTTCTAGTTTTTTTTAATGTAACGATATAGAAAAATAATGCTTTTTAGAAACGATAAACGAACTCGTACACAAAACTAAATGACCGGTTGAACCACACCACGTGAAATTTTCGAATCGCTCAAAACCACTCAAAAACACAATTTCTTGCTCAGATTTCTACAGCAGTGTTCTTTAATTATCAGACTACTGTTGTGAAGACAATTTTGAGAATCTCATACCCTTTGAAGGCTTTCTAAGAGCTCATTCCTGATTGAACGAAACGAATCCAAAGACGTCACGATCCTGACTGATTTCTACGTGTGGGCTACCTGTGACCACAGGAAGCCCAATTCTTGAAGCATCCATTTTTTTATCCAAAGCTTCAAGGCTCATTCCCAACAGGGCACAACTGTACATTGCCCATAGCAATGTCTAGTTTTTTTCAATGTCAGAAAATCGCAAAGTTGTGCAATATCCGGTCACATGCTATCGAGACCCAAATATAAATAGGGGAGAGAGGTTGGGGATCAGAGAAGGGGGAGGGGCAAGGGAAGAGGGTTTGCAACGCCTAGTACCGGGGCATAGTATCTCCATCACTTGTACCTGTATTGGAACCATTTATATACAAAAATTTATCTTTCTCCCAATCGATGTGGGACATTGTCAATTCCAAAACACTACGCATGACCACTAATTCCATGGACATTGGTCACTAAAAATAAAGTCCAAATCAAATCAAATCAGATTATAGGGCAAATGGGATGTCTTTACACAATGATATTGTCAAAGCTGGTGTGTGTCTAGCGAAAGCATGGGGTCTTGTACTACTGAATTGTCTCGCACATGCGCAATGTGTTATATAGGCGTCGTGATTCCCGATCTAAAAAGCGGCTAAATTAAATGTGTTGGCCAAATGAAGGATAAAAAGACGAGGTATAAAGCAAGAAGTCAGAGCCCAGACATCCACCACGGCTTAGAAATTGCACACAAATCCTAACTTCGGCCTTCATCGGTCGCTGTTCAGCTCGGACCCATCATCAAATAAATACAACTCAAAACCTCAAGAAAACTACACGGGACTTCAACAACTATTATTCTTTATTTCTAGTATTTTTTAGGGAACGACATAGAAAAATAATGCTTTTGAGAAACAAACAAACTCATACTCAAAACTATAAAATGACCGGTTGAACCACACCACGTGAAATTTTCGAATCGCTCAAAACCACTCAAAAATACAATTTCTTGCTCAGATTTCTACACCAACGTGTTCTTTAATTTTCAGACTACTGTTGTGAAGACATTTTTGAGAATTTCATACCCTCTGAAGGCTTTCTAAGAGCTCATTCCTGATCCAACGGAACGAAAATCCAAAGACGTCACGATCCACTGATTTCTACGTTTGGGCTACCTGTGACCACAGGAAGCCCAATTATACAACTGACACACACGAACAAAGTGGAAATCGTCCTAGAAGATAAGCACACGAATAGCTGGACGTCTATGTGTTCTACTAGAAAGGAAACCACAAGCTTATATTTATGCTATTTCATATTTCGAAGTCTAAATGAAAAATCGACCGACAACATGAACAACTATCAATCATTGAACTTTACTCGTTGAATACATTTTTATATACCAAGATAATGGTCTCTTGATTTTACTTTTAAAATGTTCAAATATTTTCACTCTAAGAGTGAAATATAAAACATACGGCATTGATCACGAAAGATAACTGCGACATATGTGCTGGTTTCATGCTCAAACATGTTCTGCATGTTCTACTGAGTCACGCAATAAGTAAAGGCTTTCAAGGCTTCCCTGTGTCTTTGTCAGTTCAGTTTGCAAATATCTTAGGTCGTGTTGACATGAATGTTGACATCGAGCGAAGCATTCTTCACAGCTCCCTCCTGAATGGAAGGTGGAGGCCCATAAGTATGCGCCTTTCATGCTGCAGTGCATCCTAGTACTCATCGCACCAGGGCACGAGTGAACGCTCAATGAGCGTCTAGTTCACTGTAAATTCGATCCTTGTTAGTCAGCGCGTGCACCTTTAATTATAATCACATGTATACACAATGGTTAATCATACTGACGAAGGGCTATGCCTAAAACGTTTGTACAGCATACAGCACTGATGAGCTCACAAAGAGCGAAACAGTACTGTCTGCAGATTGAGTACATTGTACATATATATATAATTATTATTGTAAGTACCACTGGGTGCCTGAAGCTTTCACCTGTGTTTGTTGTCCAATAGTTTAGAGAGAGACGTTTAAAACAAGAAACAGAGTTACTTAAACAACAAAATGACTGGTTGAATGCAGAGTTGAAAAAGAAAACAGAAGAACTGTCTTATCTGAGAAAGAGCAAGGTATATAATGACAATCATGTTTGTACTCACATTTTGTACCGTCAATGAATCATACATTCCTTTTACAGTCCTCACAGATTCTGGAACTTCAAAGCAGTTTGGATGAAAAAAATCAAGAGGTATAGAGTATTACAGTATAGAGTATTACAGTATAGAGTATTACAGTATAGAGTATTACAGTATAGAGTATTACAGTATAGAGTATTACAGTATAGAGTATTACAGTATAGAGTATTACAGTATAGAGTATTACAGTATAGAGTATTACAGTATAGAGTATTACAGTATAGAGTATTACAGTATAGAGTATTACAGTATAGAGTATTACAGTATAGAGTATTACAGTATAGAGTATTACAGTATATAGTAATAATAATTACAGTATAGAGTATTACAGTATAGAGTATTACAGTATAGAGTATTACAGTATAGAGTATTACAGTATAGAGTATTACAAGTATAGAGTATTACAAGTATAGAGTATTACAGTATAGAGTATTACAGTATAGAGTATTACAGTATAGAGTATTACAGTATAGAGTATTACAGTATAGAGTATTACAGTATAGAGTATTACAGTATAGAGTATTATAGTATAGAGTATTACAGTATAGAGTATTACAAGTATAGAGTATTACAGTATAGAGTATTACAGTATAGAGTATTACAAGTATAGAGTATTACAGTATAGAGTATTACAGTATAGAGTATTACAAGTATAGAGTATTACAGTATAGAGTATTACAGTATAGAGTATTAATTACAGTATAGAGTATTACAGTATAGAGTATTACAGTATAGAGTATTACAGTATAGAGTATTACAGTATAGAGTATTACAGTATAGAGTATTACAGTATAGAGTATTACAGTATAGAGTATTACAGTATAGAGTATTACAGTATAGAGTATTACAGTATAGAGTATTACAGTATAGAGTATTACAGTATAGAGTATTACAGTATAGAGTATTACAGTATAGAGTATTACAGTATAGAGTATTACAGTATAGAGTATTACAGTATAGAGTATTACAGTATAGAGTATTACAGTATAGAGTATTACAGTATAGAGTATTACAAGTATAGAGTATTACAGTATAGAGTATTACAGTATAGAGTATTACAGTATAGAGTATTACAGTATAGAGTATTACAGTATAGAGTATTACAGTATAGAGTATTACAGTATTATGTACTTATTGAATGAGTGGGAGGGCATTTTATCGCCTCGTGACATTTCCGATTCCTCTGTTGATTCTCTTACAATAAAATTATCCATGTTTTTAAACCATAATTCAACTCGCAAAATGCTATGGAGGAACTCGATCTGAAAAGAATTCACGTTTTCCCAACGTAAACACAGTTTTTTTTTCTATTCCAAATTGTGATTCGTCACTTTGGAAAACTCTATTCTACTGTCAAACTTCCAATAAATTGTGAAAGAATCTTTGAGAAATAGTAAGAGATAAATACAGAGAACGGAGGCAATAAGCCATATAAATCCCGAGGACCGTAGGCCCGAGGGATTTATAGGCTTATTGCCGACATTCGAGGTATTTATCTGACTTAGTTTAATTTGACAAGGTTTTCGCACGAAGCAATCTGAGGCATTTTTTGGAGTGTTATTTAGCATGAATACTATATGAATAGCATGAAGAATAGCATTTTAGTGCTCATTATGAATTCACCGGGATGTATTCATATACAACCCAGGGCTGTATATGGATACATCCCGGTGAATTCATAATGAGCAATTCAATTCAATTCTATTGTTCAACCGGTCAATACCGGAGATAAAGCCCTATGAATAACAAAGAAAACCGTGTCAAATTTAAACTAAGTGAAAATAGATACCTGTTTTATGATATTCTACAAATTTCTACAAATTATGTGGGATTATGCAAATTATGCGGAGCAAGCCAAATTATGCGGTTCCGCATCCGCGCATTCTACCATAAGCCCTGTCCATGGAGCAAGTGCTGGGTTTGTTTTCTTCAGTATTTTGGCCTTTTCTGTGAAACACACCATAATTTTTGGCTTAAATTTGGCTCGAAAATCCTATTTATTGTAAAAAAAAAAAATATGACATGCAGTTTTCTAATGTCTGTACTCTTATCGATGATAAATAATCATATGTCAAAAAATGTCAAAAACTTTGCAGTGAAACAGTTTGCTGCACTTGATGTTCCACTTGAATTTTAGACGTTCTTTGACATCATCTACATCTATCATCAATAAGAAAGGCCAATGATTTGTTTAACTAATACTTGGGCCAGACAAATCACAGCGTGATTAAGTTTCATGGTGTGATCTCCCTTCTGTGGCATGAATGTAATATTCGGTGGAACTGTAATACCGCAGTTTGTTTTTAACTTCAATTGTTGTACAGCTTAGTCATTTGAAGCAGTCATCTGAAGAGTCAAAGAAACGTCAAAGTGAATTGGAAGCAAATGTTGAGTCATATATGGAGAAACTAAAAGAGGTACTTTTACTATTCAAAACAGCCAAACATTTTCTTGGTGTAGTATTGTATGTATTGCTGGTTTGCAATCAATCCCTGGAGATTTAAAGTACAAAGGCGCAGTGGCCATGTTGGTGGTACAAACAAGATAACTAAAGCTAATTATAATGAGGAATCGGCTTTGTTATCGGGAACCAACATGGCCGCCATGACGTCACGTGTAAACCAGCAATATAGTTTTTGTTCTGGAGCTATGCATAACTAATACATATTGTTTACAACAATTGGCAGTGTTGTATCATATCAGAAGTTAATTTACCTGTATGTTGAATATTAAAGTTCACTTGTCTTTCTCTGGTGATTGTAAATCTGATACATCACGGCCACTCATGTTGTATACAATACAATTCAAGCATGTGTGCACCTATTGTAGCTGATAGAGGAGATGATAATTAGCTTATACCCCATTCACACCAAGGCTTAAACATGGTTTAAGATGGTTTAACTGAACAGGTTTAGAAAATTATCTACAAACGCCACGCAACATTTGGCACAAAACTGCTGGTAAACTGTCCTTTGTGTTGCATAGTATAAATACCAGATAGTTTGAGTTTTTGTGAAATTAGATGCTCTCAGATTATAGAGGCTAGAAAAACCCAGTTTAACTAAACAAGTTTTGGTGTGAATGGGGCATTAGCCTCTTATATGTGACTACAATCCATCCTTTTTCTATAAAAGGTTCGATATCAACTTGTCAAGTCTGAAGAGAACTATAAAATGGAGTTAGCATCACAATCTAAATTAGCTCAACTCTATAAGGTAAACAATGTATGTTATTTTAATCCTTTACTAGTAGATCTACCACAGTCCACACAACTGCCACTGCATCACTCATTTTCTGTTTACATGTTTTAATCCTTTACTAGTAGATCTACCACAATCAACACAACTGCCACTGCATCACTCATTTTCTGTTTACATGTTTTAATCCGTTACTAGTAGATCTACCACAGTCAACACAACACTGCATCACTCATTTTCTGTTTACATGTTTTAATCCTTTACTAGTAGATCTACCACAATCAACACAACACTGCATCACTCATTTTCTGTTTACATGTTTTAATCCTTTACTAGTAGACTACCACAATCAACACAACACTGCATCACTCATTTTCTGTTTACATGTTTTAATCCTTTACTAGTAGATCTACCACAATCAACACAACACTACATCACTCATTTTCTGTTTACATGTTTTAATCCTTTACTAGTAGATCTACCACAATCAACACAACACTGTATCACTCATTTTCTGTTTACATGTTTTAATCCTTTACTAGTAGATCTACCACAATCAACACAACACTGCATCACTCATTTTCTGTTTACATGTTTTAATCCTTTACTAGTAGATCTACCACAATCAACACAACACTGCATCACTCATTTTCTGTTTACGTGTTTTAATCCTTTACTAGTAGATCTACCACAATCAACACAACACTGTATCACTCATTTTCTGTTTACATGTTTTAATCCTTTACTAGTAGATCTACCACAATCAACACAACACTGCATCACTCATTTTCTGTTTTAGTTACATGTTTTAATCCTTTACTAGTAGATCTACCACAATCAATACAACACTACATCACTCATTTTCTGTTTGCATGTTTTTAGGATGAAGCAGAAGTCAAAAAGAAAGAAGCCAAAGAAATGCTTACTGCAATGGAAGAGCTGCAAAAGTTATTAAAAACATGTGAAGACGGTACAATTTGTCAGGATTTCCTGTGTCTATATAATAATAATACCGTATTCACCGGCGTATAAGCCACACTTTTTCTCCGAAAATCACGATCCAAAGTTGGGGGTGCGGCTTATCTTGGAGAACATCTGGAATTGGTACCAGAAATTTACATAAAATTAACATAAAAGTATAAAAGAGTACGTACATCATTGATTGTTTGCCAGGGTTTGCTTTGCGTTTGTTTGGAGTTAACGCAGAACAAACACACGTTTGAGAAGTACAAAGTAAACAAACCCAAGCCGAAGGTCGAACGAACGTAAATGAATATGTGAATTACAAAGGAAACTAAAGGAAGATTTCTGGTTCTGAATTGTCATATTTGTACATATTTGGACGGATTAGATTGCAATTTCTCAATAAGGTAAATATTTTCTTGATCTTCAACTGGTACATTTAACTTTTCGGACTTTGAAGATTAAAGTTTGCGAAGCCATTCTCTACGATCCGCCATTACTTGTCATACCGTATCTGATTAGCGGTTTCTTTGTGTGACGTAACGTGACACAGATCTCGGCGCCAAGTGTCTAGTCGATGTCTAGTTGGTTGTGTTCCTTTCATTTTGCGAAAACATTGTCATCTTTTATCTAAAATGTCTTCGATTTCATGTCCTTTGGCAATGAGATTTTGACACAGAAAGACACATAAATCGCTTTTAGTTTAGGCTTATTTTGCTCGCTATCAGTTTGCTGAAGCGTGTTTGATTTTGTGTATTTTGTGTGTGCATTATTTTGTACATTTATGGTGAACTTGAAGTACTGAAATTGTATTAAATAACGATGTTTGAATGCTTTCGAACATGAAATCCATGAGAGTTTACTTTGGGTTTGCTTTGCGTTCATTTAGTAAACGCCATAAAACAAACGCAAACATCGGCAGGGTTTGCATGCGTTTGAGGTTGGTTTCGATCGGTACTGTCAGGGCAAAAAACTTTTTCTTCTTTCCACTTGTCCATTGGACGAGTGGTTTTTAGATTTTGGTTGTCCGAATGATAAATCTACTTGTCCAAAAAAGAGGGACCAATATTTATTAATGTATGAGTCCTAAAGCATAGTTTAGGCTCGACCTTTTAATCACTTTGAGTTCTACATGATGGAAGAGAATGTGCCTTAAACTTTAAATGCAATCACCACACACTGTACCATACTTAGTACTACAATGTGTGTGCAGTTATAATAATAGTAAACTTGAAGTACATTGTACTCAAACGAATGTTAGTCCTTTCAGTAAAAAGTTAATCGTGAGCATCATCGTCCTGAAAATCAAAAACAGGTAGGGGTGGTGGTTCTTGCTCATCTTCGTCTTGAGCTTCAGCTGAAGCTGCAGCTAGCTGTATCCTGGAACTGCACTGGACAGTAGTAATATAATGCTTCTTCTTCGTTCCACTATTCACCCAGACTCTGATTGCTTCATTTGGAGAGAAGTCCTTTATACTGGCTCTTGAAGTAGAAACAACCATGATATCTTGCAGTGTTTCCTGCTTCATGTTCGTTTTCAGGTTTGTCTTGATTCGGTTCATTGCAGAGAAGGACCTCTCGCATGTCGCAGTAGAAACTGACAGGACCATCATGATCTCCACAATGGTAAGGATACTCTTCAGATCATCAGACTTACTTGCAAGCAATGAAGAGTACATTTCTTGTGTTCTTAATGTCCTCTGTGCAGATTGCGAGACTAAGAGCTTCAAGTCAAGCCACTGCTCTAAAGTGGTTGGAACATTCATCTCCCCTGGAAGGACTTCAGAAAAGTGAGCAAGCAGTGTCTTGATATCATCGTCACCATGACGCAACAAATCAGGCTTGTTCTTCGGCCAAAACCTGTAGTCGAAAACCTGAAAACAGCTCATCGGTGAAGACTTCAGTGACTGGAATCGCTTGTCGGTGTACTTACAGATGCTACTGAGCAATCCATCAAAATGGTCTCCTGTATTCACCCCTCCTGGGTACAGTAACTTAACCACTTGTTCGTCATTCTTGCCACACTTGAAGTCATTGCTCTGAGTGTCGTATTTGTCCCAGAAGGACTTATAGTAGTCTCCGCCATTCGGCTTTAAATCAGCCAACTGCAGCTTTGCCTTCTCAACCTTGCTAATTACGTCAGTGATGAATAGCTCTTCATACTGGAACTGCTTTGACAGTTGTCCAAGTATGGCAGTGACATCGATCATAAAGTGCAACAACCTGACAAAACGCTCTTTCTTCATTTCCTTCAGAAACCCCTTGGCTTTGGCTCCATCCTCACCGCTGCTATTTGTGGTATTTTCAAGGTGGTAAACAGTTACCGCATAATGTTTCTGTAGTGCCAACAAAGCTCTGTGTTGACTTGCTAGCCAACGGATCGCTTTAATACCACCATAACGAACCTTGTCCTCTTCTAGAACTTCACTGATTTTTGTAAGTTCTCTCCTCTTCTTGGGTGAATAGAAATAGAACTTGAATATTCCTTTCAATGTAACCTCAAACTTACAGTAAGAAGGAACTTCTTTAATAGCATCTGCCACTGCCAATTCAAGGTTGTGAGCAACGCAGTGAGTTGTCACATGGTGATCACCAATCCTTTTTCTAAGTCGTGTCGCAACCCCAGTCTTCTTGCCCATCATCACTGCCGCTCCATCAAAGTTTGAGCCAACCATTTTTTTCTTTTGACATTCCTTGGACACACCTACACGCGACAGAGCTCGGTCTATCCCCTCAAGGACACTTGGAAAAGGTATTAATAATAACCGAAAAAGAAACATAAATAAAAAAACAAGCAAGACAATGAATTAAATTGAAAGGGTTTTGACTTGTACTGTGAAATAATAAAGTTTTCTCTGGAATTAATGATAATACGAATTAAGATTTGAGTATCATGAATGTCCATTTAAACCCATGGCCAGAAACAGAAAGCCGTGTCACCTTACAATAATTGACCAATAAGAAAAGAGTGATCTCACGCTAATTAGTATATGCAAATTGAATAAAAATATATTGGCAGTTTTCATACCTTCTGCGTTTCCAGACTGAAGATCGACAATGTCAGCCAACGGGGTTGTCACTTCACCTTCCTTTCCAATATATCGCAAAAATACGGATTCCTGCTCAATTATTCCAGAATCGGTGCTGCCATCAGACAGAATGGAGAAGAACCTTGAATTAGTTAAGTCATTCTGTGTTTTGTTCCTCTCAGAGTCAGCAATCGCCGAGATAAATGTTTTGCAAGCAGTCGCATTTCTGTAGTGTTCGCCGATATTCAAACCATTTTTCTCCTGCAGATCACAAAGGCTCGGAAACTTCCCCAAGGCCAGCTTCTCTTTAGCCACAAAATGTGCGGTGTTAAAAAGTTTTTCAAGTCTCTCCTGAGATTCTTTGTCAATCTTTTGTCTTATTCTTTCCAGTGGTGCTTGGTCGGGTCTAGCCTCGAATCTCTCGCGTTCAACGCATGTTTTATGACAGCGACTGTTGTTGTGACTTACGAGAGTATCATGACGGAAACCCGTAGAAGAAGACCCACCAACACCGAGGATAAGCCGGCTCCCTTTGTCAGCTAGCTTAGGATATTTTTGACAAACAGTACAAAACATAACATTTTCTTCTTCCTTGAATTCTACCCACGGGAATTCTTTATTCCACGCTGGCTGGAATCGACGTACATGTTTTCCTTCATACTTCTTCAGTTTAGAGCACTTGCTTTCTTCTTTAGTTGAAGATTTTCTTTTGTTGCTATCGGAGGGTTTAATTTTCCACAATTCAAGTAGACTCATATCTTCCTAATCCAGTTACTTACGAACCAATGTTTTCGCGCGGTTATTAAACATTTCGCGGGAAAATGCATGTCTCGCCCCTAGGCCCTTCTTGGCTATTATTAGGGCCTGGTGTATGGCAGTTACATGATGCAAAGCATGCTAGAAGTCAAACCCGACATGACCCGAATGATCGAGGTAAATAATTGGTGTTTTATTCTCACTTTAATACAAGGGATGTTAATTCAAAAGAGTTGCAAAACCTAAAGGAAATAGTAGCTTATATTGTATGCAGTACATTTTACTCGTCCAGTCGGACGAGTGCTTTGGAAAATCTAGTTGTCCGAAGTAAAAACTACTCGTCTCAGACGAGCGGACGAGTGGAAGTTATTTGCCCTGACTGTACGTCCGATAACGCAAAGCATGTAATATACATGTAGCTTTCTCAAGATTTCACTTAGCATGCATGTGATTTATATTAATTTTATTCCCAAAAGCTTTTTTTCCAATATTTACGTTGCCAAACTCGGGGTGCGGCTTATCTGCGAGTACGGCTTATATGCCGGTGAATACGGTATCTATTATATATTAATGTTTTATCACACTCTACTTTTCAAATCAGTTGTTACAAAGTTTTTCTAAACCAGTTATCAGAGTTGCATCACAGTCAGCAACAATAAACAACAACAACAAATTTTTTGAAAATTTCTTCACATTCAGTTCTATCTAATCCTATTATGCTAAATGCCACTTTAAAAAAATGTCAAGTAAAACCTGCGGGCCACCATGCTCATTTTTGAGATATGTGCAAAATTGCAACAGAACAGGCTTGCATTGACCCTTTTTCCAAGGCGGGCAACTCTGGTTTCACAAATATGCATGTCTATCCATGAATAAGTAAATTAGAGAAAAAGTGAAATTGTTCTTGTGTGAGATTATGAATGGAAAACCAACTGATAAATGAAAAGTGTCATGTTTTAATATCATGCACAGTGCTAAACTAGGTTGATTACTATACATGGCTGAGGCAGATAACACAGACCTTGGTCTTGATAATTTATGATATCATGCTCAACCTCATCCAATAATTGCTTTATTGAGCATTTTGTATAAGTGAGATCACAATTATAATCAGGTCAATAAATGCTGCCATGGTCATATTGCATTGACACTGCAAACGTACCACTCTTTATGACCTTGAATCCCGCCTTGAATGAACTCGACAGGATAAATCTATTATCTGTAGCAGATAATATATTTATCCTGTCAAGTTCACATATGCTATGGAGAATTAACTGCATGCTCTCAGCCAACCAGATGCGAGATAGTGAGTAAAATGTTTAATAAACTAGGTTGATTGCTTTACATGGAGTACATTGTCTAAACTAGTTTGTATTTCTCTATAGCACGAATCGACTTACAAAGCAAGGTCAAAGAAAACGAGGAGTATAGCTCAAAGACTGTCACTGATTTAGGTAAGAAATCATAGATTTCATAAAGATTCTTTGTAGTAATTTTATTTTTTACATTTCTATCATTTGGCCAGTAATTACATGAAGGAAGCACTCTGGCATAGTTACAATGTTCATATTATATTGCATGTATAGTTTAGTAATGTTTAGTAATGTCATGTTAATCATCAAATTTTCTAGAAACTAAAATATCCAATTTGGAAAACGAGCTCAACAACGTTAATGATCTTCTTCAAGCTGCAAGACAGAGAGGTAGGGTCATCACTGGAGCTCTTACTAATAAACAATGTGCTGCAGTTAGCATACAAAGTAAATGATGGCATAGTGATATATTGTCACTATATGGACATCCACACTCAAAGCCAAGGGTGTGGATATTTCAGATACGGGAACAATCCTGAGACCCTTCGGCACCAGTTCCCTGTTATTTCATCCTTTGGTGAAGCATGTATGTAAATACTTTACGAAATTATAAAAGACATCTATTGGACTATTCACACTGTGAATTCTAGAGAATCAGTGAAAGTGGTGTGAAGAAAAATCATATTTAGAATATGTCAAGTTCTTATCAAAATTATTGAGAATGGATTCCTTTATTATAATTTGCAGTGGATTTTCAAACACGAGAAAGAGTGTTTTGTTTTTAAATCCGATATCCAAATACTTAGAAGGGCTTGAAAAAACAATCTGCATATCATATAGTCTCTCAAACCATTCATAATTCTTGGACAATTCCAAGTTAATGTTGACCAAATTGTATGTTAAGGTATCAGGGTACCCCAAAAAAACTTTCAAACCACCGGTTTTGATTTTTTTTGACAATCAAATCTAATTGAATATTATCTATCATCTCCAAAAAACAGAATCTAAAAATATTTTTTTCCTAAAAAGTTAGAATCAAAAAACGAATTTTGGTTTCATTTGGTGCAAAAAGATGTTGACAAGCAAGCTGTCAACAGTACTCACGCAACAGACTATCCACAAAGATTCAGATGCGAAGAAAGTATCCAAAAATCGTAACTGCTCACTCAAAACATCCTTGAATAGCGATGCGAAACCACTCACGGTCAAGATGCTCGTATTTTCCGCCAGCAGTAACTTTGTTTTCCTGCCACGTTGTGTTACGTACTGTAAGGCGATCTGCTTTTGACTGCCATTCATATGTCATCAGGTATTGGATCACATATTTGTGGTGGATTAAGGACGCTTGTGTAAACAAAGGCGGTACTTGACTTGAAAACTCTTTTGCCTTTATTTCGGAAACAAAATAGCCATGAATCAAGCGCACATTTTGAGTTCCGGTTCAAAGGGATTTTATCCGATTTAGCTGAAATTTGGTAGATACTTTGTCAAATAAATATTCTTCAAAAAGGTGTCTCCGAATTTTAATATTCAGTTTCCTTCGAAAGTTATAACTTGTTTTGTAAAGTGTTTTGCAGTTTTGCAGAGCTCGAAGTTTAGGACCGTATAAAAACGCAACGGGTTAATTTATCGATAAACGGAGACACCTTTTTTGTAAACTATATCTCATGAGCTTATAAAGGTATTAGTCGAGGATTTCCGATAAATTGCGGCTGTATGGGACCTCGGCGATGATAGTGATGTGAAAATCTGAACTTTTTTACCTATTTCAAATATACTGTTTTTGTTCTAAAAACTAATTGTTTTATTGAATTCTGCATTTATTCAGCTTTCAGAAAATGTATACTTTATAGAGGTTTTAACGTAACGAGTACGCGCTAGAGCGTGTTGCGTGCATGATGGTCGTTTGGGGTACCCTGATACCTTAAGATCACATATCCAAACCTCCTTCAGGTAGTAGTGATTCCTTTGTTTTGTCATCATGAATTGTTAATGAGTTTGAGATTTGTAGGTCAAGACTTTTGTAAGGCTCTAATATGATTTGTATCAGGACTTGCACCCATGACACCCCAATCATTGGCTGAAATGTCACCAGTTGCTGCTGCTACAAGCTCATTATTGAAATCTGGAATGACTTTAACAGAGGTATGTTATGTGTTGGTAGCGTTTCCAATCAGGCAATGCTAACCAATGTTTTGCTTGGTGTTGGTAGTGTTGGTAGTGTTTGTACAATGCTAACCAATGTTTTGCTTGGTGTTGGTAGTGTTTGTACAATGCTAACCAATGTTTTGCTTGGTGTTGGTAGTGTTTGTACAATGCTAACCAATGTTTTGCTTGGTGTTGGTAGTGTTTGTACAATGCTAACCAATGTTTTGCTTGGTGTTGGTAGACTGTTTGTACAATGCTAACCAATGTTTTGCTTGGTGTTGGTAGTGTTTGTACAATGCTAACCAATGTTTTGCTTGGTGTTGGTAGACTGTTTGTACAATGCTAACCAATGTTTTGCTTGGTGTTGGTAGTGTTTGTACAATGCTAACCAATGTTTTGCTTGGTGTTGGTAGTGTTTGTACAATGCTAACCAATGTTTTGCTTGGTGTTGGTAGTGTTTGTACAATGCTAACCAATGTTTTGCTTGGTGTTGGTAGTGTTTGTACAATGCTAACCAATGTTTTGCTTGGTGTTGGTAGTGTTTGTACAATGCTAACCAATGTTTTGCTTGGTGTTGGTAGTGTTTGTACAATGCTAACCAATGTTTTGTTTTGCTTGTGTGTTGTGTTGGTAGTGTTTGTACAATGCTAACCAATGTTTTGCTTGGTGTTGGTAGTGTTTGTACAATGCTAACCAATGTTTTGCTTGGTGTTGGTAGTGTTTGTACAATGCTAACCAATGTTTTGCTTGGTGTTGGTAGTGTTTGTACAATGCTAACCAATGTTTTGCTTGGTGTTGGTAGTGTTTGTACAATGCTAACCAATGTTTTGCTTGGTGTTGGTAGTGTTTGTACAATGCTAACCAATGTTTTGCTTGGTGTTGGTAGTGTTTGTACAATGCTAACCAATGTTTTGCTTGGTGTTGGTAGTGTTTGTACAATGCTAACCAATGTTTTGCTTGGTGTTGGTAGTGTTTGTACAATGCTAACCAATGTTTTGCTTGGTGTTGGTAGTGTTTTTGTACAATGCTAACCAATGTTTTGCTTGGTGTTGGTAGTGTTTGTACAATGCTAACCAATGTTTTGCTTGGTGTTGGTAGTGTTTGTACAATGCTAACCAATGTTTTGCTTGGTGTTGGTAGTGTTTGTACAATGCTAACCAATGTTTTGCTTGGTGTTGGTAGTGTTTGTACAATGCTAACCAATGTTTTGCTTGGTGTTGGTAGTGTTTGTACAATGCTAACCAATGTTTTGCTTGGTGTTGGTAGTGTTTGTACAATGCTAACCAATGTTTTGCTTGGTGTTGGTAGTGTTTGTACAATGCTAACCAATGTTTTGCTTGGTGTTGTTGGTAGTGTTTGTACAATGCTAACCAATGTTTTGCTTGGTGTTGGTAGTGTTTGTACAATGCTAACCAATGTTTTGCTTGGTGTTGGTAGTGTTTATACAATGCTAACCAATGTTTTGCTTGGTGTTGGTAGTGTTTGTACAATGCTAACCAATGTTTTGCTTGGTGTTGGTAGTGTTTGTACAATGCTAACCAATGTTTTGCTTGGTGTTGGTAGTGTTTATACAATGCTAACCAATGTTTGTACAGATTTATTCACAGTATGTGCAAGTATCAGATGAACTACAACAAGAAAAAGATGAAAATGTCAGGCTCAAAAATTACATGGAACAGATACTGAAAGTTAGTATCAGCAGTTGATATAGCATAATATCTTACTTGAGGATAACTAGTTACATTTGTAAGTGCTAATAAGCTGTTGCTATTAGTTTTTGCATTAGAGCAATGGGGCTGCACACAAGACACTAACATGACCAACACATGGGGCTGCACACAAGACACTAACATGACCAACACATGGGGCTGCACACAACACACTAACACGACCAACACATGGGGCTGCACACAACACACTAACATGACCAACACATGGGGCTGCACACAAGACACTAACATGACCAACACATGGGGCTGCACACAAGACACTAACATGACCAACACATGGGGCTGCACACAAGACACTAACATGACCAACACATGGGGCTGCACACAAGACACTAACATGACCAACACATGGGGCTGCACACAAGACACTAACATGACCAACACACATGGGGCTGCACACAAGACACTAACATGACCAACACATGGGGCTGCACACAACACACTAACATGACCAACACATGGGGCTGCACACAAGACACTAACATGACCAACACATAGGGCTGCACACAAGACACTAACATGACCAACACATGGGGCTGCACACAACACACTAACACGACCAACACATGGGGCTGCACACGACACACTAACACGACCAACACATGGGGCTGCACACAAGACACTAACATGACCAACACATGGGGCTGCACACAACACACTAACATGACCAACACATGGGGCTGCACACAACACACTAACATGACCAACACATGGGGCTGCACACAAGACACTAACATGACCAACACATAGGGCTGCACACAACACACTAACATGACCAACACATGGGGCTGCACACAACACACTAACACGACCAACACATGGGGCTGCACACAACACACTAACATGACCAACACATGGGGCTGCACACAACACACTAACATGACCAACACATGGGGCTGCACACAAGACACTAACACGACCAACACATGGGGCTGCACACAACACACTAACACGACCAACACATGGGGCTGCACACAACACACTAACACGACCAACACATGGGACTGCACACAACACACTAACATGACCAACACATGGGACTGCACACAACACACTAACACGACCAACACATGGGGCTGCACACAAGACACTAACATGACCAACACATGGGGCTGCACACAAGACACTAACATGACCAACACATGGGGCTGCACACAACACACTAACATGCCCAACACATGGGGCTGCACACAACACACTAACACGACCAACACATGGGGCTGCACACAAGACACTAACATGCCCAACACATGGGGCTGCACACAACACACTAACATGACTAACACATGGGGCTGCACACAACACACTAACATGACCAACACATGGGGCTGCACACAACACACTAACATGACCAACACATGGGGCTGCACACAACACACTAACATGACCAACACATGGGGCTGCACACAACACACTAACATGACCAACACATGGGGCTGCACACAACACACTAACATGACCAACACATGGGGCTGCACACAACACACTAACATGACTAACACATGGGGCTGCACACAAGACACTAACATGACCAACACATAGGGCTGCACACAACACACTAACATGACCAACACATAGGGCTGCACACAAGACACTAACATGACCAACACATGGGGCTGCACACAACACACTAACATGACCAACACATGGGGCTGCACACAACACACTAACATGCCCAACACATGGGGCTGCACACAACACACACTAACATGACCAACACATGGGGCTGCACACAACACACTAACATGACTAACACATGGGGCTGCACACAACACACTAACATGACCAACACATGGGGCTGCACACAAGACACTAACATGCCCAACACATGGGGCTGCACACAAGACACTAACATGACCAACACATAGGGCTGCACACAACACACTAACATGCCCAACACATGGGGCTGCACACAAGACACTAACATGACCAACACATAGGGCTGCACACAACACACTAACATGACCAACACATGGGGCTGCACACAAGACACTAACATGACCAACACATGAGGCTGCACACAAGACACTAACATGACCAACACATGGGGCTGCACACAACACATTAACATGTCCAACACATGGGGCTACACACAACACACTAACATGCCCAACACATGGGGCTGCACACAACACACTAACATGCCCAACACATGGGGCTGCACACGACACACTAACATGTCCAACACATGGGGCTGCACACAAGACACTAACATGACTAACACATGGGGCTGCACACAAGACACTAACATGCCCAACACATGGGGCTGCACACAAGACACTAACATGCCCAACACATGGGGCTGCACACAAGACACTAACATGCCCAACACATGGGGCTGCACACAAGACACTAACATGTCCAACACATGGGGCTGCACACAACACACTAACACGACCAACACATGGGGCTGCACACAACACACTAACATGACCAACACATAGGGGCTGCACACAAGACACTAACATGCCCAACACATGGGGCTGCACACAAGACACTAACATGCCCAACACATGGGGCTGCACACAAGACACTAACATGCCCAACACATGGGGCTGCACACAACACACTAACACGACCAACACATGGGGCTGCACACAACACACTAACACGACCAACACATGGGACTGCACACAACACACACTAACATGACCAACACATGGGGCTGCACACAAGACACTAACACGACCAACACATGGGGCTGCACACAAGACACTAACACGACCAACACATGGGGCTGCACACAAGACACTAACATGTCCAACACATGGGGCTGCACACAACACATTAACATGACCAACACATGGGGCTGCACACAACACACTAACATGCCCAACACATGGGGCTGCACACAACACACTAACATGCCCAACACATGGGACTGCACACAAGACACTAACATGCCCAACACATGGGGCTGCACACAAGACACTAACACGACCAACACATGGGGCTGCACACGACACACTAACATGACCAACACATGGGGCTGCACACAAGACACTAACATGACCAACACATGGGGCTGCACACAAGACACTAACACGACCAACACATGGGGCTGCACACAAGACACTAACATGACCAACACATGGGGCTGCACACAACACACTAACACGACCAACACATGGGGCTGCACACAACACACTAACATGACCAACACATGGGGCTGCACACAACACACTACTAACACGACCAACACATGGGGCTGCACACAACACACTAACACGACCAACACATGGGGCTGCACACAAGACACTAACATGACCAACACATGGGGCTGCACACAAGACACTAACATGACCAACACATGGGGCTGCACACAAGACACTAACATGACCAACACATGGGGCTGCACACAACACACTACTAACATGACCAACACATGGGGCTGCACACAAGACACTAACATGACCAACACATGGGGCTGCACACAAGACACTAACATGCCCAACACATGGGGCTGCACACAAGACACTAACATGCCCAACACATGGGGCTGCACACAAGACACTAACATGCCCAACACATGGGGCTGCACACAAGACACTAACATGCCCAACACATGGGGCTGCACACAACACACTAACATAACCAACACATGGGGCTGCACACAAGACACTAACACGACCAACACATGGGGCTGCACACAACACACTAACACGACCAACACATGGGGCTGCACACAAGACACTAACATGACCAACACATGGGGCTGCACACAAGACACTAACATGACCAACACATGGGGCTGCACACAACACACTAACATGACCAACACATGGGGCTGCACACAACACACTAACATGTCCAACACATGGGGCTGCACACAACACATTAACTCGCCCAACACATGGGGCTGCACACAACACACTAACATGACCCAACACATGGGGCTGCACACAACACACTAACATGCCCAACACATGGGGCTGCACACGACACACTAACATGCCCAACACATGGGGCTGCACACAACACACTAACACGACCAACACATGGGGCTGCACACAAGACACTAACATGACCAACACATGGGGCTGCACACAACACACTAACACGACCAACACATGGGGCTGCACACAACACACTAACATGACCAACACATGGGGCTGCACACAACACACTAACATGACCAACACATGGGGCTGCACACAACACACTAACATGACCAACACATGGGGCTGCACACAAGACACCAGCCAGTCATAGCCTCATCAAGGAGGCTTTCCTGTTCATCTTTAGTGGCATAGCTAGTGTCCATATGTTTCGTCAGGGTTGTGTCACTGAAAGACTTTGATGCAGCTGTCAGTTGGACTGGAGAACAGGATGTCAGTGTCTGCCTGAGGTGCACTTTCAGCCTTAATAAATTATTATGTGTTGATAGGAACTGGAAGAAAAAGCACCTATTCTGCAACAGCAGAGGAAGGACTATGAACAAGCACTGCGCAGTAATGACAAGTTGACCATGAAACTGGAAACTGCAATTGTGGTAAAACGTTTTTACTGAATTGTTAAATTCACTTTCCCATACGTAAGTACAGTACAAGTAGTCTGTCATCATCTTTTACCCTTGAAAAGGTGCTTTCACTGGGGCAGTCACGGGGCAATGAATGGCGCAACAGTGTCTTTTCTATAGCCTTTAGGGGAGAATTTGCAGGTGATCATATAACTATTTTGAGTAACTTTTAAGGCATCAAAGCTGATCACAGGTTGAGGTAGATAAGACATCAGAACAGACAAGCTGATCAAACTGAATTGCTTGAAAGCAGGTTAACGCTAACCCAGGATTAAATATAGCTATTCTTGCTATTTGATTGGATGACAGGCTATATTTAACCCTGGGTTAGCGTTAAACTGCTTTCAAGCAACTGCGCCCAGGAGAGTTGAGCAACATTGTACCTCTCTGTAATGGTCAGGGTCTTTTAGCCTTCAGCCAGCCCATGCATTGAGTTTAAAAACCTTAGGACTGGTGTGAAGTATTGTTTGTCGGTGTTTTGCCTTCAATCACATTGCTTTCCTGCTTGGCAGAGTGGAAATTGCCCTTTTCTATAAACATGATTACATTTTTTCGCCCATGAAAAGTCCCCCAGTGATCGCCCTTCTTCATCATGACAAACTTGCTGTACTGTATTATTACACATGAATCATCACTTGTACACAATACAATGTCAATAGTGATAACAAACTTGCTGTACTGTATTATTACACATGAATCATCACTTGTACACAATACAATGCCAATAGTGATATCAAAGAACAGATTAGTGATTATCATATATTCACAGCACATTAAACTACATGTATATGCCCACATCAATAGAAATCCTTGTTTTGCCATCAAAGGAACATGACCGTGCAGTTATTGCAGCAGAAGAGTCCATTAAACAGTCTGATCATTTAAAAAGAGAAAATAGCAGACTCAAGTCATTAAGTGCTGACCTCAGTCACCAGGTACATGTTGTATGACATCAATATAACTAAAGGGAGAGTATCGTCATTGTGTTGTATTATAATGATAATTATATTGAATAGGGAGTACATGTTGTATGACATCAATATAACTAACGGGAGAGTATCGTCATTGTGTTGTATTATAATGATAATTATATTGAATAGGGAGTACATGTTGTATGACATCAATATAACTAACGGGAGAGTATCGTCATTGTGTTGTATTATTATAATGATAATTATATTGAATAGGGAGTACATGTTGTATAACATCAATATAACTTAAAGGGAGAGTATCGTCATTGTGAGAAAATAATTGTCCACTGATTTACATGTACATCTTCCAAGTCTTCTTCTAGCATTGATAGAATTAATATTCAGAATTCTAATATCAATGCAGTATTCATTGCTTTGACACCATATTTCTTGGTTATAGGTTCAGATTCTTCTAAAAGAATGTGAGGAGACGAGAGCAGGCAAGGATAAGATGACAGTGTCTTTTTCAGAAGAAGTGACCAGTTCATCTCAAGTCATTTCTGAACGTCTTGTAAGCTTTAGAAGTATTGAAGAGTTACAGCAACAAAACCAACGATTACTCGCTGTGATTAGAGAATTAAGTGAAGACAAAGAAAAACAAGAAGCAGAAGGATCTGAAGACATGTAAGTCTAAGCATTTGTCACATGGAAAACAAAACAACAACAACAACAAAATTGGTCTGCGTTTATCAACTCATTCCATACCCTTCAACTTAAACAATGATTTTAATATTTTATAGCAAAATGTCATATGAGGAGTGTGTTCTGATTGGCTGTTTCATGTTGTTCCTGCAATTTCATTGGATGTTCAAATTGGTGCAATTTAGAAGCAAAAAGATGCGATTTGGGAATAAATCGCACCATTTTTAACCAATCAGATTACAGGAAATGCTAGTGTTATACACCTGTTTTCATAAACGTTGTCCAAATAGAAAATAGTTGTTTGTTTGTTTGTTGTTTAGGAATTAATTATCATATCATTACGGCATATGACAATAGCAGAGTATTCGAGCATGACAAGTTTTCAATCAGTGAGTTCTAGAGGTAAACGAAGCTCTCTGCACAATGGCCTGGCTGAGAATTCAAGGTTCAAGTTGTATATTTAATATATGATAATTAATTCCTAAACAACAAACAAACAAACAACTATTTTCTATTTGGACAACGTTTATGAAAACAGGTGTATACTCATCTTGTATGAGCATGGAAAGGTATATTATTTTATAACTAAAGTAAGTGAATTGTTTTATAATGAAGATTGAAAGGATTAAAAGAACAGTTGGATGTTGCCTTGAAAGAAGTAGAACATGTTAAAATAGAGAGATCAAAACAGATGGAAATGGTATGTACAACATTGCTCCTATTCTCAACACTAAATATGTTTGATCACTGATAATATTCTGGTAATTGTAGGTTGAATTAATGGTCAGACAGAGAGATATGTACCGTGTTTTACTGGCCAATACTGGCCAGTCAGCTGTAAGTATACTAGCACTAATAGCAAGAATACCATTTAGATACTGTAAGTTATACATGTACATGAAAGAGCATGTTGAAATCAGCATTTGTGCAAAGCTTGATGTGATTTGGGCGAATTCTGTCGGAATTATAAACTTTTGCAATTGTGTTGTCCAGCCAAAATTGTACAGTATGGTTTGGATGGACAACGTAAAAAAATTACAGAGTTTGTATGGCAAAATAGACATCTTTGATGCCCTCTAGCATCGTCAATATTAAGCCGAAGTTCACCAATCTTTCCAGACTAGCTAAGTTTGGTCTGCTCTCTCAGAAAATGATGCCCAATTTTACTAGTATCAAATTGAATTAGTTTTACGGACTTGGTACCAGTCCCCGGCTCGATTTGGAAGTGGCTAATTTAGATACCTCTACAGGATAATAACCAGTCATCAAGTGCACCAGATAAGTCTCTTGTTGCTGTAGAACAGACTCGAGATGCTCTCAGAGAGCTTCAGAAACACTTTGCTGACTATAAGGATGACCGCAAGTTAGCTGAAGAGTAAGTGCATTTTGTTTATTGTCATTATTAATATATTAATTTTATTATTATTTTGAGGGCCAAACATTTATTAGCTTAGGATGTTTACATGTACTTGTGTAACCCTTGTTAGGCATGTTATAATTATAACTATTGCTGCAAATCTTGCTTGATGTGCAGAGTTACCTTTCACAATATCACGACAAGTATAACCTTGTATACAAGTATATTCGAGGCAGGGTGAAGTGTTAGATAACATACATACCGGTAGATATATTACAATAAATTGGTGATTTATAATTCAACAGTTACTATCATGGTATAACAATAGAATATTAGATTGTCAAGCCACAGGCAAGACACAGCATTTCTAAATCACGGATTCGGACGGATTCGACCGATTTAATGGATTATTATTTTTTAATTATAATCCACTAGTTTCTAGTTCTTTTTCTTATTGTAAAGCACATCGAGGTTCCAGGATGCGTGATAGAAATACTCTATTATTATTATTCGACGGATTCCCATTTTAATCCCGAACATAATGGTTGAAATACCATATGTGTGTTCCATGGATACTATCAAACAACTTTTGACCATATATTGGTACCATTGAAAGGCGATTTATTAACACAAAGGTACATGTATATCCTATAAAGGTCACAGTTTATTAACACAAAGGTACATGTATATCCTATCAAGGTCACAGTTTATTAACACAAAGGTACATGTATATCCTATCAAGGTCACAGTTTATTAACACAAAGGTACATGTATATCCTATAAAGGTCACAGTTTATTAACACAAAGGTACATGTATATCCTATCAAGGTCACAGTTTATTAACACAAAGGTACATGTATATCCTATCAAGGTCACAGTTTATTAACACAAAGGTACATGTATATCCTATCAAGGTCACAGTTTATTAACACAAAGGTACATGTATATCCTATCAAGGTCACAGTTTATTAACACAAAGGTACATGTATATCCTATCAAGGTCACAGTTTATTAACACAAAGGTACATGTATATCCTATCAAGGTCACAGTTTATTAACACAAAGGTACATGTATATCCTATCAAGGTCACAGTTTATTAACACAAAGGTACATGTATATCCTATCAAGGTCACAGTTTATTAACACAAAGGTACATGTATATCCTATCAAGGTCACAGTTTATTAACACAAAGGTACATGTATATTCTATCAAGGTCACAGTTTATTAACACAAAGGTACATGTACATGTACATCATATAAAGGTCACAGTTTATTAACACAAAGGTACATGTATATCCTATAAAGGTCACAGTTTATTAACACAAAGGTACATGTATATCCTATAAAGGTCACAGTTTATTAACACAAAGGTACATGTATATCCTATAAAGGTCACAGTTTATTAACACAAAGGTACATGTATATTCTATCAAGGTCACAGTTTATTAACACAAAGGTACATGTATATTCTATCAAGGTCACAGTTTATTAACACAAAGGTACATGTATATCCTATAAAGGTCACAGTTTATTAACACAAAGGTACATGTATATTCTATCAAGGTCACAGTTTATTAACACAAAGGTACATGTATATCCTATAAAGGTCACAGTTTATTAACACAAAGGTACATGTATATCATATAAAGGTCACAGTTTATTAACACAAAGGTACATGTATATTCTATCAAGGTCACAGTTTATTAACACAAAGGTACATGTATATCCTATAAAGGTCACAGTTTATTAACACAAAGGTACATGTATATCCTATAAAGGTCACAGTTTATTAACACAAAGGTACATGTATATCCTATAAAGGTCACAGTTTATTAACACAAAGGTACATGTATATTCTATAAAGGTCACAGTTTATTAACACAAAGGTACATGTATATCCTATAAAGGTCACAGTTTATTAACACAAAGGTACATGTATATCCTATAAAGGTCACAGTTTATTAACACAAAGGTACATGTATATCCTATAAAGGTCACAGTTTATTAACACAAAGGTACATGTATATTCTATCAAGGTCACAGTTTATTAACACAAAGGTACATGTATATTCTATCAAGGTCACAGTTTATTAACACAAAGGTACATGTATATCCTATCAAGGTCACAGTTTATTAACACAAAGGTACATGTATATTCTATCAAGGTCACAGTTTATTAACACAAAGTCACAATGTATATCCTATAAAGGTCACAGTTTATTAACACAAAGGTACATGTATATCATATAAAGGTCACAGTTTATTAACACAAAGGTACATGTATATCATATAAAGGTCACAGTTTATTAACACAAAGGTACATGTATATTCTATCAAGGTCACAGTTTATTAACACAAAGGTACATGTATATCCTATAAGGTCACAGTTTATTAACACAAAGGTACATGTATATCCTATAAAGGTCACAGTTTATTAACACAAAGGTACATGTATATCCTATAAAGGTCACAGTTTATTAACACAAAGGTACATGTACATCATATAAAGTTCACAGTTTATTAACACAAAGTTACATGTATATCTATAAAGGTCACAGTTTATTAACACAAAGGTACATGTATATCCTATAAAGGTCACAGTTTATTAAAACAAAGGTACATGTATATCCTATAAAGGTCACAGTTTATTAACACAAAATACATGTATATTCTATCAGGTCACAGTTTAACACACAAAGGTACATGTATATTCTATCAAGGTCACAGTTTATTAACACAAAGGTACATGTATATTTTATATAAGGTCACAGTTTTTAACACAAAGGTACATGTATATTCTATCAAGGTCACAGTTTATTAACACAAAGGTACATGTATATCCTATAAAGGTCACAGTTTATTAACACAAAGGTACATGTATATCATATAAAGGTCACAGTTTCTCCAACACAAAGGTACATGTATATTCTATCAAGGTCACAGTTTATTAACACAAAGGTACATGTATATCCTATAAAGGTCACAGTTTATTAACACAAAGGTACATGTATATCCTATAAAGGTCACAGTTTATTAACACAAAGGTACATGTATATCCTATAAAGGTCACAGTTTATTAAATGCAAAGGTACATGTATATTCTATCAAGGTCACAGTTTATTAACACAAAATACACGATATACGTATTTAATCGTATTGTATATTTCAAGGTCACAGTTTATTAACACAAAACGACATGTATATCCTATCAAGGTCACAGTTTATTAACACAAAAGTACATGTATATCTATAAAGGTCACAGTTATTAACACAAAGGTACATGTATATCCTATAAAGGTCACAGTTTATTAACACAAAGGTACATGTATATCCTATCAAGGTCACAGTTTATTAACACAAAGGTACATGTATATCCTATCAAGGTCACAGTTTATTAACACAAAGGTACATGTATATTCTATAAAGGTCAGTTTATTGAGGGTATCACTCTAGTCATAATAGAGACTGTTTACCTTGGAGAGAAATAAAAACAGGCCATCAAATTCGAATTTGCTTGGTCGCTATTTTTCAGCACAGGTAGCCCAACAAACACAGGCAGCCCATTTATTGTGAATAGGGCAGCGCGGTAATTCTAAAAATAGCTTCAAGACTCAGACAAACATTGTGTTCAGTTTTACCGTGTTGAGTATTGTACGAACCGATTTTATATCTTTCAGCTAAAGTTAGAATAACAGCTCGATTAAACAAATAATTACTTCGATCGGCAATGAAAATTGTCTGCTAAAAGTTAAATACAAGTTTGTTTGTCTGAGTTACGCCTTTGTTAAAATTTTTGTGACGTCATAACCGCGCAGCCCTATTTAATGAAATATCACATGACATTTCTGCAACTCATATCAGGACATCTACACTGAATGGATGGATTTCTAAGAGTCCAAAGTTGAACACAGCTGTCACCATTTTTGGATTGTATAGTGAAGACTATCACTCACAAAGCCTCGCTCGTTTGTTTTGTGATACTTCTCAACTTTTTATTGTGTGGGAGGTTTGTGGTTCGAGTCCCAGCCGGACCATTACTCATTACTGATTACTCTTAAAATAATTGAGGAGAAGGTGCTGCCTTAATTAATTGTAATGTTAAATGGCGGTCCCGTCTCTCCACACTCCATTGTTCAACTAAGAGTAAGGCACGAAGTTCCCGGTGTGTGTAGCCTACTGACTTGAGTATCTTATCAAAGCGCATTTGATCATATACATATAGTCTGATATTTGCGCTATATAAGTGTTAAACATTATTATTATTATTATTATTATCAACATGTGCATAAAAAAATCGTACGGATGCACTTTCCATGGAGTAATCTCTATTTTCCTAACATGGACTACTAAAAATGCACTGAGTTTCTCCAATATTGAACAGTTGCTACATGTTCCTATTTTTAATTTGTACAATGTATATTATAGTTTTCTCAATTCAGCCAAATTGCAAATGTACAGTATTTATCAACCATTAGAATATAGTCATACTCACTCAACCAATCAGTGCCCAGCATTTGTGCGCTCCCTATATCTCATAAATAATGGTAATTGAACTGAGTATTTGTAATTGCAAGTTTGATTTCAGACCAAAAGACCAAACGAAGTTCAATATACACGAAGTTCAATTTTGAAATTTACTTAATTATATCCATTTTGAAATTTTTTTCAGAATTTACCGGAAAAAAATAAACAAAATATTTTTTTTTTCCCTAAAAAAAAATATTTACAGCAAAATGTCACGTGACAAGTAGTGCGCAATGAACGATTGAGCACATGCGAAGTCAGTAACTATGGTTGAACGTACAATCTACTCGACACTTGGTACAAAACTCCTTCTTTATTCTCTTTCTCGTCGTCAGAAAAAAAAATCAAAAAAAATCACCAGGCAACAGACCAACATCGCTTTGTTACCGTTGGTTGTTCTTTTGAGTGGTAATTGAACGTACAGCTGGTGCAGTTTTGGGAATCACTTGCCCTGCTGTCGTATGACCTTCGTGTTGAGGATTTGCCGCGAGCCGTGAAATTCACTGGACATTTTACAGTAAATACTACGCTTACAGGATAATTATTCTACTTCAAACGATGCTCAATGGCACTCTGAATAATTCTTAGAGATTGTGGCTCATTGTCTTCGCCGTCCTTGCGTTTGACTTCTGCAGAGAACTGATCGAGTGAGAGTCTTGTCGAGGTCAAAACTACAACAGGCGCCATTTTGTTGTCAATGTTGATTTCAATTTCAAGATTGTTGGACGCGTCTTGCACCAATTTTCAAACACAGAAAGCCATTGCTTTGTGGAACGGTTTTAGTCTGATTGTTAATGGCCCGAGACTTTAATTCATCAAGATCTTCGCTTGTGTAGAATTACTAGAAACTCGAACTGTTTTTCCAATCGCAAATTCTGGAATGGACTCGCTACGACTAGGAGTTACCGGAGCTTGTTCGCTTGTTTTGTACCTGTTTTGGTAGTTTATTCTGCATTTTCTGAATGCAAATGGTGTCAAATGACGGATAATCATTCACATTCAGTGCCTCTTCAGCTTGAAAGAGGGAATAGTCATTTAAGTCAACAATAAAAAACTGTAAGTTGAAAAAGTCACCATTTGTTTTGTAAAATATGAAAGATTTTGTTGTGGTAAAATCCAAAGTCTTTCCTGTTCTATTTTCCTTTTTTTTTTTTTCTGTGTTCTGATTGCTTGTTTTATGTTGTTCCTGCAATTTCATTGGATGTTCAAATTGGTGCGATTTAGAGCTCAAAAAGGTGCGATTTATTAAAAAGGTGCGATTTGGGAATAAATCGCACCATTTTTAACCAATCAGATTACAGGAAATGCTAGTGATTTCAAAATGGATGTAATAAATAATGGTAATTGAACTGAGTGGAGTGCAATTTGGTCTGAAATCAAACGCGCGATTACAAAATCGCACGACCGCGTAGCGGGAGTGCGATTTGTAATTGCAAGTTTGATTTCAGACCAAAATTGCACGACACGAAGTTCAATTACCACTTAATTATATCCATTTTGAAATTTACACTCATTCGATACCGGAAAACATAAACAACGATTTTAATATTTACAGCAAAATGTCACGTGACGAGTAGTGCGCATTGAACGATTGAGCACATGCAAAGTCAGTTGAACGTACAATCTACTCGACACTTGGTACACAATTCCTTCTTTATTCTCTTTCTCGTCGTTAGAATCACAGACAAAAGCCCAACATCGCTTTTTTACCGTTGCTGGTTGTTCTTTTGAGTAGTAATTGAACGTACAGCTGGTGCAGTTTTGGGATCACTTGCCCTGCTGTCGTATGACCTTCGTGTTGAGGATTTGCCGAGCCGTGAAATTCACTGGACATTTTACAGTAAATACTACGCTTACAGGATAATTATATTCTACTTCAAACGATGCTCAATGGCACTCTGAATAATTCTTAGAGATTGTGGCCCATTGTCTTCGCCGTCCTTGCGTTTGACTTCTGCATAGAACTGATCGAGTGAGAATCTTGTCGAGGTCAAAACTACAACAGGCGCCATTTTGTTGTCAATGTTGATTTCAATTTCAAGATTGTTGGACGTCTTGCACCAATTTTCAAACACAGAAAGCCATTGCTTTGTGGAACGGTTTTAGTCTTATTGTTAATGGCCCGAGACTTTAATTCATCAATATCTTGGCTTGTGTAGAATTACTAGAAACTCGAACTGTTTTTCCAATCGCAAATTCGGAATGGACTCGCTACGACTAGGAGTAGGAGTTACCGGAGCTTGTTCGCTTGTTTTGGTCCTGTTTTGGTGGTTTATTCTGCATTTTCTGAATGCAAATGGATGTCAAATGACGGATAATCATTCACATTCAGTGCCTCTTCAGCTTGAAAGAGGGAATAGTCAACAATAAAAAACTGTAAGTTGAAAAAGTCACCATTTGTTTTGTAAAATATGAAAGATTTGTTGTGGTAAAATCCAAAGTCTTTCCTGTTCAATTTTTTTCCTTTTTTTTTTTCCTGTGTTCTGATTGCTTGTTTTATGTTGTTCCTGCAATTTCATTGGATGTTCAAATTGGTGCGATTTAGAGCTCAAAAAGGTGCGATTTATTAAAAAGGTGCGATTTGGGAATAAATCGCACCATTTTTAACCAATCAGATTACAGGAAATGCTAGTGATTTCAAAATGGATGTAATTAAGTAACTAATAGGGCTTTAACAATGGACTCATTAGTATTCTCTATATAGAGAATACTAATAAAGCTCTTTGTTTTCTTTTGTTACAAAGCCTTATTAGTATTCTCTATATAGGGAATACTAATGACTAACTTAGAGAATACTAGAGTGCAAATATTATATCCATGAAATAGTTAACTAACTAAATAGTACTAATAAATAGCACCAAATGCTTTATCATTGTTGTCGTTGGCTCTTATTTCACGGATATAATATTTGCACTCTAATATATAACGTGTACTAAACTATATACAAGAAAAATTCTAATGCAATCTTAGCTTAATCTCGACAGTTATTAGATTTATACATGAATTATTACAGATACATGAGAAATACAGATCATAACCCGGGCTATGCTAAACACTAAAGAAATGTAGCGAGTCACTTACTGTTCAAAATGAAATCACATACGAGTTTCTCCATGTTCTACAAGAAGTGTAGATGTACGGATATTCATCAGTCATCCAAGTTCTCCGTATGATTATTGCGATATAATTAGCCCAATATATTAAATGTCCACATCGTGCTTGGCTGGTTTTCTTTGGTGGCCATTATTTCTCTCATTTTTCAATTTCGTCCGTTCTAACTGGTTTGAAGAAACTTTGAGATTTCTGCTCTTCATTTCCACAACAATTACCGGTGATTTCTAGCGTTGCAAGCTTCGTATTTAAAAGCCTCAAGCTAGCCATCGGATATTCATCTTCACTCCACTGAAGTCAAACACAACTGAACAGCTTTGCATAAGCGTATTTGCATTTGAAATCAGTATTCCTTTGGGAAACTACTGACATGTAGCCAAGGAATACTCTCGTGAGTATGACTATATTCTAAAACGGTTAGAGAATAAACACTCGTGCTTTATGGAATTTAGAGCGCCTCGCATTGATAGAAGGGCCACTCGGGCACCTCGTGGCCTTCTATCTGCTGCTCGGAGCTCTAAATCCCATAAAGCACTCGCGTTATTCTCTAACCCTTACTTATTATTAGCCTCCTCCGCAGGTAGACTGATTCCATAAGTCACTGTTTTCGTCCTTTTAGATAGGTGGTCGCTCAACTAGCGACTTATCACGCTTACACTAATATTCTGTTCAAACGAAAACAAGGCTCTTGCATAAATTAGCCAGACTCGTACATGTCGTAGATTTCAGCCAAATCCATTGTTCCCAAAATTCTGAATAAATATTAAAAATATTATCTGAATCTGTAAGACTGAGTTATTTTATGTACCGTATTCACCGGTGTATAAGCCGCACTCGCAGATAAGCCGCACCCAGAGTTTGGCAACGCAAATTTTGGAAAAAAAGCTTTTGGGAATAAAATTAATATAAATCACATGCATGCTAAGTGAAATCTTGAGAAAGCTACATGTATATTACATGCTTTGCGTTATCGGACGTACAGTCAGGGCAAATAACTTCCACTCGTCCGCTCGTCTGAGACGAGTAGTTTTTACTTCGGACAACTAGATTTTCCAAAGCACTCGTCCGACCGGACGAGTAAAATGTACTGCATACAATATAAGCTACTATTTCCTTTAGGTTTTGCAACTCTTTTGAATCAACATCCCTTGTATTAAAGTTTTTTTTGAATAAAATTAATAGAAATCACACATTGAGTGGAATCTTGAGAAAGCTATATGCTTTGAGTTATCGGATGTAAACTCCCAGAGAATACTTGAAAGGCTTACCAATAATTTTAACTTTGTAACAGACTAATCATAAAGACACTTTTTCAATGGAACTCTTTACGACAAATCACGATCCAATGCAATCCTATTAGCCATTACCTAAACGAGCAGGGGACTGGGAACGAGTTTATTAGAATTAATGCAATTACGAAATTAAGTGTATGACATGAAACAGCATGTTGAAATTAGTATCTGTGCAAAGTTTGATGTGATTTGAGCGAATTCTGTCGGAATTA
Source organism: Actinostola sp. cb2023 (assembly GCA_033675265.1). Lineage (NCBI taxonomy): Eukaryota > Metazoa > Cnidaria > Anthozoa > Actiniaria > Actinostolidae > Actinostola > Actinostola sp. cb2023. Next base: position 1,151,418 of record JAUJYZ010000412.1, on the reverse strand, counting down.
TAAACTTTTGAAATTGTGTTGTCCAGCCAAAATTTTTACAGTGAATGTATGGTTTGGCTGGACAATGCCAAATATTTACAGAGTTTGTATGGGAAAAGAGACATATTTGCTGCCCTCTAGCATCGTCAATATTAAGCCGAAGTTCACCAAACTTTCCAGACTAGCTATGTTTGATCTGCTCTCTCAGAAAATGATGCCCACTTTTGCTAGTTTCTTATTGGATTAGTTTTACGGACTTGGTCCCAGTCCCCTGCTCATTTAGGTAATGGCTAATGACTGATTAAAAACGTCTTTCCCACCAACTTTCGGCATTATCAGTTCTAAAATCTAAGGTTCGTTAGCGTGCACGCGAGAATGTTATGTTTGAGACACTTGATTGACACATATTGTGTTAGCACGTGAACAAACCTGCTCATCAATGAAAAACACTTTAGCAAACCGTTAGGTCTCGTAGTAAAACCGTTAGCACGATTGTTAAACTGTCTGAAAAGGTGTTAGCACCCATTAATTTACCTGTTTAACGTCTAACCAATTGCCAATGCTTTTAGGAGTAACTAATAGTAATAAACACACAAATATTGTACGTACTCTTTTATACTTTTATGCTAATTATATGTAAATTTCTGGTACCAATTCCCGATGTTCTCCAAGATAAGCCGCACCCCCTTGGACTTTGGATCAGGATTTTCGGAAAAAAAGTGTGGCTTATATGCCGGTGAATACGGTATATGTGTATAATTATGTACATGTATATGAATGCATAGAATGACTGGACGTTTGAAAAACAATAAGGTTTATAAAGATGTTTGAGAAAAACGACACTCGCTAGAATAAACTGCTACTTTGACGGCCCGTGGAATCACAGGACACAGATTCACAATCGATTCACAGGACACATTCAGTATCTTATGGATAGACATATAGTTTATTGTACAAAATGTGTGTCTGTATAGTAATGTTTCAAAGCCGAGAATGAGGACTAGACAGGGTTTCCGAGGACTGGAAACCCCGTCTAGTCCGAATTCGAGGTTTTGGAACGACTTCTCATACTCATTAATTATTACATGCAATGGCCTAAAGGCAATAAATAAAGAGTTGCAAGATTTTAGCCCGGAAAAGCAAGAATTCCAGTCTTCATATTCTCTGCTCATGCGCAGAGTCGAGTACATCGTATATAAATAATATCCCACATGTGTTGGACTCTTGAGTAGCATGAAGTAGAGCCTGCTTTCAGATTGAATCTCATTCGGACAGAGTACTCTGTCCAAGGTCCCGATGATTGTTATATGAGGGATAAGAACTCAGGAAAGAGTACTTTGAAATCCATCATTTCAAAGTCCTTGGACTTTGAAATCATTTCAAAGTCCTTGGACTTTGAAATGCATTTCAAAGTACTCTTGAGCGGACTTCCCGGGGTTTCCAGGTCCATCATGTGACCGGATTTGATGCACGGATTGGCTGGTTACCTCATGAATAATTAATGAGTTTGAGAAATAATAATTTATTGATTTATTTTGGACTATTTGCATTTTCTGATCAACAATGCATTACAACTTGATATATCTTATAAAAACCTACTTACCGCCGATTCTGATGAAACGCGACCACCTAGACTTTGAGGATTAGTTTGTACATTGCTTTAGGCGGAATTACGGAATGTAGATTAAGCTCTAACGAGCTAGAATAACTTTCATATTGGTTTGGTCTGGTTGGAAATGGCTAATAAACGATACAATTGAATTATTGAGCGAAAACTATTCATACTTCGATGATTCACATGTGATTGACGTCCACCTAATGCAAACTACAAACCATTGAATCAACGTCTAGTCTAGGTGGTCGCGTTTCATCGGAATCGGCGGTAAAACAAAAATGATCAAAAATTATTTATCACTATTATTTTAATAAATAAAGAATAAATTTGTAAAGCACCTTTTAGTTAATCCATATAGTGCAAATTAAGTAAAGATGCTGTTTATAATAACCTTTGTTATGTATTATTTGTGCACAGTAAGCTAAATGGAAGGCTGGAATCGGTGGGAATGGAAAATGCAAAGCTTTGTGGAGAGACTTCTAAGCTGAAATCTCAGGTAAGAAACTTTCATTTCAAATGACTTTTTGGGGTGTTTTGTTGTTGTCAATAAATACATGTACTCAAAGCATTGTGTTTCCTTAAACCCACTTTTGAAACTTTTGATATTTGAGAACTTTCAAAGCATTAGGATTTATTAAGTAGTTCAGGAGCCTTTCTCCTGCGCATCCATTCCGCACATCTCACTTTTGACAAGAAATTTGAAAGCACCTCAATCAATTTACCAAAACTTTGGTAGTGCTGGTTTTGCGGTTAAACGTCACTTTATCCTGAACATGTTCAAATTTGTATGACAAGACTTTGTTGCTGTTTTGTCCACAAACGATACGAACAGTTTTTCAAAAAAAAAAATCAGTTGAAAATGAATTCCTCATCTGTGGTAATAATCTAAATCAGTTATCGAGGCCAGTTGATGAAACCACATATTTTCAAACAAACTTTATTTTAACTCTGACTTATATTACAACAACTGAGTCCAAAAAACCATGTGCTTGCCTACTTCTGAGCGCTCTCCGAACAACACCCGATGCACGCCCGGGGATAGACACACAGGCGCATTACCCATAAACAATATTAACAACAATGTTCAAATACAATGTTCGGTTGCACACCCGGAGATAGACACACAGGCGCATTACCCATAAACAATATTAACAACAATGTTCAAATACAATGTTCGGTTGCACACCCGGAGATAGACACACAGGCGCATTACCCATAAACAATATTAACAACAATGTTCAAATACAATGTTCGGTTGCACACCCGGAGATAGACACACAGGTGCATTACCCATAAACAATATTAACAACAATGTTCAAATACAATGTTCGGTTGCACACCCGGAGATAGACACACAGGTGCATTACCCATAAACAATATTAACAACAATGTTCAAATACAATGTTCGGTTGCGCACCCGGAGATAAACACACAGGTGCATTACCCATAAACAATATTAACAACAATGTTCAAAATTAAGTGATAATCTCTAGAGTCATTAGAGAGTTAAAAGACACAAGAAACATTCCTCAAAATACTAGAACCCAGTATAGCGTAGACAGGAAAAATATGATTTGGTGGGAAAACAAAGTTTATCGTCATTATATCTTGTTTATTAGTACGGTGACCCCCTGTTTTTATTTTATTTTTGAATTGGTGTTATAAATGTCTTTCAGAATTCGAAATAAAAACCCTATAGTTTTGGATGGGAAAATGTAGTATTTTCCACATTTTAGGTTCATTATGGTCCATCAAACGACATACACATCCCTCTTTCCATTCACATTCCAATGTGTAATCTTGCGATAGATATGTTCGTCAAAATGTCATTAACCAGTATTATAAGATTGTTTAACAATCCCCAGTCTACCCATAACTCAGAAACGAAGTCGCTGACCCGCCCCTTTTTCATATCATATTATTTTAAACTTCAACTAAAAATACTCTGAAAAATGTGAGGCCAGTAATGTTTGTAGCATCACTAAACTAGATCTTTTTCTAGGTGGAGTTTTCAGGAGAGCGCTACAAAATGCTTCAATCAAATTTGGAAGGATTCAAGAAAGAAACAGCAGCAGCCAATGAAAAAGCTCACCATCTTAATTTGTCAAATGTTAAATTGCAAGCCTTTGTAGATTCTCAATCACAGGTAAGTAAGGGTATCGAATGGTCAAGGTGAGACTTAGCGAGACTCTGAGACAAGGCATTTTTTGTGAGCCCAAGATGCTTTTTCACCAATTTCCGTTGTTACTCAGACTTTTTGTGGGGACCATTCGACACCCCTGTAAGTCTGTTCATGAGGTTGATTGATAGATTGATTTCCAAAACTTCCACCTAAATGAGTAAATGGGCCACATATATTACATGCCACATGTACTGCCGGTATGTAATTTCCAGTAATTTGCAAGAAGCCAACATGGCAAAAAGAAGGCAAATGCAATGTTTTTGTTTAAAATAAAATCTGGAAAAATTCTGACACTGGAAAATTTAAATTATTTTTAAAACTGCTACTATAATTGAAGGGGTGCCCATGAAAACTGCGTATGTGACTATTTTGATTATTTTCAAAATGTTATGCAATTGCTTCAAAAATACACCTACTGGCTTCTAAATACTTATATACACATGATTTGGTGTTTTTAGATCGATTACACTCGAATTTTGGGCACTACAGTATATTTAATTTCTGATTGAATTTATCAGGATTAGTTGGTGAAAATATGCAAATTAAGAAACTTTTACGCGTCAGTGATCTGTGCGTGTTGTTCAACAATAACAAACCTTCAGATGTGAATGATTTCAACCTTTCACTTCCAGAGATTTTAGAAGTTTTTAGCGAATTTTGTTGCCATGGAAATCTTGACAGCTCGCGGGCTCAAACTATCAGGCGGTTAAGTTGTCTCGTGGCGTGGCTATCGGTTCTGGAAGTGCTTCGCAGAACTGGGCCACTTTGCCACAATTTAAAGTCTTTTATTGCCTTGTTTTCACCACAGAAGCCCCCAGAACAGCATCATTAAGCTTGACTGGTGGTAGAGGCCATTCTCCTGGAAGAAATCAGGGGCGAGGTGCAATTTCACGATGAAACTGAATCTGCAAACACGGTGTCAGATTTTCAAAATGGCCGATTCAGCCGAGTGAGAGTTGTTTAATATCTCTGGTCGTTCTGTGGTGAATTCGAGGACCTACTAAGGCAGTTTTGGCGACTTTCGACTAGTAAAGAATGCAACCGGTGCATTAGTTTGCCTGTAGGCCCGGGTGATAAAAGACTTTATAAAATATCTCTAAAACATGGAGGTACGGAATGTCGTTGACAAAAATGTTCATGATATCCCAGAATGCAGTTCGGTCGTGTGTTGGAAAACAACAGGGATCCCGAAATAGTCGAATTGAAAATCCCCGAATATACCAAGAAGAGAGATGGAAGTTTGCCGAGCAAGTGGCGTTTTGTTTCACAATGATGTATTTTGGAAGAAAATCAAAGTCAAATGTCGCACATTGTCATGACGTCAAAAACGCGCATTTTTGATTTCTATGAAAAACGGCAAACTGCAAAACAAGCTCTTTTTCTAATGTAATCGATCTAAAAATGACCAAATCATGTTTATATAGGTATCAATAAGCCAGTAGGTGTATTTTTGAAGCAATTGCATAACATTTTGAAAATTATCAAAATAGTCACATACGCAGTTTTCATGGGCACCCCTTCAATTGATAGAGATGCCCTTACAGTGAATAATTGAATAATTCACTGGTCAGATTTCACTAATTAAAAGTGCTTTTCAAAGTGAATTGAAATGTAATAATATTGTCTGAGGTTCGATCAGAATTTTTTAGCCTCAAATTATTCAAAATTATAGTGAAAATTGAAGATTTATGTCATCACGCGCACGCAGCCCAAATCATAAATGATAATACAATCATTCTCAAAAAGGTTGTCCAGATGAAAAGACTACAATACTAACAATAAAGTCATGTGATTCATTATGTATAAATTTCCTCACATGGAATTTCAATTTGAGATGCACAAGTACACTGCATTGTAAGAAATGAATCTACATGTACATTGTAATGGTGCTGGTATCAATTCGCAGTTCCGAGTGCAGTAATTGAAAACATAATGAATTGTGTTGACCACTTTATTGCAGTATTAATTAACTGCACCCCTATAAACAAATATACAAATTTAAATACAAAATGTGTCATTATCTTTTAGGAACTTGCAGCTCTTAAAGACAAACTTAATAAAGCTGAGGTATTGTGTTTAACGGTTTCTTTACCTCCACACATGTAGTAGTATGTACTGTTTATCAGGAGATCTGATACAAAACGCACACACATTTTGTAGATGACTTATCAAATTCAATGAATGGGGGCAGATGTAGATTCAGTCAGATTCATATTGGGCAAAAACAAAATAATATTTGAAAAGAGCACACCAAAGTTAGCAAAGATTGAAATTTTGAAGTAATTTCGATGAATAGAGTGAAAGTTATGGGCGACTGAAGTTGGCTTTTTTCTTAAGATACGTACATTGTATGATGGTGGGCAACAGCTTAATGGGTGCTGCTTTTATGCTCATACTTAGGTAATCTATGAAAATCTAACTGCAGTGAAAGAAATGCTTAGAGATTCAGAAGTCAGATTATTACAGGAGAATAAGTCACTGCTAGAACAACAAAAAGGATGTCACGTACTGGTCACCAACCTACAAAAGATGCAGGTTAGTATATAACAGACATGGTGATAGTAGATCAATGAGTTGTGATAGTAGATCAATGAGTTGTGATAGATCATTGAGTTGTGATAGTACTAACATCAATGTCTTTATAGAATCAGCTGGAAAGAAATCAATTTGACACACGAACAAGGCTGGAAGCTCAAATAGAAGGCCTTCAAAAGGAAGTGACATTGGCTAAAAGGAAGGTAGAAAGTGAAGAATCACATGGTAGAAACATCATCAGAAAACAGGAGGTACATGATTGTATGTTTTATTGGAAAGTCACAACCTTTTAATAATTTTAAACTTTTGATTACAACAATACAATACAAGTGTATGCATTGGAAATCCATGATTTGGAGAAGAATCAGACGTTAAAGATTTCTAGTAAACTTGTCAAACTTCGACCAATATTGATGGATGACGTAATGAGAGTTGGAGGCTGCATAGTTGAAGCTGACATCTCATTTCGGTCGAAGTATTCAATGATTCTCCCACCTGGTCATCATGTCACATAGTTGCTCATCGCACACTACCACCAGAAATGTTGGTCATGTGACCATGTCAGGCACATGATTTTGCTCTTGAACCGTGCACTTGAAGTTACTACATGTTAAAACAATTGATGATAGATTTGGAGACTTTATTTGACATAAACAAGACTGTAAACAGTGCACATGTGTCAATTTGTAAACCATGAGCTGGGAAAATTATAACTCTTGTGATTGCCATTCTATTTGCTACCAATAAAACCAAGAAAATTTGTGGTGATTCCCTTCAATGAAACCCCTGCTTTTTTTCAAGTATATTTGTAAAGTTGTGATTTTATTTAATTGTGGTTTAATTTGTAACTGATCTAGAATCAACTTCAAGAACTCAGAATACAAATAGACACTACATCCAAAGACCATAGGATAACAAAAGATAATCTTGTATCTAACATCAGACAAATGGAGGTCTTGGAAAATAAGGTTAGCAAATTATAGTAGTCATTTCCTCTACAAATGTATATTAGATATATAGAAATAAAACTATCCATTGAATGAGGGTTTATCACATAATTTCAAAACTCATAGGACAAAAAAATGATTGTCATAGCTGGAAAGAGCTCGTTGAAATTAGTAAAAATGTGAAGTTTGGAAAAGATCGCTCCACAAATTACGAAGATATGAATTTTCAAAAATCGAAATTTTGTATGAAAACCTTTGTTGGAGGCAAGAGTTGCCTCCAAGCGTAATTTCCAAAGGTTTTCAGATAAAATTTCGATTTTTGAAAATTCATATCTTTGCAATTGCAATTTGTGGAGCGATCTTTTCCAAACTTCACATTTTTACTAAATTTAACGAGCTCTTTCCAGCCATGATAATCATTTTTTGTCCGATGAGTTTTGAAATTACCTGATAAACCCTCATTGAAGAGAGTGTGAATGAGTGGGAGGGCCGGACAGGAAAATATTTGGCTCGAGGTCATCGAAGTACGGACCGAGCGCAGCGAGGTCCGTACAGAATGACCGAGAGCCAAATATTTTCCCATCCGGCCCGACCTAACTCATTCAATAAGCATTTTATCATATGACCATTTCATATGGACCATTTTGGTACTAAGCATCATTCAAGAACACAAACGCGCGATTACGCTAGAAGAACCAATCAAAACATTTTATTTAAAAAAAAAAAATTTTGTTCACTTTAATTTGTTGTTCACATTTAAAAAAATAATTTTGCTGCAAAAAAAGCATAAAAATCTCCTGACAAAAATCAAGCAGGGCCGGACGGCTTTTTCCGGACCGGGTACCTGACGTTTTCCCAATGGTTTTATTAAGAGCGTGCGCACGGGGAAATACGGGTCATATGATAATACTTCTTACTGTCCAAGTGACTTTATTGCAAACATTTCGACCCTTCAGTCTTCATGAGTGTAAAAATAATATGTACAAAGTTTAAAAAGAACGTGGAACGGAAACAAAAATGTACAGTAAAAAAAACTATCTATATACCTATAACCTAACTGGGATATATAGGATTATTCACGCGTATATATTAGATAGAATAAAACTATCTATATACCTATAACCTAACTGGGATATATAGGATTATTCACGCGTATATATTAGATAGAATAAAACTATTATATACCTAAATGTATAACCTAACTGGGATATATAGGATTATTCACATTGTATATATTAGATAGAATAAAACTATCTATATACAATGTACCTATAACCTAACTGGGATATGTAGGATTATTTGGGACATATTGAATTGTTTCGACTCATATTAATTTATTATCTTTGATCTATTTAATATTATATCATACTGTATACTAATTAACTTTTCTCATAAATAGGTTATTATAATAACAGTTTTTTGTATAAATTGTATATTACCGGTATTATGTACTTATTGAATGAGTGGGAGGGCCGGACGGGAAAATATTTGGCTCGAGGTCATGAAAGTACGGACCGAGCGCAGCGAGGTCCGTACAGAATGACGAGAGCCAAATATTTTCCCGTCCGGCCCGACCTAACTCATTCAATAAGCATTTTATCATATGACCATTTCATATGGACCATTTTGGTACTAAGCATCATTCAAGAACACAAACGCGCGATTACGCTAGAAGAACCAATCAAAACATTTTATCAAAAAAAATAAAAATTTGTTCACTTTTGTTGTTCACATTAAAAAAAATAATTTTGCTGCAAAAAAAGCATAAAAAATCTCCTGACAAAAATCGAGCAGGGCCGGACGCCTTTTTCCGGACCGGGTACGTCAACACGTCCAGCCCTTACCACGTGACGTTTTCCCAATGGTTTTATTAAGAGCGCGCGCACAGGGAAATACGGGTCATATGATAATATTAATTATTGTATATTCTATCTTTTATATTTTTTTGTAGCTACTTGTTTGTTAGCATATGCTATTTGTCTGTCACCCTCTTTTAACCCATTCGCTACTGACCTATTTGCGCGCGGCTTGTACCCTCTCCCTGGGCGTTATTCCGAAATGAATTCAAATTCCGAACATGCTAAAATAAACCATATGCGCAGTAAATACAGACACAGAGACTTTCAAATAAAGTTTATTGAAAACTAGAATAACCAAAGGCCAAAATCATGTCAAAAAAATAGCCAAACATAAACCAAAATGGTTCAAAAAAGTGAGCTCGACAAGGCGAAAATAAAAAGATGCCAAAAGACGTACGGTGGCCATCGTACGACATTCAAAATGGTCGTTAAAATAGCTCCAAAAATAGATAAAATCATCCGAAATGGAATCCAATTGAAAAAGAAAAAAGAAATGGCAATCACTAATTGTTAGTTTTTCAGATTTGTTTATCCCCAGAAAAAGTGATGCAAGAAAATAGAGTCGTGGAGATGAAAACAGTTCAGCCAGAGTGGTAGTCGCGGAAGCAGTTGATCTTGCAAAGCGTCACTCCGCACTGAAGGCACTCGTAGGAGCTCTCGATTCGGCGGTCCTTGGGCGTTTTTCTTCCTCTTTTCTTGCACTGGACACATTCTTTTTTCCTGCCATGAATCTTCTCGATGAAGTGTTTACCTGCATTCCCAGGAAAGAGCGAACTATCCTCAATTTTCTTGCGCTTACCTGCAGCGGTTTTCGACGAATGTGTCGAAAAGCCGCCGATAAATTGCTTCGCAAGGGCCGTCCTGAAAGTCATCTGATTTAGCTTAGTTTTACCTAGTTCTAACCTTAACTCATTTAATAAAATATACGAATTACAGATCGAAATGTCCATTAAGTACCAAAAGAGATATCTATACCACTTACAAGAAGATCGCCCGATTGAATAATACTTACGAAGTTGATCACTAAGATCAACACCACCCATGTGCGAGTTATACAAACTTACCACGGCCGGCTTCGCTATTTGGAATCGTTCCCCGTTCTTACCTTGCCTTTGGACCATAACGTCGCCTTCTAATGGACTAATATTAGTTGAAAGTAAACAAACATCTCGTTTATCGTGCCACTTAGTAAAAACTAGATTACCTTTCTGTTGCATAACTTTCTCGCCGGGTTTCAACTTCTGTTTAGCGCATGGAGGAATTCCCTTTCTGTTGATTCGCACGGTACCACATGCGAAGGTTTGCTGCGACTCCAAATGCTCCATCAGTCTCGTCGAGGTGAAATAATTGTCGAAGAAGATGTGATGGTTCCTATTCATGAATGGCTTGATTAACTTTGTCACCACTCGGTATCCTGGTCCGTGTATGAACGCTTGACCTGCTTCTTTTCCGAGGTAGAAGTTGAAGTCCAAAACGAAACCATTGCTCGAGTCTGCGGCCATCCAAACTTTTATCCCATACTTCGTCGGCTTTGCTGGCATGTACTGTCGAAAGGATATTCTACCTCGGTAGGGAATCATTCCTTCGTCCACTGAAATGTTCTTCGTCGGATTATAGTTAAGTTTAAGCTTACCTTTGATGTAGTTTATGATTGGACGTACCTTGTAAAGACGATCGAAATTTGGCGCCGCGCGCGAGCGGGTTCTTGAGCAGAGTCATTGAAATGTAAAAAACAAGTCAACTCCTCAAATCTATTCTTACTCATTACCTTTTTAATACCTGTGTTTGCAAAGAAGTCATCTGTCGACCAGTACGAAGCAATACTGGGAAGCCTTACCATACCCATGATGATGTTTATCCCGATGTAGGCTCTCATTTCTTCGCATGTTACTTCGGTAAACTTCTCAAGGCGGCGAGGGAGTGTTGACAGGCGTTGGCGGGCATAATGGTTCGTTTCGGCTACCATCAAGTCGATCAAATCGTCTCCTACGAAGGCTGAGAAGATGTCTACTTCTTTTGGCTCTGCAGGTAAGGGAATACTCATTCCAGAGGACAAAACGAAGTCTGGAGTTCGAAAGTCATTGAGCTGGTTTGTCCACACTTCATCTTCCTCTGCGCGCTCTTCGTCTTCGGCTTCACTTTCTGGACTTGAAACTCGATCTTCATCACTTTCCAATCCACCAAAATCCACATCAGAGTCATCTTGAACTTCTCCTGCATCTTCTTCTTCTATCTCGAAACCATCAAAACTGTTTTCATCTCCTGAATCTCCAAATTCTGCATCGAAATCAAAATCACTATCTGTACGTTCTGCCATTTTACGTGCTAGCCGAGCGCGCTCAGAAATGACAGAAATCTACAACCTCGTGCTCGCTCATTTAGCTGTCAAAATATGCGCAAAAGACGGCATTTGATTGGTCAATTATCATTGTTTATTGCTATGACAATAAAAACATCAAAAACGCCTGGGGAAGGGAGGGAGAGGAATTTTGCTTACGCGTGCTTTTTGCGGCCGGTTTCGGCCGGTGTAGGAGCGAATGGGTTAAATAAAGATTAATAAATAAAATAATAATAATATTAGATAATATTAGTAGATAATAACTTTACAGTATTTATTCCATGTAAATGGATGGACATTTGTTTTCATTTTGCTCTCTCCAAAAGTCAGAATGGAGATCGAGCATGCAACATTTAGTAAATAATGAAAGTGATATGTTGAACATTTCAGAATTATATGCCACCCCAGACATGCATTCTTTGCAAAATTTACTGTTTTGAAAAGCCAGTTTGTTTGTAGCTTGAAGTATTGTTTACATGTAAATTATGCTAATGGTCATTTCCCTATAGCAGAATATAAACAATGACATCAGCCAGTATCTGCAGTTAATATTCAGGGACTACTTGTTCAAATAATGGATAGCTCTATCCATTGGATAAATCCTGTGATTATGATGTAATAAATGTATTGACTAGATAAGGATAGTGCTATCTTGCCTTTGAACTGCCAGAATATAATATGTGTGTTGATAATGTTATTAGTATGCAGAGACAAAGGCTCAATGTGAAGCTGCTGAAAGAAGACTTAACGAGGTTTACAAAGAGCAACAAGTCATGAATGGAGGTGTGTACAACCAAACCATGTACTTGTTTGTGCAATCACTTACAATATTATCACTAATATAACCAGTAAAGACATGGAGACATGTCATGATGATTACTAATATTACCAGTAAACTATGATAGAAGACATGGAGACATGTCATGATGATTACTAATATTACCAGTAAACTATGATTATAGAAGACATGGAGACATGTCATGATGATTAATAATATTACCAGTAAACTATGATAGAAGACATGGAGACATGTCATGATGATTATTTACTAATATTACCAGTGAACTATGATAGAAGACATGGAGACATGTCATGATGATTACTAATATTACCAGTAAACTATGATAGAAGACATGGAGACATGTTATGATGATTACTAATATTACCAGTAAACTATGATAGAAGACATGGAGACATGTCATGATGATTACTAATATTACCAGTAAACTATAATAGAAGACATGGAGACATGTCATGATGATTACTAAGGGTGCGTTCGATTGACGTTATTCTGGAATAGGAATACTTGGAATAATATGGAATGTCCTTTCAATTGTGCCTATTCCGATTCCGGAATAAGCAGAATATATTCCAAACATTCTGCTCATCATAGCAGAATGCTTGGAATATTCCGGAATAATTACGTCATCCGTCTATCCCAGAATCTGGAATTGTTCCTATTCCGGAATAAGGTCAATCGAACGCACCCTAATATTAACAGTAAACTTTGATATTAGCAGAAGACATGGGGAAAGCAAAGAAAGAACTTGTTGCAAAATATGAGATGATGCTACAGGAATCATCTCAAAACTTGAAAGAATCTGCCAGCAGAGCTAAAGGTACTATTCTTTCTATTGCTCTTTTATCCACTGATCTCAACAAGCATTCAGTTACATGTGTACACAGAAATTGGTGCTCCATGTAGAATTCATTCATTCATTCATTTAAATATATGATGAATACTTCATTGCTGCATTGGTCAGGGACAGGTCTAGATAATTTATTATTTTTTGGGGGGTGAAAGAGAGGAATTGCATTTTAAGAGTTTGAAAGTGCTGTACATGTAGTTATTCCCCGAAGTGGAGGTGAGTAGTGGTGGATATTAACCAAGCCACGAGTCTTCGGCCCATGAGGTACAATATCTACCACTACGTACTCACCAACACTGAGGGGAGTAATTGTTTGAGTATATACCACACATTAGTGAATAGCCAGCCAAATATATAAAATGTATTTTCAAGAAGAAAAAGACACGCACGCAATGCCATCTGGTTTTGCTCGATAAATATCCAAGGATATCCTAGTTTGATTAACCAATCACAGTGCATGAAAAGCACTATTCACTTGTGTGGCATATACTAAGCAATAATATTGTTGGTAATGATCAATAATGTATGTTTGTATTAGGCCTTGAAGACCAGCTTATGAAATCTAAAATGCAAGAGGAGCAATTTAAGTCAATGTCATTAGCGCACGAAGAAGCTCTGAAAACTTTGAATGTGGTATGTATGCAATAGCTGTAAAACCTTGATTATATTCTTTGCAACACAAACATATTTGAACTGACTTTCATTTGCTTCTTTCTTGAAAAACTGGCAACCATTGCTGCTCAGGCAGCCTAACCAATTCTGGGCTAGAATTAACAATAGCCTGGTCGTCAAATCTTATTATTTGTTTTTGGACAATGTATATCAACCTAGATACAAATGGCAACTAGCAAGTACACTAGTATGGGCTGTGTTGGTGAATAATATGATAAATTCAATGGTTAAAGGAAATCTACAGCGCTGTAAAAAAGGAAAATAGTACTTCTAAACCTAGTTCAGTCATTGCAGTCAAAGTTATTTTCTTGTTCATCAACTACAGACCACAGATGAGATCAAGTCAAACCTCCAGGCACGCCTCAACAAGGCAGAAGATGAAAACAGCTACTTTCAAGGCCAAATCCAAGGCCTTGAAAGCAGAAATACTGCACTCCTTTTAGAGAACAACACTGTGGAAAAAGAGAATGGGCGGCAAATATCAGAGCTGCAAGAGATCCTTAGCACTATCAGAAATGAGCTTGAGGAGGCTCGCATGAAGTCAAGGTCAGCAAGTGCTGGGGAGCAAATGGCAAGAGAGGAACTCAATGAACAAGTGCAGATAGCAACCCAGGTATGCATGTTATGCCCATTCTCCTTGTCTCTTTACATTTGTAGCAAGTTGACGTTCATGTCATTTGTTGGAAACATTTTTTTCTCCAAAATATTAGTGTCAAGAGAAGTATGAAAGAGAATTGATGCTTCATGCTAATGACATCAAAGCATTGACCTTGGCTAAAGACAAGGTAAGAAAGAAGACCCTTGTTGTTGATATTAAAGATGATTGCTATTAAGGTGGCTCACGGGTAATTCTTTGAACGATGGGTCTCATTATAAATCGACGTTTTGAGCAGCAAAACGTTAACCGATTTCGGATATTTTTCATCCTGATAATCAGGTATTCGTAAATTTCATAAAAAGCGCAATTTTATGGTGATAAAGACAACCTTTGTTGAGTTACAATCGATATTGAAACACTCCATTTTCAGAGAAAATGCTTATATTTTCCAAACTCCACGATGGATTATTTTTCAAATTACCTCAAACAAGTGTACAAGTGTGAAGGATTACTGGTGCCAAGTTTCAAGAAAATCCGTAGGTTGGAAAATGCTCCACAAGCGACTGCTAAATTTTAGTACAAAATACTATACTCACACACATTGTCAGCGCTGCCGTACAAATTTTAAAATAAAACTAAATTTGAAACTATCACCTGAAAGCTGCATATCACTCGCAACTTTAGTGCAAAATTCATGCAAATCGGAAGCATGCAACAATCTTTATCAATGAGCAAAGTGCAAGAGGTTTATGTTGTGTATTAAATGAAAATCCAAAATATTGCATTCTGCATTATAAAAACATTTCTGTCGACTTGTTTTCCATAATTTTTCAATATGACATAGAGCATATTCGAAAACATTTCACCAAGTTTCAGCGTGTTCTTTACATACAGTTTGGAGAACTTTGGAAGCAAACCCAGCCACTTCAAGTCATCCGTATTCGAAACTGCTTTGAAAACCCCATCGTGTTTAAATACCGCTGGATGTGTTTTGAAATGCTTCACGGGTTTCTGCCGCTTGGGAATCACGATACTCCAATCAAATTTTCAATGATAATGTCACTATGGGAGTATGTGATTCCCAAGCGGCAGAAACCCGTGAAGAATTTCAAAACACATCCAGCGGTCAGTAAACAAGAGAGGTTTTCAAAGCAGTTTCGAATACGGATGACTTGAAGTGGCTGGGTTTGCTACCGAAGTTCTCCAAACTGTATGTAAAGAACACTCTGAAACTTGGTGAAGTGTTTTCGAATATGTTGCTCTATGTCATATTGAAAAATTACGGAAAACAAATCGACAGAAATGTTTTTATAACGCAGAATACAATATTTTGGATTTTCATATAATACACAACATAAACCTCTTGCACTTTGCTCATTGATAAAGTTTGTTGTATTCTTCCGATTTGCGTGAATTTTGCACTACAGTTGCGAGTGATATGCAGCTTTCAGGTGATAGTTTCAAATTTAGTTTTATTTTAAAATTTGTACGGCAGCGCTGACAACGTGTGTGAGTATAGTATTTTGTACTAAAATTTAGCAGTCGCTTGTGGAGCATTTTCCAACCTACGGATTTTCTTGAAACTTGGCACCAGTAATCCTTCACACTTGTACACTTGTTTGAGGTAATTTGAAAATAATCCATCATGGAGTTTGGAAAATAAAAGCATTTTCTCTGAAAATGGAGTGTTTTATCGATTATAACTCAACAAATGTTGTCTTTATCATATTAAAATTGTGCTTTTTATGAAATTTACGAATACCTGATTATCAGGATGAAAAATATCCGAAATCGGTCAACGTTTTGTTGCTGAAAACATCGATTTAAAATGAGACCCATCGTTCAAAGAATTACCCGCGAGCCACCTTAAAATGAACAATTTTATTCAGTAGCCTGATTTTACCTAGCCTCCTAAAGCAGACCCGTGTCCAGGCTTCAGTTTTACTTCGCTGGCCACAGGGTCTGCTCAGATGAGCGATACATTCCTTTCCAGTGGATTAGCCAATCAGAACGAACCTCTTAAATCTGTGGTGGTGCGGACTTTGACCTCTATGGACTTTCACGAACAAACATCACGTGAACTGACAGTTCGTACTGGAGTTTGAAGAGTGTTTTCAAGCGATGTGATGTTTTCAAAATTCAACAGTTGAATATCCACCAGCAAAAGTCAATCGACCCGAGCGAATTATTTTGAACAAAAGGATTTGTTCGTCAACTTCCGACTGGTCATGGAAAGTCATTACTGATATATCAAGCATTGAAACTGATCTATGACAACGGTACACACGATTCTGGTCATTTATTCACTTTAGCAAAGCAACTTCTGCAGACAGACAAAGAGTTACCGTATTCAAAATATTCTTGTATGTTGATATCCAAAGTACGGGACAAGAGTGCCAGTAAATTAACTTTCGTTCGTCAGAATATTTCCGGGTGATGTGACGTTTTCAAAATTCAACAGTTGAATATCCACCAGCAAAAGTCAATCGATCCGAGCAAATTATTTTGAACAAAAGGATTTGTTCGTCAACTTCCGACTGGTCATGGAAAGTCATTACTGATATATCAAGCATTGAAACTGATCTATGACAACGGTACACATGATTCTGGTCATTTATTCACTTTAGCAAAGCAACTTCTGCAGACAGACAAAGAGTTACCGTATTCAAAATATTCTTGTATGTTGATATCCAAAGTACGGGACAAGAGTGCCAGTAAATTAACTTTCGTTCGTCAGAATATTTCCGGGTTTTCCTCTCCTTTGACTCACTTTTGGCACAAATAAAGCACAAGTCCTCGTTGATGATTTTCTTTGTAGTGTTATCATTATCTGTGGTCATTTAACCGGGTTTAAACATCATTGATCAGATTATGAATTTTTTTAAACAAGCTAGAGCTTTGCAACACGATATCTCTAAAAATAACTCAAAGTGTGGGAACTGTTTTGGCACTGATAATATGAGTGATTTCATTGGCTAGTTCAATGGGCGTATAACAATTGGAAAGGAATGTATGGTTCAACTGAGCAGACCCAGTGGCCAGCGAAGTAAAACTGAAGCCTGGACACGGGTCTGCTTTAGGAGGCTAGATTTTACCATAATTTATTTTTAAAACTAATAAATTTTGAAAGGGTCAAAAATCTCCTGGGTAGGGATCACAGAAACAGAGGATCAAAAATCCCCTGAGTGGGGATCACAGAAAGAAAAGGTCAAAAATTCCATGGGTGGGGATCACAGAAACAAAGGGTCAAAAATCCCCTGGGTGGGGCTCACAGAAAGAAAGGGTCAAAAATGCCCTGGGTGGGGATCACAGAAAGAAAGGGTCAAAAATCCTCTGGGTAGGGATCACAGAAACAAAGGATCAAAAATCCCCTGGGTGGGGATCACAGAAAGAAAGGGTCAAAAATCCCCTGGGTAGGGATCACAGAAAGAAAGGATAAAAAGTCCCCTGGGTAGGGATCACAGAAAGAAAGGGTCAAAAATACCCTAGGTAGGGATCACAAGATTGCCGGCAAGTGGAAGTGTGTGTTCACCTTTTTGACCCATGCGACAGATTTTATGGCTGTACTCTATCTATACTTATTTCTTTAAGTCTTTACAGCGCTTTTCATAATTACGCGACCTTAACAACTTCGGCACCTGTCAAAAACATGCGTTTAGACTGCCGTCAATCAAACTTACGACGATAAACGAATGCGATCCAAAGTTCCGAACTGTACTTTATATTTCTGTTGTAATAATGGTGCGAGAGTAATCGCCATTCAAACAAACTATGGTTTTTCCTTTGGATCGTTTGTAGTACAAACGCATGACTTGTCGATCGGTTCGGTGCCATAATTTCGATTTATGTAGTCATCTACACACAGACGCCGTAAAGTGTTGTATGTCCATCTGTGTGGAAGTAAAAATGGGGTAGTTTCCGCACCAGAACGTTTGCCATCCTTTATGTCAAGGAACAAAGCAACTTCTCGCTGTGTAGAAAGAAAATGAGAGTATTCATGGTTAATACCACGAGGCACGACCGTGAGTTAATTCAACCAGGGAGGTAAACCTTCAAAACTTTATTCAAGTGTCGATGTGTTTTAGGAGCAATAACTGAGTTATATTCATACCTGATCTTCGGTCTGATCCACTATCTGCGTATCGTCTAGGTCAGGCAAAGGAATGGGAATATCTGTATAGTCTTCTGTATCCTCGCATGTAGCCATTTTGTTGACAAGACGTAGTCGGCTAGTTCTCGGATCGCATTCGGTTATCATCGTAAGTTTGATCGACGGCAGTCTAAATGCATGTTTTCGACAGGCGCCGAAGTTGTCGAAGTCGCATAATTATGAAAAGCGCTGTAAGCAATTAACTATTAATGGTCAGGGTTATATAGTTACAGGACCAAGATAGCAAGTTCACTGAAGTTGTAGATAAAGCAAATGCTGCTGAACAAAGGTTAAACAGCTGCACTGAGTCTTGGGAACAACAAAAGAAACAGCATGTGTTGGAAATTGAAAAACTTCATTCAAGATGTGCAGACTTGGTCAACCAAAACTCAACTCTACATAAAGAACTGGATAAGGTATTCAATAACGATTTATCCACCATACCAACCACTTACTAGCACCTTACCAACCACTTACTAGCACCTTACCAACCACTTACTAACACCTTACCAACCACTTACTGACACCTTACCAACCAATTACTGACACCTTACCAACCACTTACTGACACCATACCAACCACTTACTGACACCTTACCAACCACTTGCTGACACCTTACCAACCACATACTGACACCTTACCAACCACTTACTGACACCTTAATTACCAACTACTTACTGACACCTTACCAACCACTTACTGACACCTTACCAACCACTTACTGACACCTTACCAACCACTTACTAGCACCTTACCAACCACTTACTGACACCTTACCAACCACTTACTAGCACCTTACCAACCACTTACTGACACCTTACCAACCACTTACTGACACCTTACCAACCACTTACTGTTGACTTGCACATGGTTTCTCTTTGCTTTTAATAAACACGTCGTACTTTCAATGACAATGACTATACTTTGACGATATACTGACGGTATACTGACAGTTTACTGACGGTTTAAAACTGAAAATAAATAACGGAATAACTGTGTGACAAAATAGCACAATATAACTGTGAAACTGAAAGCGAAAATCTAAAAGAAATAACTTACGTTTTGGTGCAGGAACTCACTTGAAGTGGTGCAATCAACTAACTTAAATTTGCATACGACACTGACTTAAGCTAAAAACTTATTCCTAAGAGACTGATATTAAATAATAGTGTGAAAAAAGGATAACTAATGAAGCGACATAACGAACTGCTAGACAAAAGGCAAAAATAACAATACATACAAAAACAAAGCTATTCTGATCCAACACACCCGCCCCTAAGTGAGAGGTGCTTACGACAAGCACTTATACTGAATTAATTGATCAGAAAGTGATTTTAAACTACAAATTAAACAAAATTAATTGAAATTGTTCAATGTCATTATATATAGTCTCTCTTGTGATGCTTGTAATATCTTCACGCTTTATCTTGTCTTGTGATGTCTTCACGCTTTGTCTTGTGATGTCTTCACACTTTGTCTTGTGATGTCTTCACGCTTTGTCTTGTGATGTCTTCACGCTTTATCTTGTCTTGTGATGTCTTCATGCTTTGTCTTGTTCCACGAGCAGACACAACTTGGTAATGGGTCTTTCAAGGATTGTTGTCTTGGTCCTAAGCTTGACTCTTCGAATGTAACCTTTCTTGTCCGCCATTGTTTCGATGACTCTGGCTAGCAACCATTTGTTGCGGGGTACATTGTGATCCACAATGATGACAACATCATCTTTACGAAGATTCCTGTAAGACTTTGACCATTTGTCTCGGACTTGAAGAGTGGGTATGTACTCGCGCACCCAACTTTTCCAGTATATATCCGCTAGACACTGAACTGGCTTCCAACGCCTTCTTGAGTAGGTGTCTTCTCTCTTGAATAGTCCTGGCGGGAAGGATGGATCTGACTTCAAAAGAAGAAGGTGATTCGGTGTCAACGGTTCCAAATCCTTAGGATCGTCAGAAACTGTAGTAATGGGTCGTCCATTAACAATGGCTTTGATTTCACACATTAAAGTGGATAGGCTCTCATCGTCTACAATCTGTTCCTTAAAGTGCATATCAGGGTTTTGGGTTTCTTTTGAAAATCGATTACATATAACGTGAATAATGGGATGGTTCAGTATTTTGTGATTTGAGCTTCACATTTGCGAGTTATGATGGTTTGAAATCGTGATATGTTAATTCAGTGACGTCAACGCCGGTATCATTTATTATACAAAAGCGCCCCTTTGCAAATTACTGACCTTTTTAAACTGGCAAAAAGTTATTCTACAAGTTATATAAATGATGTTAAACTTTTATTTCTATTTTAGAAAAGAGTGCTACTTGAAAAAGTTAAAATAAGTTACGGCAAATGCCTGCATTGACGTCACCTAATTAGTATATCATGATTTCAAACCTTCATAACTCGCAAATGCGAAGCTCAAATCACAAAATACTGAACCATTCCACTATTCACGTTATATGTAATCGATTTTCAAAAGAAACCCAAAACCCTGATATGCACTTTAAGTAGAGCACTTGAAATCTTGCGAATCGTTCTGATGCACCTTTCCCAAATGCCTCCGTGATGAATACCTACAGCTGTGAATGGTGGCTTGTCGGCTGTTAGTCTTGCGGTAGGGAGGTCTGCCATTTTCTGTTGTAGTGGGGGCGATTGTCTTCGTTGGCAATTGTAACAACTTCTGAGAGCTTTCTTGACTGTGGAATTACCCCTCATAATCCAATATCTCTTGCGCAACGTAGCTAAGACGTACTGGTGTCCCATGTGACCAGAGATTCGATGGCACTCTTCTATTACAAGTGTCGTCACGTGATGTCCCTGGGGAAGAATCACTGGATGCTTTGCACTTTCGGAGATCGAAGATCGTGTAAGTCTTCCGCCGACACACAATAATCCATCTTTGAGCACCGGGTCTAAGTTGAATAAAGGGCTTGATTTCTTTACTTCATATCTTCCTTGACATTGACCATGGTCGAAGACGTCTCTTTGCTCGAGCTTGCATAGTTCTTGAGGAAATGACTGTTGTTGGACTTTGCGTAAGATTTCTTTCTCTGCATCTTGAAGTTCTTTAAGAGAGATTGGCGCAATCTTGAAATTCGCGGAGAGCTGTCTGTCTGGGGGCCTCTCTGCTTTTGATTCTAAGCATCTTTTTCTCAGGTTTGAGCGATATCTTAAGATCCATGCGATGATCCTCTTTAAGTTGTACCAGGAAGAGAATCTTTCAAAGACCTTGTAGGTAACGTCAACGTTTGTTAGGCAGGTTTTTACTTCTCGTTTCACTTCTGTATCATCTTTGCAAAGTTTTGCCATGTCAGGTGGTCTTTGTGGCCATTCATCTTCGGTTTTCCAGAGGAAATCAGGACCACGGATCCATTCTTTGTTGTTGAGCAATTCATCAGCTGATAGACCTCTTGATGCATGATCTGCGGGATTGGAACTTGAATCAACGTACCTCCATTGTGACGGGGTGGAACCATCTCTTATTTGAGCTATGCGATTGGCCACAAAGGTGTGAAATCTTTTAGTCTCGTTCTCGACGTACCGTATGACGGGAGTGCTATCTGTCCAAAAGATAGAATCATCTATAGGTAGCTCCAGTTCATCTTTCATCATCTTGTTGAGGCGCACGAAAACGGTAGCTGCTGTGAGCTCGAGGCGCGGGATGGTTATCTGCTTCAAAGGAGTAAGGCGTGACTTTCCAATTAGGAATGAACAATGGATTTCACCTCTAGTGTTCATGAGACGCAGGTAAGAGACTGCACCATAGCCAATTTGAGACGCGTCAGAAAATTGGTGTAGCTGTGAAGAGGCTGTATGGCCAAAATCGGGAGGTTTGTAGCATCTATTGACAGTAAACTGCGAGAGTTTCGGTAGGTCATCTAACCACTTCTGCCATTGCGACCGATTATCTGTTGGTATCTCTTGATCCCATTCTAGCTTTCGTCTACATAGATCTTGCAATATCGACTTTGCAGATAACGAGAAAGGTGCAACAAATCCTAAAGGATCATAAACGGAACTAACAGTTGACAAGATTCCTCTTCTAGTGTAGGGTTTGTCCTTTAAGTCGATCTTGAATCCAAATTCGTCTCGTTCAATGTTCCAATGAACACCAAGTGCTCTTTCGATGGGCAAGTTGTCTGTACTCAGATTTAACTCTTTGATGTTCTTGTTGCGTTCCGCCTCAGGTATGGTGTTGAGCACTTCTCGATTGTTACTAATCCATTTCGTCAGACGAAATCCACCTTTGCGCAGTAGCTGACAGAGATGTCTTGAGTGAGAGATGGCTTCTTGAGCATTTGGTAGGGATTTTAAACAGTCATCCATGTAGAAGTTGTTTAACACTGTGTTCACAACACTGTCGTTGTAGTCTTTCTTGTTATCTAGGGCTGTCTTTCTAAGCGCAAAGCTTGCGCAACTTGGTGATGACACAGCACCAAATAGATGCACTACCATTTGATACTCTTCTGGTTCTTGCTCGATATCTCCTGCTGTCCACCAGTAAAAGCGCAGCACGTTGCAGTCTTTGTAGGGCACTCTAACCTGATGAAACATTGCTTCAATGTCTGCCATCAAAGCGACGTGATCTTGGCGAAATCTGACAAAAACTCCAACAAGTGAATTAGTGAGATCAGGTCCTTTGAAGAGTTGATCATTCAGCGAGGTACCTTGGAATTTGGCCGAGCAGTCAAACACAACTCTTACTTTCTCTGGCTTATGCGGATGGTAAACACCGTGATGGGGGTATATACCAAATCGTTTCGTCGCAGCTGTTTAGAATGTGTGGTGGTACTTTACATGCAAATCCTTTGGAGAATAAGTCGATCATGAATGTCTTGTAGTCCTTAAACAACTTGGGATTCTTGAGGAATTTCTTCCTTAGCCATCTTGCACGTGACTCTGCTTGAGATTTGTTGTTGGGCATGCCAAACTCTGGATTCTTGAAGGGTAGGCCAATGCAATAGTGACCATCATTCAGGTGCACTGATGACTCGACGCTTGTCATGAAACGACGTTCCATCATAGACATCTCTGTCTTGTGGTCGCTGATTGAGTCGTGAAACTCTTTGTTGAAGTATTCCGTCATAATCTGATTTAGCTTGACGTCAGTTCTAACGCTGAAGTTAGAAGCTTGAGATAACTCTTGACATCGTCTCAGAGGACCGTTGATAACCCATCCTAACTTGGTTCTTGTGGCATAAGGACCTCCATGTTGACTGTGTATAACTTCCTGAGGATCGAGGGCTTCTGGAACATCACTAGCAAGCAATAAACCAATCTCGGTACTTGGATGTAGAGATGTAATTTGAACGATGCTATTCAAATGAGGCCAACTGTCTATATCATCTTGAGTAGGGATGTCTGTCTTGGCAACTGGTATCTTTGGTTGAGTATACAGTGATGGCAATTCGATGAATGTATTTTCATCTAAATCTGCAATCTCTAAATCTTGAATCAAGAAGGTGTCCATAAGATTGTCTCTATTTCCTAATGTAGTCAAGGAAGTCTTTGTCATCACACCAGGCGCTCCTAATTGCTTCATAAGGGACTCCGTGCAAAATGAAGAAGTGCTTCCGTTGTCCAGAAAGGCGTAGGTGACCACACAGTTGTCTGTGCCTTTAACTCTGACTTTGACTGGTATAACGGCCATGCCTGTGATTGTTCTTCCTTCTGTCTTGATGTACGCGTTGTATACAGTCGCAGGACTTCATTGATCCGCAGCAAAGCTTGGTTGATCCGCAACAGGGCTTGGTCGATCCGCAGCAGGGCTTGGTTGATTCCTCACATCACTATCGTCACTGGCAGTATTGGGCTTTGATGAGTTTGAATGTGTGTAATACAGTAGGGTGTTTTCCATTGCAACTTGAAACTTTGCAGTCATGCCTGTTGGTGCATTCTTCAATGGCGATGTGTCCATTGCGTAAACAACCAAAACAAAGTCTTTTCTTTAAAAGAAAGTCGACTCTTTCTTTGTATGGCTTTTTTCTAAGTGCGTAGTAGTTTTCCAGTGAGTGGTTCGCTCCATTGCAATAGGTGCAATTGTTCTTGTCATTCTGTTTTTCTGAGTCATTACTCTGCACTTGGGTAGCGAGACTAGAAGTTCTTGTGCCGACATAACGAACTGCTAGACAAAAGGCAAAAATAACAATTCATACAAAAACAAAGATATTCTGATCCAACACTTACTGACACCTTACCAAACACTTACTGACACCTTACCAAACACTTACTGACACCTTACTAACCACATACTGACACCTTACCAACCACATACTGACACCTTGCCAACCACATACTGACACCTTACCAACCACTTACTGACACCTTAATTACCAACTACTTACTGACACCTTACCAACCACTTACTGACACCTTACCAATTGCAACCACTTACTAGCACCTTACCAACCACTTACTGACACCATACCAACCACTTACTAGCACCTTACCAACCACTTGCTGACACCTTACCAACCACTTACTAGCACCTTACCAACCACTTACTAGCACCTTGCCAACCACTTACTGACACCTTACCAACCACTTACTAGCACCTTACCAACCACTTACTGACACCTTAATTACCAACCACTTACTGACACCTTACCAACCACTTACTGACACCTTACCAACCACTTACTGACACCTTACCAACCACTTACCGACACATTACCAACCACATACTGACACCTTACCAACCACATACTGACACCTTGCCAACCACATACTGACACCTTACCGACCACTTACTAGCACCTTACCAACCACTTGCTGACACCTTACCAACCACTTACTAGCACCTTACCAACCACTTACTAGCACCTTACCAACCACTTACTGACACCTTACCAACCACTTACTAGCACCTTACCAACCACTTACTGACACCTTACCAACCACTGACTGACACCTTACCAACCACTTACTGACACCTTACCAACCACTTACTGACACCTTACCAACCACTTACTGACACCTTACCAACCACTTACTGACACATTACCAACCATTTGCTGACACCTTACCAACCACTTACTAGCACCTTACCAACCACTTACTAGCACCTTACCAACCACTTACTAGCACCTTACCAACCACTGACTGACACCTTACCAACCACTTACTGACACCTTACCGACCACTTACTAGCACCTTAACCACTTGCTGACACCTTACCAACCACTGACTGACACCTTACCAACCACTTACTAGCACCTTACCAACCACTTACTAGCACCTTACCAACCACTTACTGACACCTTACCAACCACTTTCTAGCACCTTACCAACCACTTGCTGACACCTTACCAACCACTTACTGACACCTTACCAACCACTTACTGACACATTACCAACCACTTACTAGCACCTTACCAACCACTTGCTGACACCTTACCAACCACTTACTAGCACCTTACCAACCACTTACTAGCACCTTACCAACCACTTACTGACACCTTACCAACCACTTTCTAGCACCTTACCAACCACTTACTGACACCTTACCAACCACTTACTAGCACCTTACCAACCACTTACTGACACCTTACCAACCACTTTCTAGCACCTTACCAACCACTTACTGACACCTTACCGACCACTTACTAGCACCTTACCAACCACTTGCTGACACCTTACCAACCACTGACTGACACCTTACCAACCACTTACTGTCACCTTACCAATTAACCACTGACTGACACCTTTACCAACCATTTACTGACACCTTACCAACCACTTACTGACACCTTTAGTTACCAACCACTTACTGACACCGTACCAACCACGAGTCAATCCATTTCCCGAGTGAAATCCGAGTCCGAGTCAAGACCGAGTCCGAGTCAACTGTCCGAGTCAAATGTGCGAGTCGTCAAAAATGTTATATACATAATTATACATGTAATTAAAAAGGGAATGTTGCAGGAAATAGAATGATTGCAATAAACCCGTGAAACAGTGTGTCCCCGATTAGTGTACCACTTGTGGTAGGCTAGAAGCCTGACACGTTAATAAAGTTTATGTATGTACAGTTAGTAGACTAATAGACACTAGTAGACATTCCCTAAGGCTTAAAGTTTGACAGGCAAGTATTAGGTTATACAGCCATTTCACTGTTGCAGTTATGAATTATTGTTCATCGTTACCATTTTTATTTTTGGAGGGAGTAATTACAACACATGATCGAGAGGGCTAATAATATATTAAAATATCAATTGAAATATTTGCATTTGATTTCTTTGAGCATACTGGAGTACTACCCCTATCAGCTGTTTTCTTGTCAGCCCATAGCATATTGCAGACACGAACTCTTGTGGATTATCTTCTTGCATTTATACGACGATTGCTAGTTGCTACGAGTATAATTTTCAATATTCCTTCTAAAGAAAAATTACTAACAACAGCCGGCATGACCGAAATAATTCGAAAACTGACACTGCTCAACAGGAGGGGTTAGTGGTCCCCTGGGACATTAACATATGTTCTATTCAGCCAGCCAGAAGTCTTCCCAGAAAAAAAATTCCCAGGAGAGAACATATCAGAAACATTTTTCCCACGAGAGAGAATATTTCCTAACGAAAAAAAAAAAAAAAAAAAATGTACTCAAATAAGGTACTTTTTATAAAATAAAACAATTCCCAGGAACATAAATATTTCCTATCCACATAACCTAATATATATTCTGTATGTTTCATATTTTTATGGGATAATACAGTCAATTGCAAACATTCTGGCCGCTACGAAGTATCAGTATATCAATATATCAGGTGCATTATGGGTAATTAAATAATCGAAAATTGCCCTTAAAGCGGGTTAACGCCAGCAAAGTTGGTAGAAATATTTAGTATAATGTTTATTTTAGTCTAACGTTTGTTGTTTGTAAATTTTGCTTCATTTAATAGTATTAGTGATGCACCCGATATATTGATATATTGATATACCGTGGCGGCCAGAATTTTTGCAAATGACTGTAGTTATAATTATTAACTTTAATATAATATATTTTTCACAGGTACCTATAATTGTTGCATATAATATACAAATAGTCAAATGCGAAACTCATCTTAGGTTTCCCAGGAAAGTAATGGTAGAACAGTTATTTCAAAGCCATTGCCTGGACTGCCCCTGGTTCGCGCAAAGGCAATCAATCAAACAACGAGAAAGAAACAAGCCTTGAAGGGTTTCGTGGGTAGTCGGCATGTGTAAGTTGAATTTTAATTAATACAAAATCACTGTATTTTGGAACTGATATTCTAATTGAATCAAAAGGATTTTAAGCTTATTTATACAAATAAACAAGTCGTTTTGTGCCTTTTAGTTATATTTGTCTGACTCGGACATTTGACTAGGACATTTGACTCGGACTCGGATTTGACTCGGACTCGGATTTGACTCGGTCAGTCGGTGGACTCTACCAACCACTTACTGACACCTTACCAACCACTCACTGACACCTTACCAACCATTTACTGACACCTTACCAACCACTTACTGACACCTTACCAACCACTTACTGACACCTTTGTTACCAACCACTTACTGACACCTTACCAACCACTTACTGACACCTTTGTTACCAACCACTTACTAACACCTTACCAACCATTTACTGACACCTTACCAACCACTTACTGACACCTTACCAACCACTTACTGACACCTTTGTTACCAACCACTTACTGACACCATACCAACCACTTACTAACACAGTACAACACCCTTGATAAGGTGTTCATGTACTGTCACCTTCCTGTATTTCTCAGGTGGTAGTTCAGATGGCCTCTTCTGCTAAATCATTTGCATCAAGTGAGGTCCCCATAGAAGGAGGTGCAAAAAGTATGGTAGAAGTATGGGAAATTGTTAGGTATGTAAGGCATTAGTCATGAAAGAAACATCTGAAGCTGAACAGAAGTAAGGGTACATACACATGGTGCACTATTAGCCACTTTAGAAACGAGTAAAGGACTGGGAACGAGTTTTGAGAATTAACAAGAATCAACAAGAATCACAAGAAAGAACATAGCAGAATTAGCATTATTACAAAGTTTGAAAGGGTTTTGCTAGATATTGAACGAGTAACAGCTTCCAAAAATCGCAAAAATTACAAAGAAATGTATGTTTAGTTAGCGTCCTCCATAGGCAACGGCGGAAAGCGAGGCCGAAGGCCGAGAATGGGATCCCTGTGCGAGGCCGAAGGCCGAGAGGGACTGGGCCCCTATGAAAGAAAGAAGGAGTTGCCTGCCAAATCCAAACGTACATGGACCACGTCCTGGACCTGATGGACTTTGTCCGTCACCCCGGATCCCCTGGGGGGTATTTGTCACATTGGATATAACAAGTATAGTCCCCTAAGGCAAATTATGTGTTGTGTTGATTTGATATTTTCGAAATTCAAACTCGATGGCGCTTGTCACAAGGTATTTCGAAGACCAAACAAAGCTAGAATAGTTTGAATCGGTTAAATTATTAAATTGCTTACGCTTCAAAGTCAGATACATAAACTGAATCGACTGCCGATCATGTACGGTATTTGTCCGGCAATTCGCGATGTAAAATGTGCCGTCACAAGGTATACGGCGGTATTATCGTAGCCCAAACAAAGCTAATGGATATAATAAAGATACGTTTCTTCTACGTAAAGGATTTAATATATCCGAGCTTTCGGGCCCATAGCTATATTAAATCCTTTACGTAGAAGAAACGTATCTTTATTATAACATAGCACCTACGTACAACTACATATTGAAAGCTAGGATAGTTTGTGAATTGGTTTAATTAATTGCTTACGCTTCAAAATCGACTGCCGAACACTGTAGTATTTTCGGCAGTTCGCGATGTGTGCCGTGTTGTGCTGATTTGAACTGTGACGAGGATCCGTCACAAAGGTATATTTTCGAAGCCCAAGCAAAGCTAGGGTACTGTAGTTTGAATCGGTTAAATTTGCTGACACTTAAGCTTCAAATTAAATGGTACATAAAAATCGACTGCCGAACATCTAGATTTTCAAAACCCTGATCAGGACATCCGTACAATTTGTTGTCGCTACACAAACTTCGACCATTGAACTCTTGCTCGACGGAAAGTAGACCAGTTAAAGATCTCAAAAAAAAATAGGTCAGCTTCGAAACCAGCAGCTCCGAAATTAATGGAGTTTTCTGGACCAGAGGAAGAAATCTGGATGAGTTTTTGGTGAGTTCGAGTGTTTGAATCAATATGCTGTCACTAGACGTCGACAAACACTCACGTCCTGGCAATAATCTTTTTTATCTCACACAATTCCCCCACTGTGCCCCACACGAATTGGATTTACATGCACGTGGTCACTTGCGCAGAAAGACATAACCTTGTCGAAATTCGGCAGGCAACTCCTTTTTTTCCTAGGGGCCCAGTCCCTCTCGGCCTTCGACCTCGCAAAGGGATCCCATTCTCGGTCTTCGGCCTCGCTTACCGGCGTTGCCTGCGGAGGAGGCTAATGTTTAGTAGGGACGCTTGTCCCGAGTAACCATACATTTGTTTGTAATTTTTGCAGTTTTTAAATGTCTGCAGTTCAGTTGCTGCTTCTCCAAACCCTATCAAACTCCTATCAAACTTCATTTTTTAATTAGATTAATTCTTAAAACTCGTTCCCAGTCCTCCACTCGTTTCTAAAGTGGCTAATTGCAGTGTGTGTGTCCACCAGTGTGTGTGTCCACCTATATGGTACATACACCTATTTCAATAAACGTTGATAATGGACGATCTGAAATGGATGATCTGAGATCAAGACAAATTATGGGAAACTGAGAGTCTTTAGTTAGTAACATGCGAAATTCATTCATTCAACCTCAAGCTTGGAATCACGCTTGGTGTTCGAACGAATTTAAATAATAATACTATTGTAGTTTATTTATCATTCTATTTATTGTAAAATATTATCTCATTAGGTCAGTGTTTTCAATTGTAACTAGTATTGTTCTGTAATTATTGTAATCTGTAGTTATTGTATCTAGTGGGCCAAATTGGAAACCAGTATTGTTGTATTGCTGTATTTGTAAACCCACTCAAAATAAAGATTATTACTCGGGCCCAGGCCGCAGGCCGCCCGAGTTAGAAAATGCGGATTTCGGTAGTAGTAGTAGTAGTAGTAGTAGTTTTGTTCGGCTTCAAAATGACGAGTATGCGACGTATTTAATCGTATCCGGAGTTTCAAGATTACTCCGCAGATTTGAAAAGATAAAGGAGACACAGGACTCAAGTAGATTATGAATCTTAGTTTTGAAAGCAGCTGTAGATCTTCAAGCTATTAAAAGGTCAGGATTCTAGTTCATCGTTCAATGACTAGAAGTGGTAAAAGGACTAGAAGCTCGCTTAAAATATATATTTTTTTAAACAAACGCGAGGCCGTTATCGGAACCATCTGACCTATGCAACCTCAAGACGTATCATGTTCGTACTCACCGGACTAATAGTCTCCCTCGTCACTCAACTGTCACTGATTGTCATGACGTCAGAGAAATTATATTGTATTGAAGAAGATGTCCTTGTTTTATTCGACGTTCGAACCGTAACTCGAACCCGAACTCGATTCCAAACTCGACGTTTCGGGATCTGAAGCTAGAGAGGGGGCCTTTACACAAACTCATCAAAATCAAATCAATTGAACTCAAAGTCAAAAAGTAATCAAATGAACTCAAAGGCAAATCAAATGAACTCGACACATACATGTATATACATAGTCTCCCTCGTCACGCAACTGTCAGTCATTGTCAGGTCTCTCCTCGCGCAGCTGACATTGTCCTTGTTCTTCAACCAACTGGCATTCATTTTCAAGTACTTCCTCGAACAACTGACATTTTCCTTTTCACAATGCCCGAGTGAACGCTCATTGAGCGTCTTGTTATTATTATTATTATAACGAGATATGGCGGAGGTTAACATGAATTTAAAAGTTTCAGATCATCCAATTCAGATCGACCGTTATCAAGTGAACGTTAATTGGAATAGCTATAGGGTACATATACATGGTGCACTATTGCAGTGTGTGTGTGTTCACCTTTAGGGTACATATACATGGTGCACTATTGCAGTGTGTGTGTCCACCTATAGGGTACATATACATGGTGCACTATTGCAGTGTGTGTGTCCACCTATAGGGTACATTTACATGGTGCACTATTGCAGTGCGTGTGTCCACCTATAGTGTACATATACATTGTGCACCATTGTGATCAATTTTCCACTGTTGATGCATTGGTACACTTTTTGAACTTGTCGATCGTGGCGATAATTTTAATGTTATAATCGGTGATGCACGGTACACGATATACGGTTCCCATGAAAGACGTACGAATACAGGAAATTACAAAGTACTCTGCAAAACTATATATATATAAATGTCAAATAAAAGAATGGAAAATACTTACAAAACGATGTGTAACATATCGGTAGATTCAATTTTCGGTGGTCGTGGTGAACGTTTGAATGATTACATATGCACATACGGAAAACTATAAACTGCTTACAATACTCAAGGGACAGGATGCACACGGGACAATGCAACGAAACGACACTAAATAAACAACGTTGATTTGGCACTAACATCCACCTCTACTATTTAATTATCAAACATGGAAATTGGGAAATTGTTAGGTATCAGCAGATACTGGTGAAAAATTGCTGATAATCATGAAGTACTAGTATTAGATTTTATGGCATAGCTATAAATAAGTATGGCTGTGTCGGTGTATAATGATGATAAATTCATTGGGTAAAGGGAATCTATAACACCGTAAAAAAGAGTATTTTTACTGTCATTTCGAGCCTTAGCCATTAGATTTCTTTTAACCATAAATTGCTCTAAATATGTATTTTGTTTGTTATAGGTTCGTAAGACGAGAAAAAGAAATATCAGACACTAGAGCCGAGATGGCACTGACAGAGAGCCTGCGATATCAACAAAGATGTACATTCTTAGAAAAGAAACTTGACGAATCACAGACCAACCTTCAAGAAGAAAAGACACAGGTGCAAGTAGATGTGGAGACTGCTGCAAAACATGCCGAGGTGTTAGAAAAGGTGCAAAACTTAAATGAACTTACACAAGCCAACAAGGTTTTGATGGATGACAAGCAGTCTTTGGAACAGAGAACGAAAGCTTTGGAAGGAAAGGTATGTAAAACAACATGACAATGACTTAGTGATAGAGGCCTGGCACTAGTTTGTATTTTAAAAGACGAATGCCTTTTCTAATCTGACAAATCACAATCCTTTCATGCGGTTTCCAGCTAACATTGGTTTGAAATCAGTTTTTGTCTCCTGTACATGTAAATAGGTATGCATAAAAAGAAAAAGAGCATTTTATAATAAACAAAACAATATTACATTTCATTATCATTCTCGTACCCAGAGCCCACTCCTCATTTGGTTCGTCGCTGGCTCTGGGAAACCCTGTTGCTCGGTCGTCAAATTTTGACGACCAAGTCGTCAGAGCGCATGCTCATACTAAAGACCGCTGAGAGCGGGTACTGTGGAAGAGTCTACTGGCTACGTAGTGTTCACGTTGGTTTGAATATTCAAACAATGTAACAAGTACACAAGTTTGTACATTTATCTTCGTGTAGCCGTTTAAAATCCCTTCGACGTTCATCACCGGTTCTTCTCTGGCTCTGTTGCGATAAAGGCTGGACGATAAATACATGTTCTAATATAATCTTGCATGTGAACCTTCCTGTCTTCCGCTTTGTTATTGTTTCTCTTGAATTATAAAAATATTCCTTTGAATACTCAAAGCGAGTACGATCGATTGTCTGTAGCCGTTACTTTACTTTTATAATTTATGTATTGTTAGATCTCCCTTTACGAATTTTTGTCTACACAGTCAATGAGTCACTCATTTCCATTGATTTATTATTCAAAAAAGGTATATAGTTTTTGAAAATAATATTGTATGAAATTACTACAACCGTCGCTGTCATTCGCTTCGTTCGCTTTGCAAGTTTGAATCTTTGTTTATCTCATGGACCAATCAAATATGATCATTCATTGTTGATTTCAACAGCCAATGAAATTCGCTAAAATTTCAGGGTTTCCCAGAGCCAGCGACGAACCAAATGAGGAGTGGGCTCTGGGTACGAGAATGATTTCATTATACAAAAATGATTTTCTCTCTGCGAAAAACGAATTTATAGTAAATGTTGTTGTATGCTATAAAATGTATAATGCGAAATAATTTCTCCCAAACAAATGCTGGTGTTCAGGTTGCAATGCTAAAGAAACGAGCAGTGGTGAAACGGGTCGCGTTCTAATTGTGTTGCACAACATTTAGATGATTTTCCTCTGAAACCTGGTAAAACCACAGGTAGCCCAAGGTATCTATGAGAGGCTTGTTATTGAGCTGTATATAAGGCTTTGTATGGGACTTTAGGCTCTGGTTGATAACTCCGTAAATAATAAAGCCAATGAACTCTAACCATCCTGTAGTGTTGTTTGTGTTGTTGTTGATCTCTGGTAGCGATTTCAGGTCATTCCGGCGATTTTTAGCTGAGCTCTCCCTCCACTACTAAGAAGAAGGAAAGGTAGAAGACTAGCAATGGCCGATCGGACTGACCCACTCTCGAAAATCGATTTTTTTCCCCACTAAACAACGTCCCCTTGCTTCGATACTCTGCAGCATGAAAGACAGATAGATTTCCTCGAAGTTCATCAAAAAAAGTCTGATAAAACTTCTCCTGCTGAGGCAGCAATCCAGCGAGATCATCGATTAAACAGCCATTTTAAAACACTAAAAGCCGTGGCAAGATAAACCTGTGCAATTCGGAAACCGTTGAGGCGCGGTTGGCCTGGGCGCGAACCAAATTCTTCCGAACGAGTGTCCCCATGATCTGGAAACCAAATATTAGACAAGTGTGCAGTATAACATAGTTAATGTTCATGAGGAGTAAGTATTGATCTGCAACACCAACTGACACTTTCAGTTGCAGATTTTTATTATTAATTATTAATTATAATAATAATTATTAATTATCAAGTAAATGTCAGTGTCAATGCTTAAAAGTAACGTTCGAAAATATGTACATATATTAAGTTGACTACTAAGGTGACAAGAATGTTAAACAAACAACTTGGCCCTAATTGAGTCTGACTGGGTATTCAGATTAGGTTTTAGTTCTTTGATATAGAGCATTTCATATATCAAACAATCCAGCTTGTTCCTGCATTTCCGTAGGACTGTGAAGTGCTCATTTAGGTCCCTCTGGTCCAGATTGTGTTGGGCCATGTGCTGACCAATAGCAGAGGTCTTGTGCTCGTCGTCGCGTTGGTGTAAGTGTCGGCATGTATAGCCAACATAACTCATATCACATGAGTCACATTTGTATAGATAAACAACGCATTGTTGGTTGACCAACGGAGGCTTCTTTTCACGGACCTTAAGGTCGTCCTCAAGTTTCGAGCTTGTGAATACTGGTTGTAAAATTTTTCCAATTTTGTTACCAAGATCCTTCAGCTGTTTTCTCACAGAATCCGCCGATTTTTGATCTTTAAAGGGCAAGACGATACAAGTGGTAGTTTCTGACGATGTCGAAACGTCGTAACCTATTATCGCTGATTTTTCTTATTCAATGTTTTCCTCAATCATTACTTATAAGAATTATTAATTATTGTTATTATTAATTATTATAATTGATAAATATATTATTATTATTATTATTATTATTATTATTATTATTATTATTATTATTATGGATGTGTGAGTTGGCGTGACAGTAATGAAAAAATAGCAGACAAGCAAACAGTTTCGCAGGAATAGAATCGGACTGGACATTGAGACTGGGTCTTAATTGTTTTATTAGCAGCAACGATTTGTGGCAAGGATTGGTGACCAACAATGTGTGGTGTATTCTTTTTAATGTAACCTGTGCGATATTGGATATGTAGGCGACACACGCAGGCATTTCCATGAAGGTGTGGTTGCACAGAGGCAACAATCTACAAACATTATCGTGCCAAGTACGACATGGCCTCAGGAGACATTTCTAAGTACTTTCGTGTACTTAAGAAGTGCAAAAACAAATTTGATTGTTTGGCACAAAAAATGCTGCTGATAAAACAATTAAGACCCAGTCTCAATGTCCAGTCCGATTCTATTCCTGCGAAACTGTTTGCTTGTCTGCTATTTTTTCATTACTGTCACACATCCATAATAATAATAACAATAATAATAATAATAATAATAATGATAATAATAATAAGAGTACCACTTCCCTACAAGGTTCAAAAATCAGCGGATCAAGTTAAACAACAGATGCTTACACTGAGTGTCAAAATTGGTGTTAACGTCAAACCCATCTTTACTAGCAAGAAAATTGATCAAGTACTTGGAGCCAAGGAACACAAGCCTTCAATCGTCAACAATCACTGCATTGTTTATAGTTTTGAAGAAGCAAATTATGTCGGGTATACCACCCGACACCTTCATCAGCGCATCAGTGAACACAAGTACTCGGCGATTGGCCATCATATTAGCACAAAGCACGACATGGACAAATCTACCACCATCGATCATTTATTTAAAGTCCTTAGGAAATGCAAGACCAAATTTGACTGCTTAATCTATGAAATGTTATACATCAAAGACATTCAGCCTAATTTAAATACTCAGAGTGACTCTATCCATGCTAAACTGTTTACGTGACACTCTTTTGTATTCTCCTAGGACCTTAGCTCCATTGTAACTACATTCTTTCGTGTTATTTACCTTATATATTCTTATCTTTTTCATTTAGCTTGACTTGATAATGACGTTAAGTAAGCGTCGAAACGTCGTCTGTTTTTAACTAGTTTTTACTAGGTTTCCTCTTAATGGATTTTAAGAATTTATTAGTGTTTAATTTTAGTATCAAAGTATATTCAAAGTCTCTTTTAATAATAATAATAATTACTCGTGCCCAGGCCGTAGGCCGCACGAGTTATATTCCAACGCGTATTTTTTTTTTTTATTTTTTTTTTTTCAATGTCAGAAAATCGCAAAGTTGTGCAATATCCGGTCACATGCTATCGAGACCCAAATATAAATAGGGGAGAGGGTTGGGGATCAATTATAATAATTAATAATAACAATAATTAATAATTATTATTATAATTAATAATTAATAATTAATAATAAAAATCTGCAACTGAAAGTGTCAGTTGGTGTTGCAGATCAATACTTACTCCTCATGAACATTAACTATGTTATACTGCACACTTGTCTAATATTTTGTTTCCAGATCATGGGGACACTCGTTCGGAAGAATTTGGTTCGCGCCCAGGCCAACCGCGCCTCAACGGTTTCCGAACTGCACAGGTTTTACTCTTGAAATGAAAAAATCGACCAACTCGTTGAATACATTTTTATATACCAAGATTGCCACGGCTTTTAGTGTTTTAAAATGGCTGTTTAATCGATGATCTCGCTGGATTGCTGCCTCAGCAGGAGAAGTTTTATCAGACTTTTTTTGATGAACTTCGAGGAAATCTATCTGTCTTTCATGCTGCAGAGTATCGAAGCAAGGGGACGTTGTTTAGTGGGGAAAAAAATCGATTTTCGAGAGTGGGTCAGTCCGATCGGCCATTGCTAGTCTTCTACCTTTCCTTCTTCTTAGTAGTGGAGGGAGAGCTCAGCTAAAAATCGCCGGAATGACCTGAAATCGCTACCAGAGATCAACAACGACACAAACAACACTACAGGAAGGTTAGAGTTCATTGGCTTTATTATTTACGGAGTTATCGACCAGAGCCTAAGGTCCCATACAAAGCCTTATATACAGCTCGATAACAAGCCTCTCATAGATACCTTGGGCTACCTGTGGTTTTACCAGGTTAAATTAACCTTTGGAAGAAACACATACTTTTCCGTGTAATTGACCTTTTATTCTGCATGAGATCCCTTTTTTCCTGCACCATATCAGAGGCCCTGCTCTTATTAACCAAGTGTGAGGTCCATACCATAAGTTATGGACTAAGTCTTTTTCACTGTCTTATTGCCCTAGCGCATAAGTAGGTGGGCCATACAAAAGTGGTGATCCATAATGGTACAGACCGAGCAAACAAATTATATGGCTTCTGCACAAACAAATACACACAAAAAGGATGTTTGTATTCGCTACGGGAAGTTATGGACCGTACAACATAATTACATTGAATTTGTTTTATTCCAGGTAAAGAAGGGTGAAGGTGAAATTCAAACTCTTAAAGAGAGCAATCGTTCTCTAACAACATCTAAGGATTCTTTGTTGGGAGAAAAGTCAGCTCTTAAAAATGAAGTGAGTATAGTTTTTCAGTCCATGCCATATAGATTTAGCGAGGTAATACAATGTATTAGAATGACTAGGGCATTAAGCTGCACAAAATCTACGATGGTGACGTCAAGCGGAAGTGTAAATAACTTCTGTTCGGAGTTTCATACCTTTCATACCTTGGTATTCCCAGTGGATGAAGTAACCTCACAAGCAACGGCTTCAACTAACTCTCTAACGTACGGCATTCCTAACAGAAATTATTTACACTTCCAGTTGACGTTGCCATCGTAGATTTTGTGCAGCTTATAAACTCCCTATTATCTTGTCTGTCACCATTAATCAATCTGCCCCAAGCAACATGGGTTTTGCTAGTGATGTTGAGTTCATATAAATTAGTACAATAGTCCTATATAACTATATTATAAAATAACATATATATAACGCGCGCTCTGATTGGCTAAAAAGCTATGTGATATAAGAGCACATAAACATGATTCATGACCTTGAACAACCTTAGCGATGCAGTGGATTTGATCGACCACAAAAGTATTTTTTTCTGTTGTCAAACATGTTTTATTTACTAAACAAAAGCCATAGAATTACAGTTTTTCTTGTTTAGTTAAGTTCAAGTTCTATGTAGATGTGAGTTTTGATGATTTTAAACCGAAAATTAATTTTGCAAGAATTCAAACACGGCAAGAAACAAACTCGACGAATTGTCCAATTATTGTTGTCCACAATAACGAAGAAAACTAAATATAACGGCTCAGTTTTCTCAATCACATACTAACCATTTTGTAAGTTCTATAGCTACATATATTTTCTCAAGTGTACGACTGAAAATATCAAGAAAAGATAACCGTATTTATACTGACAAAAGAGTGAAAACAGAGCAATTCTTGTAGCTACACGGCCGGTTCGCGAGAACATTCATATCTCTAGTAAAATATGTCAAAGAGAAAAAATATCTTGAAATGTCTCAGAAACTTCCAAGTGAACGTTTATACATTCTTGTCGAGAAAAGCAATGAAAAGATTAAAAAATACGACAAAAACTGTGGATATTGGCTACCTGATTTCGTGTTCCATTCATCAAGTTGTCAAATATTTCAGAAAGTTTGACGACTCTTCGTCATTGATCATGAATCGGCTCAGCTTTTCTCACTTTTCTTCGTGTTTCGTGTTCACAGAATACAAAAACAAAGTGTAACAAGCATTCTTCTGTAATTTTCTGACAGAAAATAGCATTCTTCAAAACGTTTTTCGTGTCAAAACACCAAACGGGGAAACGGCACACTGATGAAAGTTGTCGAGTCGCTTTGCCATTTTGATTTCTTTCGTGAGATTTGATTGGATGATGGGCAATTTCTGGCGCTTTTCAGGAGAATTGAAAATTTGATCAGTAAAACCTCGCGTAAATAAAGGATTTTTACGAAAGAAATCCTTGCAGTTATTTTATAAAAGCTTTATAAAATCTTAAATGTCACATCAAATATGTTGGATAAAAAGGTTTAGTTTGTAAATTTTGTTTTCTTCATGTGACTATCATCAACTAATTACTCGGGCCCTTCCGAAGGAAGCCCGAGTTATAAAATGCGTTTTTCGGTAGTAGTAGTAGTAGTTTTGTTCGGCTAAAGAATGACGAAAGTATGCGACGTATTTAATCGTATAGCAGATAAGAAAAAAACCACACACACAGGACTAAAGTAGATTTGAATCTTAGTTTTGAAAGCAGCTGTAGATCTTCAAGCTATTAAAGGTCAGGATTCTAGTTCATCGTTCAATGACTAGAAGTGGTAGAAGGACTAGAAGCTCGCTTAAAATATATTTAATAAAAACAAACGCGAGGGCGTTATCGGAACCATCTGACCTATGCAACCTCAAGACGTATCATGTTCGTACTCACCCGACTCATAGTCTCCCTCGTCACTCAACTGTCACTGATTGTCATGACGTCAGAGAAATGATATTGTATTGAAGAAGATGTCCTTGTTTTATTCGACGTTCGAACCGTAACTCGAACCCGAACTCGAACTCGATTCCAAACTCGACGTTTCGGGATCTGAAGCTAGAGAGGGGGCCTTTACACGAACTCATCAAAATCAAATCAATTGAACTCAAAGTCAAAAGGTAATCAAATGAACTCAAAGTCAAAGGCAAATCAAATGAACTCGACACATACATGTATATACATAGTCTCCCTCTTCACGCAACTGTCAGTCATTGTCAGGTCTCTCCTCACGCAACTGACATTGTCCTTGTCATAAGCCCGAGTGTACGCTCATTGAGCGTCTTGTTGAGATACATTTGTACCACAAATATGTGCAAACCAGTCAAAACTGTTCTAAAACCCAGCATGCAAAACCCTGGGAAATATTGCATTCTGCAACACAAAGTACACTGTCTGTACATGTTTACCATGGTCACCATTTTATCCAAGTCTTGGGATTTTATGTGAGATTGACATTGTGCTGAATCTGAAGGAAATTTTTTTGCATATGCAAGGGGAAATGTTACTGCAATATGTCAGTCATAGTCCAGTGCACGGAAAACAGCTTCAAAAAGCACTTTTACAGAAAATCTTTGTGATACTGTCCCCTACCGCCTTTGGACAAAATGTTGTTAAATTTGGTGTTATATGAGGACGACACAGTGCCCGTTTTTACTAAAAACGTCAAGAAAAAGAAAAAGAAACAACAAAAGAAAAACACAATAAAGAGGAAATATGTTTTCAAATTGTGTTGTTGATCAACAACCAATCAGAGTGCGTGATTTCTTAGGATACTGAAAAAAATAACATGTTTTATTATATATTTTGTCAAAGAATGCACGAAATATGCATAACAACGCGCCAAATATGGGACCATATTTAGGGTAGTTACTTCAAACTGGCTTTCCAATCAATCATGCAGAATCGTGTGATGAAAATATACCTATCAGAGAGTGAGAAATTCTACAGTTTTGGCTAGCGCGGGCTCGTACAGAGATTTCCAAGTTTTCACTGTAATTTGTTGTTTTTCTTTCACCAAAATAGCTAGTTTCTTTGACAAAATATATGATAAACAACTTATTAGTCAGCTAAGCATCTAATACGGCTGTGCATTTTTACTCATCATGTATTTTGGCTTTCCTAAAGACTCGCCAAAATACCAAATGACTCCTAAAAATACACTGCAGCAGTATTAGATGCTAATAGCCAACTAATAACCTATAGATTGACATCTCATTTGAGAATGGTGTTGATGACCCAAGCGGTACAACAGGATGGCTTATCAATGTTGGTCAACAATTTATGAGTTATGAATGAGTTATGAATTTTATAGCTCCTTTTCCAGATGTTCTCGCAGATAAGCCGTACCCACAACTAGGAATGGTAATACTAGGTAAACAGGCTTATCTGCCAGTATTTTACCATACCTAAATTAACGGAACTACATGTAAGGGATTGATAATTTTATCATGTTGACAAACTTGTATCTTACAGATAATGCGCTGGACAACAAAAACCAATAATCTACTGGAACAGTACAAGAATATTAACGTAGAAGAATATAAAAGAATGACGGAAGAAAAGAAATTATTTCAACAGCAAATTGCGACATTGAAGGCTGAAAATCAGCGAACTAAAATCCAACTTGAAACACTCAAAACCAATGCAGCTTCCACTACTGATGAACTGGCAACGTTAAAGGTTGGTAATATTTTTTATTGTTCTTCCTGCAGAACTGCCGAATCTGAACATGTACATTAGATGATCAGACATCATCAACATATGCATAGGGGAGAGATGGAGTTCATTTAAATCACCAAAAAGCTGAAGTTT
This sequence comes from Actinostola sp. cb2023, assembly GCA_033675265.1. Classification (NCBI taxonomy): domain Eukaryota; kingdom Metazoa; phylum Cnidaria; class Anthozoa; order Actiniaria; family Actinostolidae; genus Actinostola; species Actinostola sp. cb2023. The sequence continues at coordinate 1,109,821 of JAUJYZ010000412.1, read as the reverse complement.
CATGCAATACGACTTTGAATTGTAATAAAACATATTTGTCCAATAGTTTAGATAACAATCATTTTCATTTGTGGACAACTATACTGACAGATGATATTAATGTCTTCTTTACCCCCTTTTTACACAGAAAAAGCACACTTCCATTACAGAGGAACATGAAGCGTTTAAGACTGGATGTACTAAGCTCCAGAGTGAAATAGATGCATCAAAGAAGTCCTTGGCAGAAAAGACAGAAGAAATAAAGGAGAAGATAACTACCTTGAATAAGGTACAGTACCATCAAATATTAGGGACCTTGAGATTGACTAAGGATGGCAATGCCAAGGATAAGTGAAATTTAGGAGTAAATTCCTCCATTTATATAATAGTTTCTTTCTAATTTATGGTTAGTTTATTAATTTTAGTTTTCATAATGCTTAGAAAATGCTAAGCAGTTTAATGTTGTATGTCAGAGTTTACCTACACTGTAAACTCGAGCAGAGTCGTGACATGGCCAGAAAGAGAGAGAAATGTGAGGCACTCGTGACCACAGTGGCATGGCTTTTCGTGTCACAATATTTCTTGTATATTTCTTGTTCACTGCTGGACATTTAGGTGTTTTTCATGACCGTTCCCATGAGTGTGACAGCATGTTGATTGACGTACATTTGTATAGTCTGCTCATTAGACAAGCTTTGGGAAAATCATTCTCAACAAAACCATGTCGGTTTCCAGAATAGTGCGACATTTCTCAGCAATGACAGAATATTTGATGTGTTTTAAAGATACACATGAAATCTTGTCAGTAGTAGTAGATTTTACGGTAAAACTATCTATAGCTGTTGACAAAAATGGTAAATATTTAACAATTATTCGTCTCAGGCTCAGTGATTATTGGAGAATATTCACCGAGACGAAGTCGAGGTGAATATTCTCTGATAATCACTGAGCCTGAGGCGAATAATTGTTTTAGTATAATTACTGAGTTGAACAAGTAAAAAGAACAAGACAAACAAGAAAACGTGGGAAAATCTTATGGAAAGTATCAGCAATCATTCGGTGTTGTGGCTTGAATTCAATGTTTGTTTACGGCCTTTTCAAGACACTTTAAACCACGCAGAAAACTATCTAACTTATCAAAGTATGGACTCACAACTTTATCCTATATTTTGTTGCATATTTGTGTTTTTCGAGACAACGTTTTCTTTTAGTATGTTTATTTTCTCTTCTGAAACCTCGACGAACCTGGTTGGTCGCCATCTTGCAGAAACGCTGTAGGTGATTATTGAGAAATAGTCCGAAGTTCTCGTCCAATCAGCGCACTTGATTTTCTATAATCACTTGTGTTAGCATCTCATATAAACAGTTCCAAGGAAAAACTGCTAAAACTCTCTTTTATGGGAGAGAGAGAGAGAGGATTTGCGTTTTTGAAATCAATAACAACTGTATACACTAATGTACATGTACATGTATACACTACTGTAACGAACCTTTAAGATTTATGAGGATAGACTGGAAGGATTTGTAGTTGTTAGAATTGTTTTTGGACACTTACAAATTATGTAGCTGTCCATTGCTCATTTAGCAACATTTGTTTGAATACAATTGGTCCTTTTGATGTTTACCAGGTTAAGCGCATTGCTCGTCAGTACAAGTCACAACATGATGACCTTAAGAAGAAACAAGAAGAGCAGGCAGCAGCTACAGCAGTTGTAGAAAGTAAAGCTGAGGGATCCAGTGAAGATGTCAGCACATATGAAAATCAAATCAAGCAACTTACACTTCAAGTACAAACTCTTGAAGAAAAAGTTAAGACATTAAAGGACTCTGATGAGCAAAACAAGGTAGTTTACACAGAACAACTGTTCAAATGGGTTATCCACATGGCTCAAAGCAGAACAATTAACTGGCTATAGCTTACTTATTGATATACTGGTACCGTTGCAGGCTCAGATCAAAGAGAAAGAAGATAAAAGTAAGAAGGTTCTGATACAAGCAAGAGAAAAAATCCAACAGCTAACAGGTATGAAAATCACATGTTGCTTTAGCTTATTTCCACTTCTATCAGTCCTTGCATGCTGTGTAATTCAAAACTAAACTTGGATTTCACACAAAATACCCACGCTCCCATTAGATACAAAATAACGTTTCAAAAAATTCTGAACAAATCTCAGTGAAAGATAAATGAAGAAAAATATTATTATAATATGACTTTGAAATAACTTTGAGCTATTTGCAGACATTATGGTGTCATTTCATGCAAACAGTTATACGCTTTATTGGCTTTTGTCTTGAGCATGAAAAATCAACAATGCAAAATGTCTGTGATGAATTTGGATCAAAGAGATTAATTTGTAGAACACAAAAGTGAACATATTTGGTCATTATTTCTTCTCGTGGCATTCTACTGCTCCTATCGAAATCTGTTGCCACTCACTCACTTTCTTTGGACTCCATCATGACTTTCTTCTGAAGACTCAGTTGTTGTTTCCTGAGACTTTCCTGAGTACACTGTATCTCTGAAAAGTAAGCTGACCAATTCAAGTGGCCACAAAAGTGGTCATACATGTACAAATCCCATCATGATGTTCATACCTCAACAAATGTGCTCTAGGTGTCTTGGCCAAATGATTGACTTTCTCTTTGACTTTCAGCTGCAAAGGATCGCCTGGGAGCTGAGAAAGAAGAACTAAGGAAGGCAGCCAAGACATCTTCTGAGACTCTCGACAAGATTACTCAAGAAAAGAAAGAACTTGAAATTCGATTGCAGGCATTACAATCACAATATGATGGACGCGTAGCCAAACTTGAAAAAGAACTGAATGACTGTAAGGCAAATAAAAATAGCGAAGCTGAAGAAAGTCTTAAGAAACTGGAAGAGAAACATGGGTAAGTACACTACTTAAAGTAATCACTTGCAATCAAATAAATACAGTACTTTTTGTATGTGCTCTATTTATATGTTACCCTGGCTAAATAACAGTCAAAACTTTTTATTTGGTGACCCCTACCTGTACTTTTTATTTCGTGACCCCCACCTGTACGTTTTATTTGGTGACCCCTACCTGTACTTTTTATTTGGTGACCCATACCTGTACTTTTTATTTGGTGACCCCTACATGTACTTTTTATTTGGTGACCCCTAATGTACTTTTTATTTGGTGATCCCTACCTGTACTTTCTATTTGGTGACCCCTACCTGTACTTTCTATTTGGTGACCCCTACATGTACTTTCTATTTGGTGACCCCTACCTGTACTTTCTATTTGGTGACCCCTACATGTACTTTTTATTTGGTGACCCCTACCTGTACTTTTTATTTCGTGACCCCTACGTGTACCTGTAAATTGTACTTTTTATTTTTATTGAAAGAAAAACATTTTTCATTTTGATCCTGATCACACGCCACGACGTCAGCATGCTGTCCATCGAGTTATGGATACACGCTCATGCACAATAATTATCCCATTTGATATTTGTAGCGAGAGGTTGGTTCTATAGCACTTCTCATTTCTTACTTCTTCTTTTTAAGTGAGCTTGAACAACTCCAACAGCTTATACAACAACAGCAAAAACAGATTCAACAGTTGCAACAACAGCACACTAAACTAACATCCATACCTACTGTAACAAGTGCTGGATCAGAAGGCAGTCAGCAATTAGGTATGACACGTTATTGAACATTCTATGAACTGACTACTTTGTTTTTAAGAGTCATATTTTGATGTGATTTAGATTCAGCTTCTGCATCTGTCGTCCCACCTACTGCTACCATCAAACCAACATCTACTTCAGCAGTTAAACCAACAGCAACCAAAACAGCAAGTATTCGCCCAATGACTATCCCCACCCCCACAGCAACTGTTTTACCCACTGTAACATCTAGTGCTCAAGAGACTGCTACCACCTTCACTGCTGTTATTCCTCCACGTGGCCAAGCAATGGTGTTGTCAACTTCTTCTTTGAGTGCAACTGTCCTGCCTATCACTAGTGGACAATCCTCTGATGTATCAGGTGAAGTGTCCATTGAAACACTTCAGAGAATGGCTCCTGAAACACAACCCACAAGGTAAAAAATCCCAATCATCAAAGCATAACTACGTGGCATCCTGAATATTGTTGTAATATACAACAAGGTTTCAAAACAAAGTGGAATGTATCAAAACAAAGTGGAATGAAGAAACTGTCGCATTTCTACGAACATGTCTGAATTTACCGATATTTTCTGTATTATCAGAAAGTTTCTGAGTTCTAGCCAATCAGAACCCGATGTTCATCCAACCGTGACTAAGGCTGATTTAATCACGGGAAACAAGAAAGTTTCTGAATCTTCAGAAAAGTTCTGAATCTCTAGAAACTTTCCGAGCGTGAAGAAAGTTTCTGCGAATATCAGCCAATGAAAACAGCAGATATTAATACCATGGTATAGTGAGATAGATATCCGTACTTCGATTCTTTTCTCTCGGATATACAACAAATCGGAGTTCACCCTACTCCATATAAATGTATCCATAAAAAAACAGTATCATTATAATATCCAAAACAAGCAAAAGTCTTTTAATGGTATAGTCAAATTAAAAATTTAAATTGTCGCAGATCAGCAAAAAACTCTCGGCCAACAGAAATACTAGCCGTTACTGATTTCTGTTACCTGAAAATTAGCGTTAAGCTTTAGATTCCACCGTCCTTTTATATTGTGAACAAATTCCTCTGGAAGCCAGACTACACCGCCATGTCATCACCGCTTTGTATAAAGTCACGATCGCGACATAAACGTAAGGGCTAAAGAAAAACAACAACTGACCGTGAATGAAAACTTTAAGAAGAGAGGATATTAAAGTTAAAAAACGTACTTACGTACTACGGTGGAAAAATAGAACCTGGTCATGGATGTTACTCAGGTTTACCGACTTGTGTGCTGTTGCCTGCTAATAAACTGTTCCTAATTGACCAAGATTGAAGATTATGCCCCACGAAGATCAGAAATTTTCTAAATCCCCAGAAAATTTCAGAGTTCCTAGAAAATTTCTGAATCTCCAGAAAGTTTCTGGGTTCACAGAAAGTTTCTGTACCCTAAATATTTGACTGATTGAAACGTAAAAATGCGTGGTTGTAATCTTGTTCTGTTTCACCTGGAATGAATGTTCGAACAGTTTGTGATTTTAGAATCACGACAAGATTAAACCCATTAGAAACTAAAAATAATTCACAAATTACGAACACAAATCGTTATTCGCTAGTTGACGTACCGCGATCGTGTTTCATGATCACTGTCGGTTAGTTAGTTGGCCAACACGAACATTATCTAGTCATTTATATCGCCTATAAAAGGTTGATACTCTGATATACATTTTACAACAACCTCCTCCACGTTAACATCAACTATACACATGAACATCATGTTTGCTTAAGCGTTAATTCACACACGAAGTTGAATACCATGAACTATTGCCGGCAAAGAGCTAAACTTCAAAGAAAAAGCCAATGTTTACTTAGACGTTTCGAATGACCAATCAAATATATGCGTGTGAATTTGGCGCTAATGGTACCGAGTTCTTCTTGTGTCTTGTTGAAGATTCTAGTGAGTAATTCATGGCGAATAATAATATCGTTCAGCTTGAAGCATTTGGCTTTCGCTACGTCTTCAGCCATTGTTTTTCAATTTCGGCGTGCGATTATATACCGACAATGATAAGAGTGACGACAGCAATGTGACAGCTCAGCTCGGTAACTTATCGCTTGTGTGAACGCTTCTACTCTAATGTAAACAGTAAACGTCAAGATTCTAGATCGAAAAGTCCCAGTGTGAGAGTAATTATCATGTTCGTGCCTTCTTCTTTAAAGATCACTCAATTCCACTCTTGATATATAAGCCTAGGTTAGCTTCTTTGATATGATTGGTTGGTGGATGATCTATGAATATTTAACTAGGAGATCACGTGAGTTTATCTCCATGTCATTTTCATTGACAAGTCAGACCGAAATGGGCCCCGAAATGTGTAGTTGTTGTGCAATTTACGGATTTAGGTGATATTTTTCTTATATTTGAATATGCATTCGATGCTTCTAACCTTTGCATGGAGGAGGTTGTTGTAAAATGTATATCAGAGTATCAACCTTTTATAGGCGATATAAATGACTAGATAATGTTCGTGTTGGCCAACTAACTAGCCGACAGTGATCATAAAACACGATCGCGGTACGTCAACTAGCGAATAACGATTTGTGTTCACTTTGAAAATAGTTCGTACTATCCCTCACGAAGTTTATAGGTTTTTCGTAATTTGTGAATTATTTTTAGATTCTAATGGGTTTAATCTTGTCGTGATTTTAAAATCACAAACTGTTCGAACATTCGTTTTAACTTGTTCATGTGTATAGTTGATGTTAACGTGGAGGAGGTTGTTGTAAAATGTATATCAGAGTATCAACCTTTTATAGGCGATATAAATGACTAGATAATGTTCGTGTTGGCCAACTAACTAACCGACAGTGATCATGAAACACGATCGCGGTACGTCAACTAGCGAATAACGATTTGTGTTCGTAATTTGTGAACAAGACGCTCAATGAGCGTTCACTCGGGCATTGTGAAAAGGAAAATGTCAGTTGTTCGAGGAAGTACTTGAAAATGAATGCCAGTTGGTTGAAGAACAAGGACAATGTCAGTTGCGCGAGGAGAGACCTGACAATGACTGACAGTTGCGTGACGAGGGAGACTATGTATATACATGTATGTGTCGAGTTCATTTGATTTGCCTTTGAGTTCATTTGATTACCTTTTGACTTTGAGTTCCATTGATTTGATTTTGATGAGTTTGTGTAAAGGCCCCCTCTCTAGCTTCAGATCCCGAAACGTCGAGTTTGGAATCGAGTTCGGGTTCGAGTTACGGTTCGAACGTCGAATAAAACAAGGACATCTTCTTCAATACAATATAATTTCTCTGACGTCATGACAATCAGTGACAGTTGAGTGACGAGGGAGACTATTAGTCCGGTGAGTACGAACATGATACGTCTTGAGGTTGCATAGGTCAGATGGTTCCGATAACGGCCTCGCGTTTGTTTTTTTTAAAATATATTTTAAGCGAGCTTCTAGTCCTTTTACCACTTCTAGTCATTGAACGATGAACTAGAATCCTGACCTTTTAATAGCTTGAAGATCTACAGCTGCTTTCAAAACTAAGATTCATAATCTACTTGAGTCCTGTGTCTCCTTTATCTTTTCAAATCTGCGGAGTAATCTTGAAACTCCGGATACGATTAAATACGTCGCATACTTTCGTCATTCTTGAGCCTAAAAAAACTACTACCGAAAAACGCATTTTCTAACTCGGGCGGCCTGCGGCCTGGGCCCGAGTAATTATTTTTAGTTTCTAATGGATTTAATCTTGTCGTGATTCTAAAATCACAAACTGTTCGAACATTCATTCCAGGTGAAACAGAACAAGATTACAACCACGCATTTTTACGTTTCAATCAGTCAAATATTTAGGGTACAGAAACTTTCTGTGAACCCAGAAACTTTCTGGAGATTCAGAAATTTTCTAGGAACTCTGAAATTTTCTGGGGATTTAGAAAATTTCTTATCCTCGTGGGGCATAATCTTCAATCTCGGTCAATTAGGAACAGTTTATTAGCAGGCAACAGCACACAAGTCGATAAACCTGAGTAACATCCATGACCAGGTTCTATTTTTCCACCGTAGTACGTAAGTACGTTTTTTAACTTTAATATCCTCTCTTCTTAAAGTTTTCATTCACGGTCAGTTGTTGTTTTTCTTTAGCCCTTACGTTTATGTCGCGATCGTGACTTTATACAAAGCGGTGATGACATGGCGGTGTAGTCTGGCTTCCAGAGGAATTTGTTCACAATATAAAAGGACGGTGGAACCTAAAGCTTAACGCTAATTTTCAGGTAACAGAAATCAGTAACGGCTAGTATTTCTGTTGGCCGAGAGTTTTTTGCTGATCTGCGACAATTTAAATTTTTAATTTGACTATACCATTAAAAGACTTTTGCTTGTTTTGGATATTATAATGATACTGTTTTTTTATGGATACATTTATATGGAGTAGGGTGAACTCCGATTTGTTGTATATCCGAGAGAAAAGAATCGAAGTACGGATATCTATCTCACTATACCATGGTATTAATATCTGCTGTTTTCATTGGCTGATATTCGCAGAAACTTTCTTCACGCTCGGAAAGTTTCTAGAGATTCAGAACTTTTCTGAAGATTCAGAAACTTTCTTGTTTCCCGTGATTAAATCCTTAGTCACGGTTGGATGAACATCGGGTTCTGATTGGCTAGAACTCAGAAACTTTCTGATAATACAGAAAATATCGGTAAATTCAGACATGTTCGTAGAAATGCGACAGTTTCTTCATTCCACTTTGTTTTGATACATTCCACTTTGTTTTGAAACCTTGTTATACACAGAGTATTGATGGCAATTGCACTACATTTTGATGTATTTCAGTGTGTGCCTAGATGTACCTCTAATTTTAATAAGGTGGCTCACAACTGCCGAAGTGGACACACACACTCCAATCCTATTGCTAGAAATCTTACACTCAATGTTGTACCACATGTCTAGTAGTATCCACACAGCTTGTTTATTTGCTGAGATGTTTTAAAGGGTTTGTTTGTTGTTTTTACCAGGGCAACTGCAGACCAACCTACTACTTCAACAAAACGACAACGAGAAGACGAAAATGACAGGTAGGTTCAATATCCATGCCACAGACTATAATATCTTGATAAGCTGCAATCCTTTGCCAATTGTGCTATTAATTTGTATGGCAATAATAATTATCTCCCACTCGTTGTTCAATGTTGTTTATACTGGAGATGAACACTTATCTTATTGTACCATGAATAATAATTGCTACATGTGTAGTATCTTTAATCATTATTAATGATTGTAGAGTACGTTGCAATCATTAAATGGCCATTGGGAAATAGTTATTGACTGACTTTCCTTAGTTTGTAGAATGTTTTCTTACTGTTTTCTGTATATTGTTTGAAATTAGTTGTTGTAAATTTTGATAAGCTTCATTTGCTAATTCTAATGTTTACATTGAAGAACCAACCAAACCCAGGGATCAGAGCCCCTTGTAAAGAAAATCAGAACTACAGAGGTAGATACATACAATAAGTATTATGAAACAATGCAATCTACCGGTACAACTGCACATACACCTATTTCAAAAGAGGTTGTTGAAGACATCAGTCCATAGGCGATAGGTGATAGGTCGTTCCAAGACTGAACTGCATTATGGTAACAGCTTGAATATCAAAAAATGGCACTTCCTGTATGAAAATCTGTATGATATCGTAACTATTTGATTTCAAAGAGGACAAGACAAATTTTGAATCAAATTTCCTCTGGCATCCACCACATTCAAGCCGATACCATAATGCAATTCGGTCTTGGAACGACCAATATATAACCTATCGCCTATGAACTGATGTCTTCGACAACCTTTTTTGAAATAGGTGTATACATGCAGTTAATATTTCACCTTGCTTTAGGTTGTTGCATCAACAGAGGAAGAAGTTGAAGATGAAGGAGAGGAAGAGAGATGGGAAGTCCCTGATACCCCAGAGATCGTTCTAATAGACAGTGGTGATGAATCAGACAGAGAAGTGGATGAAGAAATGGATGAAGAGGAAGAAGAAGAAGAGGATGAATATGAAGATCATGATGATGGAGACCAGGGAAGAATTGATGTGGTTGAGGTTATTGATGATGACGACGATGATGATGATGTCAATGATAATGAAGGTGATGGCTATGACGAAGAAAAAGAAATGGAGGAAGAAGAAATAGAAGATCTCCCAGAAAGTCAATCCAAAGAAGAACAGGATGAAGAAGGTACATGTAGTTATTGTGATGATATTTCTACTTTTATGAATAATATTGCATTCAATTCATTAATGGATGAGTAAAAGAAGAAAAACATTATGAAGAATGAATGAATGTGCGACTGAATAAATAAAATAGTAAGTGAATGAATGTAGTATGAGAGCAGCATCATCACCAGTATTACATAGGCAGCCCAACCATTGCTTTTGAGGCTACTAAATAATAAATATAAATACATTTATATTCGCACGTCTTTTTTTGATGGGTTTCCTGTGGTAGAGCGCGCGCGCGCAATACGATTATTTTGGGCTTCCTGTGTTGAGTAAGGTATAATGTTGGGCTCCCTGTGCGCGTCCTGCGGGACGTGCCCGCAACAATGTGTATATTGAAACAAGGTATAAAAACTCGGTCACGTGACAAATACGTTTTTGCTCCTATTTTTGTCAATATAACGTGAAAATTCGTTTTTTCTTCGAATAACTAAACTTTACCGTATTCTCTAAACACTTCATAAGTGTCAATCGTCTAACTTCACCATACGCTGAGAAACTTTAATTTTGACATTTTGCGCCTCATGGACCGATGTGCGGTGCAGTTCGATGGTGCACTTTTCTGTGAAACATTCGGATTTTACCTTCGAGAGGACATCGACAAGTAGACTCTTCCACAGTCCCCGCTCGGCCGTTGCACTCTCGCATATGTGGAAGAGTCTAATCGACAAGCACTCATCAAATCTGAATTGTGCTCTTTTCTCTCTTTTCGGCAAGTTTTAATATTTATATTTTCACTAAACATAAGTCAAAACATGTACAATATACTTTATTTGTTTTCTGTTTTGATTTTTATAAAGTATTTTTTTTGATTTTTGATTTTTATCGATTAAGATGCTTCAAAATCGAGGCATTGTGTTTTATAAACTGCTGAATAGTCTCAATATTTAGTACTGCACAACACATTTTGTTATCAGTACTTGTACACAAAATGACAAATGTATCTATTTCAACAATATGTTTAAAAAAAGTTTACTAAGCTTTTTACACACTTTTTCGCCGTTCTTTGTGTAATTTATTCACTATATTGATCAGTAATACAATACGAAACTAAACTAAATATTTAATATGCAATGTCACCACAGTCATAAGTTGAATGAATAACAAACATCGGAGTTCGTACAATTTCAGTGTAAGCACTCGGAAGCGATACTTACATTCTTAGGAAAACCGTATTTAATTATGCTGTGTTTCTTTCAGTTGGTACTGGCTAGTATTTGCTAAGTAAGTTGTACTATGTCAATGACAATAATGAAGAACTGTTAATATTTTAGTTCACGGCAGCTTCAACTGCTTCACGAGTCCTTCGCCATTCATGTCTCCTTCGATGTCAGTGAATGCCATTGAGTTTGTCTATATTTTTGCTTCAGACGATTAATGCTGTGTTGGTCCTTATGTTTTCAGTAAGAACAAATTACTGTAAGAAAGTACAAAATTACGTCAAACACTTTCTGATGAGATAGTCAAAATGTTTAAATAGAGATAAAGTACCATCAGTCAGTTGAGCGGTGATCCTTGTTGAAGTGATTTCGATCACTGACAAAACTACACAAGTCAAATAGCTCAGTCATAATTTATGAAAACTGATTTGTTGAGGATTAGTGAACAGCCCTTCTGCCCTAGTATAGGCAAGTGCTTTTATTAGAGAACAGTTAGAGCAAATACTACGTAAAAACCTTGACAAAAATACTTTTAGTTAAGTTGCTTTTCAACAAAACTTTTGCTTGTCGAGCCCAACATGCAATTCTCCACCATTCAAAATGAAAAAAGACTATAAGGAATAGAATCCAAACGCTTACACCGAAAAAATCTGTAGCGCACGATGACTTCGGCTCACGGAAAAGTGCACCATCGAACTGCACCGCACATCGGTCCATGATACACCATCAGTTTCACACCTTGTTTCAATATACACATATGCTGCGGCAGGACGCGCGGGATGCGCACAGGGATCCCAACATCATACATTTCTATGCACAGGGATCCCAACATAATACGTATTGCGCGCACACGCACTACCACAGGAAACCCATCAAAAAAGATGCAAATATCATTTTATTTCATTATTTAGTAGCCTCAAAAGGAATGGTTGGGCTGCCTATGGTATTATGGAAACTAAACTACAGAACTTCCTGTATCATTAGTGCACCCTGGTTCTATATGCCATTGTGTCAAGATAACTCATACCCAATCATTAGTACAACCTACCCAGTCATCAGTTCAAAACTGTATGTGCGAATGGCTATCCTACCAGGGCTGCAGATTTTTTTAAGCCACAACAACAGAAACAACAACAACCGCCGTTAAGCCTGTTCACACCATCCATCTCTTCAAATCTCCAAAAGCCAAACGATAAAGTGGGGATAGAGGAGTGGCACTCCATGCCTGACTGCAACTCAACCAACAAGCATGTCAACTGTCCGCTTGTGTATAACATTTTAAGTCTACCTTTTCTCTCCCATGATTCCCTGCACACAGACCAATAATGACTGAGTATGAGTTCGTGAGTAAGTCATAAATTGGTAAATTGCTGGGTTTACACTTGAGTGCTGTATGAATGAAGTCAGAAAACTATTAACCATTCAAGAAAGTTTACTAATTTCTACCAAGTTTCAGTAAACATGGCCATAAATAACTACATGACTTGTATTGTTTCATGAGCGGTTATTTCAGATGGCTTACGAGGTGCATTGTTGAGGCTTATGATATATTCAATTCCTTTCAACTAATTCTCACTACTCCAGGTGATGTGGTTGGTGACGTGGATGAAGGCGATGAAGAAGAGGACAATACAGGAGAAGAGGTTTCCATTGCCGAGGATGAGCAACAAGGAGACCAGGACGTAATCGCAGAAGAAGTACAAGTGTCAAATGATGAAGAAGTTCAGGTAGCCCAAACACAATCAGTCTCTGACAGCCATGAGCTTCCATCTGTGGCGGCGACACTACAACAACAAGAGGAACCAGCTCCTGTGGGTAGATCAGTGGACAGACCTCCAAGATCACATCTTGCACCGTTTTCATTCCCTCCGGTAAGACTCTCCCCATCCACATAGTAAGCGGTCTTTGATGATCATATATGTCCTTTATGTTCAAGGGACAGTTGTGATAACAACACACTTAGGTGCTACCCTGTTTTGTTTTTGTTTTTTAATCAGATGGTCCATTGTTTTTATATTAATTTACTCTGACGTTTTATTAAGGGTCAATCAAGTCAAGTTCCCTTTGATGAAGCTGATGATTGTACAGTACCTAGTACTCCCACACTGTTTGTACCTAAACGAACTGATGGCTTTGCTGAAGCAATAAGGTTGGTAGATATATTTAGGTAGATGTGTAAGGTAATATGTAACCATGGATACATAACCAATTACCATAGACACTAAGGTAATGCGTAACCATGGATACTAAGGTAATATGTAACCATGGATACATAACCAATTACCATAGATACTAAGGTAATGCATAACCATGGATACTAAGGTAATACGTAACCATGGATACTAAGGTAATACGTAACCATGGATACTAAGGTAATACGTAACCATGGATACTAACTAAAGGTAATATAATAATAATCTTTAACCCATTGACTCCTACACCGGCCGAAACCGGCCGTAAACATCGATACTGCTTTGAAAAATTCTAACTTTCTGAATTTTCGTAACATCGATCTCATGGCCAGTTATTAGTGACAACTAGATAACTCTTCATATTTTAACCTCAAGTAAACTGACTTACAGGTCCGATTTCTGGGCATTAGTTCAATTTGTTTGCCATAAAAATCGAAAATGCATGTTTTTGACGCAATTTTACACCTCGAAAATGACCGACATTTGACTTAGATTTTCTTCCAAAATACATCCTTGCGAAACAAAACGCCACTTTCTCAGCAAACTTCCATCTCTCTTCTTGATATATTCGTGAATTTTGCCCTCTCTTTTCCTTAACTCGCCGAACAATAGCCATTTCCTTAGGACCACTTTCGCTAACACATGTTTTCCTTCTGCACGCCCGTAAAGGATGCCGGGAACATCCGGGAATTTTCGACAGAAAGTATCCCGCCCTTTGTGTTTTTAAGAATTTATAGAGTGTCGAGCCAGTCGGTCCTACAGGCTAAATATTGCACCGGTTGCATTCTTTACAAGTCCAAAGTCGCCAAAAATGCATTTGTAGGTCCTGGAATCCACCACAGAAAGACCAGAGAGACGATTTCACTTTGAGTCCGCCATTTTGGAAAATCACAACGAGCTGCCGAAATGTGTTCGTGAATTCGTATCTAAACTCCTGATTTCTTCCAGGAGAACGGTCTCTACCACACCAGTCAAGCTTAATGTCCTGGGGGCTTCTGTGGTGAATAATGGCTATAAACACTCTAAAAATGCAAAATTGGCCGCTCCTAGCACTACGAGCTGCTGGTCCTTGTTGAGATTCATGACAAGAGAAAGATTACGTCAGAACCTGAGCCCGTGGGCTTTCAGAACTGTCAAGATTTCCATGGAAACCCCTTATATGGAATCGAAATTTCCTATGGCGTGATTAGGTCCAGAAAATCGTTAAAAAACTCAAAATAGCTCAGGAGCGAATGGGTTAATGAGGATGCCTAGATCACAGCTTTCTTCTTGGTTTTTAGTTTTGTTGTGTTTCGATTTATTCCAAAACCTTTATTTTACACAATTGTGGTTGCCACATTCTGGGTGTGGCTTATCTGCAAGTGACGCTTATCTGACAATGTTTATGGTAAAAATACTTATTATTTTTTTACAGCTCACCACACATCCACCGACCATTTAACTTTGCTCCTCCAACTGAAGGATCGTCTGGCATGCAGGTCCTAGGACTAGAGTCCAGTATATCAGAAGGAGGTATATACAGCAAAACTATTTGTTGGTCCAAAACTTATGGCATTTTTGGTAGACGTTGACCCACAAAGGAACATTTTATAGCTAGGACAGGTGGCTACTTTTGTCTTGAGAGAATTCCACCAGATGCCAGCTGAGAACCCTGTAATAGTGAACTACCGACTACGAGTATTACACAGAGTGGGAGTACAAGTTTTTCAAATTAAATTTGCCCAGTTCTCATGCTCAATAATCGTAGTCGATTTTTGTTGTTTACAGTTTAACCTTTTGACTCCCAAGGCAACAGAAACCGTAAAAATCGATACTGCTTTGAAAAATTCTAACTTTCTGAATTTTTGTAACATCGATCTCATGGCCAGTTATTAGTGACAACTAGATAACTCTTCAAATTTTAACCTCAAGTAAACTGACTTACAGGTCCGATTTCTGGGCATTAGTTCAATTTGTTTTTCATAGAATACGTCATTTCACCAGCTCAAAAATGACTGAAAAATTTGACTTGGATTTTCTTCCAAAATACATCGTTGTGAAACAAAACGCTACTTTCTCAGCAAACTTCCATCTCTCTTCTTGATATATTCGTGAATTAAGAAAGAAAGAAAGCAATGATCCCAACTGTGGTACTATATATAATCTGATTATTGTCTAAGTTTGGTTTTGTAGAAGCTTAATACCATTGTTTGTTTATTTAGGAATGCGTGTTGATGATACTCATGTTAATTTAATGGATGAAACTTCAGAAGAAACTGCTTCATGTAGGACTTCTTTTACTGATGGAGCTACAGGTATTTCATTACTTTATTTGTTCACACAGGAAGCCTGTAGGATGTTTTCAGCAAAACGACAAAGAAAAACAATGCAATTGAATCAAATTCAATTTCACTCACTTTTCTTTTGGCTAATAGTAATAGTAATACTAGTAGCTGTAATGATAAGTGTAGGTAACAGGACTACATGCTGTCCAATTTGGAAATCATTGGATTGAATAAAATTCAGAGGACTGCCAAATTTGGACAAGGCCGTAGGCCGAGTCCAATTCTTGGCTTTCACCTACGTCATCGAAAATTTCCCAGGACTTATATAGAACAAAACCTTCATAAGTTTTAGATACGAAGATATGAGCGATCGCTTATGCTCATAATTTAGTTAAAATGTATGGGTCCGCCATGTTGGTGTCGCATCGAGCGACACCAACATGGCGGCCAAATCACGAAGACTGAAAATCATGTTTAATTGAAGGGCTCCCTGCAATAACTACGTAAGTGACCTCTGATCAAAATCTAAATTCTCCTCGAGATTGTTTGAATTTCAAAGGAGAATTTGGGTTTTGATCACAAGTCACTTACGTCGTTCTTGCAGGGAGCCCTTCAATTGCAAATACTTCAATTTTTCAATAGCTATATTCATCAAAATAAAGTTACCCATCATCTACTAAGTTAAAATCGTATTATTTCAAACGAATTTTCCTATTTCTATGGCTTTTGAAAATGCGTGACTGTATTGCGTGACAGAATTTGACTTGCAATTAAAACGAAAACCAAACATCTAAATTACAAAATTATTTTGGTAAGAATTTTCTTATAACGATATAAACAACACATATCCAACAAAAAGTTTTGTGAGGTGAATATTTTGGATTTTAGCTTTTTGATGATGTCATGTGAAAACCAAGAATATGGCAGTCAGAGGAATTTGTTGAATTCAATTATTTCCAAATTGGACAGCATCAGTATTCCTGTTACTTACTTGTTAGTTTTATGTAAAACTTTCAAAACACAATTGGTTGACCATAATATTCTTAGTGGCCACCATCCTTAAACATGAACGCGCACTATAAAAGGGGAGGTACCTAAGGTAAGTCGGTTGGATCTGTCAATCATTTGCACTGAATCTCGCACTGTGAAGACCTGTCAAATCTGCTCCTGACTCAAAGAGAAGTTTTATAGCTAGAAATGGCCAAAGAAGAACCGGACACTGTAGAAGTAAGTCGTAAAAATAATCCAAAGAAGCTTTTAATTGCTGTTTTATTTCATGTTTTCGTAATTTAGCATACTTTCAACGGTGTTTGAACTGTTCGTTGCTTTTACTGACCTTCCTCAGTTCCGTACGGGACGACGGTGGCCAGCCGTAGGGTATTTCAAATTCACTGATAGTGATACCAAATAAACCTTTTGAAAATCGTTTCTTTCGTAGGTTATTCTGAGATTTCCCCGCCAGGATATAGACATGCTTGAGGCATTTGTAAATCAGTCTGGCGGGGAAATCAAGAAGATAAAACAGTGTCGAAGTAGAAGAAAGTCCCGCCCTATGCCTACGGCTACTACGAGAACTACATTTATCAACACCAAAAACAACGATGACATGGATGGCATAACTCTTGGCGCCGACGGCGATGGTTAGTACCGTGTATTATTGGTATATTTTTATCATATAACATCGCTTTTAGTATGAAACCAAATACAATAATAATATAAGTTAATAAACTTTATTTCACTTTTAATATAGACTTATCTTCGAACGAACACAAATTATTTTCTAACTAATTGCCATTACACTGAACCAGTCTTGCAGGAATAGGCATCTCTAGTTTTACAATAATAAGTTGTCAGTTAGAGTAACTAAGAACCTTCGAATGATTATCAACTAACTGAAATAAGAACTTACACAAGAACTGCCACCTTTTGAGGTACTATAGCTGTAAAAATGTAAATTCAATGTACAATGTACATGTTTGCATGATCATTTATAGAGTTCAGTGCAATAAACTAATGATTTAGATAAACGGAGATCGTTCATTTTTCTCGATTCTGACAGTATATGAATATGAATGCGTAATGTCTAATTATCGGCTGAAATTGCCTGTCGTTGACTTGTTCATATTGAACGAAGAATATTGAATTATATTATTCATCCCTTTTTAGACGAACCATTCTCATACAGTCCTGATGCTCCACCCTGCAAGTTTTGCCTCCAAAGTCCTTGTGTAACAACAGGCAGCCTTGAACGTTTTTGTTTTGGAGAAGCTCATATCCAGAACCATGTTGCTAGGCGCCGAAATTACAAGGACTATTGGAATACCCTCAATGGGTTGGGACTCTGGCGCAACCCTGTCTATCTGGCAAAGAAATTAGAGCTGTGAGACAGGGTTGATGGTCAGCGAGAGCGAATGCCTCACTGTGTCATCAATGATACAAGAGGCAGGTTTCCAAACCCAGAGGGAATGCCATACATGGGGCACAAAAGGGAATGAAATTTATTTCAAAATAAATTGTATATAAAAATTGTAAATAAAAATTGTAAATAGTACTTACAAATGCACCATCATTAGTATGTATATATTTTGTAAGTAATTTATGGAGAATGTCCAATTTTATATTTTCTGCATATATATACATGTATGATATTATTATCTCATGACATTGTCTGATATGCATTGACCAATGTATTGTACATACAGTGTACATGAACTGTATAAATAATATTTCAAATACATATCACAACTGCACTTGTTTATTGTTGCTGTTTAAAATAATAATATACCATTGTTAGACTGACCAACTATTGTCATGACAGTATTCTCACTAGGGACAATCCAAACACAAAGCCTAAAATCCCAGTTATTACACATTCCCACATTCCAAGCGTGGTCCACGGGATATATTACATCACCTAGTGTGCACCGCTCCCTATAAATACGCCTACTTGCATAGATTTATTCTAGTTTAGCTCTTTTTCCAAAAGACGTACAGATGCGAACGAAAACGTTTTAGTCACAGAGATCATCGCTGCGCCTACCGCTTCTGGATTCCGTCGAAGGTCAAACCTCTTCGCTGTGCATACAGTATCCACTGCAGTCTATTACATCTTGGTTAGTTCTTCTACTGCGAAGCTTTTCAAGTCAGTTTTATTAATATTCTGCCGTTCAGAATCACGTCAAACCTTTTACCTTCCGCAATATACTGATTCACTTCTCGCCGTCCTTCGTCAGCCATGTGGTTGCCAAGTACTCGTTTTACGGTAGTATATCTTGTTTGGACCGCTCAAATTATTAGTTTTTGAATTTATCTAGTTGGCGAAAGTTAGCGACGTGTGTAGTCGCTCAAAGTATTAGTTTATCATAGTTCAGTGGTTGTTTGGCGAGGTCCAGCGACGTGTGTAGTCGCTCAATTATAGTTTCTTATATTTGGATTGTTTAGCTAAGATTAGCGACGTGTGTAGTCGCTCAAATTATTAGTTTTTGAATTTATCTAGTTGGCGAAGTTTAGCGACGTGTGTAGTCGCTCAAAGTATTAGTTTTTGAATTTATCTAGTTGGCGAAAGTTAGCGACGTGTGTAGTCGCTCAAACTATTAGTTTATCATAGTTCAGTGGTTGTTTGGCGAGGTCCAGCGACGTGTGTAGTCGCTCAATTATAGTTTCTTATATTTGGATTGTTTGGCTAAGATTAACGACGTGTGTAGTCACTCAAATTATTAGTTTTTGAATTTATCTAGTTGGCGAAGTTTAGCGATGTGTGTAGTCGCTCAAAGTATTAGATTTTGAATTTATCTAGTTGGCGAAAGTTAGCGACGTGTGTAGTCGCTCAAAGTATTAGTTTATCATAGTTCAGTGGTTGTTTGGCGAGGTCCAGCGACGTGTGTAGTCGCTCAATTATAGTTTCTTATATTTGGATTGTTTGGCTAAGATTAGCGACGTGTGTAGTCGCTCAATTATAGTTTCTTATATTTGGATTGTTTGGCTAAGATTAGCGACGTGTGTAGTCGCTCAAATTATTAGTTTTTGAATTTATCTAGTTGGCGAAGTTTAGCGACGTGTGTAGTCGCTGTTGCTCAAAGTATTAGTTTTTGAATTGATCTAGTTGGCGAAGTTTAGCGACGTGTGCCTTAGTCGCTCAAATTATTAGTTTTTGAATTGATTTTAGCGACGTGTGTAGTCGCTCAAATTATTAGTTTTTAAATTGATCTATAGTTGGCGAAGTTTAGCGACGTGTGTAGTCGTTCAAATTATTAGTTTTTGAATTGATTTTAGCGACGTGTAGTCGCTCAAATTATTAGTTTTTGAATTGATTTTAGCGACGTGTGTAGTCGCTCAAATTCAGTATTAGTTTTTGAATTTATCTAGTTGGCGAAGTTTAGCGATGTGTGTAGTCGCTCAAAGTATTAGATTTTGAATTTATCTAGTTGGCGAAAGTTAGCGACGTGTGTAGTCGCTCAAAGTATTAGTTTATCATAGTTCAGTGGTTGTTTGGCGAGGTCCAGCGACGTGTGTAGTCGCTCAAATTATTAGTTTTTGAATTGATTTTAGCGACGTGTGTAGTCGCTCAAATTCAGTATTAGTTTTTGAATTTATCTAGTTGGCGAAGTTTAGCGACGTGTGTAGTCGCTCAAAGTATTAGTTTTTGAATTGATCTAGTTGGCGAAGTTTAGCGACGTGTGTAGTCGCTCAAATTATTAGTTTTTGAATTGATTTTAGCGACGTGTGTAGTCGCTCAAATTCAGTATTAGTTTTTGAATTTATCTAGTTGGCGAAGTTTAGCGACGTGTGTAGTCGCTCAAAGTATTAGTTTTTGAATTGATCTAGTTGGCGAAGTTTAGCGACGTGTGTAGTCGCTCAAATTATTAGTTTTTGAATTGATTTTAGCGACGTGTGTAGTCGCTCAACTAATTATTAGTTTTTGAATTTATCTAGTTGGCGAAGTTTAGCGACATGTGTAGTCGCTCAAAGTATTAGTTTTTGAATTGATCTAGTTGGCGAAGTTTAGCGACGTTTGTAGTCGCTCAAAGTATTAGTTTTTGAATTTATCTATTTGGCGAAGTTTAGCGACGTGTGTAGTCGCTCAAAGTATTAGTTTATCATAGTTAGTTGTTTGGCGAGGTCCAGCGACGTGTGTAGTCGCTCAAAGGATTAGTTTTTGAATTTATCTATTTGGCGAAGTTTAGCGACGTGTGTAGTCGCTCAAAGTATTAGTTTATCATAGTTAGTTGTTTGGCGAGGTCCAGCGATGTGTGTAGTCGCTCAATTATAGTTTCTTATAATTGGATTGTTTGGCTAAGTTCAGTGACGTGTGTAGTCGCCCAAATTATTAGTTTTTGAATTTATCTATTAGGCGAAGTTCAGCGACATGTGTAGTCGCTCAGCCAAATTTATTTAGTTTGGGCCTCTCAGGCCAGGCACAGATACTGATCTGGGTTCAGGTGCCGTTACTGGTGTGTTTGACGTATAGCTGACAGTCGGTGCTCAGCCAAATTTATTTAGTTTGGGCCTCTCGGGCCGGGCACAGATACTGAACTGGGTTCAGGTGCCGTTACTGGTGTGTTTGACGTATAGCTGGCAGTCGGTGCTCAGCCAAATTTATTTAGTTTGGGCCTCTCGGGCCAGGCACAGATACTGATCTGGGTTCAGGTGCCGTTACTGGTGTGTTTGACGTATAGCTGGCAGTCGGTGCTCAGCCAAATTTATTTAGTTTGGGCCTCTCGGGCCAGGCACAGATAAGGCTGAACGGGGTTCAGGTGCCGGTACTGAGGTGTGTTTGGCGAAAAGCTGGCAGTCGATGCTCAGCCAAATGTGAACTGGGTCCAGGTGCGTTAGTGGGATGTTTCGCGATAGCTGAACTCGGTGCTCAGCCAAATTTATTTTAAGTTGGGCCTCGGGCCTGGCACAGATACCAGCTAGTGTTGTTTGGTGGTAGCTGGATTGAATTGTCTAGCTGAACGCCACGGGCTAATTGCGTGGTATTTTTACAGCGACAGGGGTGATCTCGCTGAAATTATTAGGTATTTTTGGCACAGTAGAGCGGCAGGGGTAACCTCGCTGAAATGATGAGGTATTTTTGGCACAGTACAGCGACAGGAATTAGTGACCTCGCTGAAATTATTAAAACAATCTTGCGGTCTGGAAGCCTACGTGCACATGTCTGCTCCAGTCTATAGTGCTGAAGCCGTTGTCATATCAGAAGCAGCACTGACTATCGACTCCATTCTATCCTAGACAACCATTACGGTTCTATAGTTTCGCTAGCTAGTACTACAAGTTTGGTCTTTGTGATAGCCCTAATTTTTGGCCATAGTTCGACTCGATTCAGGTTTAGAAATATTATGTGCATCGTTAGTGACAGTGTGCTCGCTTCTCCGATTACTGTCCCTGTTCTCCCTTGCTAAGCCGCCTCAATGGGGTTGTCTAATACCCTTCATTACTCTGTCCCTGGACGGGGTATTTCGGGGCTGCTTCGCTTGGGGGTTATTCTCCTTTCCCAATAGTCACTGTCCTTTATATAGTCGGACGTCTCTTTTGATTCCTCGGAAACGTATTATAGCTTTGTACTCGTCCCTGTAAGCCATTACAGAGCTGGACGAGCCTTTTTTGTTTTCCACTGGTGTGGCGGGAAGGGAGATTCCCCAAGCGGGCAGCCCCTATGCTATCATCCCGCATAGAGTCTCTAGCAGCCGCGGCAGAAGACTCTTTTAGCTTGCGAACTTTTGCCGAGAATAGGTGGGGAAAGTGGCGCGGATACTGGGATCCCTGACCATCATCAGGATAGCTACCTCCAGCAATTTGGCACAAGGCCAATACAAATTTCTGGATTTATTGGAAGGGGCTATTTAGTTTTTGAGTTCTGAGTTTTGGGAGAAGAACCATGTTTTCGACCCCCTACTACATGCATGGCGTTTCAGACGTTAGTCCTTCTTTAAGTTTGGGGTTTGTGTGTGGTTTCCCCAGAGGATGAGATAACTGGGAACTGGTGCCGAAGGGCCGATTGTTCCCATATCTTAATAACCACACCCAATGGCCTTGTGTGCGGATTTCCCTAGTGAGAATATATTACTATTCTCACTAGGGACAATCCAAACACAAAGCCTAAAATCCCGGTTATTACACATTCCCACATTCCAAGCGTGGTCCACGGGATATATTACATCACCTAGTGTGCACCGCTCCCTATAAATACGCCTACTTGCATAGATTTATTCTAGTTTAGCTCTTTTTCCAAAAGACGGGAAGAAAGAATGAAAACTCCCCACCCTCCTCCCCGCAGCGATGATACCCATACTGTATATATACCATCGATCTTGAGACTACCGCTCTCTAAGCCTCAGGCCGATTGTTCCCATATCTTAATAACCACACCCAATGGCCTTGTGTGCGGATTTCCCTAGTGAGAATATATTACTATCTTTATACTAGATCAAATAATGCAAAGGTTATAACAAGGACATTGTTGCAACTATTGTTTTATTGTGGTATGTACATGTAATAAATATATTCTTTATTTCATCATATATGCATGTGACAATATTATTGTTTAGTATTTACAAATCATTTATTATGCCCAAATGCATAAAAACTGACACAATATAACCACAGCTTGAAACACTCAACATTGACCATTATGGGGCGGGTCGTTTATTACCTGGGAGGGGGAGAGGAGGGTTTCTAGAATTGCTGGGGGGTCATTTTTGAAAAATGCACATTTTGGGGGGTTACTTTCAAAACTACTGACTGTTGATATACTGGGGGTCATTTTCACATCCATGCCACTGCTCATTTAATATGGACAATATGCGCTGCAGTTTATCTTAAGTTTTATAACCTGTCAAAATGTAACCACACTCAAGCTGACCAGACTTTGGTTCATATTCATCACAGTTGCACTTAGTGCATTGGGGGGTCATGTTCACAGAAGATGGTTTGCGTGGGGGGTCATTTTTAAATTTGTTCTAATTGAAAAATAACTGCTGGTTCCCACTCCCAGGTAATAAATGACCTGCCCCTCTATACCATTTTGTTGTTGTAGAGTGTAATCAATATATTCATGAGGCAGTACAACAGTATATGATTAGCACTAATTAGTACTAAATAGCACTGAGAAAACAATAGACAGCACTACTATTTAGTGCACTTCCAGCTGAATTGCAAGTTTTCAATAGAATTTGCTCTGCTTATAGCACATGGTGTTCAGTGGTTGACCACTCACAGGCAGCCCAAGCAATCAACATGTAAAAAATTAAGAAAAATAAAAACTTCTATGAAAGGAAAAATATCTTGTGTCTTGTTGTATTATTTATAGATAAAGTCATTTCTGGTAGTTTTATCCACATTAGACGCTGTTTTTATTATTTCCCCCCCTCAGTACTATACAGTGACAAGGCAGGAAACTACGAGCACTACCTCCAACGGCTACCGCTCGATTTTTACCCCTAAAATCCCTCAATTTCCCCCAAAAACTCCACAGCACCAAAGGACGATGATAGGACATTGCCAAACTCTTACCTTGAGCCAAAAAATCGAAACTAACGGCATATTTTCTGCTCGTTTCATGTGATGAACGATCCAAATTTCAGTTCGTCTTCACCGTGTTTCATCCCGTTCTACTACCATTTGCATGAAGTCACATGATCAGCTGCAAAACTGCAGCTGATTGGTCGGCTGGTATCCATGGTAAGAGACAACTGATCCCATCCCCTACTCCCCAAAGCACAAGAAATGTACCAATCCGTGACGCGGCACCACCCCCTTCGCAAAAAAACTTCCGTCTTGACTCACTAAGACTCAGCCAATCAAATGAATGCAGCACATCGCTTACGAGTTTTCCCAGCAAGTCATTCATCGTTTTCCGAGTAAAAAAAAAAGCTTGTAGAATTTTTGAGTGAATTCGAAGCTTTGCATTCAGTACTAACATTACTTTACAGATATTTTTCATTTCATAGAAGTTTTTATTTTTCTTAATTTTTTACATGTTGATTGCTTGGGCTGCCTGTGGACCACTATGACTATTTAGGGCCAGATAATGAGATGCATGGACTTTTATCAGCTGATTGAAACCCAGCAATAGTACTCACTCAATATTTATACTGGATCATATCATTAATAATTCATGAGGAAAACACAATAGAAATCACAACCGTGGCAGAGCTTGTATTTCTGATACAAAATTGTCTTCATTTGCATAGATTTTGACTTTGATTTTATCAGCCAAACTTACTAGCATCTTGAAAATTATAGTAGAACAAGATTTTATACATATGTGCAAACAATATGCAATAGATACAATACTCTTGAAAAGTTTCAAATATTTGTATTATTTGTGAAAAAATAATCCCAAATTTGGGTTTTGAATAAAAATGATTTCTTCACCAATACTCTTGTTTCTGACAACCTGTTGGGATGGCGGCTGTGTGCGTAATGTCGCAAAGACGACACTTCACGTCCCACATTCTCATTCTGCAATGAAATGTTACCTTATGGCAGTCAAGGTACACAGCAAAGTTAAAACAAAAACACATTTTATGGCTTACATACCCAATCTAAAACTGCAAGCTGTATGCGTATATTGTATGCATCGTCACCAAAGTTGATCCTTTTTGGAGCATAATTTACACAAACATTGAGGAGTGAAACATTTTTCAGTACCTTTTGAAAATCAACTTTCCTGAAGTGTTTGAGCCATTTTGGCTATGTTTTTCATGCGCACATGAGCTATTGTGTAATACACTTGCACATTTTGTGTGGTCTATTGTCCTTATATGATAAAATGATGCGCAAGTGGAATAATAAATAGATCTATACAACATCAGATGGATAATACATGTATGTCAGCAGAAAGATAATTCTAGGCTATCAATATCATCATCCGCTTACATCAATGTGGGAATGGATATTATGCATTACATACTTTCAGGTATGAATCAGCATATTTGAATACTGTCAGGTTCCTTAGTGTTTTCTCAAATGTTTGAATGGCAGCTGGAGTTGTCAAAGTTTTCTTGCTCATGACATAGCCAGGCTTGGTACATCTGGACTCAGCTGAACATTTGTCATGTTTACACTGTGTGTGACAATTAAGTAATGAAAGTTTGCAATATTGTTTACAATGTACATAATATATATATAGTAAATGTACAATGTTCAATAACCATTGTAATATTCTCCATATACCGTAAACTGCCGGTTATAAGCCCCCCACACCCCTCCCCCTATGGATATAAGCCCCCTCAAAGCTTCCTTCTTTCCTTAGTTACAATGTATATAATTAAGCAGCAGTTTACAGTATCCGCATATGGGCAGATATTCATGAAACACAGAAAATTCAATAACAATTCAATAATATATATATACTAATATTATATTATATAAGTTGGAATACTAACTTGATAGTGATTGATTACATTCAGAATGTACTCTCTAAAATTGCCTGCAGTGCCATCATTGTTCTTCATTGCAAAGTAAACATGAGTTCGTGTTGCTTTGGCTGCAAACAAAACAGGGCATTTTACTTTAGTCACAAAACCTGACTAAAGTACAGTGGTAATAGCATCAGCAATAACAGTACTGCACTAGTAGTGCATGTAGTAGTAGAAGCAGCAGAAGTAACAGTAGCAATGATAGTAGTACTAAGTACTATTATTAGTAGTAGTGGTATAGTAGTTGTAAATAGTTCAACCTTTATCAGAGAGCTCTGGGAACCATTTGATATTCATGTCCCGCAAAAGGCCACCACAGATATTTTTCATGGCTTTGCTAATTTCCTTGGCACCTGAAATTATAAGTATAACAGTGGAAATTTTAAACATCTATTTTGAATGTTACCAGTTCATATATACATATGTACATGTAGTTTGTACCCACAGTGTTTACATAATAATTTTATTATCATCAATGAGAGGAATGTATCAAATGTCAGCCGATTGTCGGTGACTTGTCAGCTGACTGTTTCAACACAACACCATCACACCACCTATAGTACATTAATATTCCAGCACAGTTACTTATAAATGAGTCAAATACAATTTTTACAAACCATGCCAGGAGTCAAAGGAGTTCACTATATGTTGTTCTTCAAACCATTTCTTTAGAGACACCACAAAGTCATGTGCAACCTCGCCAATGTTATAATCTGCAAAAAATAAATATATTTGATCATGAATATTTGGCTTTTCCTCCAATGCACACAATTTGACTGGCTTACGATGTTCTGTCTGCAGAGTAGTGATCACTTCCTTGGTCATTGGAACTTCTCGTGATACCACTGGCACATGCGAGGTGCGGCTCCAATTAGAAAAGCCAATCACGTTTTTATTCCTAATTATATAAACAAACAATAATTATTAATAACATGATTGAATAAGTTTTTATATTTTAGTTGATGTTATTGCCATATTTAATGCACAGAATCCTTACGTATGGGAAATAACACACACAGTAGTGTGCCCAGCAGATCGACTTGAATCATGTCTGGCATCTGTAATTACACACTGTTGGGAAAGTGAAAAGATTATCACTTTATTTGATGCATTTTCCAAGAAGTCAAAAAGACATCAATACACATAATAAAGATAAATAAAATAGTTACAAGTACTTACATCACCATTCCTCTGATATGCTTCAGTTTCTTTGACTTCACTCCTGGCTGTTTCCATGGAAACAGCACAGACCTCTGATACAACCATTGCATAGCCAAGTTTTTGTATGACTATAAGAATCAAACATATTGTAAAAACACACTAATATATTTGATGTACTGTAGTAAAATCCTGGCCCCAGTTTTTTTAGTGCAACCTGGGTCTGGTAAAATAAAGCTTTTCCAGATTACTAGTGATAGACAATATAATATTGCTAACCCATCTCTCCCCCTACCCATATATTGTTATAAGCCCACCAAAAACTGGTTTGTAATGGGATATTTCACAGTAACTACATGTATCTGTTCATTTCTTTAGACTGTTTATCTTTGCTGTCTATTTTGGAGTCAATCATGTGGTATTAGAGCAGCAGTATATTATTATATGTATGTTGTTACGTAAACAATAAGCAATCATCTATCAAAAGTCAATCAGTATATACCTGAATCAAATGTTTTTTTCACCAACTGCACCAATACATGCAGCTTCACATGCAGATGTGTACTGTGTTTCTGTCAAGCCACTCGACAGAAAATCATGTACGAGTCTAAGAAAAAGAAAGAGGGAAGGAAGGAAAGAGATGGAAAGAAGGGAGGAAGGAAAGAAATTTAAATCAGTTTCTTCAATTATATATTCAATAGCAAATTTGTCTTCTTACCTCATGTTGACATAGTATTTTACAATGCTGCCTCCAGCCATCATTGGAGAGGTTAGCCACTTCAATTTATCCAGACAGAGGCATTCCACAGTCATTGTGGCACAATGCCCCTGCCTGGCAAATGTGGTAGAGGATGCAATAAATGGTTGTTGGCAGAATGTGCATTTGCCTTGGTTTTTGACAAAAAAACTCACTAGGGATTGTAAAGTTCCCTCTGTTCAAAGGATAATTATATTTTGATCATTTTTGGATGCTGGGGTTGTTACTTGCTCCGTCCTCGGCACATAACGCTGACTTGATTTGTCTTGTGTCTTTGCAGCTGGTTTGTCAGAACATAATGAGAAAGGGGAATGAAAGAACCAGGTGTGGGCGGGCAATTCAGGTCTCTCTGCGAAGGGACGAAATTCGGAATGATGTAGGTGATGTAGGCGATTCAGTGGATAATATGGAGGATATGGAGTTGCTTGATTTCAAGTAGTCGTACTCAAAGGCCAGAAGAAGTGTTTCAATCAAGTTAGCATTCTGTGTCGAGGAGGATTTCTTGGACAACCCCAGCTTTTTCTTGCAAGTTTGCAATCATTCTTTTATGCTCTGCAAGCGACTCTCTTCACCGAGGGGAAGTTCGATGTTCAAAGAGAATTGAAGTCGCTTTTTCTTCGTACATGTATGTTGCTGAGCCATGATGAACTTACAATTTATCTTACATGTCCACGTCATGTTGACGTGCAAAAAAAAATACATTTGCAATCCTAAAGAATACGTTTGTTGTAAAATATATTCTCAACATAGGTCTCGAAACCTTACCTTTACCATGTCTACCATAAAAGTACAGAGATGTACAAATGATCGACACATTTACCTCATTATTCGGACAGTTCTTCGCCGACACTTCTTCTCGACTAGCTGGATGGTTTGTTTATAATAATATACCAAAGTGGGCGCATAATTTTAGATACGAAACTGCATAGACTGCATACACTTTATGACAGGAACATGTGGGCTCATATATTTCCAGTCCACTGGAAATAGGACAGGGATACCAAGTATCGAAGAAGACAGTTTATGAGTTGTCGGCGCGAAAATTCAACATCGCAGTTTGCCGTGTTCAATATCGGGGAAAAAACATTCATTCTCAGAAAGATTACATCAAAACTACATTGTGAAGGAAAAGAAAAGCAATTGTAACACAGTTTACGTTGTTTTATTGTCATTTTTCTATGAAATTCTCTAGCTCCTTTACTATACAAACCTTTGCACACGTTTGACAGCCGCCATATTGAAACTCATTATTATTAACCAATTGTGGGCGGAGCGATCACGCAAGATGCCCTTTTATAGCGCGGCTTCGTGTTTAATTTAGATTTTATCTCACTGTTGAGCTTTCTTGTTCTATTGTTTTGTTATTATTATTCAGTATTATTTGGTTGGGTGGGGCCCCATTCGCTTGACTATGGTCTGAATCAGGTACATACAAAGATATGCATACACTTGTAGGTATTACTATAGCTGTAATGTCCTGCATACACTTGTAGGTATTACTATAGCTGTAATGTCCTGCATACACTTGTAGGTATTACTATAGCTGTAATGTCCTGCATACACTTGCAGGTATTACTATAGCTGTAATGTCCTGTATACACTTGTAGGTATTACTATAGCTGTAATGTCCTGCATACACTTGTAGGTATTACTATAGCTGTAATGTCCTGCATACACTTGTAGGTATTACTATAGCTGTAATGTCCTGCATACACTTGTAGGTATTACTATAGCTGTAATGTCCTGCATACACTTGCAGGTATTACTATAGCTGTAATGTCCTGTATACACTTGTAGGTATTACTATAGCTGTAATGTCCTGCATACACTTATAGGTATTACTATAGCTGTAATGTCCTGCATACACTTGCAGGTATTACTATAGCTGTAATGTCCTGTATACACTTGTAGGTATTACTATAGCTGTAATGTCCTGCATACACTTGTAGGTATTACTATAGCTGTAATGTCCTGCATACACTTATAGGTATTACTATAGCTGTAATGTCCTGCATACACTTGTAGGTATTACTATAGCTGTAATGTCCTGCATACACTTGCAGGTATTACTATAGCTGTAATGTCCTGTATAGACTTGTAGGTATTACTATAGTTGTAATGTCCTGCATACACTTGTAGGTATTACTATAGCTGTAATGTCCTGCATACACTTGTAGGTATTACTATAGCTGTAATGTCCTGCATACACTTGTAGGTATTACTATAGTTGTAATGTCCTGCATACACTTGTAGGTATTACTATAGCTGCAATGTCCTGCATACACTTGTAGGTATTACTATAGTTGTAATGTCCTGCATACACTTGTAGGTATTACTATAGCTGTAATGTCCTGCATACACTTGTAGGTATTACTGTAAGCTGTAATGTCCTGCATACACTTGTAGGTATTACTATAGCTGTAATGTCCTGCATACACTTGTAGGTATTACTATAGCTGTAATGTCCTGCATACACTTATAGGTATTACTATAGCTGTAATGTCCTGCATACACTTGTAGGTATTACTATAGCTGTAATGTCCTGCATACACTTATAGGTATTACTATAGCTGTAATGTCCTGTATACACTTGTAGGTATTACTATAGCTGTAATGTCCTGTATACACTTGTAGGTATTACTATAGCTGTAATGTCCTGCATACACTTGTAGGTAACAAGCAGCCTGACAACCAGTCTGTTCCTGAGCAAACTCAAAGTGGTAGTTCAGAATCTGCGTCCAGACAGCAATCCTTAGAAAGCCTGGAATCAGAAGACTTCTCAACCAGCATAATCACAGATGTACCATCTATAACAGTGACACCAGCTAATGAGAGGACGGCTGATGAAAGTGCTGAGCAGAATGTGCCAGACACACAGCAGGAGTCTGATGTAGAATCTGTCAGGCCAGGTGATGAAGGAGGGAGTGCTGATAAGGAAAGGTTGGTTAGAACTGGTCTTCTTGCATGCTCGAGGATCCAGCGGTTTTTGTCCGCGCTCCGAAGTCACCGGCCGAAAGCTGGATCCTCGAGCATGGTCTTCTTGATAATAATTATACTCTTTCATCAAATTACAAGTGATATATATAATATGAGCGGCGATCTGTATATTACCTATCGAATCCAACGATGTATAACTAGATGTTTTACTATAATTTTGATGATAGGAAGCCGAGAAAATCCACTTTAAAATGTATGCAAATTAGGATGATTCTGTATACGATTTATACGTGCGTGTAATGAATACATCAGTGATGATAACTGGACTTTACTCTCTGTTTCCAAATCTTTGGACATTTAATTAGTATTTACATTGCTATTTATGTGAGCATTGGAGCTCATTATATGATTTTGATTGGATGTCATGGGCTTGGACCTACCACCACAAAGTGTTGCTGTGATGTGTGTTAGAGACTCAAGAAGTAATAGGAAAAAAGTTGAAAATCTCTAAAATGCGATCCAATAAAAAAGGTGCAGAATAATAACGACAACTGAAACTGACATTTTAAAATGGTAAACAGTGTCAGCCAACAATATTTCATTGGCCAGTTTCTTAGCTAAAACCCTGCATGTGAGTATGTGGGACTGGGCCTAAAAGTCCAATAATAATAATAATAATAATAAATAGTACATGTAAAGCGCATTCTTTTACCTCGATGCGCAAAAAAAACATTAAAAAAACAAATATTTACAGTTAAAAACATAATAAAAATACTACGATGCTTCCAGTCATCTCACGAAAATTTCTTACATTGAGAATTTCTATCTAATGCTCAACACTACTTTAGCTAAACATAGCATTGAACCAAGTAAAAACAGGGGGTCGCCATTCTCATTGCACCAGAATATCCTTAGATTGACTCTTTTCTGAGGATGGAACTGGGACGAGTTTCAATGGGTGGAGGCTAAAAGGGATGCCTCAAAAGGACCTCATTAATATAAAACAATAGAACGATGCAGTAACACAATAGATTCGCTCTATTGTTTGACACTCGAAGGTCCTTTTGAGGCATCCCATTTAGCCGCCACCGTTTCAATGAACGTTACAGAAAGAGAAACTTAGAGATAAAATGAAATGTTGTGTGAAATTGTTACTCTGATTATGGATGGAAATCCCCAGACAAAGGAAAACTTTCATGTTTCATGTACAAAAAGTATGCAGTGCAAAACAAGGGAATCACTTTGATCTTCAATTCGGGAAATTATTTGTTTCACTCTACCTTCATTTTAAAACTGATCAAAAACTAACACTGAAAAAGAATCAGCTGAAAAACTATTTCTCTCAGCAGGTCTGTCACAGACATTTTTTTCATTGTGTCCAATAATGCCTAGGATGCATTATATTATCCACCTTGTCACCAAAGTCTATACACTGCAAACAACTGGAACAAGGGAGGTGGAACTAACTGTATTAACTAATACTATTTTCTTCTTCAGTAGTGAAGCTGCAGGAATAAGCGAAGCAGCAGCAAGCAGCTCTACCCAGAGTAGTTCATCGGCAGGTTTGTAAATCTGAGCGGCAGTGTTGTACCTTTTATTACAAATATCCAATGCACAGATGTAGGATTTCATGTTTACTAGACTACAGTGGAACCTCTATCTATCTGTCTGTCTGTCTGTCTATCTATGACGGCCACCCTCGGGACTTTGCCGGAATATATTATCATGACCATGATCAGTAACATATGTACACTCCCTATACGTCGGCATACTTCATGTTTTTAACTGCTACAGATACTTAACATAACAGAAACTAAATAGAATATCGTATAAAGCTACAGAGCTAAACCTACCGTCGATACGCGTCAATAAACACGGAACTCATTGTAATGGGAAATACGCATCTATTGAAAAAATAGGCAGTCTAGGACTGCATGTGGCTACTATTCATAACACTCTAATGAGATGCAAAGATGAAATACGGTATAATAATGCCTCGTTAACACCCACGTGCACGTGTGCACGTGCACAGTGGCAATATATACGGCATCAAAGGCAGGACACTCCCTTCTTGCTCAGTTCCAGCGGAACAGTGGTCAGATGAACTCTTCTTTGTTTTTTTCTTGATACGACCCACGCGAATCATTCTGAATTCATGGCCGAAGTACGAATGCCGATAGAACCTGCTCCTCTGGTAGAAGAAAGAGAACTTGAGGTATAAAGTTTTACGTTTTATGATTCATTTCAAGTCAGCAGCAACGTGGGTGCTTTGATGAATACCGCACAAATTTATATCTGATGATTGCCGAAGGTTATGATGTACAATTCCCTGAATTGCCAGCTCAACAAGACCCGCAAGCTGAACAGCCTGAACAGCAACAGCCGCCGAACACCAACAACCAAGTTCCAGTGTTTGATTTGTAAAATGATTTTCTCGGCGGAGGTTCGAGGAATGATTGCAAATGAGTTCTGTGTGAACAGGAATGAAATTGCCAGTGTTTGATTTGTAAAATGACTTTCTCGGCGGAGGTTCGAGGAATGATTGCAAATGAGTTAAGTGTGAACAGGCATGGAATTGACAGTGATTGATTTGTAAAATGACTTTCTCGGCGGAGGTTCGAGGAATGATTGCAAATGAGTTCTGTGTGAACAGGAATGAAATTGCCAGTGTTTGATTTGTAAAATGACTTTCTCGGCGGGAGTTCGAGGAAAGATTGCAAATGAGTTCTGCGGGAATAGGCATGAAATTGCCAGTGTTTGATTTGTAAAATGACTTTCTCGGCGGGGGTTCGAGGAATTATTGCAAATGAGTTATGCGTGAACAGGCATGAAAATGCCAGTGTTTGATTTGTAAAATGACCTTGTCGGGTTGGTTCAGAGAATATTGCAAATGAGTTCTTGTGAATAACTATTGTTCTTTGAAAACAGGCTTGACAATACCAGTGGGTAATTTGTAAAATGACCTTCGCGTCGGGTTGGTTCAGAGAATACTGCAAATGAGTTCTTGTGAATAGCTATTGTTCTTTGTAAACAGGCTTGACAATACCAGTGCGTAATTTATAAAATGACCTTCTCGTCGGGTTGGTTCAGAGAAGACTGCAAATGAGTTCTTGGGAATAGCTGTTCTGTGTAATCGGGTACTATATGCCGTCGCTTGATTGGCTAAATGACTGCTCGGGCGGGGTGTCCGATCGAGAAGAGATTGCAATTGTAATGAAGCAAATTTGAATTTCTAGTAGCTCTTCGGCTTGTCATTTATGGATTCAGACACGGAATGACAAGCTGTTAAAACCTTACAAGGCGATGGATACTTAATTTGACAAAGCCATCGGTTGAGAGCTTTCTGAGAATAATTATGAACCCGGCTTCCGGACTTCCCGGGCCCGAGTTTACATACCGAGTTTAACAAATATGAAGCGTTGGAGTTGGTGGTTTCGTGAAAGAACGCAGCTCATGATACTAATAATGGAAAGAGTAACTACTACCGAATTACCTATGAGACACTCCGGGATAAAGTTGCTGAGGAAAATGTATATCACAGGGCACGGGTGTTTGCTGCTTGTACTTTCAATCAGTACCTGTTTCTACTTTCAAACAGTACGTACTGAAAGATTTGATCACTCTCGGCGCAAAAAATAATAAAGTTCGACTGTTGGTGCACGGAGTCATGAAAATGAGTTTGACCTACCAATAAACAGTGTATATACGTGTAAGATTTAATAGTCAGGGCCGGATCCAGAAATTTGTGACGGGGTGTCCAAATAAAAATAAAAATCGGAAACTGTTTTTATCAGTTTACACGATTCCTGGTTTCTCGAGGTAGCTATTGTCTTCGAGGCTAAATTTTGAAGCGTCCCACCACGCCACCAATTGGCGCTTAGAAGAGCATGTCCACCAGCGTAAGACGTCTTGGATGCTTCCTGGCAAAGTTCGTTATTATGGTTTTAATGTCAATGGGCATGTCATAATGGACATGCGTTAACGCTAGATCGTTACGTCGGTCCTATCCCATAATGCTTCTCATGTAGGTCTTTTTAAAAGTAGGTGAGCTCACTGTTGGCTCTCTCGGTCTCACAAGATGACACTCCGATAGTATCTCTGTTGTAGCTCCTGTCAGCTGCCATTTCTCCAAGAGATCGTTCAATCGCAGGGGATAGCTCGCATATAAATACTTCGAAACTGTCGTGCCTCTACAGACCTGGTATGACGCGTGTCAAGAA
Organism: Actinostola sp. cb2023; assembly: GCA_033675265.1. Classification (NCBI taxonomy): domain Eukaryota; kingdom Metazoa; phylum Cnidaria; class Anthozoa; order Actiniaria; family Actinostolidae; genus Actinostola; species Actinostola sp. cb2023. The sequence continues at coordinate 1,074,811 of JAUJYZ010000412.1, read as the reverse complement.
GGCGTTTCCTTTCTGCATCTGACAGGACCTCCTTTATCCACTCCTGCAGGTCTTGTTTCTTTTAGGTGAATTGTTGAAGCTGATAGCACAACTTTCTCGGATGTGTCCACCATGTTTCTAACGGCAACCGTTGCTTGGAACACTAACTAATCTGATATTTAAATCCATTCAGTTGAGCAACTCAATTAGTGTTCACGCTACGATGAACGTACCTGTTAAAAGTTTCCAGAATGGAACGCTGTTTTGGAGCACGAGCTCTTTTTTATGATATATTTGAATTATTTAATTCTCGTCAAAAGAACTGAAGACTGAACGATACAGCAGCGTGTCAAAAGCTCGGCATATCAGACAGTTAATTATTGTAACGCAGAATTGGCTTGTTTGTCTAGCCTAATTTTCATCTCGTTTTTTTTTTTTTTTAACGTATTGGATCTAAAGATAATCACCGAAGGGCGAAGGCTCTAACAACATGATTTATCAACACGAGACATTGCTTCTGAATTCACAAACATTGTTGGAGGAAGGTTATGTCGTCTTGTTTTCAAAATAACCACAATAATTCATAGAGATATGGATATATCAATCCAATACTAGTACTTCAAAGGGTTTAGAGACCCTTAGAACTTAGAATAAAGTGAGTTGATACACGCAGTGAAAAACTGAAAATAAAAGCAATGCGAGCAGAGGTAAACCCATATTTACACTTAATTCTAAACATTGTTAATCACTTTGCGATGCCTAGTTTATGTATACGGTATTTGTATAATTTGTATGGATATATTTCTGGTACCAATTAATCTATGTCATTGTCATTCATGATTCGCTGAGTTTGTGAAATCGCAGTACTGAAATTGCAAGGAAAGCATGTTCTATCGAGTCACGCAACGAGCGACCAAACGCTGTTTTAATCGCACTAAGATATCTATATTTAGTTCTGAAATAGGCTACATATCAGTTAGAAGCCCGACTTCACGCTAGTAGAGCATCTAGTTATATTATTATTTTCCCGTCTCTTCGTTTTCTTTCTTCTTTTGAGGGGTGGAGGTGAAAACATTTGGAAGTGAAAAGAAAAACCTCAGCCGAAGGGGGTATCCGTGGGGCACCCCCTGAACATACCTCTGTCATGTTACTAATCCCTGACAGGATACCAATGAACTGAAACGCTTTGTGTGTGTGTTTCCTAATGCCAATCTGGCGTAAACTCGCCAGCCAGGATGAGTATCATAAAGTATACAGCTAAGGCATTTTTACCCCGATATTTGTGGTTTTAGTTTTGGGTGAGGATTGGGGAGTTATGAGGATTGGGGTATTATTTCTAGTGAAATAAGGTTTGGGAGAAGGAACTGATATGAGAATTGAGGGTTTGTGGAACTCACAGCAACAAAGTTGTAACAGACAGGTGCAAGGGCGGCTGATCAATATTTTATCCCATACCTTAATTCAGCTGAGCATGAATGAGAGTGTTATGTAATAGAATACTATTCATAACACTCTAATGAGATGCAAAGATGAAATACGGTATAATAATGCCTCGTTAACACCCACGTGCACGTGTGCACGTGAACAGTGGCAATATATACGGCATCAAAGGCAGGACACTCCCTTCTTGCTCAGTTCCAGCGGAACAGTGGTCAGATGAACGGCCCACCCACCCGCCCAATAGATTCGCGTGGGTCGTATTCTCCTGACCACCTAAGCCAAGCTGTTCCAGCTTGGCTTAGACCGCTGATCAATATTTTATCCCATACCTTAATTCAGCTGAGCATGAATGAGAGTGTTATGTAATAGAATACTGTTAGTAATAAAGTTCAGAATTATATTAAATATAGTAAAAAGGGCAAAAAGAGAACTGCAGAGGTGTTTTTGATTGACCTTGTCTAGTAGTCAAGATAAAACTGTTATAATTATTAAAGTGTACTGAGATCAGTGTGGAAACCGCATCGTACTACAATCTCACTATCCTTTAGGATGTTGGTGAAAAGCATGGATAAACATATACGCCCATTTAATTATTTTTTTTTGGTAGAGGCGAGGGTATTTTTTTACCCTGTGTCCCACCTCCCTCTAGTCTCCTTCGCAGCCGTTTTTAGTTCCGTCGCGTAACGCTCTCGGCCCACAAACGGCTGCTAACATTCGAACCACATTCCTTTCCCTTTGTTCCATAAAACCCCAATTAAAATGAGCTATCCACCAATCAGCATGAGAGTAGGATTTAAAATGTGATGACATCTTTGCTGACCTCTGTGATATAATAAACAAACTGGGCGGTTAAATGGTCTCGTGATTTATCAAATTACTTTTTGAAGCCTATGCAATGCTCACTTTCACGAAAATAGCTCTCTTCTATACAATAATATGTTTCTTTCTCCCTCGTAGTGGAATTAGAGGATAAATCTTTACTCTTTAGTCAACAACAAACAGTCAGCTAGCCTTGCGTCTGTGACCAATCTTTCAACTAGCGACGCTGAAGTTGAAACGTCAGAGTCTTGAATTTCTAACACGGACTCTAATTGGCTAGAAAATTTGGCGCGAACGGTTCCAGGAATATGAGAGCCAAATTCTGATTGGCCGAAAGCTGGGAAAGGAATGTTGTTCGAATTTTAGCAGCCGTTTGTGGACCGAGAGCGTTACGTGACGGAGCGTTACGTGACGGGACTAAAAACGGATGCGAAGGAGACTAACCTCCCTCCTGCCAGAAAACAATGTTGGGTGATGTTGGATCGAATTCAGAGTTTTTAAAAACAAACTAACAATCCCCAATATCGTCTAACAAGGTCTTCAAACTGAGTGAAGTTATTGTCAATCCTGGTAGTCTCCCTCGCAGCCGTGCTAAGTGTCGTCACGCAACGCTCTCTCCCCTCAGACTACGGCTTACCCAAGCTGTACATTCCGTTCCAATTGTAAGTGTTTAGCCAATCATATAAAGTTATTCGTTATTCATGTTCACTGGTTGTCAACGACTCGCCGACACTCTCGGGCTCATGTTTCGTTGTTTATTTACGTAAGAACATTGCAAAGTTAGGAAATGAATTCACAAACACGATTTACTAGTCTTCCTGGCAGCCGTGTTTATGAGTGTATTGGTTTAGTCTTGGTTTAGTGTATTGCCCAGTTAAACTCTTTGATGTTCGTTGAAATGAAATTATTTCGCTGCAAGGCAAAACGCTTCGTCAATGTTTGGTCTTTGGTATGTTCTGGAGTAATGGCGACCACATGGACTGAACTCCGAAACGTAGCTTCGACGTTTCCATCAATCAATAGAATGTCGACAATCCGAATTGTCGAAGTTGTACGTCGATCGATTGTCGACCGCCTACATCCGCTCGCTCGATTCCGCTCGACTAATAACCCTTGATTCATGATTGGCCCCGAACTCTATCCGAAGATTCTATTGTTACATTACGGACTTACACACTCGATGGCATAGTGGCTTCGTTGCTAAGCAACAGTAGCCACAAAAACTGTGCAGTTGTTTGTTTCTTTGGCTCTTTGACTTTGAGTTAGTACAGCAAGTCATTCGGCTTCTTTCGGAGTGCATTCATGTCACACGATAAAGTGCTAACTTGGATAAAGAAAAATGTTGATGGATTTATGTATATCAATAAAATTATTTTGCGGAGAGTTTCGTTTGCCCTTTCCTCAGTGGCTGTTTAAGGTGGTTCCAGCATAATGAATGACCTGTTTGCCGTATTTTTTTAACTCGCTCGCTCCACGTCAATATTGCTTGGATTTTATTATGCTTAACACAAATATTAATTCAACTATTCTGCTTTTGGAAGGTTTATTCAAAATCATCATTGTAAGCCGCGTTTGTGAATGCCAGCTGATATTCAAACGACACTATTTTCACTAAAACTGCTGCCAAACAGTTTTCCCTCGTACGATTTTTTTTAAACTTCGTTAACGACCTTTTAAGGTCCATAGTGATGTTCTGACGAGGTAAGAAGAAAATTGTTCGAGCCGAAGTCACGTAACAACCGATAGGTCCAAATATTGACAACAAAAATATGAACTGGTGATTTCCAGTGAAAATAGTGTCGTTTGAATATCAGCTGGCATTCACAAACGCGGCTTACAATGATAATTTTGAATAAACCGTCCAAAAGCAGAATGGTTGAATTAGTATTTGTATTAAGCACAATAAAATCCAAGCAATATCGACGCGGAGCGAGCGAGTTAAAAAATACGGCAAACCGGTCATTCATTATGTAATAGAGTACCGACTTTCGACTTTCAACTTTCGATCCCCGATTTCGAAAGAACATCAATAAAGAAGCTTACATGCCAAATTTGAGAGCAATCGGTTAAATAGCGGCTGAGATATATATGCCCAGTTGAATATATAATTTCCCCACACAAATCACTGTAATTTTGGCTTGGATCATAAAGTTATGATGAGCATGTAAGTTTGTTTATTGATGTTCTTTCGAATTCGGGGATCGAAAGTTGATAAAGCGAAAATTATTGTTTTCGTGACGTCACACTTCGGTACTCTATAGAGGTTAAAATAACAGAGATTGTTAAACATGGGGCATCTGAAAGGTGCCAGTGGCCGCTTTATAGACGGGTCTAATTTACAGAGTTTGACTGAAAAAACGCTGGGACCTTCGAAAGTGGCTGCTGAAAAGAGGGTGGCCGCTTCATAGAGACGTCCATTATATAGAGGTTCCACTGTAATAGTAATTTTATTTGATGATTGATACAAGTAGTTTTCACTCACAAAGTTAAAGTTTAGGTAAATGAGCATGATTTTGTAACAGATTTGCAAACCACCTCACAGGTATTGATATGTGATCTTAACCCATTGACTCCTGAGCTATTTTGAGGTTTTGAGAAATTTTGACTCCATATATTTGACTCCATCTTGACAGTCCTAAAACCTAGTACATTACCATGCCTGTGACATTACACCCTGTACCATAGTACATTACCATGCCTGTGACATTACACCCTGAACCATAGTACATTACCATGCCTGTGACATTACACCCTGGACCATAGTACATTACCATGCCTGTGACATTACACCCTGGACCATAGTACATAACCATGCCTGTGACATTACACCCTGGACCATAGTACATTACCATGCCTGTGACATTACACCCTGGACCATAGTACATTACCATGCCTGTGACATTACACCCTGGACCATAGTACATTACCATGCCTGTGACATTACACCCTGGACCATAGTACATAACCATGCCTGTGACATTACACCCTGGACCATAGTACATTACCATGCCTGTGACATTACACCCTGGACCATAGTACATTACCATGCCTGTGACATTACACCCTGGACCATAGTACATTACCATGCCTGTGACATTACACCCTGGACCATAGTACATTACCATGCCTGTGACATTACACCCTGGACCATAGTACATTACCATGCCTGTGACATTACACCCTGGACCATAGTACATAACCATGCCTGTGACATTACACCCTGGACCATAGTACATAACCATGCCTGTGACATTACACCCTGGACCATAGTACATTACCATGCCTGTGACATTACACCCTGGACCATAGTACATTACCATGCCTGTGACATTACACCCTGGACCATAGTACATTACCATGCCTGTGACATTACACCCTGGACCATAGTACATTACCATGCCTGTGACATTACACCCTGGACCATAGTACATTACCATGCCTATGACATTACACCCTGGACCATAGTACATAACCATGCCTGTGACATTACACCCTGGACCATAGTACATTAACATGCCTATGACATTACACCCTGGACCACAGTACATTAACATGCCTGTGACATTACACCCTGGACCATAGTACATTAACATGCCTGTGACATTACACCCTGGACCATAGTACATTAACATGCCTATGACATTACACCCTGGACCACAGTACATTACCATGCCTGTGACATTACCACTCTTTTAACCATGTAAAATGACTAATTTTGTTGTTATTCTAATTCAAGGTCCTACACGAATTAAAAGATTTATCAAGAGATTTACTACAGGTTTGTACACATAATATATATACTGTCATTTCCTAGAATTAGATTAGCATCGTTTGACTACGATTCCCTTTAAATATTGTAATATATCATTGGATTGTAATATTATTCTTTATGCTACATTTAAAACCTTAGCTGATATTTGTGTGGTATAATTATATCAATATTATTACGACTACTAACAAACCTAAACACTAATCATGGTATTGCATAGTATATACATAGAAATACTAATACTGCAGTGGACAAGTGAAGTGCCACTCTGTGGATATATTTTTCAATAAACCATTGTTATTATTATTATTATTAATAATTAATTAATTATTTATTCCTATTAGCTAACCTAATTAAGTGGGTGTTGAGCTTTAAATGGAGTAATAGTCTGAATGGTTCTGCCCCCAAGTGTGGGATAACATTTACCCCTTGGGGGCAATAGTGAGCAGCAAGATAATCACATAGGATTCCCAGAGTAAAATAAGCATAATTTTACAGTAGAGCAAAATGATTGTCGAACAATTGTAACATTCTAAATAACTTCACTGCTAGAGAGTACAGACACTAAAATGTTTAGGACTAAATAGCACTAATTAAACAATAGAAAACACTGGAAATAATACTCTCCATGACCAATAAATTCTTGTTGTTTTATTCTATAGGCCAAGGAAATGCAAGAGGGCGTGGTAGGGGTTCTAATGGAAGAGGTGGTGGTGCACCATCAAGCTCATCATAATATGATAATAACGCTTATTTATAACTAACTAGTCAGTTCACTGAAGGACAACATAGCCGAATGTCGTATATGGAATAATACATGTCTAATAATGCCCTAAACACTGATGCTCTTTATAATATTAATGTCTGATACTACATGTATTTTATACTTGATCGTTCAACCATTTTGTTTATACTATACTATCGATACACAGTGTAGGACGTCATTTTTTTTTTACTGGAATAAAATGATTTTGAATGCTTTGTCATTATTACATGAAAACATTCATTTAATCATGTGTTAAACTTTGTGTAATATTGTGCTTTTGTAGACAAATAATAATAATAATAATTACATGCATATGAAGTACTGTTCAATAAACGAACATTGTATTTTCATCACTAATTATTCATGATTTTTTAAAGATTTGTTCAGATATTTGTAGTCTGCGAAAACTCTCCCCAATCCTTGCGCATCCGGGATCGGGTTTTCTCTTGTTCAACTGAGTCTGAAGGGAAAAGAGGGACTGCTCACAGTCTAGATATTATTTTGTGAAGTATATTGTAAAACACAATGCAAGTATATACATTTTGGAAAGTTAAAATATTTTTGTGGCTACAGTATTTTGAAAAGTTATTAGTGTCGTATATAACGCAATGGGACGTAGCTCTAGATCTGTGGTTGTAAACTTGTATAGTAATGAAGCAAGATTAAGACCTATGGTTTGATTTCTAGTAAGTGACCACCTCCCATAAGCGACCACAAAGCTTGACATTTTGGGTGGTCGCTTAAGGGAGGTTCGACTGTACTTTCTGTTATTCCAAACTTAAGCATGAAATTATAACAAATCCACTAACTGGAATTCTTCTAAATGGCCTAAAGCGGGTCTGAATGGCGCTCAGATTTTATATTTTACGCCCACTTCAAGATGGCGGATATTTCCGAGATGGCCTGGAATCTACTAATATGAGCAGCTCAACTTCCGGTGAATCGTATTATTTGCACATAGAGTTCAGTATTCTTGTCATTTTCTTTGTTTTCTTCGATAAATGTTGAATGTTGTACATATTTGGAGAAATCGTATGTATTTATTGTTTGAAATAAAACGATCCATTGTGATAAATTTGGAGCTTTATTTTCGACTCTCATTTGCTACCGTATTCGTACGCGAGTAGAATTTTAAATGCCAATGCGAAGTCATAAAAGCGGTAAGTATTGTAAGACAACTATAAACATCAAGACAGCGGCATAAGATAGAACACGCTTTATCCTGGAAAATTCGACTCATACGAATAACAAACAAGACGCCAGGGTGGCATTTACTCGGGCTGCTAAGATGTGAGGACCGGGGCGGGTGCGTGGGGCCGTGACATGAAGTAAATTTGAGAAACCCTTTCTTCCATTTTCTTTGAGGACATAGATGTATGTGATGTTGGATATTGAAAAGATCGGCGATAATTGAAAAGATAGACTGTGAATAAGATTATGGTTTCGAAGTTAGCGTCAATGAATCATCATCTTCATTGTAGTCAGTTATCCATTTATTTAAGAAATGAGGTGAAGTGTGTTTAGTAGTGTAGTTAACAAATTGGAAGCAGTTGTCTGTACTCTTATTGACAATGGATGACGTAATTTACTAAGCAACTGATTGATGATATCTCTAATAATACAGATGTACCCGGGGGGGGACATGTACCCCGGGGGGGGACTCCCTTTGTCCAAGTGGTAGGGGTGATTGGCGGTCGGTTTTGAAAACGACCCCTTAAAGGTATGCATAAATTAAAAGAGCTGTTGAAGCCATGTTGATTTCAACCAAGGTACGACCATATATGGCGAAAAAGTGATTGTGCTGATATCGTTTAATCAGTGACTGGACAATATATCTTTCTTCTGTTCTTTCAATTGACCATAAAAGGTACGGACTCGTGTTACGTAACTGACTTTTGTATCGGAACCCTAAAAGCCCGGGGGAGGGGGGTACTTCCCTATATACGCTATACGGGTATGTGCCGCGGGATAGGGTATGGTTTTTGAGCTCCCAGGTCTGGGGTAGGGACGTATCGTTTTTTGCCTTTTTAGGCTGGGATCGGCTACGTTTTGGTCTGGTATAGGGTATGGTTTCCGCAATAACGCCACTATCAGTCGCTATCAATTTACATATCCCTTTAGCACGCTTTCAATCTGGATAGGGTATACATTTTTAAGCTTTAGTCTGGGATAGGGTGTACATTTTAAAGCTTTAGTCTGGGATAGGGTATGGAAAATCAAAATTTTAGGTCTGGGATAGGGTCAGGGTTTTGAGGTGTCCGCGGCACACCCCTACCCAAAAATACCCTTAGTGCCCCCCCCCCCCCCCCCCCCCCCCCCCCCCCCCGGGCCTAAAAGGTACACACAGGAAATATTTTCAACCCTAAAGGACCACCGATCACCCCTACCACTTGGACAAAGGGAGTACCCCCCCGGGCAGATGTACCTTGGGGATGACTCATACCATATAAATCCCTAGCATGAGAATCAAATATTTTGAATCCGCCATCACCAATACAGTAGATACCAACACTAATACATTAATACTTGTGTAGCTTTCACTGTATTCAAGTTGATAGTCTGTATCAAATACTGTCAGCATTGTTGGCAATTCTGTTAACATTAAAAATGACTGTCTGGCTAATTGTGATAAGCTTGAATACAACTGATTCCCAATATCCATTATTTGCACAATGTCAGTAGGCGAGTTTATTGATAATCTGTTATTATCTGTTATTGTATATCAAAGCAGATAGTGACATTGCTACCGATTGCTGTCCTGCATTTTGACCGAATACTACAATATTACCCTGGCTGTAAGGTGCTCTTATTGTTTTAGTAGGATCAATAAGGATTTGTTTCTATATCTGTACACAATGCACATTGGCAATAATGAATCTTTAAGATGGTGAGTACGTTGAGCAACAAAGGTTTGTTCTCAAGGAAGAATGTCTTCTACTCCTGTAGGTTACGTGTCTGGATAAACACGTCGAGCGTTACATAAACTTAGCTTACGTTCTTGACGAAATGACGAATTTGTGACGTCGTCACGCTGGTACGGTTTTGCCGAGGAATTCTGCTTGGCTCCCGCGTTGATATTCAGTTTACGAATTACAGTCATCTCGCCCCACTGTCATCTCGCCCCAAGTCATCTCGCCCCAAATATGCCATCTCGCCCCAATGTGTTATACCATCTCGCCCCAATGTGTTATTTAATGCTTTGACAGTGTAATTCATAAGGAAAGTCATCAAGAACTACACTACACTAGGAAATCTGAAAACTTTCTTCATCTTCGAGAAGTTCATATGTTAATCGCGTATTCGATTACTAAGAAGAACCAAAGAATCAAATGAAGACATTTACCGTTCAAACTTGTGTAAGTCAAGTGTCATTTTAAGTTTAAACACGGAAATACATAAATATGAATCACTTTTTCACAGGAAAGAACTAAGATCGTCAGATTGTTTGGTTTCGATTTCAATTTTTGCATATGCTTATAAAATTGCATATGATTAATGTTGGCGCAAGCGTAAGCGCATAATGAATTCGTATGAATACAGTATGATGATATTTTGTATATTTGATTTCTTTTATTTGTATGAATGTGATGATGAATATGATGATATTTTGTATATTTGTTTTTTTTAATTTGTATGTTTTTATTAAGCATTTGGTCATTGACTTCTGAGTCATTTGTGGCTCCTAAAGGAGCCGTTTTTTTGTGTGACAGGTGTAATTTATTCAGCACGAGGGCCATAGAGATGTGCAACGGCCTTCAGCAACTGCCTCTCATTCTTGTTGCCATTCTCATAATCCTCCCAGAGGTCGAAGATTTTGGTTTGTAGTTGGCGGTACTTTCTGCGCTGTATCCGCTTTAGCTTCTTCTCGTTTACTAGCCTGATCTGGAGAGTCACCAATTTCGCTTCTTGTGCCAGTAGCTGTACTAATAAGTAGAATGGCAGCTGTGTCTTTCCCCCAGCGCGTCGATTCAAGGCGTTGTGCCATCCTTCAATATACACACCAGTCAGTTGGTGGCCAGATGGTGGAATCAACCCAATTCCTTCTGAAGTAGGCAGTTAGCTCTACCATGGCTGGGGTGGCTGCACGATTCTCCAAGTACTGGAAAGTAGCGGCGATCTCGGTGACGGGGAGGAAGGGTTTTCCATTTTGTTCAAGTAATTTCAAGGTTGTTCTATTTCAATTCAAAGTTTCGAATTAAGTGATATACTTTAATTGTAGGCATGCTTTTATAGGCAATCCATAATTTGAAAAGGATCGAAAACACCCAATCACTTAAAACTAATAGAAATATTAGCATGTTATTCGCACCAATCAATTAACAGTAAAAGTCAAACAGCATGATCCATCATGCCAATCATAGGCAATCCATAATTACTCGTGCCCAGGCCGTAGGCCGCGGCACGAGGTATAAATTACAGATCCTATTTTTTTTGTTCCCGTCGCAAATCTGCAAATTATCGAGTGGGACTGGGAACGAGACCACGAGACTGACCATGAGGTTGCAGCGATCGACGTTGTACGAAGAAAGTCGAGTGAAGATATATGGTGAAGGTATTCGTCTTCTGTCTTTTCCTCTTTACGCTCGAAATGCTTACAAATGCACACACAGTTCGCGGTAAATCTACACTAAAAGACGTTGAGCGTTTTCGGAAATATGGATTGTTCCGCGAACACATGAAAGACTTGAGTGCTTTATATAAAAGCAGAAAAATAAGGAGGCTCGAAAGAAAATACATTGCAAAAAATGTACCCAAATCATCAAGAGTCCATCAATATATTCACACATTCAATCTTGGAAGTAAGTTATACAGTGATGAAGACAAAATGTGTCTATGTAAACCTAGAATACATCCACATAATATGAAAGGGAAGACATCTACATGTGATACAGCACTCAATAAAACAAATACAAAGCCTGTGAGAAATAATCAAGCTTCCAATAATTATTGTAATTTACAACTACCTGTTTATAAGAGTCTCAATCACAGACTTAATTATTGCCATTTCTGCCTTTGTAGAGATATAGAAAAAAAAACTGGTCCTACCATTAGTCCTAGTAATACCATGATCACCTCGGTTTTCATTGTTCCACGAGGGACATTTAACAACGAACATCCCTCGCGAAAGCTCTAAGTCAAGCATCGCTCATGCATAGTAATGAGGGAAATTTAGACTAAATCTCCCTCATGAATACAATCATGAGGGAAATTTAGACTAAATGTCCCTCATGAATACAATCATGAGGGAAATTTAGACTAAATGTCCCTCATGATTATATTCATGAGGGACATTTAGACTAAATATCCCTCATTACTATGCATGGGACCCAAGAGCATGCAAGTCAGTCGCCTCATATACACTCGAGCATTCAGGTGTACTCACACAAAAACGAGTCATTGGGAACCCATCACAAGAGCAATCAGAAAGTAAGTTAGTTTCGATTTTAGTTAGATCGCTTTTCAAACATCTCAAAAATTACTTATGACGTTACTAACCATATATATCTTTGAGCAGTTTTTGAATGTCTGCAGTTCAGACTTGTGAAACTGGGATGTGTGAAGCTCAATTAAAACATTCCTCCACTCGTGAAATGGCTATTTGGTGATATCCACAACATCGTTAACGCATGCGCAATAGAAGGAAATGCACAAAAGTCGAATTCAAAGGATATTTGATTAGACCTATTTCTGTTATTTGTTCACACAATGAAATATTATATTAGTTGGCACTTTCCTCTTTTTCTGTATGTGCTTTTTAGTGTTTTGAGGAACCGTATTCTCCCTTACTTGCTCCACTTCGTCATCTCTCACAAAAGTAAACCGACCTTCCGCCATTTCTGATCTGTTTACCTTCAGGTACTCCTTACTATAACTAATTTATACTCTTTTATTGTGTAAATGAAACAAAGATGTGCAACATGCATGAAGCATTCCCCAGAGTACAGTCTAATCAAGAAGTCTTTCACAAAACACTATAATATATTCTCCTTTGCGCCGGTTAACTCAAGCCTGTATTTTTGTCCATTTCCTCGGTGATCATGGTATTACAAACTAATACCATGGCTTCTTCGGGATATTAGTGATTAAATGTCCCCGAAGCCGAGGGAAGTTTAGTAAAAGTCCCTCGCCCGGAGGCTCGGGACTTCCACTAAACTTCCCTCGACTTCGGGGACATTTAATCACTAATATCCCTCAGTGCCATGGTATTACTTATAATAAGACAATCCATGCACCTTATTGCCAAGCTGGTAATGTGCCAGTATTTTGGTCAAAATGCAGGACAGCAATGTGCAGCAATGACTTTATGTGCTCTTATTTACAAGGATACAAAATCAATTGCATCATCAAATGACTTGATCCAAATTATGAATATTGGTAATGAGTTGTACTCTACCTTATCAAGATTATGTCATCAGTCTTATTTAATGTTAACAGAATTACCCACAATGATAACAGTATATGACTGTAATTATCAACTTCAGTACAGTGAAAGTTATACAGGAAGATTGCACGGTGATTCTTCAATTGAAGGCTTTATATACTCCATGCCACTATAGAACATGCCTTACAATCTTTAATAGAAGAAACCTTTAATTCTTTTCTATTGACAATAGGATGTGTAACAATCGGTATTTATTGTACTGTAGAAGGCGGTAGTTTCAAAATATTTGATTCCCATGCTAGAGATTCATTTGGCATGCCCCATAGTTAAGGGACTTGTGTAACTGGAGGCCCATATACATTAAATGATTTAAAGGAATACTTCCAATCTCTATATACAAATGATGTTTTATTTGAGCTTAAAGGTATACACATTGATAAACAAAATGACTGTGTTTCAAGTGTTACTGAAAATGTTCACTTGGTACAAATGTATGTGCTGTTCTCGACAACCATGGTAACATGCATATTGGTCAGAATAAACAGTGTTGTGTCATTTCAGTTTACTCAATTTTTATATGTTTTTCTATTGTCCTGTCTTGTGGTTATTGGAAACCGGTTACATTAGATGCTATTTATGAGCATGCCAATTTATTTTATAACAGTATAATAAATAATGATGCAAGTGAATTAATATTACCAAAGAAACACATACATTCAACACAATGCAAACAGTCAGCTTGGGCTATACCTGTGATTACCACTCAAATAGAAAAAGCAATAAATTTTACTGATCTTTTGATCATTCATGATACAGTGTACCTCAAGTACTCAATTGCACCAGGGCACGAGTGTCCGCTTGAACCAAGCGTCTAGTTTGAAAAGGATCGAAAACACCCAATCACTTAAAAACTAATAGTAAAATTAGCATGTTATTCGCACCAATCAATTAACAGTAAAAGTCAAACAGCATGATCCATCATGATCCATGATCATGATCAAGATTGATTTTCCATCTAAGATCAACAGAATTTACTTACATGTGCATGACTTACATGACTTTTCCTATTAGAAATAAAAAGTAATACCATTGAAGAATACAGTAAAAGTAGTTCAGATGCCGATTTTACTTATTTTACACCATTTTACTGATAAACGGTTGCCGGTAAACGTAAACACAGGCGGTAATGTCGCACGTACTTGACAACCAAACAACGGTTCCCAAACAACAACAGACAAAACCCAACAGACCATCTCGCCCCAAACTATTTGCCCGGTTTTGTCGAAGAAACCATATGTTGATACCTTATACAAGTCTCAATAATGTAGAAGTAATAACTTATTAACATTCTCATTCTTATTTATAATCCAAAACTCGCTCAAACTGTTAAAGTGGGAAAGTGAGGTTCGTAAGTGACACTTGGCAACCTACAACAAAACCCAAACATTACAACAGCGTCTATTGTCTTGAAACCATTGTCTTTGACCAAGCTAAGCGTCCTTTTATATCGAAGACATCGAAGTCCATCGAAGATATATTTTATTAAATAACTTTATAAGGGTCTGAATACTTACCCTGCGAGCATGCAGAGGTTTTTTTCTACTCGCCCAGGAGAGCGACGAGAAACAAACCTCTGCCGGCACCCGATTATTTACATCCACATTTCTGGATGTAAAAAATTATGGGTTATCGGATTAAAAACCAGTTAAAACTGGTTTTTGACACATACGTCATCTTGCACATGACAGGCGAGAGTCGCGTACCGATTATTCCTTGAAGGCGATTTGGGTAGATATTTTGTTGGATTATCGTGAATTTCTCGCTCGAATCGAGACTAACTCCCGACAAATTAGGTATGGATGGAAAGCAAATTTATCGATCTAAATGGCTTTGGGGATGATAGGTATTCGGGTGAATTTTCTACGGAGTTGAAAGCATTTGAGTCCTGCCTTCGGTCATTTTTCACGGGGAGGATTCAGATGGCTAAAAATACCACAAAATGGCTCCGGAACTTCAAAAGACCACAAAATAAATGTAAATAAATGTGTCAATGTCAGTTTATTGAGCAAATTTTACATTTTGAGACAATTTTAAAAGTATACTGCTTGGGCTGCCTGTCTTGTTACATCACGTTCACGCATGCTCAACAGAAATAGTCGCGGGTGCCGGCAGAGGTTTGTTTCTCGTCGCTCTCCTGGGCGAGTAGAAAAAAACCTCTGCTCGCAGGGTACTGAATACTACGCTTCAAGCAAGAAATCGTGATTCGAGCGCCGAAAGATTCGGTAATGTTTTTCGGTAATCCATGAACTTGACCGTTTAATAACTTAAAGCCCGGTAAAGCAACGGCCGTGAAATCGAAAGTGATTTCTTGAAGCGTAGCATTACATGTAACTTAACTCCTGCTCACAGTTTTGTTTTCTTGTTTGTACGAGGAAGTAAACACAACTTTTCCTCGTGACATCTATACTTTTGGCATTCACGTGGACTGACGGCTCGTTCCGAAAACGCTCATCAACTTTTAGTGTGAGCCTACCACGAACGGCGAATACATTTGTAAGCGAGATGAGCATATTTCTAAATCGTGAAACTTCTCAAAACCTCTGGCACCCAGCTGGGTATCATTACCAAACACATCATCGACCATTTGGTCGTCGAAAGAGGAAGATGGCGTCGAGTCTTGTGTTGATATACCATGTGGAGATCATGTGAGCCGTTGGTCACCATGTGAACCATTGGTCAGCGGTTTTTTGTGACCGAAAAAAAAAACCGCATTTTATAACTCGGCATTAGCCCGAGTAATGAGATTCGGCGTACGGCGGTCTGATGTGTCACGCCAGAATTAAATTTATTCAGTCTCGTATACTGTGCCCAGCGTATAAAACCAAAACTTGGCATCGAAATTTATAAAGCTGTTCTGAATCGCGTTGTACGTCTTAACAAAGATAGGATAGTTTGGATTCAATACGTTTCTTCAACTTTTCATAAAATCGTAGAAATAATCGACTCAACGGTACGAATAACAAAATCAGAGTCGGCGTACGGTTACCGTACGAATAGCCACTGCATATTTTCATTTACTTACTGGCTATCCAACGGATTGTTCCCCTCAAAACACTTTAAAAATGATCCAGCTTTATTTGAAAGTTTCTACTCATCGATCACTGCGGTAAAACGCTTGCTTTTTTAGTGGGCGTAAAGTGTGAGCTCACTTCGCATTTTACGCTCACTAAAAAGCAAGCGTTTTACCGCAGTGATCGATGAGTATAAACTTTCACATCAAGCTGGATCTTCTTTAAAGTGTTTTGAGGGGAACAATCCTTTAGATAGCCATGCAGTAAGTGAATGAAAATAAGCTCCAACTTCATCACAATTAAGACAATAAATACATACAATTGCGGCTTGTTTGACACGATTTCTCCGCCAAATATGTATAGCCTTCAACATTTATTGCAATTGCAGTTTAGCCAACAAAGAAATTGCCAAGAATTACCCTATGTGAAATCGAAGAAACTGATACGAAGACGATTCACCGGAAGTTGAGCTGCTCATATTAGTAAATTCCAGGCCATCTCGGAAATATCCGCCATCTTGAAGTGGGCGTAAAATATAAAATCGCATGGGGTGGTCTATATGTCAGTTGTCAGTCAAATATTTGGTCAGTTGTCAGTTAAACGTTAGTCTGGCCATATCCTGTTTTGAACAATTCAACGTGTTTGAGACTTCGATTGTCAGATGACAGTTAACTTTTACTTGTCAGTACTCAGTTAATCCCATTCAGACCCGCCCTAAAGTACTATGTAATAAGCCACTTGCACTGAGGTCACGTTTCCCCAACCCCGTCAAATCGAACAGCAGTGTCAAAATGAACTCCAGAAATGAAAAGAGCAGCTCAAAATAGTAAAAGGGCGAAATTTCAGCACATAATGTCTGACACAGGAGAAATGACGTTAAAAATAAAAACGTTTGATTTTATTTTGAATTATTAGTCGAGACCATTTATACCATTTAAAAATCTTTATTTTGTTGAATTAGACTTGAATAATATAAACTTTCACTGTTTTCATAAATGCTTTGAACTAATAATAATTATTATTGTAAGTTTTGAAATGTTTTTGGACCACAAATGTAAGTGCAACATCACCTCCATAAAACCCCCTCACTTTATTTGTTTATATTGGTATTTGTAGAACATAACACAGAGTAGTCCTCCCTCCCCTCCCATCTCCCCCTTCTCTTCCCTTCCTTTTTGTCCCTGCGCCAGGCTATGCAGGCTAATTTCTTATTGAACTATATTGTAAAGTGCTAATAAACTATTATTGGATATGCGCTATATAAATAAATTCTTATTTAATAACAGTGTTCTTTCAAGTAAATGTCCAAGTAAAAGCTATTTGATGTAAGTACCCCATAGCATTACACTGTGAACACCGCCATGGGTGAGATGATCGCCCACTCACACAGTATCCATCAGAACGCAAGTCTTTTTCTAGAAGTGATGTGAACAAACAAATATCATTGATTTCATTTTCAGGAATGACGAGATCCATTTTGGGCAGTTCACACCCAATGTAATAGCTGAGGTGGTTCCCAGTCTCATCTGAGCAATAAAAGTTATGTTTGGGATGATGTTTTTTCTCAGATGTTTCAAGTTCTTGTTTGGAATGGATATTACATGGTGAAGTAGCAGAGATATCATCCTGTTTAGAAATATACCTTACAGCAGTAATCATACATTCTTGACCAATGGAAAATCTGAGAACATCACCGTACTTCTGACATACTGCATTGAGAAGCATTTGCTTCCAATGTTCAAAATTGTCTCCCATTTTTGATTTCTGATCGTTTATCTTTGTAACCACCATGACTGATGGGTAACATTCCAGTTGAGCCATCAGCCTTTCAGTTCTGTAATACTTAGCTTCCTGGTACACTTGTAGAGCAACTGGTGATGGCGGTATTATAGATGCATCGCGCAGGTAGTTCAGGATGTGTCCAAAGTACTTGCCATCACGGTCTATGAAGTATCGGCCTTCGTCGTCAACTTCCAAATCAAATCTTCCACTGAACATGGATGACAACATGGAGTTCTCATCAGAGAGCAGAGTGGCAAGCCGTGTAGTAAAGATGTGCCCTCCCACATTTAATGTAACAATCGAAGGAAGCTGAAAAAATAAAGCAAGAACGTCTTTAACATATTTTTCACCCAGTTGTAAAATGCGCTGCACAAGATCCAAATTTTTCTAGCCTGTGAACAGGCACTCCAAGGGGTGGGGAGAGGAGGAAAGAGGGGAGGGAAAAGGGAGGAGGGGACTGGGCAGGAGGGGAAGGGACTGGGGAGGGGAAGGGGAGGGGTTCCTTCCCCTCCTCCCCAGTCCTCTCCCCCTTCCCCCTCCCCTTTTCTGCACTATTTTCCATTCTCGTACCCAGAGCCCACTCCTCATTTGGTTTGTCGTTGGCTCTCATTCTCGTACCCAGTGCCCACTCGTCATTTGGTTGGTCGTGGGCTCTGGGAAACCCTGAAATTTTAGCGAATTTCATTGGCTGATGAAATCAACAATGACTGATCGTATTTATTTGATTGGTCCATGAGATCAACAAAGATTCAAACTTGCAAGGCGAAAGGAATGACAGCGACGGTTGTAGCAATTTCATACAATATTATTTTCAAAAACTATATACCTTTTTGAATAATAAATCAATGGAAATGAGAGTGACTCATTGACTGTGTAGACATAAATTCGTAAAGGGAGATCTAACAATACATAAATTATAAAAGTAACGGCTACAGACACAATCTGGACACAATCGATCGTACTCGCTTTGAGTATTCAAAGGAATATTTTTATAATTCAAGAGAAACAATAACCTGAAAGCGGAAGACAGGAAGGCTCACATGCAAGATTATATTAGAACATGTATTTATCGTCCAGCCTTTATCGCAACAGAGCCAGAGAAGAACCGGTGCAGTGATGAACGTCGATGTACTTGTTACATTGTTTGAATATTCAAACCGCTATATTTTAGAGAAAATGTCACTTTATCACTGTGGTTCGCCTGTGTTCAAACCAACGTATTCACTACGTAGCCAGTAGACTCTTCCACACGGTACCCGCTCTCAGCGGTCTTTAGTATGAGCATGCGCTCTGACGACTTGGTCGTCAAAATTTGACGACCGAGCAACAGGGTTTCCCAGAGCCGACGACAAACCAAATGAGGAGTGGGCTCTGGGTACGAGACTGCACTATTTTCTGAAATAGCTCCCTAAAATCTAATGTTGTTTTTCGATTGTATTTTTGCCGTTTACTGACCCATTCTGAACTGGCATTGTCAACTATGGAAATTCTGTTTTAATTAAATTGTGCAAGTAATAGGCTAAAACTACTCAAATATTTAATCTACCAAAATAGCTTTATTATGAAGCCCGAGTTCACGCAAGTAGAGCGTCTAGTTATTCGTTCACAGGTGACCAGTACGCCGTTTACACGGAACCGTCTCTTTAATTGAATAATATTTTGTATAGAATGTTTGTCCGGATAGCATGTCCCGTGTGAACGGAACGCCTAAACGTACAACTTTTTGAACGGTTAAAAATTCGTCCGGTACCGTGTGAACGGTGGTGCCTTTAGGGACCGGTCATTAAATATCGGGGGGGGGGGGGGGGGAGAAAGTGGAGGAGAAAGTGGGGGGGTCTTGGATTTTTTTTACTAATGTGAGGGGGGGGTCCCAAAGAAAAAATTGATAAAAAGGGGGGGATCTTCGAATTTTCTGAGAGCGTACAGACAGAAAAAGAGGGAGAACTGATTTGTCTAATAAATAATTAAAGCTGACAACAGCAAACAGTCAGTTAAATCTATAAAGAAATACAGTGAAGGTTCAATTTTTAACTGGTTCAAATGTTTCACTGATAACAATTTCCTGATACACTGTAGTACATCCCTTTTTATAAATAGTCCAAGAAATACTAAAAGTCTCTCATTTTTGCTAGTATATCAGAAGCCCATAAGTAGGAGCATCCATGCTACATATTGGGTCTATGTCACTTTTGCTATTTTTAGAACACGATTTCTCGAAATCATAGTGACCAATCACTGTGCACTTCCGATCCGGTTTTATTTGCAGCAATTAACTCGTTTTATTTGTTGCAACTCGTTTTATTTGCAACGACTCGTTTTATTTGCTGGAACTTGTTTTATTTGCAGCAACTCGTTTTATTTGTTGCAACTCGTTTTATTTGCAGTAACTCGTTTTATTAATTTGCCACAACTCGTTAATTTGCAGCAACAGTGATTGGTCAATTTCGTGTTCTAACTGAAATAGCCCGGCTAAGCTTGGCAAACTTGTTCAAACGCTGTGACAAATTTTAATGCTACATGCGATGCTCTTACTATATGGGCTCCTGCAACAATATAATGCAAGAGAATATGAGGTCATATTCAGGGGCGGATACAGGGGGGAGGTGGATTTGGGGCCACCCCCCTCTTAGAGGTTTAACTGATAGAAAATATGAATTAGAAGTTTTGTAAGTGTTCTAACACTCCCTTTCATGTTTCGCATTATTACACAGTTTAGGAGAAACCGGTTGTAAACCAGCCTTGGTCAGAGCAGAGCACGATTCATAGCGCGTTCTTACGGACTTTCGTGAATTAAAGGATTGTCCGAATCGATTCAACCATCGAAATTCTCAAGTGTTGGTTTGCTGAGACAGTGTAGGAAGTAATTAGTGGTACGCGTAAATCACAAATAACTCTTGGAGAACGCTGGAAATAGCATTTCCGAGCCTCTCAGTATAGATTTCAGAAATTTTCTGGGGGGACATGCCCCCATACCCCACTACCGGCTCACGCCTACGGCGCTCGCTACGCGTCTCCCCCACCGCTTGGCCTTTGCTACGGTCCTGGTTCACTTTTGTGGACCAGCAAAAAAAAGGCTAGCTACGCTCCTGGCGTCAATAAACACCGGGCCTGGACAATTATAATCAGTCGACTCTCTGATGGAGAATATATACCTTGAAAGAGCTTTATGATTATCCACCCCCCTTTGTAATCCTGGATCCGCCCATATTCATTAGGTCATATTCTCTTGTATAATGTTACTTTCAGTATTTTTGTCCTTTTAAAAATTCACTACTAGTTAAAAAATCGAATAACTAATTAACTCAAAACACAGATTATAAATCCCTACACCTATAGATATCATTCACATCCACAAAATATCTTTTTGACAGTTAGGATTTGTAGGTCCTAGCTTGTGGTGGACCAAAAAAACTCTTGCTTGAACCGATGGAAAAAGTACCTGTGCGACAGTGGTGAAACCAGCTTAACAATGCCTATACACCGAATTCATAATGGCGTATTTTTAGTTTGGCAATATGATACGTTTCTGGTACAAGTGATCACTGTCATCTAAAATAGTACCTATACGAAATAAACACTTTGCTGTAGACAAAATATCATCGGAGTTATGACAGATCATGAATAGAGAGTTTTGTATGTATTTTTCAAGTGAGTCCTCACCAGCCTTGTTTTGGTGCAATTTCACAATTTCAAATGTTGATATCTTCTGAAGGATTTATTATTTGGTTTCAAAACTCACACACATGGTATTTAGATGATCACATAAATATTCTATCAAATATTTACTTTTCCCAAAATGATATTATTATTATTATGATGATGATGATGATGATATGTTTTGGCTTTTATACAAATTAGAAGCAGCCAATTATGAATTCGATCTATAACAGATAGCTAGAACCTGATCTGAGTGTTTTTCAAATGAATGGGGGCACAGAAGGGGGGGGTCTTGAAATTTTTACCAATTTCAAAGGGGGGGTCTTCAGAAATTAAAAAAAAAAAAGAGGGGGTCCGGAAGCAAAAACCTAAAAAATGACTTTCTCCTCCAGCCTGCATAATTGTTGTCGGGTTGAAAATCATGAAAGCTACGACCAAAAGGAATTCTGGGAAATTAAAACTCTCAAATAACACCGTCAAATCATCGACCTTTTTATCCAGACTTGTAGGATCTTAGTTAAATAGCTCATATACCTTCAAAACTACGAGAACATTGAATATATCTGAATGTAATGCGGCTCATGAACTGATTTCCCATCCATCCTTGCGGTCTCACCTTTTATGATTTATGATTTTCAACCCGACAACGATTATGCAATTAGCTATATTAGTACAAAATGTACACAAAAGATTCTATGTAGACGAGATTAGAGAGGGCCCTGGGGACGAGGTTCTATTGTTGCCTGTGGTGTCACGTACGCTCGCTTGTTTCACGATACCAACAGAAATAATACAATGACAGCCAGAAACACCGATGTTGGCGGGCTCGATCGTATTGAACTACAATAAACATAGATAGAATATACATATATATACTTTTTTTCCTTCATTATATTCTTGTAATTCCTGTGGTATTGAAATATTTGAACTAAAACTTGAACGGCAAAGAACCATATTCGAGTTTTGTCGTTCACTCGTATATTAAAATAGAGCAAACTTCAATCAGAGCTAGGTTTCTCAGGACAAAAAAATCCTAGTATGAAAGGTAGACACGCAGGAGAGAGCTAAGACACTCAAATTTCAAAGAAATCAGTTTCCCTGTGAGACCGTCGAACCCATGTTTGGTCGGATGTCAAATCATATCTAGCAAGTGTTCCATAGATCACAGTACGATTCTAGTATGGAAATATCTTTGAAAACATGCAATGGCTTTGGTTTCTTACCTGCTTTTCTTTAGTCATAACGGTAAAACCAGTATTAAATACAAGCACACAACTTTATGGCTGACGGGCAGTGACTGACTACAATCAAACACGAACTTTTATCTTTTATAGTGTTCTAGTCACGTCCGACATGAAGCATGTCACACAACACGTACCGGCTACACGTCCAGCACGCATCGGCAAAGTCACGAAATAGAAAAACTACGGCAAAAAAGCAACTGATGATACAATTGAAAGCATGAATGTTGTAAAACAACAACTAATCAAACACTAAAAATGTAGTTAAAAAGGAGAAGATATAAACAGCTAGAACTTCCAACCGAATATATTACGTTGCGTGTTCATGTAAACGGTGCCATTTATAGTATGTGTAGTTAATTCATCACGTACACTGCACGCACGTGGAAAACTTTGCGAAAAGGGCTTGGCACAGTTGGCAGTACAATTTACTGGTAAATTTGTTCATTAAACGGTATTTTAATTAAAAGTATAATAAATAAAAAAATAGGCATAAAACCCAAATAGACAATCCGCCCAAAATTCTTGAAATACAGCTTGCATAATGTATCTTCAACCTGAAGTTTTATGGGAGGTTTTATGGGAGGTTTTATGGAATCTTCTTCTAACGTCAAAATCTATCACGAGTGGCCGTCAAACCGTCATTTTACTTGCTCAAAACTTCAATTTTAGACGGCGGTGAAGTCTAAATATCTGTCAAATATAAGTTACTTAGGGACCGGTCATTATTAATGTAGAATTATTTTTCCGGAAGATAAAGTTTGCCAAGGCCCCCCCCTTAAGGCACAAGAATGGCGAGCAGCCCCCCCCCCCCATAATCCACATTTTAGTGATGACCCCCCCCCCCCCCCCCCCCCCCCCCAACTCTTCATATCGTCTTCACTTGTCATGCGTCCACTTGTGGAAGTTGTTTGGGGAGTAGGTGGCTCATTATCTTCTTACTAGTGAAACAAGGGTGCTTTGCACTTGATTCATATGAGCTGATTGGAAACACTATGGAAAGACTTGAACTGATATAAGATTTGAAAGTATGCAGTATATGATGAAGCAAAATGTTAAAATATCAATCTAGATCTTTCCATAGTGTTTCCAATAATTTTATAATTAGGCCATGGATCTGTTTAATTACTTTTACTCTGGTTTTATTATACCAGTGGCCTGTGTTATTCTCTTTCAGAATCAATTAATCATTCTAATAAACTTGTTTGTTCCTCAGTGGCTTTGTTCACATTAAGCCTCAAGGAAAACTCAATAATCCACCCCCCCCCCCCCCCCCCTTCTGATAGTTATTTTAATCATGAGGCACCCCCTGTCCTATTTAAAAAATCACCTGACCCCCCCTATGATTCCCCCCCCCCCCCCCCCTACATTAATAATGACCGGTCTCTTATAAACAAACAAACTCGGCAAATGTCATCTAGTAGTTGCTTGAAGAAAAACTAACAGACTTAGTTAGCTCGAACATTTTGTAGATCTTGACGGCCACTACGTCACACGTAAAACCTCCCATTGTAAACTGAAAATGTATGCAAATACATTATTTTACAAGTAATGAATCATCCAACCTTCAAACCAACATTCGATCTAATTCCATTACTTAGCTGCCTCGTACCCAGTCGCTTCTTCGGAGGGGAAGGGGAAGGGGAGGGAGACGGGAAAGCGAAAAGAACTGGGGAGCAAAGCACCATGGGAAGGGATTAGAGGGGATCGCAAAATCGCAAAGGAGCAAGGGAAGGGCGAAGTATTAAAACGATAACATTTTGGGTGAATTTTTTTGTCTATTATATATATCGATCCAGATCTCGAGAACGACCGACTTTTACAGTAGTTTTAGAAAAAGAGACATGTTTTGGCAGTACATCTACCATCGTCAGTGTATAGTGGGACAGATTAACAGTATACCAAGGGATGAATGAATGAATGAATGAATGAATGAACTTTATTTAGACACGGAATCAAAAATCACTAAAATTAAAATTAATTACAAAGTGCTCTCCCTTTGAGCCGTGTAAAAAGATAATTCTACATAATTATTATAATATATGGAACTTGTAAAGAGGTTAATATATATTGATAGTTAAATATTGTTGTTGAAGGATGTTAAGGTGGTGGCCTGCTTGGCTTTAGAGGGGAGACTGTTCCATAGACACGCTCCACGATAAACAAAGCTCTTTTTTAGGGCTTCCGTTTGAGGCCTTGGAATAGAAACATTTTCATTTACGCCTCTGATGTTATGAGAATGTACCGTATTCGTTCGAAAAAAATTTTCATGAAGATATTCCGGTACTTCTTTATTCATTGTCTTGAACATGAGCTTCTTGAAATGTCGAGAACATCTCTCCTCTAAAGACAGCCAGTTTAAGTTCTGAAGGATCTGGGTAGATCGAACACTATAGTCAGCACCTGTTATTACACGGGCTGCCCTATTTTGTAATTTTTGGAGGTTAGTAGCCTTTACCAATATTACCCCAAACAGTGCTACAGTAGTCTAGATTTGGTAGAATTAACGATTTGTAAATCGTAATCAGCACTCGTTGAGGAAGAATTGATTTGAGTCGCCTTAGAGCAGCAAGCGTTTTAGAAATTTTGCCTGATATCTCAGATACATGATGCGTTTCCCATGTCAGTTTTTCATCTAAATGCACGCCTAGGCATTTGTAAGTCATTACACGCTCAATGAGTGTCCCATTAAGATTAATATTGGTCTCAGAGGGTAATGACAAAATTTTCTGTCTGGTGCCAATAAACCGATGCATTTAGTTTTCATGACATTAAGGCTCAGTTTATTAGCGTCGAGCCATTGTTTCAATTTAATAAGATCGTGATTGATAGAGGGAAACAAGTCGTCTTGGTCCGTTAAGTTGGTATCATCAGCGTACATGCGGGCAGTAGATGACAAATTGCAGTTGGGTAGATCATTAATGTATAGTAGAAACATCAAAGGACCAAGAATTGACCCTTGTGGTACCCCACAACTTAGATTACATGAGTTCGATGTTATATTGTTAACTACTGTGCACTGTGATCTACCAGCAAGATAATTTCTGAATAAATTCAGACTTTGGCCTCGAAAACCATAATACTCCATCTTACTTAAGAGTATGACATGGTCAATGGTATCAAAAGCTTTTTTTAGATTAATATTATTGATCTAATAAAAGCTTTTGATACCATTGATAAAAGGATAGCATTTGTCAAACCATTGTCCATGTTTAAATACCAAGTATTAGTGGCATCAAGGAGTGCCGTTAAAGTTGAGTGGAGGGACCTAAATGAGCCCGATTGGAATTTAGCCAACATCTTGTGCTTGTCAGTAGCTATACATTTGGTTAAATATAGCTTTTTCAAAAACTTTTGAGACCACAGGCAAGACAGATATAGGTCTGTAGTTTCCTGGATCAGATTTTGGACCATCTTTGTAAATCGGGGAAACTCTAGCCTGCGTTTCATCCGAACAAACCCTCGTTTGTTCGAGGGTTTGTTCGGATGAAACGCAGGCTAGGAAACTCTAGCCTTTTTCCATTCACTGGGGAGACACCCTATTGCAATAATTCGGTTAAATACATGTGTCAATGACGTGACAACATAAGGCAAAGCTAGCTTCAGGAGTCGCGTAGGAATGCCGTCAAGGCCCTCGCTTTTTCCTGATGGTAGTTTCCCAACAAGATTAATAACCTCCTTGGTAGTCAATTCTTTTAGTAGAAAAGAGGTTTCAGATCGACACATATATTCGTCGAATGTTGCATTTGGGGTGACAATTTTAGACGCTAGATTTGGACCTATATCGGTGAAATGTTTATTAAACGCATTGCTGATCTCAATAAATAATATAAATAACAAACGAATTAGAATGTAATGGTGTGAGCCATGGGAATTATACAATAAGTAGCTTAATGCTGGACTTAGCGCTTCTTCTCCACATCCTTTGGGAGAAATCTTCCCTTGACGCGCAATGGAAAACATTCTATATTTCTAAATGCAAAGCGATTAATTAAGGAGCAATTTGAATAATAATCAGTTACGTCACAGCTCTGCAGAGTTCATACTATGCGATGTAATACAGCTCTTATGCAGCACATTTCACAATGTCGGCTTATTATTATATCAATTTTTGTCAGACCGCTTAAACAAGGCAATATTAATATTTTCAAAACTTTGAAAACCAAAGTGAAATTTAAATCCTTAAATTTTACGAGGATCCTTGTGTTTACTTGTGTATAATAATAATATGAGCTAATAATAGTACGAGCTAATGTCAGGGGCGGATCCAAGGGGGGGGGGGCATGGGGGGCTGGTGCCCCCCCCCCCCCCCCCCCCCCCCCCCCCCCTTGAGTTGGGCCCGATACATATTCGCCCACGTTTCCCCACCATTTGATGCCCAGAATGGATGTAAATTGCATCGAGCTTCTAGATTTCAAAATTTTCTGGGGGAGCATGCCCCCACACCCCCCTAGAAGAAGGGGCCTTACGGCCCCTTAGTGGTGCACCTCCCTTTCAAAATCTCTAGATCCGCCCCTGAATGTAGTTATATCAACCAATCATCTGCTAGTGATATGGCCCTCCTTGATTAACCAATCACAGTCAAGTATTTTGGTCCTCTATGCATGTTATAAGTAAAGTTAATGAAGAAAATAAGAATTAAGTCAGGTGTACAATGAATTCATCTTTTATTGACTTTTTGAAAGTACATGTATTGACAATTAGCCTGAGTAGCATGCAGCCTTTGAGGGAACAAGTTTATTAACTTATAGATTTTCTGCTCTTTCTCAGTTGCTATTGAGATTCCTAGCCTACAATGTAGCTATTACGCCTCACCCTTGACAATATCTGATTGAGCACGTTGAACAAATTCCGTCCAGGAACCATCATACAATCTAGTATCTTTTTTACCACACAAGAATGCAGCAAACAAGATCCCAGATCCAGTAATTCCTGATCCACAGCTTGTCACCAAAGGTTTTAATAAATCAACATCGGCAACAGAAAACATTTGTTTCAATTCTTCTGGATTTTTGAAACATTTTGTCGAGGGATCAATACATTTTCCATATGGAAAATTAACACTTTTTGGCATGTGACCACTTGACAGATCTGGGCATGGCTCTGGTTCTTCCCCAGTAAATCTTCCTTTTGGCCGAGCATCGATAACCTTGACTGGATTGTCTGACTTTATGTTCTCCATAATGAACTTAAAGTCACACACAAGGTTTGGATTTAGGATAGCTTTGAATGGAGGATTGTCTAAGGAAGAAAAATAATATAAATAAGATGAATAAAAGATAACATCATTTAAACAGAATCGACAACAACATGCTACTATAATCGATGATCAATGAACAAGTACCAAAAATCAAAATTCCTTATATTTTAGACAAAGAACTACCTGTACATTAATAGGAACTAGTTGAACCTCTCAACAACGGTCACTTCGGGATGTGGCCGTTGCGTGGAGGTGCATGGCCTTAGTTTATGGGGAGGTTTGAAAAACAAATAAATGTATGGGCTTGCTGTTGTTTGGGACAGAAAACCCTGGCCGTTATAGAGAGGTGGCCATTGTGGGGAAGTGGCTGTTAGTAGAGGCTCAATTGTACTTCAGAAAATAGTACTAAAATGTTGGACAAATTTCGAGTTGTCATGTATCAAGTAGTTGAACATTTTTGCATTTCAAGTGTAGGTCCACATATTCACTTTGTAAGTGCTGAGTCAGTCATTTTTTCAAGGGAAAAAAATATTTACCAACTTTAGGTCAGTCCATATAGTGAAAAACTGTGCCCTCGGCCTTGAAAGTGCTGACCTTGGATCAGCACATTCAAGACCTCTTTTTATCTAAAAAAAGAATTAGTTTTTCTTCTTTTAGTAAGACTACATGTATATAACAAAACACCCAAAGACAAAATGTATTTCCTCAAGAAAGTTACATGGTAGATATCTCTTGTATTAGCAATCCATTCTCCATTCACAACATTCTCTCGGGTACAAGAAAATACAATGCACTTATATCACTGAATAACCATATGACGATTTCAAACCTTTATAACTCGCCAATGCAAAGCTCAAATCACAAAATACTGAACCAACCCACTATTCACTTCATATGTAATCGATTTTCAAAAGAAAAAAACGTCATACAGTATGCACTTGACATTCCACAGGAAGCCCAAGTAATAAACTTTCTAAAACGTTATGCACCTATCAATGTTAAGCCCGATTGGGGGGGGGGGGCAACCCCGGGACGACGTGGGGTTTGATTTAAAATCGATTCTCTGTATCAAAGTAGCCATACCACGGGACAAAAACTAAAAGCAAACTTCCCCACCCTGGGGATCTATAAAGTGTTCGTCCGCCATTTTGAATTGGGGCAAACGCGTGAAAATTTATAGAAATTTGGATCACTCGATCCCTTGATTTTAGAAAAGATGTTTTCTTTGTTATTTATAACCTATAATATGATGGGTATTGGAAAGCTACAAATCGAGAAAAAAAGATTTTTGTTTTCAAAATAAAACGTTCGCCACGTGAATATGTAAATTAGCTCGAAATTTTAAGATACATTCGTGGAAAGAAGATTGACTTGTAGTCTGACAACTGGCATGCATGCTTGCTGATTATTACTCGGACACTCCCGGAGGAAGTCCGAGCTATAAAATGCGCTTTCTTTTTATTTTTGGTTGTACACTAAATGCAAAGAATGTGATGGTATCGGTCAGGAATGTCTGTTTCAAGGTTTCGATTGGCTGAAAATGGGGGCGATGATATCCGAACGCATAATGAAGTAATTCTATGCTCAAACAGGTCAAATAGTTTCTGAGCGTATATAAACTAAATCCAAAGTATTGTTCGCTCTAGGGTCATCGTTAATAGAAGTGCTAACTCAACATTCCACGACTACCGACTAGAAGTGCTGTGTAGAAGCTTGTGCTGTATCGAGAGAGAAGCACTTGTGTTTTAAGCAAATCAAATGAACTGAAAAGCAAATCAAATGAACTCCAAAACTATGGTGTGTGTCGATGAGCAGAGATAGAGATCTGCGAATAGTCGACGTTTCGTCTGAAATACGTACTTGCATAATTGGGATGTATATTCATGCTTAGATGGTTCTGATAACATTCTTGCTGTGTTGAGGTCACTACGAAATTCGATCACTTGTCTGAGACTTCAGTTGTCTAGCTACGGGAAGGTCTTGTTGGTTTGTTTGGCTATAACATTTAGGGATTACGCCTACAGGCATATCATTTCGGCTACTGCATTATCCTTTATAACAATGTCCGAGTATATGCTCATTGAGCGTCTTGTTGAAGTTTAAATTTTGAAAATCCAACAAAATCGAGCGGAGTTACGGCAAGTCGAAGTGATCCAGATTTATATAAAATTCCACGCGTTTGCCCCAATTCAAAATGGCGGACGAAAGCGTGAAGTGGCTTATGGCTACACATCCTGTCCTGGGGCGGAAAAAAAAACGATCAAAGTCCCCACCTCGTCCCAGGGTCCCCCCCTCCCTCGGGCTTAACATTGATAGGTGCATTATTGGAACTCACTTTGTGCACAGCACGCCTGTCATTACTTGGGCACTTCCAGAGGAAGCCCGAGTTATAAAATGGGCTTCTTTTTTTTCCCGTTGGCCACAAACGGGTGTCAAATACATTACGAACGCCTATTGAACTACATGTAAATCCGAAAGTATGATTTGCTCAAACGGGTCAAATAGTTTCCGAGCGCGTATCAAATTAAATCTGAAGCATTGTTCGCTCTACGAATGCAGGCTATGAATGCCACAAGGAAGCCATCCAACTCGAAGGAAAGAAATATGCTCATCTCACATACCGTACAAACACACAAGCTGTTCGTAGTAGGCCCGATAGGCCCACAGCATGAATTCCGAAATTAGGCAAAGAGACATCAGCTTCGTTGAGCTTCATCAGATCATAATCTGAATCTCTGAATCGTCTAGATGTTAAAATACGAAGTTCGGGATGACCGATTTCCCGAACATTCTTGAATAATCATTGTTTTACATGTCCAAAGCTAGAGAGCAAGGATTTGATTTTCCAGTAGATGTTGTTTTGGTCGTCTGGTCCGTGTCGCTCGGTCCTTTGCGAGTGCTTTGCTGACTGCAGTCAATGTGCAGTCACGTCGTGGGGAGCAACTTCAGAATACCCCGCAACTAGTCAAGCACTAGTGGCACTCTTTGAAAACGACGCAAAATACAATAGGTTCTATTGCTATGCAAATTAGTTGTGGGGGTATTCTGAAGTTTAGCCAAAATGAAACACATTTCTGAGAAATATAAATGATGAAGTTTATTTTATTCCTCGTTTGAAGAATTCCGAAGGAATCGTAAAAATCGTACTTCAAAACAGGCCATTGTCATCAACGCCACGGAAATTAATAAAGCAAGGTAAAGTACGAAATTCAGGGATGATTTTGGAACACTTTTATTTGACCGATTTTCCTCAACGTCGGCTTGGACATTCTTGAATAATCATTGTTTTACATGTCAAAAGCTGGAGAGTGAGGATTTCACTGATCTCCCAGTAAATAGGTCACTAGCTTGGTCCCGCTTGGTCGACCGTCTGATCAGCCTTCACGTCGTGACTGTAAACAATGAATTCTATTGTTTGTATTATCCAATCACAACAGATCTTGTAAGCAGCTGCGAGACAGCCGTGACTCAGCATAATAATATTGCTCCAAAACCCGATTTAACTTATCAGACAATAAAATGAAACACATATGATATCTTATCTACCTACATTGTGATTTACAAGTTGGTTTTCACTTCTATGCATAAGACAAATATAATTCCAGTGAATCTCAATGTCAAATATAAAACGTGTCGCCACGCAACCCACTAAACACGACTGCGAACAGTCTTCAATTTGCAAAGTAACTTCGGCTACTTCATTTTTCCTAGCTCTCAATGCCCGAGTATACGCTTATTGAGCGTCTTGTATTTCACTAACCTTTGAATGAGTGTTGTGCAGCAGGCCCGCTTTCAGTAGAGCAGCCCTCAGCACACCATTGCTGCAGTCCACCGTCCAACACAGAAACATTTTCATGTCCAAACGCACGAAAAGTCCACCAAACACGCGGCGCAGAGAAGACTCCAAGACCGCTTGAATCATACACCACGACATGGCTGCTGTTGGTGATTCCAAGGCTACTTACGTACTTGCTAAATTCAGCTTCGCTGGGCAGCATATGCTCGTATGGATTGATTTTGTCGCGACAATCGTCGATGTCAAAGAATCGAGCGCCTGGGATTCGCTTTTGAGAAAACTCTTTCGGGGGATCTCGCTTTGCAATCGGAAGAAACCATGACCCGTCTAGCACACGAAGACTGCTTGGGCTTTCTTTAAGCTTCTGTTGCAACCATGACACTCTAACCAAGGGTCTTGCACACATCTTATATATTATCTTGTTCGATCAGAATGAATAATGGCAACTGTCTCCTTGTTGCAATCTCATCAACACAGAGCCCACGTTCCTCTTGGTCAGCAACAACCACACCTCTCCTCCACAGACCCCCGCTCGGCCGTTGCTCGGCCGTTGCTCGTTGCTCGGCCGTTGCTCCGCCAATCTCGTCCCCATAGCCGTTATTTCTTACTGCGCATGCTCGATGAAAGAGTTCTATTATTGACGGGCTTCCTGTGGATTAACGCACGCATACACATGTTGCTGTAGCCGCTGTCCAGTACTCACGCTAACATGGGGAAAAAACAACATCAAAAAGATAAATTGTAAGTATTTTTGGTGAATTTAAATCATTATTTGTGATTATTTAGCAGTTTGCCATGATATTCCAGGTATATCACTAACAAGGAATGGAGGGAAGAATGGGGTGGCAAGAAACCAGGTAAATACACTGTATATTGATATGTTTATAGCTCTAATTTAAGCTTAAGACTTAAGCTTAAGCTTATTTAATAAAGGGTATAAGATCACTGTCAGTATAAGTTATAAGCTTAAATATGCAGTAAGAAGCTGTATAAGTGCGATTGTACATATATTGCTTTTTGGATTCACCTCAATCCAATATTTAACATATTATACAGTAAGTTTAAGTTATGAATCCAGTGTGAATAACGTGTTTATTTGTCCTTTAGATGTTGGTCAGAAGTCATCTTTCAGAAGACTGCCATTCTCCTGTTGCAGGTATGACATGCAGTACATTGTGTACATGTATATAAGCTTACAATTCTAGTTCATTATTCACATAATTTCTTATCACAATGGAATTGTGGCAAGATGCTCTATTAGAGTTTACTCTAAATTCTTTTGGATCAATTATTTTAATAAGTTATGTATGCTTAACGTACATGTATGTGGCACAGTGTAAAGATGATGATTTATTTATCAAACGAACCTCTGATGACATGCGTGATTATTTCTATTGAGCATGCCGTTGCTGACGTTCTGATCATGTTTGCATTACTTGTTAAACTCATCATTATCTATTTATTATTATTATTTATTTACGCGTGTTAACTGTAAATAGTTCCTGATTTAATAAATGTAGACTATGATTGCATGTGTTCACAATAATTATTGCAGTGTTCATGTATACATGTACATATAGGTCAATTTATTTATTGCCTGTTACCTCATGCATTTTAGACCCACCATCCATGTACATAGGCTGGGGCTGCTTATACATACACTGTACAGGCCCTCTGATATTACGCGATGGTGCGATTTCGCACAATTGGCCTCAAATCGCATCCGATCGCGTAATTTACCGATAGCCGCATAATTCATGAAAAATAGCACAATATGAACAAATCCAAAGCAAATATTCGCTTTATTTAAACTTTCATTGACAGTTGATCGTTATTTCAGAGTGATTTTCCTTTGAAAACACCTTAGGCCTAATGTAAACGTCGAACTTAAGTCGTGCCGATCCTATTAAAAATAAGCCTTCTCAGCAAATTATAATCATGGGACCATCATATTATTACTATCCATCAGCCTATTTAATAATAATAATAAAAATAATAAAGGTTTATGCAGTGTATCCACAAAATTAATAGGTTCGACTGAATTAAGTTCATGGTTCGGTTCGACGTTTGCCGAAGGCCTAAGAAACCCTCTACAACATGTTCGAAATGTGTCCAAATCAAACAACGTACGTACTAGAATGTACCAGGCGTTCTATCCGTAGATTGTCTTGGAGGCCTGGCACTAGTTATTTGGGCTTCCTGTGAAATGACCGAGTTACAAAATGGTGCAGGGAAAAATTGTCCGGGAAAAAGGCTGTTTTTTTTGACTGAATCATAAATATGCTTAAAAATAAAGAGCATTTTATAATAAACAAAATAATATATTACATTCCTTTATAAAAAGGTTAAATTAACCATTGGAAAAATCGCATAATTTTCCGCATAATTTCCCTTTTTCCCCGCACAATTTCGTTTTTTCCCCCGCACAATTTCCGTTTTTTCCCCGCAATATACATACGGGCTGCTTATACATAGTGGCACCTTATACATAGGGGCACCTTATACATAGGGGCACCTTATACATAGGGGCACCTTATACATAGGGGCACCTTATACATGGGGCACCTTATACATAGGGGCACCTTATACATAGGGGCACCTTATACATAGGGGCACCTTATACATAGGGGCACCTTATACATAGGGGCTGCTTATACATAGGGGCTGCTTATACATGGGGGCACCTTATACATAGGAGCACCTTATACATAAGGGCACCTGATACATAGTGGTACTGTATACATAGGTGCACCTCATACACAGGGGCACAGGTCTACAGAGGGTTTTACTTTAGTTAGACTAAGAATTTGCAATTTTCTCAAATCTAATCGATTTGTGAGCCCACTTCCCCCTCATGCTAGTTCCTATAGTCTGTACCTATTTATCCACTATTTCTACATACATGTACATGTAATGTCCTCTCCCCTTCACAATTCATTTATTGATTTGTTCCTCCATCCTTTTATTTTTTATTTATTTTTTCACGAGTGTTCAGGAACAGGTTCACAAGTGTTCAGGAACAGGTTCACGTGGTCGTGTGTTTTTTATGTTTTTATTTATTTTTTCAATTATTTTAGAAACTGGTTGCCATATTCACAAATACATCGCTTACTGTCAGAATTCCCTGTTTGTTTTTAATATATCACACATCAGCCCGGATATCCTGAGAGGTTTTTATACATATTCTCATATTCCTGCTTTTCTTACTCCACATCCACAGCACATCATGAACATAACTTCACATCTTGGCCCACTGTTAATTAATATGCAAAGTTGGTTTGAATACCTTGCGCTCTTGCTCTGGAATTTATTGCTGTCAATCATTAAAATTGTAATGAACACTAAATATTAGTACTGAGGCAGTTACCAGTGATACTAACCACATTGAAGTGAACCTGTTCCTGAACACACGACCACGTGAACCTGTTCCTGAACACTTGTGAACCTGTTCCTGAACACACGTGAACCAGTTCCTGAACACTCATGAACCTGTTCCTGAACACACGTGAACCAGTTCCTGAACACTCGTGAACCAGTTCCTGAACACTCGTGAACCTGTTCCTGAACACTCGTGAACCAGTTCCTGAACACTCGTGAACCTGTTCCTGAACACTCGTGAACCTGTTCCTGAACACTCGTGAACCTGTTCCTGATCTGAACACTTGTACTGTGAACCTGTCAAGTTCATGAGAGTTCACCAAGTGTTCTTGAACTGATTGATGATTAACTTTTCATGGACACTCGATGAATGTTCATGAACATTCGCCATAGTTCGATCATGACTTCATGAACCCTCTGTATATAGTCCCTACTAATACACCCTCTGTATATAGTCCCTACTAATAAACCCCCTGTATTGTAGTCCCTACTATTAAACTCTCTGTATATAGTCCCTACTACATGTAATAAGCCCTCTGTATATAATCCCTACTACATGTAATAAACCCTCTGTATATAGTCCCTCCTAATAAACCCTCTGTATATAGTCACTACTGACATGTAATAAACCCTCTGTATATAGTCCCTACTAATAAACCCTCTGTATATAGTCCCTACTACATGTAATAAACCCTCTGTATATATCACTGTAAAAGATGCTTCTTCCACGTAAATGGATTTATATTATCCAAGCTTTCGGGCCTCTGGCCCATCATCAGGGAATGAATGGATTCTACAAAATTCAGTTAGAAGATTCTGTATAAAAACAAACAAAACAAACGTGATTGTAGTGCGAGCTAATTAATAGGCGGCTACGCGCGCGCAATTACTACAAGACAATTCTTAGCAAAGTTCTACTTGTCCACAAGAGGAATATAATTCCCTGGAACTACCCTCCCAGAGTCTCTATTGAATAAAGCATTTTTGTTCTTTGCTATTTTCCATGCCTCTGTCCATTTCCTTTGGACCCAGGAAGATTCAGTAGCAATGATCTTTGTATCGTCCCATGCGATGTCATGGCCTTCTTTCGTGGCGTGTTCTGCCAATGCCGACGCCTGTGTCTTGGCCAACCTAACACTTGCCATGTGTTCCTTCTTCCTGGTGCCCAATGACCGTCCAGTCTCCCCTATGTACACCGCCTCACAATCTCCGCAAGGAATCTGGTAGACAACTCCGGTCTTCTTATTACACGGGATGGTATCCTTCGGCTTTGATAGCGATTGACGCAGTGTACATAAGGGCTTGACAGATGTTTTTATTCCATTGTCCTCCAGAACCCTTTTCACTCTTTCCGTTACACCATGAACGTACAGCAACGTAGCGTAGCCGTTGCACTCTTCCTCGTCACGTTCTCGTCGTTTGACTTCCCGCATATGAGTCCTTAGGAAGCTCCTGGGGTAACCGTTACCTGAATTTAAGGTTTGGAATACATGATTACGCTCCTTTAACTTTCCTTGATCTTTGGTAGGTAGTGATTTTGCTCTGCTAGCCAACGTTCTTACCACCGAAGCTTTGTGCTGTGCGGGGTGATGGCTATCAAAGTGGAGGTAGTGATCTGTATGCGTTGGTTTCCGGTAAATGGAGATGTCAATATTACCTTCTTCTGTAACAGTATTCAGAGTGTCTAGGAACGGTAGTCCTTTCGAAGAGTACCTTTCCAGAGTAAACTTGATATTGGGGTCTTGTGCATTTAGATGATTATGAAATGCTCTAATGTCATCTTTATTAATGACGCACACAATATCATCAACGTACCTCTTGTATACTCTTGGGGGATTTGGATACGTGGATAACGCGGTGTTCTCAAGACTTTCCATAACTAGGTTGGATACCACAACAGATACAGGCGAACCCATAGCGGTACCATGGATCTGTCTGTAGAACTTTCCATTGCACTGCAATTCAGTAGAACTCAAGCAGAAGGAAAGAAGATCACCAATGTCTGTTGTTGATAGTTGGGTGCGCTCAGAGAGAAGGGAATCCAAGTTGAGTCGGCTCTTGGCTTCAATAAGAGCAACATCAGTGGGAATTGAGGTAAAGAGCGAGACAACATCAAATGAGACTAACTCCTCATTTGGAAATGGACAGAGGCATGGAAAATAGCAAAGAACAAAAATGCTTTATTCAATAGAGACTCTGGGAGGGTAGTTCCAGGGAATTATATTCCTCTTGTGGACAAGTAGAACTTTGCTAAGAATTGTCTTGTAGTAATTGCGTGCGCGTAGCCGCTTATTAATTAGCTCGCTCTACAATCACGTCAACTTTGTTTTGTTTGTTTTTATACGTAATCTTCTAACTGAATTTTGTAAAATCCATTCATTCCCTGATGATGGGCCAGAGGCCCGAAAGCTTGGATAATAAAAATTCATTTACGTGGAAGAAGCATCTTTTACAGTGAAATAATGATACCCACGTACAACGACACTCTTAATTTAACCTCTGTATATAGTCCCTACTACATGTAATAAACCCTTTGTATATAGTCCCTACTAATAAGCTCTCTGTATATAGTCCCTACTACATGTAATGAACCCTCTGTATATACATTTAGTCCCTACTAATAAACCCTCTGTATATTATAGTCACTACTAATAAACCTTCTGTATATAGTCCCTACTAATAAACCCTCTGTATATAGTCCCTACTAATAAACCCTCTGTATATAGTCCCTACTAATAAACCCTCTGTATATAGTCACTACTAATAAACCCTCTGTATATACATGTAGTCCCTACTAATGTATGTGGTGTACTTTCAGTCTTTCTTTTCAGCCTTTTGAGAATCCACTCTGTACCAAGGATGGTGTTATTTATGATTTACTGTAAGTATATAATAAAAGTAAATTTCTCAATCTATATATATATGTAGGCATATTCACAGATAGACACAGTACAGCCCTTTAAGGCACACAGACAGACAGACAGACAGACAGACAGTAATGCAGTGATGGTAACTAAATGAATATTGTAATGTTTTGATTAGAAACATTGTACCTTACCTAAAGAAGCACAAATGTAACCCAGTCACAGGAGAGGTAAGTTTATTGATCAGCTGTTATTTTAAGCCCTGATTAGTGACATAAACCTGGCTACATCTTGTACTAATAATCAAGTAACAATTGGTACTTTCTTTGTTTTTCAGCCCTTGGAACTCAAAGACTTAATTCGATTAACTTTCTACAAGAATGCAGATGGTAATAATGGTTAAATAATAGGCATTGTATAATAGAAAAATAGATAATGATTTGTCATTGCTTTTTTGTGTGTATATACACCTTAGTATTCCAAATATCGTTGTCCGGGCCGAAAGCAACAAGCAAGAAGCTGATGACCGCAAAGGACTTTGGGAATCTCCTAATTAATTAATTAATCTGTGGTACTTGAGAAGTTATCCCTACGAGCGTTGAATAGCAATCATTTGGAACTATTCGGCCATTTGAAAATGCATGTTGTCAAAATGTCTATGGATGAATAAATGAATAAGGAGAAAGTCTGCCCTTTGCGGTCGTCAGCTTCTTGCTTGTTGCTTTCGGTGGGGACAACGATTTTTGGAATAGGTGTATATAGATGATTGCCTTCTAGGGAGGAAGGTGTAACTTAGTCCTCCCAGATTTCTTTGTGTTATTTTGCCTTATTCCAACCTGTTACATTACCCTTTGTTTACTACATGACTTGTATACTAATAGGGTATATACATGACAGTTATGTACATTGTACATGTACACTCGTTTGCAGTTCTAAATGTTGTAGTATACATTATTTTATACATAAATATCTAATGAAATACAAGATATCTATTAATGAGATGCAAAGTGTGAAACATCACTTATTTTCTTCTAATATATATCTGAAACATCAATTTTAGATTAGTATCGCAACCAGCAAGGACAACACAACAATTTTCAACACTATTTTGTGCTTGAACAGTTGTATTTTAGCATGTTTAACATTATTTTTGCATCTCATTAGATATTTGTATATTTGTATAAATGTATACTACAACGTTTCTGCAATCAAGTGTATATAGCTAATTGCATAATATCTTTAGCGAACTGAGGAGGTTGAGAAAACGAAACTAGTTTTCGCTAAGTAAGTTAATAAAGTGCGTAAAGGAATGAAATGAAGGTATAGAACCTCGTCTTATGTACTATGACATGCATAATCATTGTCGGGTTGAAAATCATAAAAGAATTCTGGGAAATTAAAACTCTCAAATAACACCGTCAAATCATTGACCTTTTTATCCAGACTTGTAGGATCTTAGTTAAATAGCTCATATATCTTCAAAACTACGAGAACATTGAATATATCTGCATGTAATGTGGCTCATGAACTGATAAATCCCATCCATCCTTGCGGCCTCAGCTTCTATGATTAATGATTTTCAACCCGACAACGATTATGCAATTAGCTATATCCTCTACTAGAGGATACATAGTCGGTACTTAATTTCTTTTTATCTTACAATACATATTTCATTACCTTTTCTTCATCTTATAAGAATATAGGTGTTGTCTCTGGCTTGAGTTTATATTGAAAAGTTATTTTTCAAACAGACGTTTCGGTCTCTGACCAGAGACCTTCTTCAGTGTGATGGAAAACGTTAAAATACAATGTTTTCCATCACACTGAAGAACGTCTCTGGTCAGATACCGAAACGTCTGTTTTTCAATATAAACTTCAAGTCAGAGACAACACCTATATTCTTATTATTATGTTACCTGACTGTAATTTCACAATTTTTAAATTTCTTCATCTATTTACTTGTATCTATTTCGTTTGTAGGTAAATACCACTGCCCTGTCACATATAAAGTGTTCAATGCAAACACTAATATTGTAGCAATCAAACCCACTGGAAATGTATTTTGCTTTGAGGTAATTATATTTCATTTGCACAAAAACTGGACAATTTGAAAAGTTGCAAAATAAATACAGGATATTACACAGCAGCGTGAAGATATGAATTTTATTTTCAAGTGTAAAAACAATATTTTACGAATGAGTGCAGCGTAGCAGCCATGCAATTCTATTTTTACTATATAGACACTTTCACTTTCAGTGGGAAATATGACAGGAATTTGAAATGGCGGCATGGAGACCTATCCTCACTAGCAAGGTTATGGAAAATACGCCACTATAGGGTCCCAGATGTAGTTTCATATGAATTTTACGAGTCAGTGGTCTTTAATTCAGTTGCTATGATTTTTTTTTACTCTTTTTATTTTCACTGTTCTATTTATTTTATTTTATTTTTATTTTATTTTACTTTTTTTTACTAAAAGCCTAAAGGCTCGTGCAATTACGACAACTTTCAAAACATTACTCGTATCTATTAATTACGAATTGTACTAAAGGTTGTGCGATTTCCTATACAAAATGCTTGTGCCTAGTAATACCCAATAAGAATACAATTTAAAGTGCTACTTGGACGAAAATCGATTGAAATTTAATTTAGCTGAAACTTCATTGAATAATTCTTCAAGGGTCTAATTATAATAACTAGTTAAAATCTTTATTCGATATTCCAGAGAGAAGTACTATATTTTTATGAATCTTTAGAGGTGTCAGTGACGTCATCTACTCAACCCAACATTCAGCTCCATACATTTCTTTGTATTTTGTGATAATGTAAGAAAACTCCTTCACCCAAACTTTTAGCTTCATAGAAATAAAATAATTCAAGAAACTAAACACAAAGAAATGTATGGAGCGAAGCTGTGTTGATTGTTGGGGTTGAGTAGATGACCTCACTGACACTTCTAAAGATTCATAAAAATGTAATACTTCCCATATGAATTTTAAGAAAACACATTAACCAGTAATTGTGTGACTCTTTGAGATTATTTCAGTGAAGTTTCAGCTAAATTAAATTTCGATCAATTTTCATTCATAGACAAGTAGCACTTTAATGTAGGCTTGAATGCTGTGTCTTCAAC
Source organism: Actinostola sp. cb2023 (assembly GCA_033675265.1). Lineage (NCBI taxonomy): Eukaryota > Metazoa > Cnidaria > Anthozoa > Actiniaria > Actinostolidae > Actinostola > Actinostola sp. cb2023. Next base: position 1,033,534 of record JAUJYZ010000412.1, on the reverse strand, counting down.
CCGAAGTTAAATTATTGAAAAACTGCCAAGCTTTTGGGTTAAATGCCCATGACATCTAAATGCTTAGCATCTAATACATCACCACTTCTATTGAGTAGCCATGAACAATGGTTCCTTCTATTGAGTAGCCATGAACAATGGTTCCAAGTCAAGGTTGCAGTGAATGTATAAAAACATCGATGCCAACCTCGACTTGGAACCATTGTTCATGGCTACTCAAGTATACAAACGGAAACAAACAAGCAAGGTTGTGTGCAAACAAACTGAACAAGCTCATGCAAAACAAGAAATACCTGAATGATGCACAAGGAACTGACTAAGAGTAGATAGATGGAAAGAAAACGGTGCATGTGGATTAGTTAGATAGAAAATGAGGAATTTACTGAAAATAATTCAATAAATAGAATAATAAAATTAGAAATAAATAAAAATAATTAAATGAATGAACGAATGAATGAATACATGAATGAATAAATAAATAGACTGCACAATTAAATATATGAAGTAATAATCTAATATCTATATACAGTCATTTGCAAAAATTCTGGCCACCACGATATATCAATATATATCAATATATCGGTTGCATTATGGGTAATCAAATAATACTATTTTGAGATTCCAAACTTTTTAAATGAAGCAAAACAACAAACGTAAGACTAAAATAAACATTATACTAAATATTTCTACCAACTTTGCTGGCGTTAACCCGCTTTAAGAGGAATTTTTGATTATTTAATTACCCATAATGCACCCGATATATTGATATATTGATATTTCGTAGCGACCAGAATTTTTGCAAATGACTGTATGTCTATATGTATAGGAAGAGTATATAGTACTATGTAGTACTAAAAGCAAGACACCAACTTGTTACTTTGTTACTGTTTATTCATCAACTAATATATATATCTACATGTCTATCTGTCTGTCTATATATATATCTGTCTTTATTTGTCTATCTGTCTATCTATCTATCTATCTACTTATCTATCTATCTATCTGTCTGTCTATCTGTCTGTCTGTCATCTATCTATCTATCTATTTATCTACATGTATCTATCTGTCTGTCTATCCATCCATCCATCTATCTATCTATTTATTTAATATAATGTGTTCACTCTAGGCAGTAGAAGAGCTTAACCTGAAAGCCAAGAATATGCGAGACTTATTGACAGATGCACCATTTACAAGGAAAGATATGATAACATTACAGGTATGAACAGCCGTACGTTATTACAGCTAATTTACATCACGCGTGACCAGTAATTCGAACATTTGAAATCAACATTTCAAATAACGGTTTGAACATTTAAAAGTTCAACGGAATCTCCTACAGACCACTAAATATTTTCTCAAAAATGTTCATAAAATTAAAAATTAAATTGGATGAAAATTTGTGCCAGCTAAGCCGCTACATACTCTGCAATCACAACAGCCTGAGTAAACAGATATCTGATACTTTTTTCTTATAGATATATTCGTGGAGATTTGATTTTTCTGTCTGAATGTTTGAGACTCGAGTCTAGACTTCAATACTTCATTTGAATGTTCCGATTTACTGGTCACGCATGACGTAAATTAGCTGTAAATGCCATGGTAACATTACAGTCAATTGAACAGCCATACCTTATAAAATGCTATGGTAACATTACATGTATTGATTTTATGACTAGCATAGCATTCTTACATGTAGTCTTCTTGCCTATGCAAATAAAACAAGAAATATTGATATAAAATTAATTAGTATATACCACACAAGTGAATAGTACTTTTCGTGCGCTGATTGGCTATTCAATCTCGGAATATCCTTAGCTATTCACCTCCGAGAAAAACAAGATGGTGTCGCTTTTCGCGAGTGTGTCTCTTTCTACTTGAAAGTAAATGTTATATATTTGGCTGGTGATTCACTTGTGTGGTATATACTAAAACAATAAATCCCCCTCAGTGTCGGTGAGTAGTGGTAGATAGAAGACTCTCGACTCTGAAAATTTCCACCACTACTCACCGGGTACTTACCTCCACTTCTTCGGGGAATAATTTTTAAGTATGCTAGTTTATTGATACTAAAACAATATTAGACAACTCGCCCTCATTGTCTAATTGTTAATTATTAACCAAGTATATCATGATCTATTGACATTTATTAACCAAGTATATTAATATTTTCATAGGACCCCAGTAATTTGGACAAGTTTAATTTTTCAAACTATCACCATCTTAAAAAGAACCTCAACGTTCCTGACATTGGTAAGAAGTACCATTATTAATACAGTATATATACCTGTATACACTCATGATCAAATTACACTCAGAATACATTAAACTAGACGCTCTGCTAACGTGAAGTTGGGCTTCTAACTGATATGTAACTAAATATAGAGATATCACAGTGTGATTAAAACTGTGTTTGGACGTTGCTTCTTGCGTGACTCGGTATTATAGTTTATTTGGTACTCAGGACTTGCAACTGAACGATTTCAAAAAATCTGCAAAACCTTGAACAGCATAAACATAAAGATCTATCGGTGTTATAAGCGTACCACAACACAAGATTACAGCTGTTCAAAAAAAGCTTGTAGTTGTACTGATAGTATATTTATCTTCAAACTTCTCGCCTTCTGCTTTGATCCTCATGTTATCATTTAACTTCAGTACACAGTGCATAGCTATGCAATTCCCAGCTGAGGCAACATGTGAGTTCATTTGAGCAATATTTGAGTTGTGTTGAGCAATATTTGTTTGTGAAGAAAACCAGGTGGTCAGAGCCTTTGGTGATTATTATTGATGATGATTATTATCAGAGGACGCATGCGCATTAAGAAGCCAATTGGACATTTGAGGTCAAAGACGAGCGAACAGCCTAAATTTTTAGAGTCAGGCCTTCTACAGGAAGCCCAACTAATAAATGTTACCATACATGTTGTATAGTTTTGACCGTTACTGTGGAATATGTAGTAATAATGATTTGCATCTGCATGCTCAGTTCCTAGTTATTCCATGGATACGTTCTGTCCAGTTAATTACTATCTGCATGGGACTATATTACATAACTATTGTGTTCAGAACAAGTCATTTTTTGTGAAGAACCATTTGTGTCATTTGTGGACCAAATAATTTATTAGTCTTGCGATATTAATGTGTTTAGCAAAAAGTCACATTTAACCGTGAAAATAGTGCTAAGATTACAACATTTTTGAAGTTGTTGAGGTCAAGGTTTGGAATTTAAATAATATTTTGAAAAAAATTCAAAACTTGAATGGTCGAAAAATTGTGATGTGAAGAATGGATGCACAGTAACAATAAGGGTCCCAAACTATCTTAAAAAGTGTTGTGTGGTCTGTATAAAACAGTTGCAAGACTCCTAACTACATTAACTAATAACTATATACAATATAAACTAAAGCATCTACAATAATATTGTATCTCATAACATCAGAGGCGTAAATGAAAATGTTTCTATTCCAAGGCCTCAAACGGAAGCCCTAAAAAAGAGCTTTGTTTATCGTGGAGCGTGTCTATGGAACAGTCTCCCCTCTAAAGCTAAGCAGGCCACCACCTTAACATCCTTCAACAACAACATTTAACTATCAATATATATTAACCTCTTTATATTCCATATATTATAATAATTAGTTAGAATTATCTTTTTACACGGCTCAAAGGGAGAGCACTTTGTAATTAATTTTTTAATTTTAGTGATTTTGATTCCGTGTCTAAATAAAGTTCATTCATTCATTCATTCATTCATTCATTCATTCATTCATTCATTCATTCATTCATTCATTCATTCATTCATTCATTCATTCATTCATTCATTCATTCATTCATTCATTCATTCATTCATTCATTCATTCATTCATTCATGTTGGACTTTTTTCAGATGAAGAAAAGGCAATGAAAGACCCCAAGTATTTTCTAAACAAGGCCAGCAAAGATACAGAAAGTGTATTAGATGAACTGAAGAAAACCTACAAGGAGCCTGTAAGCCAGTATTGTCTTTGTTTACCTATATTTATATGCATATTAGCTTTGAAGTATCACATGTACTTCATTATGGCTGCATTTCCAGCGTGATTGTACCTTGTGGTGTAGTGGTAAAGCATTGATTGGACTACCATCCTGAAACCGTGGGTTCAAGTCCCTCCAAGGCACACATTTTTTCATTATCTACTTTTGTATATACACCAATGCAGTTTATATCTTTCATATTTACATACACATCTGTTACTGCGATTATTTACGTTGTTCGAAGTTCCCTGATAGAGAATTAGCCTAGGACCCTATGTAGTTATCACAATACATGTACTTCATTATGGCTGTATTTCCAGCGTGAATGTACTTGTGGTGTAGTGGTAACACATCGGACTAGCATCCTGTGGCCGTAGAGTCCCTCCAAGGCACAAATTATCTTTCAATTTTTTCTAGATTTATACACACCCCAGTTGACTTTTAATTTATTGCAGGAAACGAAAAAAGAAGAAACAAAAGAATTGGTGACTGACCGAAATGCTGTGAGTTCTTCACTTTTTTATACCCTTTATTGTGTTAAACTACTAGATTACATACTGAAATACAAATATAACAAGAAAATATACTGAATAAATAAGTAGGGAACCCAAATGGGTGGGGCGTAAACGGGATGCGAGGCACCCCCATCGGTGATTATCTTCAAAACAAATTACTTAGTTTGTTTCTCCTTTTGTATTTTTAGGAAATGTATCTAGAATTATTTTATTTTTGTGTGAAATATCAAGAAAGTGACACCCAGCTCTTTTCATGCATCACTTTTCTTTATATTCACCATGCAGTGACTAATGCAACATAATGACATCACTATATTGACCTATCAGAGCATGCACATCACCTGTACTCCTATTGAAATGTTTTACATGTAATTTATGTGTTCCTCTTCAAGGCACATTTTTCTACAGGGGCTGTAGCTCAGTCATTTACATCAACAGCAAGAGACAGAGTAACCATGCAACAGACAGGTACATTGAACAACTTGAACTTTATGAACTTTCTCGGCTCTTCCTCGTAAATCTCCATTGGAGTTATAATTTTATTATTGGCTTGAATATTTGATCCCTAAAAGAGCACAGTGTTCACCAGATCAAGAGACAATTATAGAGTCGTTTTCGGGCATAAATCCACTTGGAGTGGACATCAATAATTACTAATAACATCTTACTCTGAATTGGTCCAGCATAATCAATATCAATGTGTATGCCACTCCAAGGGCGGCTGGGAAACTCCCAGTGGTGAAGTGGTACATGGCCAAAAGCTCAATGTCTTGGTCCAGTTGAGGCCATCTTCACGATTCCTAGGTGTGTGTCATGAATCATGTCGAGAACATGTAACTTGAGAGAGACTGGAATGACAACTCTGTTTCCAAGGAGAACAGAAGAAAGAAGAACAGGAAAGGAGAACAGCCTTTTTCTAGACTTACATGTAGTTCATTTCGTCAAAGGAAGTAAGGACTTAAAATGTCATCCTCAATCTGGTTTGGCCTGATTAAAAACTGTGTTACTCTGGATAAGACCTTGTCAGTTCTTGTGTGGAAGGCAACCCTACTTGAGGTTACTGGGGTCATGTCCAAGAAGTCCATAAGGTGTATGGTCTCTGCAGAAACTGGAACTTTGTCTGGTGCCTTACTCAGTGGGAGGCAGCTGAGAACATCAGCATTGCACAGCTGTATTCCTGGCTTGTACTTGAAAACATAATCATAGGCTGAAAATGTTAAAGCCCAACATTGTATTCTTCCAGAGGCCAAAGTTGGAAGACTTTTGCGCTCACTTAGGAGACTAGTTTCAGGTGACTTATGATCATTGTTGATGATGAAGCAGCAGCCATACATGTAGAGGTACGAATGAAATTTCTTTACACTCCAAACTACAGACAGAGCCTCTTTCTCCGATTGGAAATATTGCTTCTCTGCAGATGACAATGTCCTGGAGGCACAGCTGATTGGACTTTCAACACCATCAATGATATGATAAACAAGACGCTCAATGAGCGTACACTCGGGCTTATGACAAGGACAATGTCAGTTGCGTGAGGAGAGACCTGACAATGACTGACAGTTGCGTGACGAGGGAGACTATGTATAGCTGAGCGAACAATAACTATTTGACACGTTTGTGGCGATATCAATATGCAACCTCAAGTGACCTCAAGTACGTTTAAATATGTAATACAGACGTACCTACACGAATCTTTATGAGTCATCGACATAAATTGTTTCTCGTCACGCAACTCTCATTGTCATATTAAATACCCGACTATACGCTCATTGAGCGTCTTCTTCTTCAACAGATCCCTAATCTCTAATGACGTTTTGATTTTGATTGTATTTTTGCCGTTCACTGACTTGTTTTCAGCGTGGAAATTCTGCTTTAAATAGCACTGTGCCGCGGTTCTAAAATTAATGCGCTTTTGTATTGTGCAAGTATATAAATAGGCTATTAAAACAACTTTGGCATGACCCCAAATTTCGGACATTGAGCTTGTTTAGCTTTGCTTTAATTGATGAAGTTTTGAAGTATGATTTCTACGATTTCTTTTCCTTCTGAATTTTCAAACGTCGAATCGAATAAACATCCATCATTATATATCTGAGAAATGTGTTTCGTTTTATTGCCGGATACTTTTTAAACGGTTTTTCACGGCGCGTGACGACAGTCAGGCAGCAAGCAAAGCGATATTAGCTATCTAAACAAAATCTACTGAAAAATCAAACCCTTGCTCTCTAGCTTCAGAGACATAATACGAAGCTGCTCAGTAACGGATTATTAACGACATGTTGCTTTCAAAACTAAGATTCATAATCTACTTGAGTCCTGTGTGTCGTTTGTCTTTTCTTATCTGCTGAGTAATCTTGAAACTCGATACGATTAAATACGTCGCATACTTTCGTCATTCTTGAGCCGAACAAAACTACTACTACTACTACCGAAAAACGCATTTTATAACTCGGGCTTCCTTCGGAAGAGCCCGAGTAATAACTGCGCCTAAACCATGGGGATTTGCGTCAAGATGACTTGCTTTGAAGGATCCAAGTGTACCAGATGATCAGATGCCAACAGTAATTGTTTTGATCTCTCAAAGGCTTGTTGCTGTGACTTGTTCCATTGAAATCTGACATTCTTCTGCAACAGCTGATGCAGGGGGGCTAGTTCAGTTGACAGATTGGGGAGAAATCTGCCATAATAGTTCAAGAGTCCCAAGAAGCTCCTTAGTGCAGCCGGATACATTGGTGCCTTGACCACCAGCACACGCAATCTTGCTTTCTGCTTATTTAATTAGACATCAACCACTATGGAACCCAAGACTGGAATCTCCTCACCAGGTGTAGGTGCGAAGTTTAACTGTGTGGCTTGCAAGCTTGTGATTGTTGAATGACAATTTGAATAACTCGCTTGATATCAAACTGACTGAGGAGCCTGTGTCAACTTCCATTTCGACTCTGTGACCATCAAGGGCGAGCTGAACCTTATAGGCTGAGTGATAGGGCTAATGGAGAACATGGAGTATGATTCATGGGGCAGATTATCAAGATCCTCGGACTCTGTGAACAGGTTGTGTGACTTTTGAAAGCCACCTTTTTGTTTAGCTACTCTAGACTTGCAGACCTTCGATATATGGCCAGTTTTGCGACAATGAAAACATTCAGACTCTCTGAAGGGGCAATTTAACTGAAGATGTTTTCCACCACTGACAATGGTAGCAAGGCTGGACTGACGATTGGACCTGATATGTGCGGTCATTGCCAATGTGTTTCTATTCAGGTGTTGTAGTTGATTGTGATCTAACTGAATTGACCTCTCGCTCCACCACGGTGTTGGAGTTGTTTCTGTATTTATCCTTTGCACCTGCTGTGGCTTGCCCCATGGACATGACAAGATCCATATTATGATCCATTGCTTTTTGCAAGGTGAGTTTTCCGAACTCAACTGTGAGTAGTCGATTTTGAATGGTGTCCTCGTTTATTCCAACTACCACACAATCTCTCAACATATCTTCAAGTTGATCGCCAAACTCACAAAACTCGCTGTATTTGTGGAGTTTGTCCACAAAGCTGGCTCACCCTATGCTCTCTTGCAGGAGTAAAATTTGCATCTTTGAACAATGGGAGATGGCTTTGGATTGTAATGCTTTATTAGCAAGGAAACGATTTCTTCGTAAGAATGCTCTGACAGATTCTTTGGAACCACAACACTTTGTAGTAATGCATATGTTTCTGCTCCAATGACGCTTAGAAGGATAGCTCTGTTTTTATTTGTGCCTGTGATGTCTATTGGGATATAGTCATTCTTCATACTGTGTCCAGCTTTCGATATCTGGCTTGAAATCATCGATTTTTCCGGTAGGTTAACATGGAGTACATGTAGGTATCCTCATCGCCAAATGTAGCATATCAAGCAAGGAGAACTGATAAGAATAACTTATAATGAGCTGAGTAATAAACAAAATAAGAAGTCCACCATTGAACATGAGGTCACTCTGTTCTCCCGGGGGATTGTGGGATGCCAGGAACACGAACCCCATTACATGACAAAAGAATGGGGAAAAGAAATGTACATGTAGGTAATAGTAGAGAATCACGTACCAAGAGACGATGTCGGTCGACTGTCGGCCAACTAGTTGACCGACAGTCGGCCGTTTAACGGGCAACAGTCGGCCGCTTAACGGCCGACTGTTGCCCGTTAAACGGCCGACTGTTGGTCGACTAGTTGGCCGACAGTCGACCGTTTAACGGGCAACAGTCGGCAGAAAACCTGTCGGCCGTTAAACGGCCAACTGTTGGTCAATTGTCGGTGGGTCGTTGGTGAGTTGTCGGTGATGTTAAACAATTTTGTTGGTAGACTGTCGGTGATGTTGACGAACCTGAAGGTAGACTGTCACTTGTAGTTTAAACACATTAAAATGAAAGGTTGAATTGACTGATTTCTACGTAAAATAACAGCAGAAACAGATTGAACAAGGATGGCTTAGTTGGTTATTGTGTGGTTCGATTCTTCGTGATCTCACATCCTTGTTTCGACTTCTTTCTAATCCGTGTAGTTCAGTGCAGCTTTAAATACCCGTAAAAAGGAGTATAATATTGTTATGTTGAGTTAATGATTGACAAATAAATAAGAAAAGGACTGGGTCCTAGTTAAAAAATTATGGGACACTTTCAAGGACCATGCGGTCTCGCAGCGAATGCATCTCACTTGTATAGTGACTGTGAAGGTAAATGGTAGTAAAAACGATGGTGGTAAACATTCAAACACCAACGATCGTACTGATAGATGCTACATTCAAAAACAAAATACCAAAACAAAATACCAAAATAATAACGATCGTACTGATCCGTCGGCCGACAGTCGGTGTATATATACCGTGTATCGGCCGACAGTTGGTAGGTTGTCGACCGACTGTCGATAGGTTGTTGGTCGACTAGTTGGCCGACAGTCGACCGACATCGTCTCTTGGTACGTGATTCTCTACTATTACCGTACATGTATTGTCATGTAAATTCCACTGAAAAACTGACTTGAATGAAATCGATCACCAAACACGAGAGACAGCTACAAATGTAGACCATACATGTAGAGATCTCTAAGCTGCTATAGACATGATGTTTATACTCTAATTTGTAGGTACAGTAAGACATATTTTCAGTTTTCAATATTAGAGAGTTTGAGGAAGCTGTAGTGTACATTGTAGCTTTCTCAGGATTGGTTTAATATTTGATTTCTTTCAAAAACGTTTTCCCAAAATTTGAGTTGCATCTTATGCACAGGTACTTATGGTAAATGTATATTATTTACAGCTGTTGTGGAAAAAGATGTTGTTAGATATCGAGAAGTAAAAAAGAAAGGTATGTATTAATATGCAATAGTATAATAATTTATACTGTAAAAATGATATTAATATTTTATGAGAAGGGCAACTAACCCATCCAAAAGAGGATAAGTCTATGGAGGCTCCCAACATACATATATTATCTCTCTTTGTAAAGCTATATGTTATATAAGGATCATAAACTCTCATTTACAATGTAGATTCTATAGGACATTGTGATCACAGATCACTTGCTGATATACTGTAACATGGACTCTTTCAAATGATATAGTTTTGACGACCTGGATGTTTCTTATATCCACCAGAAGTAATTTGTGATGAATGAAGCTGCCTCAAACATATTCTTTTATTTTCAATGGTTTGTGATAACATATGTCTCTACTCGATCTGACCCTATGGCTGGCTTAATGGCTCATATTTTATGTCAATCTTTTAAGGTTATGTTCGACTACAAACAAGTCATGGAGACCTTAACATAGAGATACACTGTGAAATGGTCAGTAATGTACTGTCAAATAATGTTGTACCTTAACATAGAGATTCACTGTGAAATGGTCAGTCATGTACTGTCAAATAATGATGTACCTTAACATAGAGATACACTGTGAAATGGTCAGTAATATACTGTAAAATAATGTTGTACCTTAACATAGAGATACACTGAAATGGTCAGTAATATACTGTAAAATAATGTTGTACCTTAACATAGAGATACACTGAAATGGTCAGTAATATACTGTAAAATAATGTTGTACCTTAACATAGAGATACACTGAAATGGTCAGTAATATACTGTAAAATAATGTTGTACCTTAACATAGAGATACACTGTGAATTGGTCAGTCATGTACTGTAAAATAATGATGTACCTTAACATAGAGATACACTGAAATGGTCAGTAATATACTGTAAAATAATGATGTACCTTAACATAGAGATACACTGAAATGGTCAGTAATATACTGTCAAATAATGTTGTACCTTAACATAGAGATACACTGAAATGGTCAGTAATATACTGTAAAATAATGATGTACCTTAACATAGAGATACACTGAAATGGTCAGTAATATACTGTAAAATAATGTTGTACCTTAACATAGAGATACACTGAAATGGTCAGTAATATACTGTCAAATAATGTTGTACCTTAACATAGAGATACACTGTGAATTGGTCAGTCATGTACTGTCAAATAATGATGTACCTTAACATAGAGATACACTGAAATGGTCAGTAATATACTGTAAAATAATGATGTACCTTAACATAGAGATACACTGAAATGGTCAGTAATATACTGTAAAATAATGTTGTACCTTAACATAGAGATACACTGAAATGGTCAGTAATATACTGTAAAATAATGTTGTACCTTAACATAGAGATACACTGAAATGGTCAGTAATATACTGTAAAATAATGTTGTACCTTAACATAGAGATACACTGAAATGGTCAGTAATATACTGTAAAATAATGTTGTACCTTAACATAGAGATACACTGTGAATTGGTCAGTCATGTACTGTCAAATAATGATGTACCTTAACATAGAGATACACTGAAATGGTCAGTAATATACTGTAAAATAATGATGTACCTTAACATAGAGATACACTGAAATGGTCAGTAATATACTGTAAAATAATGTTGTACCTTAACATAGAGATACACTGTGAAATGGTCAGTAATGTACTGTCAAATAATGATGTACCTTGATAATGTAGGTTCCAAAGACATGTGAGAATTTCATAAAACTGTGTTCATCAGGTTACTATGACAACACAGGTAAAATAAGCCCTACCCCATCTGACATACTAATTAAAAATGATATTATATTAAATGTACTTGTATTTGTCATTTATTTTAATTATATTGATGAAGAGGTTAATATTTTATTTATTAATGACATATAAGCTACTGCTGCAGTAAATAGCAATTGGGAAGCAATCCTTGTACTTGTATTTCAATTCATGCTTACATTCCCATCCCTCATCCCATAATGTATATTTACAACAACGTTTTATCAGGTGCTTTCTTCTTTTCTAGTCTTCCATAGATCTATCAAAAATTTCATGGTAAGATTACTAATATAATTCCATGTACATGTAAATGTAGTAGTACATTACTGTGTCTGTTGTTGCTAGGGATTTAACGGATGAGCAATCTTGTGTCCCATATGTAAATGCATGTAGATTGATATTGAACTCAGAAAAATGTGTCCAAGGGGATACAGAAAATACACTCCATATTTCAAGTATCACAATGTTTGGTTTGGGACTATAAGGTTGTGAGTACAGTGGAACCCCAGATCAACTGACCCATGTAAATCCATGTGTTGCCATATTGGTATATATTCTTGTTCTCATTTTTGCTGTATGTGTTATTACTATAGTGGAGTTAGTAAGAGCATTGGTGATGACCATATATATAGCCAGGAGAGGAAAAACAAAACCCTAATTTATTACATAATATACATGTAGCACATGGGAGTATTGGTAGTGATGGTCGTAGTACTAGTGGCACATGTAGTATTGGTAGTCATGGTCGTAGTACTAGTGGTACATGTTGTATTGGTAGTCATGGTCGTAGTACTAGTGGTACATGTAGTATTGGTAGTGATGGTCGTAGTACTAGTGGCACATGTAGTATTGGTAGTGATGGTCGTAGTACTAGTGGTACATGTAGTATTGGTAGTGATGGTCGTAGTACTAGTGGCACATGTAGTATTGGCAGTGATGGTCGTAGTACTAGTGGCACATGTAGTATTGGTAGTCATGGTCGTAGTACTAGTGGCACATGTAGTATTGGTAGTGATGGTCGTAGTACTAGTGGTACACTAGTATTTTTACACGGCTCAAAGGGAGAGCACTTTGTAATTAATTTTAATTTTAGTGATTTTGATTCCGTGTCTAAATAAAGTTCATTCATTCATTCATTCATTCATTCATTCATTCATTCATTCATTCATTCATTCATTCATTCATTCATTCATTCATTCATTCATTCATTCATTCATTCATTCATTCATTCATTCATTCATTCATTCATTCATGTTGTATTGGTAGTCTTGGTCGTAGTACTAGTGGTACATGTAGTATTGGTAGTGATGGTCGTAGTGCTAGTGGCACATGTAGTATTGGCAGTGATGGTCGTAGTACTAGTGGCACATGTAGTATTCGTAGTAATGGTCTTAGTACTAGTGGTACATGTTGTATTGGTAGTGATGGTCGTAGTACTAGTGGCACATGTTGTATTGGTAGTCATGGTGGTAGTACTAGTGGCACATGTAGTATTGGTAGTGATGGTCGTAGTACTAGTGGCACATGTAGTATTGGTAGTGATGGTCGTAGTACTAGTGGCACATTTAACAAATAGAAAACGTTTCCCGTGTTTACATAGCCTGATATAAACACGAGGGAAGTTTGGGAGAAGTCGAGAGCCATTGTGTAAAACCGTGCCGTTAGGCTCGAGACTTCTCCCAAACTTTCCCGAGTGTTTATATCAGGCTATGTAAACACGGGAAAACGTTTTCTATTTGTTTTATAAAATAACTACAAGAATTTCTTTCGTAAAACTCCTTTATTTACGCGAGATTTTAGTGATCAAAATTTCAATTCTCCTGAAAAGCGTCAGAAATCGCCCATCATCCAATCAAATCTCACGAAAGAAATCAAAATGGCAAAGCGACTCGACAAGCTTAGCTTAAATACGGCAATGTTTTCTTGATATTTTAAGTCGTACACTTGAGAAAATATAAGACTTATGTGTAGCTAAGTATAACTTACAAAATGGTTAGTATGTGATTGAGAAAACTGAGCCGTTATATTTAGTTTTCTTCGTTATTGTGGACAGAAATAAGAGGACGATTCGTCGAGTTTCTTGCCGGCCGAGTTTGAATGAACTTGAAGCTCGATTCTTGCAAAATTAATTTTCGGTTTAAAATCATCAAAATCACATCTAGATAGAACTTGAACTTAACTAAACAAGAAAAACTGTAATTCTATGGCTTTTGTTTAGTAAATAAAACATGTTTGACAACAGAAAAAAATACATTTGTGGTCAGTTATTTTTACAATCAAATCCACTGCATCGCTTCAAGGTTGTTCAAGGTCATGAACCATGTTTACATAGCCTCATATCAACATAGTAATTAACCAATCAGAGCGCGCGTTATATCTAAATTATTTTATAAGTAGTATTGGTAGTCATGGTCATAGTACTAGTGGTACATGTTGTATTGGTAGTGATGGTCGTAGTACTAGTGGCACATGTAGTATTGGTAGTCATGGTCGTAGTACTAGTGGTACATGTTGTATTGGTAGTACTAGTGGTACTAGTGGTACATGTTGTATTGGTAGTACTAGTGGTACATGTTGTATTGGTAGTACTAGTGGCACATGTTGTATTGGTAGTACTAGTGGTACATGTTGTATTGGTAGTGATGGTCGTAGTACTAGTGGTACATGTTGTATTGGTAGTACTAGTGGTACATGTTGTATTGGTAGTACTAGTGGTACATATTAGTGGTACATGTAGTGGTAGTACATGTTGTATTGGTAGTACTAGTGGTACATGTTGTATACTGGTATAGGTAGTACTAGTGGTACATGTGGTGAGAACTAAGTATTGTAGGTACCAGTGGCTGTAGTTGTTGTATTGGTAGTACTAGTGGCATATGTTGTTCATTGGTAGTACCAGTGGTACATTGTGTTGTATTGGTAGTACTAGTGGCATATGTTGTATTGGTAGTACTAGTGGCATATGTTGTATTGGTAGTACCAGTGGTACATGTTGTATTGGTAGTACTAGTGGCACATGTTGTATAGGTAGTACTAGTGGTACATGTTGTACATGTGGTGAGAACTAAGTTATGATTGTTGGCATGGTATTGTTCGGCTGTAGTTTATTATACAATCGTATGATTCAGTTATGACAAACGTTTTATGATTCATTGAAACAGATTCAAGGTGGGGACCCAACAGGAACAGGAAAAGGTACTTTCCTTGCCTAGTAACTCTCATTGTCATTGTCATTGTCCATAGTATAGTGGTTCAGTGAGTGTGTTTGTCCTTCTCTAGTATAGTGGTCCAGTGAGTGTGTTTGTCCTTCTCTAGTATAGTGGTCCAGTGAGTGTGTTTGCCCTTCTCTAGTATAGTGGTCCAGTGAGTGTGTTTGTCCTTCTCTAGTATAGTGGTCCAGTGAGTGTGTTTGTCCTTCTCTAGAATAGTGAGGTCCAGTGAGTGTGTTTTTGTCCTTCTCTAGTAGTAGTGGTCCTCCAGTGAGTGTGTGTTTGTCCTTCTCTAGTATAGTGGTCCAGTGAGTGTGTTTGTCCTTCTCTAGAATAGTGGTCCAGTGAGTGTGTTTGCCCTTCTCTAGTATAGTGGTTTCTCTAGTGAGTGTGTTTTTGTCCTTCTCTAGTATAGTGGTCCAGTGAGTGGTCCAGTGTGTTTTGTCCTTCTCTAGTATAGTATAGTGGTCCAGTGAGTGTGTGAGTTGTTTGTCCTTCTCTAGAATAGTGGTCCAGTGAGTGTGTTTGTCCTCGTCTAGTATAGTGGTCCAGTGAGTGTGTTTGTCCTTCTCTGGTATAGTGGTCCAGTGAGTGTGTTTGTCCTTCTCTAGTATAGTGGTCCAGTGAGTGTGTTTGTCCTTCTCTAGTATAGTGGTCCAGTGAGTGTGTTTGCCCTTCTCTAGTATAGTGGTCCAGTGAGTGTGTTTGTCCTTCTCTAGTATAGTGGTCCAGTGAGTGTGTTTGTCCTTCTCTAGTATAGTGGTCCAGTGAGTGTGTTTGTCCTTCTCTAGGTCCATAGTGGTCCAGTCCCTTCTCTAGTATAGTGAGTGTGTTTTTGTCCTTCTCTAGTGGTAGTGAGTGTGTTTGTCCTTGTCAGTGAGTGTGTTTGTCCTTCTCTAGTATAGTGGTCCAGTGAGTGTGTTTGTCCTTCTCTAGTATAGTGGTCCAGTGAGTGTGTTTGTCCTTTCTAGTGTAGTGGTCCAGTGAGTGTGTTTGTCCTTCTCTAGTAATAGTGGTCCAGTGAGTGTGTTTTGTCCTCTCTCTATAGTGGTCCAGTGAGTGTGTTTTGTCCTTCTCTAGTATAGTGTCCAGTGAGTGTGTTTGTCCTTCTCTAGTATAGTGTCCAGTGAGTGTGTTTGTCCTTCTCTAGTATAGTGGTCCAGTGAGTGTGTTTTGTCCTTCTCTAGTATAGTGAGTGGTCCAGTGAGTGTGTTTGTCCCTTCTCTAGTATAGTGGTCCAGTGAGTGTATTGTCCTTCTCTAGTATAGTGGTCCAGTGAGTGTGTTTGTCCTTCTCTAGTATAGTGGTCCAGTGAGTGTGTTTTGTCCTTCTCTAGTCCTTCTCTAGTAGTATAGTGGTCCAGTGAGTGTGTTTGTCCTTCTCTAGTATAGTGGTCCAGTGAGTGTGTTTGTCCTTCTCTAGTATAGTGGTCCAGTGAGTGTGTTTTTGTCCTTCTCTAGTATAGTGGTCCAGTGAGTGTGTTTGTCCTTCTCTAGTATAGTGGTCCAGTGAGTGTGTTTGCCCTTCTCTAGTATAGTGGTCCAGTGAGTGTGTTTGTCCTTCTCTAGTATAGTGTTCCAGTGAGTGTGTTTGTCCTTCTCTAGTATAGTGGTCCAGTGAGTGTGTTTGTCCTTCTCTAGTATAGTGGTCCAGTGAGTGTGTTTGTCCTTCTCTAGTATAGGGGGAAATGTTAGGAAAATAGGTAGATCAGATAATCCTATCAAGGATTTCTCCTGGAGTTTAATTAACTGATCAACCGTGTCTTGTACTTCCAAGAGTCTAGTAGTCAAGAAAAACGTCCTAATGACCTCCGTTGAATATTTACTCAGAAATTCCATCATTAATCTATCGTGACATTTGACTGTATTAGAAAATGTATTGAGTTTGTACGACCAAGCAGAAAAGGTTCTGTCAATAACTTTTAAATCGCTGGCTAGCGTATTCAACTTTGTATTCATAGAATCTGTGATTTTGAAAAGATAAACAACTTTGCCATTAATTTTGCGAATCAATTGCTGAGAAATTGACATAGCTCGAGTTGTTAACTTAAGAGATTTCTTTAGATTGTCTACGTGGTTACTCTCACATGAATGGCCCGCCATCTGATAAATTGACCTAAATAGACCAAACACTCCTGCGTGACACATCCAACTTGATCTTCGAGAACGCTTTTTGTTTTCTAACCATTTCCGTTCATTAGTAGTTATACTATAACAATTTCCTAATGCCCATTCTTTACATTCTTCGATAGATTTTCTATACACTCTTGGGCATACCATCATACCATCGTCGGCATTATAAAGGGGCCCGTTGTCTATTGTCGGCAGTGGCTCAAAATAAAATTGGTCGTCGTTGACGTTCCATGTCCGTTGGTTATGGTTAAATCGAATGTCTTTAAATCCGTATGCTATAGCATCAGAGTCTACAATGGGCAAAATTTCGTCCATGTTGTATGGATTCATTTTGCGGCGGCAAAATGGACATTTATATTGTCCTCGGATATACGAGGCATAAAAAGAATTTGCAAGACACTCCTCATGTATTGGGGTGTTGCAGCAAGGAATGATCCTTGGTTTGAGTAGCTTAAATGTGCTACAAATCACGCAACCCGGTTTGGGCGTGTATGCCTGTTGGCATTCCTGATCTCGCTTGTAATTTCGTCGGTGCGACATCTAAAAGTGGGAGAGAGAAAAATTTACCGTCTGGACTGGACCCCCAATCGACAGACATAATGGACAATTATATTATTATTGAATAATAAAACAAAACAATATTATTGTTTATCACTTCCGTTCTTAAAAGATTCAAGTAGTTGTGTATTTATATTCTCTTCCGGCTCCCACGTATTTGAGCTATTAGGATATCCCTTCCATTTAATCAAGTACTCGTCTCTCCCTCTACTTTTACGACTTTTCACAATTTTCTCAACTTCAAATATAGTTTCGTTGTCTATCGGTACAATTTCTACCTCAAAACTGTCCTCAGAGATATCGTTTTCCGTTAGAAAAGGTTCATTTTGTTCCTCATCTGATAGTTCAGGAGTAATTGGTCGGACACTTGGATCTATAAAGTGTTTCATTCTGTTGGCATGTACGGAAAAATCTACTTTCTTATTGTTTTTATTTCTCAGGAAGAAATGCACTGGCGAAAGTCTCTTAACAACTCTATATGGCCCATGCCAATTATGCAAAAGTTTCCTAGAAAGTCCTCGTTTGGTTTTCGGTGTGTACACCCAAACACGGTCACCTATTTCAAAATTAACATCTTTCGCTTTCTTATCGTAGTACACTTTCATAGCTTGTTGAGTTCTCTGAATATTTTCCTTCGCTAATTGTTGTGCAATTTCAAGCTTTTCAACGATTTTCTTACGATGTTCAGATATAGAAGTTGATAAATCCGATGGTTGCAAGAATTTAGTGTCTAGTGGAAGTCGAGGTTCTCTTCCGTACAAAAAATAAAATGGACTATCGCCTGTAGTTTCTGAAACAGAAGTCCGATAACTAAACAAAATCATGGGTATATATTCGTCCCAATCTTTTTGATCCCTAGAAACGTACATCGACAATGATTGACACAAAGTTGAATTGAACCTTTCTACTAAACCGTCTGTTTGAGGATGATAACTTGATGTATTAACTTTGTGTATTTGAAATATCTTACATACTTCTGCTACTAATTTTGACATAAAATTTGGCCCACGATCAGATAAGAGTACTCTAAGTGCTCCGTGTCTAGCTATAATCTTATTTACTAAAAGTCGAGCAATTACGATTGCTTCTGTATTCGGTACGGGAAAAACTTCCGGCCAACGTGTCATATAGTCTGAGAGCACTACGAGATATCTGTTTCCTTTATTTGTCTCGGGAAATGGACCTAAAACATCAATTGCTACTCGATCCTTCAACTGGTAGTGGTAACAGTGGTGCTCGTTTCCTATTTCTGGGTGTTTTCCTCATTGAGCAGTCTACACATGATTTGCACCAATGCTCTATGTCTTTAAACATTCTATCCCACCAATATCGTTCATTTATTTTACTAAATGTTTTATGCACACCAAAATGTCCACCTGTTACGTGATCATGTACATTTGACAAAATTTCGTACTTCACAGAAGAAGGTACAACAAGCTAAGAACAACTAGTTTCCAATCTACACTTCCGTTTTCGTGTGCGGTCTAAATGATATAGTAGGCCATCTTCGCCCATAAAGAACGCATCTTTTGACAACAACAATTTCCTAGCTTTACCATCGTCATCAGGCAAAACATCATTCTCATGAAAGTCTATAATTTCAGCCAAATTTTGATCTTTTCTTTGTTTTTCGAAAATTTCTTTCGTTTCAGTTGCTTGTTCAGATAATTTACAAATATCATAAGGGCGCCTAGAAAGACTATCTGCATTTGTGTGATCCTTTCCAGGGCGATGTATTATCTCAAAATCAAATTGTTGAATTAACAATGACCATCGAGCTAAACGATGTTCCTCTACAGTTTTAGAAAAAAATATTATATCGTCAATATAAATGAGTGTATATCTGTACTCTAAACCTCTTTCATCGCCAACTATTCCGGTCATCCTGAGCCGAAATTCACTCAGCGGCTTTCCTTCGGAACATAGACTTCGATTGATCACTCGTATCAGTAAAAATTCGCTCCAAAACAGGTTAAACAAGGCTCCTTTAGTTAATTAAACACCGTTGGACATTCAAACAACTACCAAACTGTATGTGTTAGGTATATTTAGAGCCCAATATTATCGAAGAAACATTTTAGAAGCGAAATACTAACTCGGTTTGACGCATTCTCGTACCCAGAGCCCACTCCTCATTTGGTTCGTCGCTGGCTCTGGGAAACCCTGTTGCTCGGTCGTCAAATTTTGACGACCAAGTCGTCAGAGCGCATGCTCATACTCTGACTTGGTCTACGGTGTTCCACAAGGGTCGGTGTTAGGTCCGCTGCTATTCTCTCTCTATGTGGCACCAATTGAAGATATTATCTGTATACATGGCCTTCAATCAATGATCTACGCCGATGACACCCAAATGTACTTGGTTATGCGAAGATCAGATCAGTCATCATATCTGAGTAAAGTGGAGCTGTGTGCACAAGACATCGTGCTCTGGATGGTGGAAAATAAGCTAATGTGTAATTCCTCTAAGACCGAAGTCGTTCACTTTTCATCTCGTTACCTACCGCGTGAACCCATAGTAACGGTGAATATCGCTGGATCTGAGATAAAGACAGCTGAGAAAGTTCGCGACCTTGGGGTCACACTTGACCAGTGCTTAACCATGTCCACGCACGTAAACAGTCTTTGCAAATCTGCATCTTTTGCCCTCAAGCGTATTGGGAATATTCGTCACTATCTTGATCAACCGAGCACAGAGAAACTGATCCATGCTTTTGTTACCTCGAAACTGGATTACTGCAACAGTCTTCTGTATGGTCTCCCTGATAAAGATATCTCAAAACTTCAACGTATACAGAACTCAGCCGCTCGTCTGGTTACAAAAACCAGGAGATCGGATCACATCACCCCAATTCTTCGTAAACTCCATTGGCTCCCTATACATAAACGCATCATCTTCAAGATTCTTCTCATCACATATAAGAGATCTTAAATGGTTTGGCTCCAAAGTACTTGACAGACTTACTCAGTCTTCACAAACCAACAAGGATTCTTCGTTCAAATGCCAATGACAACTTGCGGCTGTCAAGACCTACATTTAGAACGAAAAACTATGGTGGTCGTGCTTTCTCATCGTGTGCGCCACTACTCTGGAACGATCTCCCATTGGTCGTGAGAAACGCACCATCTACCCAATCATTTAAACAGAGACTCAAGACTTTTTTGTTTGAACAGAACGAACCACTTACATAATTTATACTAGTCACCTTACTCCTTTGACGAGTCCCGATAATTTTTTATAATTGTTTATATTCTTCTATATATTTATTTTCTATATTATTATTTTTTAAATATTTTCTGATTTACTTGTAAAGAGCATTGAGATTTATATGTAATGCGCTTTTTCAAGAATTAAATTATTATTATTATTATTATAAAGACCGCTGAGAGCGGGTACTGTGGAAGAGTCTACTGGCTACGTAGTGTTCACGTTGGTTTGAATATTGAACAAGTTTGTACATTTATCTTCGTGTAGCCGTTACAGTAAAATCCCTTCGACGTTCATCACCGGTTCTTCTCTGGCTCTGTTGCGATAAAGGCTGGACGATAAATACATGTTCTAATATAATCTTGCATGTGAACCTTCTATAATTCCTTTGAATACTCAAAGCGAGTACGATCGATTGTGTCTGTAGCCGTTACTTTACTTTTATAATTTATGTATTGTTAGATCTCCCTTTACGAATTTATGTCTACACAGTCAATGAGTCACTCATTTCCATTGATTTATTATTCAAAAAAGGTATATAGTTTTTGAAAATAATATTGTATGAAATTACTACAACCGTCGCTGTCGCTTCGTTCGCTTTGCAAGTTTGAATCTTTGTTTATCTCATGGACCAATCAAATACGATCATTCATTGTTGATTTCAACAGCCAATGAAATTCGCTAAAATTTCAGAGTTTCCCAGAGCCAGCGACGAACCAAATGAGGAGTGGGCTCTGGGTACGAGAATGGGTTTGACGATTTTGATCAATAGCACAGGGAGCCCAAGCGCTCTCAGGCCCGGACTTGGATAAATCTAACTTACTTGTGACGGTATCCCTGTGCTTTAACAGCTATCCCATGGATCTTTACGGCAAATGAAAATGGATAACTGAGCTTCATTTGGGTACCAAACATGACGATTTTCGGTAAAGTTTCGACTTCAAACTTCACTATATTTTGCCCATCGGAAGCGGACATTTGGTGTTCTCATTTGGTGATAATGGAGCATTTTCAAAGTCAACAGGGAATGGTGTAATTATCTCCAATCTAGACATGCTTTCGTGAATGGCCTTATTTGTATGTCTACTTTATACACCAATTTTGGCAAATTGGACAGAATCATCTGTATTTCCACAATTAGACTTGGAACTTCGCACTTTCGCATGTTTTTATCCAAATTTACAGAGGCAGTATGGACGATATACACGTCGAACGACTAGTTTAAAACGAATGGTAGGAATTTATATTTTCGTAAATTTTATTAGCAAATTAATTTGCTTCAGAACGTACACTTTTATTTCCCTTGATTTGCTCGCTTCCCAGTCGAGCCTTGTATTTTTGTTCGCGATTGTCATTATTCGATTGGGGAAGACCGCTGTTCGTCGCGGGCTCAAGATGACCGGAATAGTTGGCGATGTAAAAAACGTGACCCATTAAGCGTTGAAATGAACTTGGGGCGTTGGTCAAACCAAAAGGTAGAACTAAGAATTCAAAAAGACCATTATGGGTAACGAAAGCTGTTTTCTCCCTTGCTGAAGGATGAAGTTCTATCTGCCAATAGCCGCTCATCAAATCGAGAGTTGAAAAATACTGTGCGCCATTCAAGCTATCCAGTGTTTGAGATATGAGTGGTAAAGGAAAACTATCCTTCCACGTCACTGCATTAAGCTTACGGTAATCAATACAAAATCTGATCTTTTTACCTTGCTTAAAGTGCCTATAACCCCTGTGAGTTTGTTTTAAAAATCGATTATATATTAAGTGAATAGTTGCAGGTTTCAGTATTTTGTGATTTGAACTTCGCGTTTGCAAGTTATAGAGGTTTGAAAACGCGATATGAAAATCAGATGACGTCAAAATGACGTACAGTTAAGGAATCAGGTCTTATACAAAAACACCCCTGTGCAAATTACTGACATTTTGAAAGTTGCAATATCTTTTCACAGTTTATAGATATGATTTGATAAACTTTGTATCCTATTTCAGAAAGAACACAACTAAATAAGCTATGGCATCACTCCTTAAGTTACGTCACCAAATTAACATATCCCGATTTCAAACCTCTATAACTCACAAACACGAAGTTCAAATCACAAAATACTGAAACCTGCAACTATTCACTTAATATATAATCGATTTTTAAAACAAACTCACAGGGGTTATAGGCACTTTAACCAAAACAACGGGTGACGCCCAAGCACTTGTAGATGGCTGTATAAAATTATTGGCTAGCATCTCTTCAACTTGTTTATCTATTTCCTTTCTATCATCAGGGTTTGTACGATAAGGTCGCTGCTTAATTGGTCGGTAACCACCGGTATCAATAGTGTGTTGAACAAGTCCTGTTCTTCCCAACTGAGACTTATCCTTAGGAAAAATATATCTAAACCTATACAATAGTTCACTAAATTTCCTGTTGTTTTCATCATCCAAATTACTATCAGAGAGATTTGGCAAATGTGAGTAGTCCTTACAATGTTCTTCGTCAATATTAGTTGAAACTTTAGCATCGGTATCTCCTAATTCAAATGTAGCAATGTCTGGCTCTACTTCTACAAAATCAGCAAGCTTTGGCCTTCTATAAATTTTAATTGGTTCAATAGTAGGATTTATCAGGCGAACAGGTATCACGCCATCCTCTCGAACCGTTACTAACTCAGAAGCACCAAAAATATTGAATTTAAAAGGCAGGTTACGAGACCGATTTTTGTTGACTTGTCTGAATTATTTATTTCTCCCGCAACTATTATTTCTGACTGTGGTGGCAGAATATAATTGGACATGGCATGAACCGACAAGGAGTTGTCTTTATTGAGACTCTCTTCCTCGCTTAATAACGGTTTGCCTGGTCTAATTCGAATCACTTGATTAGAAAAATCTAAATTATCACAGTGCGCTGAGAGAAAATCTCTACCCAAAATAGCTTCATAAGTCAAGTCTTGAATAACATGAGTGTTTACATTTAACAAATAGAAAACGTTTCCCGTGTTTACATAGCCTGATATAACACGAGGGAAGTTTGGGAGAAGTCGAGAGCTATTGTGTAAAACCGAGCCGTTAGGCTAGGTTTTACACAGAGCTCGAGACTTCTCCCAAACTTTCCCGAGTGTTTATATCAGGCTATGTAAACACGAGAAAACGTTTTCTATTTGTTTTATAAAATAACTACAAGGATTTCTTTCGTAAAACTCCTTTATTTACGCGAGATTTTAGTGATCAAAATTTCAATTCTCCTGAAAAGCGTCAGAAATCGCCCATCATCCAATCAAATCTCACGAAAGAAATCAAAATGGCAAAGCGACTCGACAACTTTTATCTGTGCAGTTTACTGTTCTGACACGAAAAACGATTTGAAGAATGCTATTTTCTGTCAGAAAATTACAGAAAAATGCTTGTTACACTTTGTTTTTGTATCCTGTGAACACGAAACACGAAGAAAAGTGAGAAAAGCTGAGCCGAATCACGATCAATGACGAAGAGTCGTCAAACTTTCTGAAATATTTGACATCTTGATGAATGGAGCACGAAGTCAGGTAGCCAAATATCTACAGTTTTTGTCGTATTTTTGAATCTTTTCGTCGCTTTTCTCGACAAGAATGTATAAACGATGGACGTTTCTGAGACATTTGAAGATGTTTTTTCTCTTTGACATATTTTACTAGAGATATGAAAGTTCTGGCGAACCCGCCGTGTAGCTACAAGAATCGCTCTGTTTTTACTCTTTTGTGCCGTATAAGCTTAAATACGTGTGATTGCATTTCGAAACGTTTATCAAGAGATAGAACGAATTAAAGGCTGATTGCCGTCGTGCCCCCCGGAAAAAAACTGACACCAGATCCAATAATCTGAGTCAAAAACCTGACACCAAAAATCTGAAACCAGCTTCACTCTGGTCCAAGAATACACGAATTTTTTTTAGTAGTGAAAATTAAATGCATCGCAGATGTACATCAACAATTGTACTTTAGTTCTTGGCTATATTTACACTTGCATACTCGAATATCGTAAATATAGAAGAGAAAATCTACTTGAACATGAATTGAAAGTCAATCTAATTACGCATGCATGCTCTGTCGAGTCACGCAACGAGTGACCAAACAATGTTTTAGTCACGCTGCGATGCCAAGGGTTTTGCACTGTTTTCTGAAATAGGTCCCTATAATGTAATTCTTTAGCTAAAATATAAGGATTTAATTTGTTGTACTCGTTTGTAATCAATCAATGATTTTCATATAAGATAGTTTTTTTTAAGAGATTGAATTATAATATATTGAGGAACAACCTGACAGTGATGAACAGAAATGTAATACGTATTTACAACCAAATGTAATCTAGTTTACTTTTCAGATTACTTGATAGTTCCCAGTCAGTTTTTACAGAACGGGGGCAGCTGTAGTGTCAACTATGACTAGTATAAAATAAAGTTGAAGACCAATGTCTAATGGTAAACATATTTTCCCAATAACTTTTAATGGAAGACCTCCTACTGTGTTTATACTTTTAAGATTTGAGTCTTGTAGTTCAAATCCTGATTGTCTCAAATGTGTTTCCCAAAAAGAGGAGCTTACAGCACTTATAGCTGCTCCTGTATCGACCAAAAATGACATTTCGAAATTGTTTATATTACCAGTGATTGTTAATTCATCCTTAGACAAAATCATTGGTACAATGTTTTCTTGTAACTCATTATTTTCATTTTCCATGACACAATATGTTGTAAATTCCCATTTATATATTCTTTCATGAGATCAGTTGCATTGGAACTCTCTGACTCTTTAGAAAATTCATTTATGACATCAATGTGCCGAGTCTGCAACCCACGACTTTGTGTTTGCGATTCATCGCTGCATTTTTCTACATTGGTGTCAATAGCACTTGACCCTACTTCAATTTTAGGATCTAACAACATTGTTTTGGCTTCTCTGAATTTCCAATTTTTAAAATTATACGAAATGTCGTCATGGATTTCTTCAATAATAATGTGATCTAGGTCAACAATATTCTCTTGGGATTTTTCCTCATGCTTATGGGAGTCATGTCTGTCCAAAATTCGATCTTCTTTAGTATTATCAAAATCTCCGATATTTAACTGGAAAAATTGTTTGATCTCGTCTATAGCTTTATTTTTAAAACATTGCTTAACAGCTTGTGAAGGGCTCTTATGACTATAATTGCGATAAACATCTTCAAAAGCAATTCTATCATCTAAACATTGTGTTTTATTATCAATAGCGGCAGCCCCTACAACATACAGTCGATTCAGAAAATGTTGTCGGTGACCGTCCTCGCGACTACGCGACTAGACCGAACGGGAGTATGGGTAGAAATCACTGAATCAATAAATTATTCGTTCTGGAAATTTAATTTCTCATCATATTGGCGAGTAATCGAATGAGTTTTACGAAAGGAGAATAAGAGTCGTTATGACTCATTTTCCGTCAAGGACGTGCCGTGCTTTGAGAACGTTCAGTTGTTGAAATACCATATTTTTAAACGCTGCCCTGAAGAACTGTCGCCAGCTACAAACAGTCACTTCCCAATGGGTTACTTTGGGGAGATGAACAAGAGGTTTTCTATCTCTACTGTGGAATCCAAACCACTCGCCAGCGTAGGTCTTCACTCATTGTTCACTGTAAGCTCGAACGAAGCATGGCTAATCAGATATGCAGTTACCCGCTTCCCGCTTCGGTGATTTCTTATTATTACCGTAGTATTTCTACCCATACCCCATACTCCCGTTCGGCCTAGTCGCGTAGTCGCGAGGCCGGTCACCGACAACGTTTTCTGAATCGACTGTATATGTTTCGACTCGTCGCAGGGGCAACAATTAGTTTTCCGATTGCTGTCTACGATTACTGTTGGCACCTCGGAAAGATTGTTGATTTTGACACTGAAAATTTGAAAAGTTTTGCCTGTTTGGAATCCTAGGATCTTGTCTTCTAGGGTTGTTTCTACAGTTATAATAAGTGTGGCCAACCATACCGCAGTTATTGCAAATTGTAAATTGCAGTTCCGCGTGCTGTACGGCGACTTCTGAAGTCCTGACTGGGAGAACGCCGATCAGTGTTTTGAACATTTTGATTGGTAGGTGGCAAAGCTTTCCTAATTTCCTATGAATTTTGATCTGAATTTCTCTGTTGAGAATTGGAGGCAGGCTGAAACGCTCCTACAAATGTACACTACACTGTGCAGCCGGTGTTAATATTTTCTTAAGCTGCTCGGCAACAGCATCACTAATTTCCTTAGGATTAATTAATGAAGAACCAGTTAATGGGTCAACAGATTCTTTCAGTTTAGCGATATTAACTGCTTCATCAAAATCATCAGGCTGTTGTAATATAACATGAGACCTAACGCTTGGTTTCAAACCTTGAATAAAATAATGAACCCACTCGTCTTTACTCGAATGTAATCTCATGCACATCTTTCGTATGTCATAAATATAATTTACAAGTGGTTCGTTTTCACTTTGTTTCCTTTGAGTGAGTTTTTGACGAATGCGCCAAACAGTGGCTCCTGACGAAAATTGTTCTCTCAAAGCATTAACTATTTCTGAAAATGTCATGTCGGTCGCATCCAAAGAATTAAACCACACGTTCGCACTGTCCTTAAGATATAAAGGAATGCCTAAGGCTTTTCTTTCGTTCGTCCATCCGCAAAATTCTGCAGTCCTACTAAAATTAGCTAGAAACTCTTCGACGTCTTCACTCTCATCACCTTTGAATACAGGGAAAACTACAGAACCCTTAGGAGCAACATCGCAAGTCAAATTGCGAACAGCATTAGCAATCATTTCTTCGGCCATATCTTTAGGTTTATTTAGTTCTACGTCGTCATAAATGTGAGAGTCGTCATCCGAATCTGAGTCTGAGGCAGAACCCCTACTGCTTGGTCCAGCAGAAACTATAGGTTCTGATACTGATTTATGCGGTTTTGAAAGTCTAAATGATTTAAAAGATATCTTTGTTTTTGGTGTTGAAACTGCCTTAGGATTTCCAGCAGACTTTGCTAAAGCCTTAGATTTTTGCCTAGTAAGCATCGAAGAGAGAAAAATAAACTGAAACTAACTAAACTACATTACTCCTAACTGGTTGGGTTTTCACATGATTTCGACTTATTTCTTCTTCGCCACGGGTTCTCCACCAATTTGTTACGGACCTCGAAGAAGTGGTGAGTCTTTGTCTTGGGGGACTAACTTTTATTCTTTGAGCTTCACTTTTTCTCCACTCTACACAAACTCCAACTAACTAGTATATCGAACTGGCACCCTATTTATACTTGATGGTCCTGTGAGAATTCTCACGCTTATTGTGAGAACTCTCACGATCAAGTGTTTGTCCAGATTTGAGTTCGAGTGTTTACAGGGTGTGGCATTAGATGTACTAACTGGATAAGATCGTCCCGATACATACATAATTTTTGACTAGTACTATAATTCTTATTTGGTAAGTTCTGCAAATAAGCACTTCCTAACAGTGGTCCAGTGAGTGTGTTTGTCCTTCTCTAGTATAGTAGTCCAATGAGTGAGTTTGTCCTTATATATACAGTCATTCTCAAAAAGGTTGTCCAGATGAAAAGACTACAATACTACAATAAAGTCACGTGATTCATTATGTTTTCAATTTCTGCGCGCGGAACTGCGAGTTGATACCAGCGGCATTACATTCATTTCTCACAATGCCGTGTACTTTTGCATCCCAAATTGAAATTCCTCGCAAGGAAATCGAATACATATTGAATCATGTGACTTTATTGCAGTATTGTAGTCTTTTCATCTGGACAACCTTTTTGAGAATGACTGTATATTTCCTTCGTGTGTAGCAAAACTATTTCCATTTGTTCAAAGGAGGTGAATCAACATGGGGTGGAACTTTCAAAGATCAATTCAAACCTAACCTGGTACATCAAGGTATTGACTACACTACTGTAAACCTAACCTGGTACATTAGAGTATTGACTACACTACTGTAAACCTACCTTGGTACATTAGAGTATTGACTACACTACTGTAAACCTACCTTGGTACATTAGAGCATTGACTACACTACTGTAAACCTAACCTGGTACATTAGAGTATTGACTACACTACTGTAAACCTACCTTGGTACATTAGAGTATTGACTACACTACTGTAAACCTACCTTGGTACATTAGAGTATTGACTACACTACTGTAAACCTACCTTGGTACATTAGAGTATTGACTACACTACTGTAAACCTACCTTGGTACATTAGAGTATTGACTACTACTGTAAACCTAACCTGGTACTGTAAACCTAACCTGGTATATTAGAGTATTGACTACACTACTGTAAACCTACCTTGGTACATTAGAGTATTGACTACACTACTGTAAACCTACCTTGGTACATTAGAGTATTGACTACACTACTGTAAACCTACCTTGGTACATTAGAGTATTGACTACACTACTGTAAACCTAACCTGGTACATTAGAGTATTGACTACACTACTGTAAACCATAATCGCTTGTATATTATTACTTGTGTCTTTAGGTCGAGGTGTCTTAAGTATGGCCAATTCAGGAGTCAATACAAATAAATCACAATTGTAAGTATGGTTATATTAAGTGCCTTCAGTGAGTTCTGTTGTTCTTTGTAGAGGGACACCCGTACATGTATGGCACCCTTTTCCTATTGTGTACTGTGCTATCAGGCAGTCACCTCTTTAAGATGGACACTTAGAGCTAATGTCAAGGTTGTTGAGGTCATGCAAAATTGCCTCCATAAAATATATATATCATTCCCTACATTGTAGCTTTGCGCCTCTATCTAGTCTTTTCTCCTCTCTTGGCTTCCTGTTGTCTATTGACCGGGAGGGACTGTAACATGTTACGAGAGCCCTGACTACCCTGATCCCAGAAAAGCAAAGAGATTCCAGGAGGGGTTACGTGCTGTCGAGGCAATCATACTCTAAATAATAATAGTATCCGATTTACAGATGTCCTCCACGATCTTTGAGCTCTAGCAATCTACAATGTACAATCGTTGCCAAAATGGTTGGCACGATTGGATAATACCCCCCCCCCCCCTCCCCCAGTACAAACTTGCTCATCGAGGGCCACAGGAAAATCACCACACACCATTATACTATCTAAATAACCAACAACATTGTAGAGTGCAAATCATATGTCCGTGAAACAGTACTAACTAATTAGTACTAAATAGCACTGATGAAACAATAGAAAACAATGGAGATAAGTACTATATACAATATGAGCCGGCCGATCTGTATGGGATTTACAAACTCGAGCCGTAGGCGAGAGTTTGTAAATCCCATACAGATCAGACGCGAATATTGCATA
Organism: Actinostola sp. cb2023; assembly: GCA_033675265.1. NCBI lineage: Eukaryota > Metazoa > Cnidaria > Anthozoa > Actiniaria > Actinostolidae > Actinostola > Actinostola sp. cb2023. The sequence goes on along the minus strand of JAUJYZ010000412.1, from coordinate 1,003,449 downwards.
TTACTTATCGAATCCAACGATGTACAAGTGGATGTTTTACTATAATTTTGACTGATGATAGGAAACAGTTTGGCCAAGAAAATCCAAGTTAAAGTTGAATGCAAATGAGGACGAATCTCTTGCCGATTTACAGATGTCTGCTACGCTTATGGTTTCTATTGTATTTCCCTAATTAATTATTAATGAATTCGATAACACTATTTAGTACTATTTAGTAATAGTACTATTTCACGGACATATGGTTTGCACTCTATGTGGAGGTAGGGAGTATCCAACAAGACAAGTTGTTCCCAATAAAGAGCACTAGCTACCGTAAATGTGCATCGTGCCAAGGAAATGGCAACGAGCATTTAACCACTTTAAAAACTTACTTTTCTTTGATGGGTTCATTTTGTTAATTAGATTATTTTAAAAGTCCTGCCGTTTTTGACTCATAATAATCAATCAACTGGTTGTGGAAAAACATTGCTTTTTTTCTGTCTCTAGTTTTATTACATTCCGATCCTGTCGTCATCTGGACCAAAAACACAGTGTGTTTGGCAAGTAAGTTTCGAGAATTAACATCAAATGTCTGTAAAACATGCTGAATTCTCTACAAATGACTTACTATTGAAGTGATTCAATGATTTCTGCTGATTATAGTTTTTGTTTGTTTGTCACATTTTCTGTTATGACTGAATCTATGTTTGTAGAATTGTTGGTGGAATGGAAACACTAAATGCAATGGAAAGGATAAAGACAGATGAAAAAGACCGACCAAAGGTTAACAAACACACTACTTTCTATTATAACCAGTACCAGGAGCCCATTACTAGGAACCTTCCTCTCCTATAATAGGTTTGTACGACATCATTTGCACAAATTGAGCTAAAAATAGAACACTCATTATAAATTCCGCGCGATTAACCAATCATGTCTCGTCTTACACAATAGGAATTTGACGTCAGATTCAACACTGCTTTGCTTCGTGTAGTTCCAGTGATTCCGGCTAGTGAAGAATCAGAATCTAGTGAAATTTCAGATCAGTTTCGTCGTCTGACTTCAGTACTTCATCAAGCGAGGAAGAACAATGATTGAAAACATTAAAAACAAAACAGAAAAACTAACTCCAGGTATTATTATTTATATCAAAACTTCAAGTGCGAGAACTTCTAAAAACAAAGCTAGTTCAAAGGCCAGTTCAAAACCCGGCCAAAAAACGAACATCTTCTGCTCTTTCTGAGAAGGAATTCAACGATCTGGTATCATGGATAATCTCTTACGAAGAACCTAATTAAACTTGTGCAGGACTAGCAGTGAGAACCAAGCTAATGAATATTCCAAACCGCCGGTGTGTTTTGCTAATTAGCATTTGTTGTCTGAAACGCAGCAAAGTGAATCACGAACTTTGAAGTAGGATTTTGTCGAAAATTCTCTCGACATTGACACAAAGTTCCTTCTAAAACAGCGAAGTGAGAGGTACAGGGAGCTTCTTTTTCTGTGGCCTGGATGAAGATTTTATCGCATTTTTATCAGTTCAGCAGCTGATCTTGGAGTGCCGGCTTTCTTGCCTTCTTTGAACTGAACAGACGCCTTTGGTGAAAGAACTTCGCATACACTCAGTGATAACGGCCTCTTGTTTTAGTGTTCTTTGCCGCTCTTTAAGGCACGGTTCGTCGGATGAAAGTTTCAGTTGTTTTTCGACAATCTTTCGGCGAAGAAGTTCTTTAGCAAAGTGCACATTTGTGTCAGGTTGGTTATGTTGGCGTCGCTATCCAAAACTATATCAGTGATGATGAAGGTGATGGATTTTGCTTCATCAGAGTCGAAATCTCTGTGAGAAAACGCTTCATTCTTGCGGCACGTAGACTGAATCATGAATCAAAAACCAACAGAAGAAAGTTGATAAAACAAGAATAAACATATGAAGCGATAGGTATAAGAAGGTAGAAGAATTTCGCGACATCGTGAGTCGCCATACTAAAAGTCGCCACTAAGCGCTCTGGCAGTATGTCAGTTTATTGATACATGTGATACATTCATTGTACACAGTTTGTCTCGTTCTTGTGCAAGGGAAAAATAGACTTGGACTTCCATTGAATAAGAATATCAATATTTTGGATCAAGTCCTCGCGTCTTCCGTTTGGCCGCCATTTTATTTTTCAATTTGAAATTCTTCGGAAATTTGCATATCTAAAAATAGCCCAATTTGAGCAAATGATGTCGTATGAACCTATTACTAGAGGAAGGCTCCTAGTAATGGGCTCCTGCCAGTACATATTAACCAGTACATATTAACCAGTACATATTAACCAGTACATATTAACCAGTACATATTAACCAGTACATATTAACCAGTACATATTAACCAGTACATATTAACCAGTACATATTAACCAGTACATATTAACCAGTACATATTAACCAGTACATATTAACCAGTACATATTAACCAGTACATATTTATTGGTTATTCCATGGTTTTCTATGGAATACGAGCGAATATTTCACGAAAAAATTATATTATTTGGTATACAACGAGCCTTTAGGCGAGTTGTATACTAAAATAATATAATTTTTAAGTGAAATTTTCGCCCGTATTCCATAGAAAACCATGGAATAACCATATTATCCTATACATATTACATCAACAATTAAAACTGTCAAGTCGTTTCTACTTAGCTTTTCGAGTTTCGTTGCACGGTTCCTGAGAAATAAATGCTATGAATTTCGAATTCGTCGTGTCAACTGTTGTTTTCTAACGCTTCTTCTGAGAGTGAAGGAAGATTTGAATTATTTCTCGAACTTGAAGCCATGTTTATAACGCTTTGAATCGTTGAATGAGTTTGGATTTCGAAATTAAAAAAACATTTTATGCAAATATTGGTAAATTGTAGCAACACGACGCGAGCGCGTCCAGTGGAAGAAAAAAGTGGGAAAATTTACAACATTTTGATTGGCTAATACAAACTATGAAATACCGCTCTGTATTTCATAGAAAAATCTATGAAATACCGCTCTGTATTTCATAGAAATGGTGAGCTCTGATTGGCTGAGATGTAATATGTATAGGATAATAACCAGTACATATTAACCAGTACATATTAACCAGTACATATTAACCAGTACATATTAACCAGTACATATTAACCAGTACATATTAACCAGTACATATTAACCAGTACATATTAACCAGTACATATTAACCAGTACATATTAACCAGTACATATTAACCAGTACATATTAACCAGTACATATTAACCAGTACATATTAACCAGTACATATTAACCAGTACATATTAACCAGTACATATTAACCAGTACATATTAACCAGTACATATTAACCAGTACATATTAACCAGTACATATTAACCAGTACATATTAACCAGTACATATTAACCAGTACATATTAACCAGTACATATTAACCAGTACATATTAACCAGTACATATTAACCAGTACATATTAACCAGTACATATTAACCAGTACATATTAACCAGTACATATTAACCAGTACATATTAACCAGTACATATTAACCAGTACATATTAACCAGTACATATTAACCAGTACATATTAACCAGTACATATTAACCAGGATTGGCACATAATCAACTCCGAGATGGCTCATTAACTGTGTTTTATTTTTTATCAGGAGACAATAAAGATAATCAAAGCAGTAGTATTCACAGATCCATTTTCAGAAGTTGATGAGGCAGTAAGTGTTAGCATTGAAGGATATATAGCTAATTGCATAATCGTTGTCGGGTTGAAAATCATGAAAGCTATGACCAAAACGAATTCTGGGAAATTAAAACTCTCAAATAACACCGTCAAATCATCGACCTTTTTATCCAGACTTGTAGGATCTTAGTTAAATAGCTCATATACATTGTACCTTCAAAACTACGAGAACATTGAATATATCTGCATGTATTGTGGCTCATGAACCGATTTCCCATCCATCTTTGCTGTCTTAGCTTCTATGATTTATGATTTTCAACCCAACAACGATTATGCAATTAGCTATATACTAGATTAGATAAGTAAGCTTATATCATATTATGGCAAAAAGCAATTGATTTGTTAGAAATATGTTGGGAAATAGACTATTTACTGGTTGGCTTGGTAACATGAATGCTTTCCATGCAGCTAGAACAAGAGAAACAAAAAGCAGCAAAAGAGGAAAGACAGCATCAGGTTAGCTAAATATAGACCTTTTGCATAAAGCCACTAATCATATGCCGATACACACTTAGCCTCACTCTGACTCAATAAAACAATGCCATCATTGGATAAATCTCTTGTTTCGTTGAGTGAGAGTGAGGCTAAGCGTGTATCTGCATATGATTAGTGGCTTTATGCAAAAGGTCTTGTGTGCAGTTTTATCGTAAATCTATCATTATGCATTGACATGTCTTCCAAGTTCAAGTTTATTTATTAATTATAATTAAGTATACAAATTAACATACTCACGCAAATAGTACAAACTAATCAAGGCGGGAGGTGTTAAATTACATTATTATATAAATGGAAGATTTACAGGAAAAGACTATTAATAATAGTTATATACAATATATAAATATATGAAAAAGAAGACTTCAATATATCTTCCTTTGCATTCTACCTGTCATCATCATCATTATACTAATAATATTAATGATAAAAATAATAGCACTTTATTGGTGGGCTATCTAATATCTAATAATGTACACATTTGTATGTTACAACTAACAATTACTAATGTCATATAATTGGATATATTGTATTCTGATAAAATGATCATATAATTAGAATAATCTAGTTATTCATAATGATAGATATAACAGTAGTTTGATTGTTTTATTATCGTTTTCTATCGTGGCTAAAGGAGGAGGCTGACAAGGCAAGAAAAAGAGCTGCTGCAGCAGCAGGTCCGACAATTCATCGTCCAGGTGCAGTTGGCAAATACATACCCAAGAATACTGGGTAAGAGACATGCACTTACTATCTCAAAGAATACTGGGTAAGAGACATGCACTTACTATCTCAAAGAATACTGGGTAAGAGACATGCACTTACTATCTCAAAGAATACTGGGTAAGAGACATGCACTTACTATCTCAAAGAATACTGGGTAAGAGACATGCACTTACTATCTCAAAGAATACTGGGTAAGAGACATACACTTACTATCTCAAAGAATACTGGGTAAGAGACATGCACTTACTATCTCAAAGAATACTGGGTAAGAGACATGCACTTACTATCTCAAAGAATACTGGGTAAGAGACATGCACTTACTATCTCAAAGAATACTGGGTAAGAGACATGCACTTACTATCTCAAAGAATACTGGGTAAGAGACATGCACTTACTATCTCAAAGAATACTGGGTAAGAGACATGCACTTACTATCTCAAAGAATACTGGGTAAGAGACATGCACTTTACTATCTCAAAGAATACTGGGTAAGAGACATGCACTTACTATCTCAAAGAATACTGGGTAAGAGACATGCACTTACTATCTCAAAGAATACTGGGTAAGAGACATGCACTTACTATCTCAAAGAATACTGGGTAAGAGACATGCACTTACTATCTCAAAGAATACTGGGTAAGAGACATGCACTTACTATCTCAAAGAATACTGGGTAAGAGACATGCACTTACTATCTCAAAGAATACTGGGTAAGAGACATACACTTACTATCTCAAAGAATACTGGGTAAGAGACATGCACTTACTATCTCAAAGAATACTGGGTAAGAGACATGCACTTACTATCTCAAAGAATACTGGGTAAGAGACATGCACTTACTATCTCAAAGAATACTGGGTAAGAGACATACACTTACTATCTCAAAGAATACTGGGTAAGAGACATGCACTTACTATCTCAAAGAATACTGGGTAAGAGACATACACTTACTATCTTAAAGAATACTGGGTAAAATGAAGTCCTTGTGAATAATCTTATAACAACGACTTCCAATTTTCTTCTCAGTAAGTTGGTTTCGTTGTTGATGATACTTAACTGATATTTATTTCCGAAATATAACTTTAGGAAATCTACTCAAGACAACGCCGATTCATCTACACAGCCTTCGAAGAAAAAAATCAAATCCAGTGGCTTTGGTGACTTTAGTTCATGGTGACTCCATCCTTGTATATATATTATTATCTTTGTTTGTGAATAATAAACTGTGGCGATCGACAAACACATTGTAAAATTGCAGTCGGGTTTCATGATAACTTAAAAGTGGTCTGTCTTTGATTTAAAATATGTAAAGCGTAGACGTTTCGCCCTAATTTTTGCAAATGGTTAATTGAAAAACCTAAACACACAATTTCTCTGAAAATTCAGTAGGTATCGGAGGGGTGAACCCTATTGGGTCCCAGACTGGGAGAGGATCCCTAGTTTTGACCCGTTGGCGGCGCTGGGGAAGTTTCTAGATCGTACCATTCGTTGGGTAGACCTGCGTGGACGTTTATAAGGTGGCTAGAAGCAGGAATGAGGGAGAAAACAAATTGAGGGGAATAAGTAATCATTAACATGTGGTAGATAAGACCCATGGAAACCAGCGGTGGGCAACAATCCAGGCACAATGTTCGTGCTGGACCAGCCTAGTATGTTATGTGCTATAGATTCGTGCGGATCCCCGAGAAGAGAAAGAGTGATAGCGCAGCCAGAACGCAAACCATGCGACTTTTAATTCTCGGTTATCTTCCCCAATTTCCTGAATATACCCCTTGAGCCTGTTGCGTGCCACAGCTGGAGAAAGGCGCTCCCCTTACACTGTTGTCAAGAGTCACGAAAAAGAGATCCACGGACCGTAAATCAATATTCATAAGTTTACAAATTGCCAAATAACGCCAAAATTTGTCACGAAACAAATGTTGGAACAGCATCGAATAGCGAAAGTATTAAGGGCGTTCCCCCATCGAGGTTTTCCCGAATATATGATTAAACGGAAGGCCAGTCCTATCGGGGAAAAAAAACTCGAGTGTCAAGCCTAGATCAGCTGCGGGGTCTCCCGAGAAAAAGTATACTGAAAGAAACAGAGATGGCGGCTAAAAATGTAAAGTGCAATGGGGGTGTTCTCCCCCATCTGTAACTATTTATAAGTTCTTATCCCTCGTATAATAATCATCGTTCTTATCCCTCTGAAAGCAGTCTATAATAAAGGCAATCTCGTCTCGTCCCCAGAGCCCACGTTCCTCTTGGTCAGCACCGAGAAACGAGAGGCTCTGGCTGCAACCGATTTTAGTCTGAAAATCTCGGACCGGAAGTTTAAACTGCGCATGTTCCAAAGGTAGCCCAAGCTGTGTATCAGTACATTATACCACAGGTAGCCCAAGCTGTGGACTTGTGGCGAGATTTACAGTAAATGTATGAAGCTTCACAGCGAGATTTGAAAACCGTCTAAATAAAATTCTACAAACCCTCAAAGTAGTCCTACTTGTTTATTGTGTTGTCCTTTGGAATTGTGCGAGGTTTGGAGCCATTCCGATCGATTTTTCTCAAAAACTCTCTCAAAGCTCCAAACCTCGCACAATTCCAAAGGACAACCAAGAAACAAGTAGGACTACTTTGAGGGTTTGTAGAATTTTATTTAGACGGTTTTCAAATCTCGCTGTGAAGCTCCATACATTTACTGTAAATCTCGCCACAAGTCCACAGCTTGGGCTACCTGTGATTATACATTATTATAAGAGAATGTATGTGGATGTCAATAAAATCAATAAGATAATACAGTTAAAATGAAATCCTCTATAAAGTCTTCTGTACCTTCTTCAATCATTTATTTATTGCCTGTGAAGATTTGAAGCGATTTGGACGAGAATTGAGCGAGTTATAGCCATTTTAAAATTAGCCCTTCTCTGGCCGTGAATTCAGTTCTAGAATCCTGTCCTTTTGATATCTTGTATTTCTAAAACTGCTTTCACAATAAAGATTAATATCTACTTGAGTCCTGTGTGTCATTTGTTTAGCGATTAGAATGGTTTTGAGCGAGTTTTGGGACAGCGTGTAGCTCTCGGGAGCTCCGTAAACTCCGCCATTTTCTAACTAGTCAGTTTACTTCCGGTCCTTCTATTGTTTTGCCAAACCAATCAGAATGCTACAAAAATCGGTTGCAGCCAGAGCCTCTCCTACAATCTCCTGCAATATAAACGAGACACCTATGATCCCTTCCCCTTCCACAATGTTGATCAGTGATAGTTTGTAATATTTGAGGGAATTTTGAACCCAAACATCAACTTTGGAACGGGGAGGGGGGGTGAGACTTAAGATTTCATGGTGGCACATTTTATTTTGCATGGGATTGTCTCTAGACCTAGATATCAAGATAAACAAATGACGTAAAGTAGGTGTTGAAATTTATGACGTGCGAACGGATTTGAACTGGAAGTCACGAGAAAGTTTGAACTTACGTACATTATAACGCGTTCAAATATTTATGTAATGAACCAATAAAGCAAACAAATGATATATAAAGCATTAGTATTACCTTTTGAATCACAACAACTCAACAAGAGCATTGAAAATAACGATCAGTAGAGGTATAAACAGAGGTATGGCCATTGACCCCAAGACAAGAGCTATGGTATATTATTTATCCAAACTTCAAGGACTTTCAATTCGAAAAGTGGCGAAAGAGTGTAACGTTTCTAGAGCAACTGTGTGGAGAATTCGTAATATGGATATGAACAGGGATAGATCTGTGAATACACGCCTTGAGACAAGAGGAAGACCAAGAAAATTAAGTGTACGTCAAGAAAGGCAACTTAGAAGATCTATACAGATACTGAGAGAGCAAGAAGGTAATTTCACGATCAAGAGACTCATGGAAAACGCTTGTATTGCTAGACTAGAGGTTTCAGAGAGTACAATTTCGCGGTTTTTAAATAAAGAGGGCTACTATTATCTACAAGCTCGAAAGAAAGGTCTATTAACGAAGACAGACATAAAAAAACGAAGAGTTTTTGCACGGAGAATGCTAAAAGAGTTTCGTTGCGATGTGTGGACGCAAGATATAGCATTTTACCTTGACGGAACGGGATTTGCGTACAAGAGAAATCCCTTGGATCAAGCTCTGGCACCCAAAGCCAGGGTATGGCGCGAGAGATGTGAAGGACTGGATCGTGGTTGTACCGCGAAGGGGCAAAAAACAGGCACTGGTGGCCGTGTTGTGAAACTGATGGTAGCTATAAGTTTCGACAAGGGTGTGATCACATGCAAAGCTTATGTTAAGTTGAATGGCCCTTATTTCGCCAAGTTTATTGACGACAACTTTGAGACCATGTTTGTCATAGCAGATAAAGGCCAAAGGCGATTATGGCTTCAAGACGGGGATCCAAGTCAAAACTCAGCCATGGCTCGTGCGGCTATGGCCCGTGCAAACTGTGAACTTCTCAGTATACCCCCGAGAAGTCCAGACTTAAATCCTATCGAAAATGTTTTTAAACTTGTTTCAGATGCTTTGCGTGAGCAAGCAATAACATCGCAAATCAAAAAGGAAACGTACGAAGAATTTCAGGATAGAGTAATAAATACAATTCAATCGGTTCCCATAGCAACCATAAATAACATAATTGCATCGATGTCAAATCGCTTGAAAGAAATTATAAAAAGAAAAGGACAGCGTTTAAGATATTAGAACTCCTGAAGTATTGTAAACAGCCTATTAGTTAATGTGATTTATTGATAATAAAAATCATGTGCAATGACTATTTCCTAAGACTACAAGTCTGCGCAAATTTCAGGAATAAACAAACGCCCTATAAATGTGAAGTATTACAATCAAACATGCATTTAAAACAATTTACTATCTTGATTATGACTGATTATGACACCTCTATCGCAGTGTCAGGTATAAACACAAAAGTCTTCATAGAATAAGTATGACACCGAAAACCCCACTCCACCCCTGAATGGGGTGTCCTATGACAATGAACGGATCACCTCCACGGTACACCATGTAAAACATGTAATATTACAGCTCTGCAGAATACGCTGGGTGCACATTAAAGCCATAAGAAGTGAGCTCTGCACCATTATACCATGATGGGCTTGAAGTTTAGTATTCTTGTGCAAAAGCGCAATATAACGAGCTCATTGTGCAACGGTGTACCGTTGACACTAAAAGAGAATATATAACATATTATATCTTATTTACACGGTTCACCGTGGTGTATCGTCGTTTAATATCTTTATATTAAGATAAAATCACTGAAAAAGCCTTTCATCTTTATACTGACATATAAATGTCTCAATATACTAGTATATCGAGTTTGTACACTACAAGCATAGTATATAATTCTGAGTTTAAAACATGGTGATCCGTCCCGGTGTACCGTTCACAGCACCGACGTCTGCGTTATATCCATGAAAATATGACATTATGCTAATTCAATTTCAAAGAAAACGGATCGCAGCTAATTACATGGGCTTCAGTGAAGAATGAATTCCGCAAAACAACGCGCACATGATGGGATACTGATGATCGAGGAGGCTTTTAAAAATCCACAAGACTCTAAAACAATAACAACATAACTTGGTATTCAAGGAACAACCATGCAACGCTCACCAACGCAATTAATTTAACACAATATTGTATTAAATCATCCGAATAAAGAACTGATCCGATGCCGATTGGTTTCGAAAATATAAGCAGACGATATTGAGCAAATAAAGGCGAATTAGTCACTTTGACAATACCATAAATGACCATCATTGAAAAGATAAAATACGGATATTGATATATTGAGTATGATGCCTAAATCAGATAAAACCCCAGACATTTCAGCTATAAATGCAGCTAGATCATGAAGTTCAAGTTTTCTATGCTTATTCTTGCTGGTATCGTGTCGTTGGCATTAGCCGTTCCTTTGGACAACACCAAGGTAATCGACAACAAAGCAGCTGATGCAGAGGAACACGACTCTGGCCAAAGTAAGGCTTGCAAACTCCATTATCTCAGGTTGTTTTCGATAATTGTTTTCTTAAAATCTGTGCGTCCTATTTACTCTTAATTTTCGTCTTCATTTGGAAACGAACCAGATTCGTACCGTCAGCAGTGCCTGACTAGTCCTACATCTCTTGTTCGCGCATAGAAGCTGAGCCGTGCTTCATCTCCCGCGTAGAGTTCAGCTGCAGAACTGAAACGTGTAGGATAGTCGCGACGGAGGTTAGCATTGATGTACCGCGTACGTCTTGTGAGGGCCACAAGTTTATAAGTGTATAATTCACGTTTATGTGCTACCCTTTTGAAATATTAAGAACAGTTCATGCATCATCATCATCATCATCTGGTGCGCTGACATAACCTGCTTTCATTCAAGAGCTCGAAGACCAACAAGAAAACGGTGTAAATGAGAACAAAGAAGACAACGACAGTGAAGACGATCAGGATGATACGAACAGTGCTGAACCTGAACAGGACAACGAAGGTATACATGCAGAAAAAACGCGTGTATATATAGGAGAAAACACACCAACGCCTGACTACAAACTAACCGTAGTACTAATTAGTCAATTAATAGTAAACATTGCTAAGCACACCGTGCAATCCTGAGTTGGAAAACAAAACTTTTTGCTTTCTTATAGAAGAACTAAAGAATGAGAAAGTAGAGAATGACCAACAAGCCTCCGATGACAATGGTAAGGAAACGAAAGAAAGATTGTAAGGGAAAAAGTAGCCACATTGAAAGGGAGAAGACAGGAACTAATCTCATTTATATACTCAGCACAGTTTCACTTTTTTAATGTTTATCGTTGTAGAACCTTTACCAAGGGGTATCCACGGATGTCACTTTAAGTGGGTGTACAGTTTCCGTTGCCATAGATACTGCTTCAGGAAATATCATGGCTACTGTGTTTACTGGAAGCCAAGATGTCGCACAATCAGATATCGCCGTGTGCGCTTTTGCCACAAATGCCGACGAGTCTGCCGCCGTCACTACAAATGCCATAAGCAAGGGCCCTGTCACTGGACCAAGAGGTGCAAGGGTAACGGTGTATACGGGGGAGTTCATCATGGCTGCCGTAAATACTACGTCTGCCCCAAACCCAAATGCAGCTGGCATTCCACTTGTCGCACTGTTTGTATTCTCAGGCCAGAAAACGCTTATCGCTGATTGGATATTGGCTCTGCAGGGGTGGGGTGGGGGGCTTTAGGTTTCATGTATAGTTGTGTAGTTTATTCAATAGCTGAGCGCGTTAGAGAACTTTAATATCAACATCTTATTTTCATAAATTTTGTAATTGTTGTTTTCAGAAGATTTCAGAAATAAAGAGCTTACATTTGTAATGAGAGGAATGATTTATATTTAATCCATTAGCTTTTCGTAGTTGATCCTAAAGACAGGAGATTCGGGACTTTTCGGAACGTGGACGTGGGATTGGGGTCAAAATATCGGAGAGGGCCTTAGGACACCGGTGGATGGTGAAACGTGAAATGTACGGATACGACCTTCACCACTCCTCTTCCCAAAGCGGCACATGCAGTTGAGGCAATAAAAATCTAATATTCAATATTTGAATTTTAAACTAGACGCTCTACTAGCGTGAAGTCGGGCTTCTAACTGATATGTAGCCTATTTGAACTAAATATAGATATCGACCTTAGCGAGATTAAAACAGTGTTTGGTCGCTCGTTGCATAGTCTCCCTCGCAGCCGTCTTTAGTTCCGTCACGCAACGCTCTCTGTGGGCCGAGAGCGTTGCGTGACGGAACTAAAGACGGCTGCGTAGGAGACTACTCGTTGCATGACTCGGTAGAATAATAATAATAATAATAATAATAATAATAATAATAAGTTCTTTATAAACGCATCATACAATAGTCTCGATGCTATTCTTTCCTTGCAATTTAACGATTTCACAAACTCAGCGAATCATGAATGACAATGACATAGTTTATTTGGTACCATTGTAAAGGAAGAAAATTAGAGAAATTTAGAAGAAATTTCTAGGCAAATTATTCAAGTTATTTTCATATGAATTGGCAAAACAAAGCGAATTGGCAGATATTTTCTATAAGTGAAGACACAATGAACAGGTTAAAGATTCCAGTTAACACCTGTTGCAAGTAATTCATTATTCACAACTTGTAGTCATAACGTTAGAAGTTTTCTGATCCCTAACGTTACGACCAGTGATAAGGGTCACTTGTACCAGTTCACGGATTCCTTAATCTTCTTGTGAGAACCAATAATTCTTCCTCTACGTTACGTTATCTTTTAGCATGTATTTCATGTTCAATTATGATTGGCTTAGGATGTTTCGCATTGTAACTTTAGTGATTAGATATGCATATCATACCTGTACATGTTAGTCAACGTTGTAAGTTAGGATGATGCAATGTAAGGTATAAATAGAGACCGTTGATATTGTAATATCGGAGACCGATGTAGCCTTCACGGGTTACAGAATGAGAGACCAACTAGCCACCGTGCTAGTCAGTGATTAAAATTAGGGGCCGTTCACACTAGCCATTTAGATCGATCCAAGATCGATCTAAAGACAAACGGGCCAAGTGTGAACGGTCCAAAGCGAGCCGAGATCGGTCCGAGACCGATCTAAACTAGACCACCTCGAGAGGTGGTCTCGGATCGATCTAAAGTAGCTCGCATGTAAGTGTGAACGCTAAACGTATTAACTGGTTGTTGTTGTATGCTAATTACGCATATGGATGCTAATTACGCATGTGCAGTTCGTGAGAGCGCGACTTTTAAATTGTTTTCTTTTGAACGCGCGTAACTAGTAAAAGTAGCATATATATACTCCACTGAATGATGTCGAAACGTGGTGAAACGTGGAGCGACAAGCGAATTTTGGCTTTAATATCGATTTGGGAAACAGAGGCAATTATGAATATACTGAACAATTCACAGAAGAATACCGTAGTATACGCACAGATAAGCAAGGAGATGGAGGCTTTGGTATTCAAACGAGATGCGAATCAGCGCAGGACAAAAGTAAAGCATCTGAAAACTGCTTATAAAAATTCATTGACGACCTGGCACTTTTCGCAACATCAAATCGCCAGCCAAGTGATCTTAGGTCTTCGCCGGTAGCCAGGTGCCATACACAAATTGCCATTCGTTTCTCGACTGTAATAGCCTTGCGAAACCTGCATGGTATCCTCCCTTTTCAGAACTTCAAGTCGTCGATCCAAAGTTTATCATCCGTCCATTTGGTTAGTCTGCTCCCAGAACAAACTACCCACTCTGGTTGGTTTTCGCCAAAACCGTTTTTCTGTTATTTACTTTATTTCCGACGTAGTCAATCGATATCGATAAAAATCAAGTGATTTTTTTAAAACGGAAATCGGTAAAAATCGATAAAGGAAAGAAGGGGAAAAGGTGATACCGATTTTTAACGGTTTGTTTTCGCGTAATAACTTGTAAATATAATCTGAATGATTACAAGATAGTACAATGCTATTTATTACAGACGCATACACCAAACTGTACTAATATTGGCAACTGCAACTTCTTTTATTCTACAATCAATATAAGCTTATAGGTGTTCATAAATGTAGCAAAATTAATACGAAACTGAAAAATCATAGACTGCAAAATAGCCCTTCCTTTTTCGCGAAACTGCGTCGTGACCGGGCAGCGAGAGAAGCTGACCGAATAAGTTCACCTCTGAATCCAGGAAGACACTGGCAAACATATTCTTCATGCGCAACTTTATCTCGCCAACTTCAGTCAGCCAAGAAAAACAAACCGTCAATCTACCAGTATCCCCATGTGATTGATGAGTGCCTATCTAATGAAGTTTCTTTGCAAAGAGTTGCGGACCCTTCCCCTTTCCTCCTATGCCTAACCTACACATTAGCAGTTTTGTTGTAATTCCCAATAAAGGTCAACCTGGGAAATGGCATGCTCGAGAATCCAGCGGTGCTCTTCGAAATGGCGGCTAATTCTAGATTTATCCTCTCCGGGGAGTGGAAGCGTGAATGATGGCATTGATCCAGATGATGTTTCTCTGCAGTACATTAGGATCGATCAGATTATAAGCATGGTTAGTCAGTATGGCCAAGGGGCTCTAATGGCTAAGTTTGATGTGGAGGCGGCTTACCGGAACATTGCTGTACCGGCATTCTCGGACGATGGTGCTTGGGGGGTTTGGGGTTGGAGGTTACCTGTGCTCTCCTCTCACAGACCCCTCCTTCTCCAAGCACATTGGAGGATGGTTTGGTGGTGGGCTGTGACAGGGTTGCCATGGTAACCTTGCGTCGCTAGCTTGTATGTCTTGGGTTGCCATGGTAACTGTGAGTAGCCGATTGTAGGTCTTGGCATCCCCACCCTATAAGGCTCCTATACCTCCAAGCTCATCTATTGATGATGAGTTTAAACAAGGGCGGGTAATGGGAACAATCGCCTCACTCACCTCTCGTCTTTTCGTCTTGCCTCATTCTCTCGCGCCCCGATCAACGACTCGATCGAACTTCAACTCTACTCGATTTATCGATTGGAAAACTGATATGATTTTTATCGATTGACTACGTCGGGCCGGATTCATCGAGTATCATAAAATACATTTTTTGTTGACGTTTTCTCTGACGCATAAAACACAATATTAGTTGGAAACGGTTCTTGGATATATATATTTTTTCTAATCGTTTATTGATTTGAACTAAGTCCGCCATCTGTCCCTACTAGTTCCTAACCCTTTAGATTTTTAATTTTGAACCCGGTTTTGGGTTAGGCTACCTGTGTTTTTTTTGGTGATACGCTTATACATTTTATAGTGTGAACGCTCTCGAAAACCGAGCTTGGATCGATCTCGGATCGATCTAAACTAGATCGATCCAAAGTGGTCCTAGTGTGAACGGCCCCTAAGACTCAAGATACAAGAAACTTCCATGCCTCGTTACTTCAAGTCTCGTACTTACTCGTAGGGTAATTGTACGGGCCCACGCTGAGTGAGTCGCCACTACCAAAGCTAATCACCCCAAAGATTGAGCAAGTTGAATTGGATTTAGTGCTTATTTGCTCACGAACTGCTTGCGAGTAGTCCGAAATTCCTTTCCGTAACACCATAAATATATCCATACAAATACAAATACCGTATACATAAACTAGACATCGCAGAGTGATTAAACAATGTTTGGATGAAGTGTAAATATGGGCTTACCTCTGCTCGGTGTAAAAACCTCACAACTGACGTAATTGCTTTTTTCTCTTCACTGCGTGTATCAACTCACTTCATTCTAAGTTCTGATAAATCCATATCTCTATGAATTATTGTGGTTATTTTTAAAACAAGACGACATATGATAACCTTCCTCCAACAAGGTTTGTGAAGATGCGATGTCTGTGTTGATAAACCATGTGGTTAGAGCCTTCGGTGATTATCTTAGCGGCCGGCACAGGGGGCATGCGCTGTAGAACCCAGTTGACGAACTATACCGTATCAGAAGTCAATTGAGTCTAATATATTGAGTAATTAAGATCTAAACTGATTGATACGGAAGTTCATTACGTAGTGACGACATCACCATACAGACGGATCGATGATCAGTGAAAAACAACATATTGAATGTTTTGGACATAATTTTTTATTATTTCAACCCGGTGGGAATGCATGGAATCGAATTTATAAAACCACAAAAGGGTCTTTTCTCGACGCTTAAAGATATTCAGTATGGCGCTGCACGGCAATCATATTTTAAACTCAGTTTTCACATGTCATTTTAAAATTGATCGCATTCCTTATTTTGGGCTTTTTATAGAAATGGAGTTCTCATGTACATTTAACTTGAATAAGTTCAGCTGTTTTGGGTTGTCGTTTCATGATCAAGAGACCATTATACTATGATGGTCTCTTGATCATCACGAAATTCATATAAAAAAATGCTCATAACTGTAACAATATTTTTGGCAAAACTGTGTCAACATTCTACTTGACTTTTTCAAATACTGAATGTAGAGAAGACAGGCAATCGCACTGAAAAACGACGACAATTTTCGTTGCGAGCGACGACCGGCCAAGAATGAACGCGGGGGTCGATGTATTGTACGGAGAATCACTAGAATATTTATCGTAAACTGAATCAATTATTCCATTACAAAATTTTATCCATTCTGGTTCTATAGTCACGCCGTAGCATGTGATCTAATTTAGGGTCTATAAACACAGATTCTTATAGGGTCGAACTATCATGTTTACTGAGGGGGTCTTCGTTTTAAAGATTTGTGGCCGATATGTGAAAAACGAAAACCCTGGTTTATTTGCGTGTTTAACCTCGTTTAACTATCTTCTTTTTTTCGGTAAAGTTTATTTTTAATTTCTTTTATTTTCGTTTTAGTTCTTTATAATATAGCAATGATATAACGCGCTCTCTGATTGGCTAGAGTTTTATGAACTATTTCCCCATGGGCTGCACGCTCTCTAGATGCCATATTATAAATCAATTAGTCAACTCGCGTCCATGCGCAAATTGCGTTTTAGCATAAACCATCCAGTGGTCTATCGCAAATCCTGCAATCTGATTGGTTCGCTACTTGTGGTCTATTAGCTCATAGACCCCGAGTAGAGGTAAACACTTCGTCGTCGGGTTTTACTAATGTATCGGAGGAGTTTCTCAACGAATTATTGTCTGTTGCCTGTTTCTGTCATTTTCTACTGACCTACTGGATGGTTTATGCTAAAACAATTAGACTACTCGTTCTCGTTTTCTGTGAGGATAGTCATCTCGGCGCGTCGAACTCGTAGTTTAATTGTTAAATAGACGCACTCAAGAAAATATAAAGAACCCTTAACAAGCTTAGAGTCTTACGCTTGTTAAGAGTTCTTTATATTTTCTTGAGTACGTTTATAACGCAATGGGCGAATTGATAAATCTCGCCCCAACAAGTATGAATTCAGAATTGCTCTACCCTTCCTCTCCTTAGTATTTCGGGTCTTCGTTTTAAAGGTTCTACGTTTTTCTCACACCCTTAAAATTACGCTTCTTTCTTACATCATTCGTGGTTTTTGGGGGGGGGGGAGGAGGAGGGGGAGGGGGAGGGGGGGGGGGGGGGGGGGGGAGTAACCTATGAAGCTTATGATTTTGGTTGAAATCTTTTCTCGTAGATTAACGTCGTCATTGACAAAGAGACAAGTTGTCTCATTTAGTCATGGTTGAACAATACCAGTGTGACCGAGTTCGCTATCTAAACTGGAGGTGAATAGCGGTAGAATTGTCTGATATGGTAATCAGTATACAGGTCTATTGATATGGTAATCAGTATACAGGTGTATTGATATGGTAATCAGTATACAGGTGTATTGATATGGTAATCAGTATACAGGTGCATTGATATGGTAATCAGTATACAGGTGCATTGATATGGTAATCAGTATACAGGTGTATTGATATGGTAATCAGTATACAGGTGTATTGATATGGTAATCAGTATACAGGTGTATTGATATGGTAATCAGTATACAGGTCTATTGATATGGTAATCAGTATACAGGTGTATTGATACGGTAATCAGTATACAGGTGTATTGATATGGTAATCAGTATACAGGTGTATTGATATGGTAATCAGTATAGAGGTGTATTGATATGGTAATCAGTATACAGGTCTATTGATATGGTAATCAGTATACAGGTGTATTGATATGGTAATCAGTATACAGGTCTATTGATATGGTAATCAGTATACAGGTGTATTGATATGGTAATCAGTATAGAGGTGTATTGATATGGTAATCAGTATAGAGGTCTATTGATATGGTAATCAGTATACAGGTGTATTGATATGGTAATCAGTATACAGGTGTATTGATATGGTAATCAGTATACAGGTCTATTGATATGGTAATCAGTATACAGGTCTATTGATATGGTAATCAGTATACAGGTGTATTGATACGGTAATCAGTATACAGGTGTATTGATATGGTAATCAGTATACAGGTGTATTGATATGGTAATCAGTATAGAGGTGTATTGATATGGTAATCAGTATACAGGTCTATTGATATGGTAATCAGTATACAGGTGTATTGATATGGTAATCAGTATACAGGTCTATTGATATGGTAATCAGTATACAGGTGTATTGATATGGTAATCAGTATAGGTGTATTGATATGGTAATCAGTATACAGGTCTATTGATATGGTAATCAGTATACAGGTGTATTGATATGGTAATCAGTATACAGGTCTATTGATATGGTAATCAGATATGTATGGCACACCTTAAAAGTTCTGTCTCATAGTGTTCTCAATAAAAGTAAAAAATAAATATATAAAAATTTTACATGAGAAAGATTGAACAGGTAAAATATTTCACTACACAGTAACGATCATCTCCTGCCAAGTGACCAGTGAGTTGTTTGAAGTACCTATTGTGCTTGCTGTTAATGTTCACCAGCAAGGTCCATAGAGGATATCCTGTCCTTTATTTGACTCGCTATGTTCATATAGTATTTCAGTTGTATAAGTTTGTCCTTTGCACTATTATAATCACCTGAAGATCAAATGGAAATTTGAGAATTGTGGCCAATGAACAGACTGTACACCCTCGTTAAAATGCCTATCACACTGATTTTTTTTAATTTTAGAAATCACTTCTATGAAGTGAATATTTGGGTGGTTCAGTGTTATGTGATTTGAGCTTCGCATTACTGAGTTATAGTGCACACTTTTACAATTCTTTTGTCAGAAGGAAAACAATTCTTCTAGTCAGTAAATACACTCGTACAGTACTGTACCTTCATGGAATTCATCTGATAATTCCTGTGTGCCATCACTTATTTTGGCTGAAAAAATAACAACAACAATTACTCAACAGTGTTAGATATATTGCAAGGGGGATAAATATATGTAGTATTATCTGTCAAACCATCAAATAAGGGATTTGATATTCCACTGCACATGTATTTGCTGATGTCTTGGTTCATTGCAGCTGAGCTTGTTGCTTTGTTTCTCATGTGCAATATCATATGCTGGCATGCTTCGCATGTTATCTTGTAGGATGTGCAATTTAATAAGTGCAATAATCTAATGCCAATTAAGTGGTACCTTTACATTTTACTTGATAAAGAAACTATGACGAGCATAGACAAAACAAATGTTCAGAAAAAATCAGACGCCTCGAGCGGGATTCGAACCCATGACACCTCAATTTCATGACAGGTGCTCTACCCACTGAGCTACTAGGGACCTTAAGATTCACTGGACGGCGGCTTCTAGGACGGCAACCGGAAGTGAGATAGCGAGGTTTGGTACTAATTTGCATATTTCCTTGCCGTCCACACCACGTCGACTAACAGTCGCGGCGGTGAAAGTACACGAAGTGGCGTTCTCTCGAAAACGTGAGTTTTAATTTGCTTGTTGTTCTTCGAAAAATAGGTTTTTGTACTAAAATGTCAGCATTTTACATTAGTTAACTATCAGTTAAGCAGTTTATTTAATAATATTTCTTTTCACTTCGTTTAGAGCGTTAAAAAATCGAAAAACTCAAGACTACATGACTTTCTCTTCAAGGAACGGGTAAGTTTGTCGCTTCTATGAAGTAACAGTGATTCATATGTTCCAATTCTTAGGCTTTAACTCGTTTTTCTCAAAGCCTTTTCTTCTTAAAAATAGAGATTATAGCTAAATGTCTAAAGTGGTTATAATTGTTTTTTTAATTCCTTCTAATATTGCTCTCTAGATCTCAGTCTGTCGTAATGGATTGGTCTGAAAACCACAACATTTTGCTCGCACGAGAAGTTCTGGTTAGCGAACCTTTTAGATTCAAGCCAAGAACTGTAGAGAGGGGAAAAGTTTGGCAAGAAATTACAGATAGACTAAACTCAAGTAAAGTCCACAAGTTTCGCGTAACTAAGAGGTCCACGAGAGAGCACTTCAACCTCTTGCTCGGCAAATACAAAGCTAAAAGACAAAGCGAAATAAAATTGAGTGGAGTGGACATTGAAGATTCTGAGCTTGACGACGCAATGGAAGAAATATGGGAAAAATGGGAAGCTGCAGAGGCACAACATGATATAGATAATTTGATGAACAAGAAGAAAGTAGAGGAGGACAGGGTAAATGGAGAGGAGGTGAGAAAGAAAGCCTGTGAAAAGTTGGGAGAAACAAGTAAGAGAAAATCAGAGGAGGATTCTGAAACAAAACCAAAGAAGTCGAGGAGAGGTGGAAGCGATACCATTGATTTTCTGCGAGAGAAAGCGAAACTGGATCTTGCATTCAAGCAAGAAGAGCGAAAATGAAAACAACAGGAGCAAGAACGACAGTCACAGCTGTACGGACAAGTTCTGACCACACAGCAACAACAGCAACAACAGCAAACTCAAATGATGCATATGATGCAACAGCAAAGTCAAGCTATGTTGACTTTAATGGCCAAACTTGTGGACAAATAACTGGTAAAAATCAGAACACAGACTCAACTGAGTGAACATTCATTTGTCTTTGTTTCAGTTCAAAACTTTACTGATATATTATTAATTTATTGAGCATTGTTGGAATGTACAGATTTACGTTATGCATGCTACTTAGTACAACTATTGCTATCTGCCTTTAGTGTTGGCAATCAAGTTGTGAAGCATTTGTATTTGAAATTATGTTAACTGATGATTGTAGTTCACTTGCTAATATGCATGCATGGAATGTTATTAATGGAATTAATTAAACCAGTTATGTTATTTATTTTTGGTTTATATTCTGGTATCTACAGTATATCTCCACTCACTCTGAACTATAGCTTTCATACAAAGTATTCCAGACCTGTAGAGTAGGAGGCTGGAGATCAAAGTACTCTGATGTAAGATTTCCATAGAGACAGGTTAATGCATTCTGCAAAATAGCACAGACGATATAGGTTTTCCCTACACTACTTAATCCAATTTTGAGATTCTTCTTGAAATCGATAAACTTGAAGAAATTTACAATGTCACCAAACAGCCACTCAACACATGTCCTTACAGAACTCATAGATGTATTGAATGCTTGCATCTGGGGGGTGAGGGCCACATTCCTAAATGGGGCTTGAAGTTGGAGTCTCAGGGGGTATGCGGGGTCCCCATAGATACACATAGCCTGCCCAGCTGGGGAATAACCATATTGTTGTAGCTGTGGAAGTAAACCAGAATCGACCAACATGCTGGAATCGTGTTTCTTTCCCTCTGAAAGTAATCAAAACGGCATAATTTAATAGGGGTCTAACATGTTGTAGATATTTCAAACATTTTTATAACCTCTCATATTAGTACTTACCAACAGGCCCATACATGTTGCCAATAATTCCATTTGGTAGGGCCAGAGACTGAAATTTAAGGGCATGTACCCTTTTGTGTCCATTGTAAACAAGTCTTTGATGGACGTCTGGTCTCGCGATTGGTCTAACAGTTCCATCGATGAAACCGAAGCAATTATCAAGTGCTGCTCCCTTTGCATAAACGGCATTAGCATAGGTTTGCAGATGAGCCGGATCCAAAATGTCATGATTCCAATCCATTATTCTGTGACTGTGTTCATCGTAAATGAAGTCAAGGGCCTTGTTTGTGACCATACTTAGCACAGGGGTTGTCTTGCAAATCGAGGTATCATGTCCGAGTATCTGCAAGGGTAGGAGAGTCTACGAAGCAGCATGCAAAGTCCTTCCATGCCCTCACTAACGGAGCCCTGATCGCAAACAAATGAATCTGGAATTTGCAACATATCTGCCAAGAGTGGCAAGTCACGCTTTTTTACTCGAAACTCTGCTATGCATTCTGAATCGGCCATTTCTTCAAGATCGAATCTGCCATAATCATCGTATGGCAATTCCAGGTTTTTGGAATAACTAGCATCGTATAAAAGGACAAATTCCTCGTCTGAAATGATATCAGTCATGTAGCAATCGACTAAAACTTCTCGAGTCTTCTTGAAAGAGCACATATCAAAAACTTTAGAGTCGTTACGTTCACTGTCTTCGTCGTCACCTCAACACGTGGAACTTACGGTTTGTTTTTCCCGCGCGGTGACGGTGATCTCGACCCATGCCTCCACGGCTGAGCCTGCCGTCCTCGTGGTCGCCGTCCAGTGGATCTTAAGGTCCCTACTGAGGCAACTACAGTGGCATGGAGTTCAAATTAGCTCAAAGACGCTGACATTTACATTAATTACAATAGCATACATTTGATCTCTGTTTCAATCTTCTGCATATCTTCTGAGCTTGTTATGTCTTCAAGTCTTTCATTGAGTTCCATTATCTCCATCAAAAATTCAGGGCTTGATATGGTATCACCTTGCTCAACAGATATACCGTGTAGTTTTAACTGTCAATCATTCAAGAGAAATGAGTACAAGTATAATTTAGGAGACCATGAGTCAATTTTTCAAAGACTAATATTTAAAATAAACTGCATTGTGGTCTTTGAAAAGTTGACGATTGCTTATCCTACATTGTACGACAAAACCGGTTCAATTACTTATTAATAATGCACAAACAGCAATAGTCCTGATTCAGTTGTGGGACACACTTCGCATATTCCAACAGTGAGTAGGTGCACAGCTTATCTAAAAGCGCATATTCTATACAGTCAATGTCATTAACGTTGTCCAACTAAAAAGAGATTAACACTACAATAAATGTCATGTGTGACTCATAATGTATTGTTTTTGCACGCATGGAATTTTAATTTCAAAAACATAAATCAGCACTGCCTATGAAAATGGGCATTGTCAACATTCTCTTCTCACACAGAGGTGTTGATGTTTGCTTTTGAAATTAGAATTCCACGCTTGCAAAAAGAATATATGATGAGACATGTGACATATATTGTAGTGAAAATCTCTTTTTAGTTGGACAACGTTAATGACATGTATATCACGATTGGGTGTTTACAGTTTAACTGAGCAGTCACAATACTTACCAGATATGTACCTCTACCCAACGGTTTCAAGATTGTGTTATATGCTTTGTTTATCATTGATGAATGAAGAGCAGACAGGTGTTGTTCCTCCTAAAACAATTGAAATATGTTAGATATGGTGTATGATGAATAATATTAACTGAGGAATTGCATTTATACACAGTCACGTAATACACCTTAGAAGTAATACACCTTAGAAGTAATACACCTTAGAAGTAATACACCTTAGAAGTAATACACCTTAGAAGTAATACACCTTACAAGTAATACACCTTACAATACACCTTACAAGTAATACACCTTACAAGTAACACAGTAGTACTTGCCCACTAGTACATGTAGTACTTGCCCACTAGTACATGTACAATGTAGTACTTGCCCACTAGTACATGTAGTACTTGCCCACTAGTACATGTAGTACTTGCCCACTAGTACATGTAGTACTTGCCCACTAGTACATGTACAATGTAGTACTTGCCCACTAGTACATGTAGTACTTGCCCACTAGTACATATAGTACTTGCCCACTAGTACATGTAGTACTTGCCCACTAGTACATGTACAATGTAGTACTTGCCCACTAGTACATGTAGTACTTGCCCACTAGTACATATAGTACTTGCCCACTAGTACATGTACAATGTAGTACTTGCCCACTAGTACATGTAGTACTTGCCCACTAGTACATGTAGTACTTGCCCACTAGTACATGTACAATGTAGTACTTGCCCACTAGTACATGTAGTACTTGCCCACTAGTACATATAGTACTTGCCCACTAGTACATGTAGTACTTGCCCACTAGTACATGTACAATGTAGTACTTGCCCACTAGTACATGTAGTACTTGCCCACTAGTACATATAGTACTTGCCCACTAGTACATGTACAATGTAGTACTTGCCCACTAGTACATGTAGTACTTGCCCACTAGTACATGTAGTACTTGCCCACTAGTACATGTACAATGTAGTACTTGCCCACTAGTACATGTAGTACTTGCCCACTAGTACATGTAGTACTTGCCCACTAGTACATGTAGTACTTGCCCACTAGTACATGTACAATGTAGTACTTGCCCACTAGTACATGTAGTACTTGCCCACTAGTACATATAGTACTTGCCCACTAGTACATGTAGTACTTGCCCACTAGTACATGTAGTACGATGGTTGTCCAATACACACGACTAGACTCCAATGGAGAATAGTAGTATTCCATTGGAACAAGTGGAGTCCAATGGAGAATAGTAGTATTCCATTGGAACAAGTAGAGCCCAATGGAGAATAGTAGTATTCCATTGGAACAAGTCAAGTCCACTGGAGAATAGACGTTAGTATTTCTTGGAATATATTTATAATATTGAAATCTAGAAGAAACAGCTATTTCCACTCGTTTAATGAGTTAAGCTGATTTTTTTTAGCAGATAATTAATTCCATTAGTACGATTGGAACGATTGGATCGAATGGAGTGATTTCGCATAGGCCTGTTAAAACGAAATAAGTTGATCGAGTTAGGGGAAAAAAAAAAAATTTCAATTGCGGGGACAGTGGATTCGATTGGAATCATGTATGTTTGGAGATGAAGGCCTCAAAAAGCCACTCCATCGGATCGAATGGTTCCATCGGAAAGTGTAAAAGTCCGATGGAACTTATAATTTTCCGATGGTTGGAATGGAGACTAGAGAATTCCAATGGTGCATATCAGTTATCTACTCGTGTTGGTGGGATTCCTGTGTCATAATGCATACATTATCAGCATTAGGGCTTAAAGGGAGCCCCAAAAAGCCACTCCATCGGATCGAATGGTTCCATCGGATATTGTAAAAGACCGATGGAACTTATAATTTTCCGATGCTTCGAATTGGAGACTAGAGAATTCCAATGGTGCATATTAGTTATCTACTCGTGTAGGTGGGATTCCTGTGTCATAATGCATACATTATCAGCATTAGGGCTAAAGGGAGCCCCAAAAAGCCACTCCATCGGATCGAATGGTTCCATCGGAAAGTGTAAAAGTCCGATGGAACTTATAATTTTCCGATGGTTCGAATGGAGACTAGAGAATTCCAATGGTGCATATCATTATCTACTCGTGTAGGTGGGATTCCTGTGTCATGTTGCTTATATTATGGGCTATTAGTATTATGCCCCGGCCATCAGTCCAATGGATCGAATGGTTCCATCGGAACGTGTGAAAGTCCGATGGAACATATAGATTTCCGATGGTTCGATTGGAGAACGTAAAGCTCTAATCACGGGCAACAGGTCACGTAGAGTCAGTATTTTGGGTAACATTGGTATTTTCCGTATCGCTTATAAGCTCTCGGCCGAAGCTCTGCATTTGTTTCTGATGACCTTTAGATTCACTGACGTCATAAATAAAACCAGATGTCGGGGTTCGGATTACTGTTGGGGGTTCGGATATCTAAAGGTCACCAGAAACAAATACAGACAGACAAATACAGCTTCGGAGAGCTTATAAACCAATACGGAAAATACAAATATTACCCAAAATACTGACTCTACGTGACCTGTTGCCCGTGCTCTAATGGAGAATGGCGATTTCGATTCATACTAACTGGACTGTGGACATTAGATCACGACAAAAAAACTCGCCTGAGCCGATGTGATGGATTCGATGCGATAGAGACTTTTTACCGAAAACAATCTAATCTTTATGATAGCTGCTGCAGGCTCTTATTCGGTAGGTTTTCTCTAACACACTCAGACCATGATGCTCAAGTATACTGTCTGCATGTCATTCCTTCGTATTTTGCATCGATTCAAGGGAGATAAAATTAATGTTTGTTTTCTACAAATTTATCATGTCAAATGCCCGGCAAATACAACTTTATTCATTCATGGAAGCAATTAATGAAGCGGTCACAAACGATTTAGTGACATTTCCAGGGGAAGACTGTGTGTTAAATGTAGTACATCAATGTACATAGCCCGTTTGGCCTACAATGTAGCTGCTTATCTCGATTAGTTAACACTATTTCTAAGCAGCCGTGCTCTTTACTGCAGTTATTCATTTTAATAACAGTTCTCGTTGTATCAAAGAGTACAAATATAAGCTAAAACAAAGTTGCCATTTCTAATTTGTAAATTGAAAAATACGAGGGAAATGACCAACAAGGCAGGGTACTTAAAAGCTTACATTACATGTAATTCAGCAAATGTTTATACACTTGTTCAATCCCTTGCTTGTGAACAAGAGTGATTCCAATAAACTTTGAGTGTCTAATAGTGTATATTCATTTGGTGGAATTAGTCATTTGGCTTAATTTACATGGGACTCATGACTCATAGATGCATGGTCATTGATAATCAGAGAGTGACAGTGTTCAATGTTTTTAAATTTCCATCTGATATTTTACTAAGGTTTGTATTTTAGATATACATCACAGTCATGAACAGCAGATTCCTTAGCTACCGAAGGACATTGTAATCACTAAAACTAAGGGTTTTGCTTGCTAGCACAATATCACAGTCATGAACAGCAGATTCCTTTGCTACCGAAGGACATTGTAATCACTAAAACTAGGCTACCTAACAGCAGTGAATGCTGACGGTGAATGCAATGTTTATAGTAGTTGTGGATAAGAGTTGGTGCCGGAGAGCTTAGAGTGATTCCAATAAACCTGAACACTACTAATTAGCTGTCAGTGTATATAAGTAACAAAAGACAACAAAAGAGTGAGTGTCTAGCCAGTTATGAAATGTTTTGTTTTATCAAAAGTGACAAGTATGCAAATTATTAGGCGAGTCTACCTTTCTTTGTTTTGAATAGTATTTGTCCTGTGGCAGACGCCGAGTTTTAAAATAAGCTTTTTAGTGGTAGAAGTGTCCATTCCATCCCGGCTACAGGAAGCCCAGGAAGAGCGTTCGAAAACAAAATCGATTTTCTGGTCCGTTAGCGGAGTAAACGACCTGAAAGCAGGTCAGAATACTGATAGGTTGCCATTCTATTACATATCAAAAGCTCTTGATTGAGCGAATCGAGAAAGTATTTTAATTTCGGCTGAAACCAAGTGATCGATTACGGGACTTGCACGACTTGCTGCCTTGTGAGCACTCAAAATATATCGATCCCAAAACATACTAAATAGACATCATCTCCTAAATTAAACACCTCACAGCACTCAAACAACTACTAATCTTTATATCTTGAGTATCATTAGGAATTTGATATTCTTAAAACCCATTCCTGAAGCGAAAATCGAACTGCATTCAGTACAAAATACAATTGAGCGTACCACAGGAAGCCCAACGCTTAAAAATTAACGGCCCAAAACAATTTTGCCAAAACTATTAGACAAAAACAGAGGATGTGGGCTAGAGATTGCCTGGAGTTCCAGCTGATCATCCTACACGCCGAGTTAACGCTCTATGAGCGTCTAGTTGAGATTTCAATGCGAATATTCACACGTGAAACTGACACACGGTCAGCCGGCACTAATCAGCTCAATGATACGGTGATCTTCAACTACACAATTCCCACAAAAGCACAAGATACGGTATCTGATGGGCTTACGAGTCGGGATATACCGGCTAAAGAAACATACACATGTACAAATTAATTAGGGACACATATTTTGGGCACGACATCGAACAACTCACTTCAGGTGCGAAAAGCATGATGGTTCTTGAGAATTGCATGATGGTTCTTGAGAATTGCATGATGGTTCTTGAGAATTGCATGATGGTTCTTGGAAACTGCATGCCGGGTAAAAATCGATATTTTTTCTGCCTACGTGAATGAATTAGAATTGCTTCCTTGCTCGCTCGCTCAGGCTCGCTCGCTGCGTCAGCAACTAAGGGTTTTGCTTGCTAGCACAATATGACAGTCATGCTTGCTCTAATCACAAATGATTGTAGTGATAACCCCCAAAAAGTGCAAATGATTATATCAACTATATACAGTCAATCTCAAAAAGGTTGTCCAGATGAAAACAAAAGACTACAATACTACAATAAAGTCACATGATTCATTATGTATTCAATTCCCTCGCATGGAATTTCAATTTGAGATGCAAAAGTACACAGCACTGTGAGAATTGAATGTAATGGCGCTGGTATCATGCAACTCGCAGTTCCACGTGCAGAAATTGAAAACATAATGAATCACATGACCTTATTGTAGTATTGTACTCTTTTCATCTGGACAACCTTTTTGAGAATGACTGTATCTAAAATGCAAACCTTCAGACTGTTCAGAGATCAGATAATAAGAAAATTACAATCTATTCATCAGCGTTATAATGGCAGCAATATCATTCCAGATGAAAACAAAAGACTACAATACTACAATAAAGTCACATGATTCATTATGTATTCAATTCCCTCGCATGGAATTTCAATTTGAGATGCAAAAGTACACGGCATTGTGAGAATTGAATGTAATGGCGCTGGTATCATGCAACTCGCAGTTCCACGTGCAGAAATTGAAAACATAATGAATCACATGACCTTATTGTAGTATTGTACTCTTTTCATCTGGACAACCTTTTTGAGAATGACTGTATCTAAAATGCAAACCTTCAGACTGTTCAGAGATCAGATAATAAGAAAATTACAATCTATTCATCAGCGTTATAATGGCAGCAATATCATTACTATTTGCCTTAACAAAAATCTAGTAAAAGTGTATCTATTGTAAATAAAGTTTATAAATTCATTCATTCATGCACTGTTGACCTTAGTTAGTAATTTGTGAAGCTTATATATAGCTAATTGAATAATCGTTGTCGGGTTGAAAATCATGAAAGCTATGACCAAAAGGAATTCTGGGAAATTAAAACTCTCAAATAACACTGTCAAATCATCCACCTTTTTATCTGATTGATCAGAGCGATTTTGAATATAATTCGCATGAACATTCTTTATGCAAATTATTCTAAATCGCTCTGATCAAAAAGTTTGAATTTTTATTTAGGGGCGATGGGGAGGGGAGGGGAGGGGAGGGGAGGGGAGGGGTGGTAATCAAACACCGTTGCCTGACATATAGGGGCATATGACAAATAGGGGCGATGGGGAGGGGAGGGGGTGGTCAACAAACTATGTTACCATTCTTGTCCCCAGACCCTTCTCAGCTTTCTAACCAAAAACCTTCGGGTCTAGCGACGAGAATGACTATGTTACCTGACATATAGAGGCGATGGGGAGAATAGGGGTAATGGGGAGAATAGGGGTGGTAATCAAACTACGTTACCTGACATATAGGAGAGGAGATGGGGAGGGGAGGTAATCAGACAACGTTGCCTGACATTAAGGGGCGCCTGACAAATAGGGGCAATGGGGAGGGGTGGGGTGGTAATCAAACTATGTTACCTGACATATACGGGCGCCTAGTAACAAATAGGGGGATGGGGAGGGGAGGTAATCAGACAACGTTGCCTGACATATAGGGGCGTATGACGAATATGGGCAACGGGGAGGATAGGGGTGGTGATCAAACTATGTTACCTGACACATAGGGGCGATGAGGAGGTCAGGGGGTGGTAATCAGACGTTGCCTGACATATAGGGGCGCCTGACAAATATAGGGACGATGGGAAGGGGAGGGGTGGTAATCAAACAACGATGCCTGAAATATAACTAGGGTCGCCAGACATACTGGGGCGATGGGAAGGGGAGGGGTGGTCATTAAACTATGTTGCCTAACCGCCAAGCTACGCAGGCTAGACATATAGGGGCGCCTGACATATAGGGGCGACGGGGAGGGGAGGGATGGTAATCAGACAACGTTGCCTGACATATATGTAGGGGCACCTGACAAATAGGGGCGATGGGGAGGGGTGATAAACAAAATACGTTACCTGACATATAGGAGAGGAGATGGGGAGGGGAGGGGTGGTAATCAGACAACGTTGCCTGACATATAGGGACGCCTGACAAATAGGGGCGATACGTAGGGGAGGGGTGGTAATCAAACTACGTTACCTGACATATAGGGGCGATGGGAAGGGGAGGGGTGGTAATTAAACTACTATATGTCAGGCAACACCCCTCCCCTCCCCATCGCCCCTATATGTCAGGCGCTCCTATATTTCTGACGTAGTTTGATTATCACCCCTCCCATCCCAATTGCCCCTATTTGTCAGGCGCCCCTATATGTCAGGTAAAATAGCTTGATGACACCCCTCCCCGTCGCCCCTAATTGTCTGGCGACCCAATATTTCAGACGTTGTTTGATTACCACCCCTCCCATCCCAATTGCCCTTATTTGTCAGGCGCCCCTATATGTCAGGTTACATAGTTTGATCACCATCCCTCCCCTCCCCATATCGCCCCTATTCGTTAGACGCCCCTATATGTCAGGCAACATTGTCTGATTACCACCCCGGTCCAACCCAACGCCCCTAATGTCAGGTAATGTACCTTGATTACCACCCCTCCCCTCCCTATCACCCCTATTTGTCAGGCGCCCCTTAATGTCAGGCAAACGTTGTTTGATTACCACGCCTCCCCTTCACCCCTATATGTCAGGCGCCCTTATATGTGAGGTAACATAGTTTGATTACCATGCACCCATCCCCTCCCCATCGCCCCTATATGTCAGGCGCCCCTATTTGTCAGGCGTCCCCGTATGTTAGGTAACGTTGTTTGATTACCACCCCTCCCCATCGCCCCTATATGTCAGGCACCCCTATATATGTCTACCCTGGTTCCAGAGGCTACTATTGGGGGGCGAGCGAAGAGAGGGGGCCTGGGGAGGCGAGACTCTGGAACCAGGGTACTATATATATGTCAGGCACCCCTATATATCGGTGATGTATAAATACTACAACCCCCGCTAAGTCAAACACTAAGATCAATGCCATCGAATCGCTCTCTTCCAAGGTAACTGTACCATCAAGGCCAAACTCATGCAACTGATACATTTTAAATAAAAATTCAAACTTTTTGATCAGAGCGATTTAGAATAATTCGAATAAAGAATGTTCATGCGAATTATATTCAAAATCGCTCTGATCAAACAGTGTGAATGCTGCCTCAGCTGCTTTGCCTTGGTATGTAGTTTATCACGCATATAATCGCTTGTCTAGAGCTCATCGAAATCTTGAGATATTTTAGAGAAACTGATTTCAACGATTTGTTTATCGTTGCCAAGGTCATTTTGATCGGTCTAGGATAAGTCTATCAATGTGCGAATGAAAAGTGGAAGTGTGGACAGTAAAACCTACTTTGAGACACCTTAAACTGCCGTGCATACTACACAAAACCTTAGTCGGGATCCCTGTGTATCCGCTGGCCGCGATAGCGAAGGCTCGCATTTTGGCGCCAATTGTCCTGTTGCTTTGCAGGATAAAATAAGCCAAGTCAGAGTTTAAGGTGCGCGCGCGGCCTGGTAACGAATTCGGGATAAAATGTGTCCGAAGTGACTTTTTCTCCCATGTCTCTTGTATTTTTGCCGAATTTTCTAGGAGCAATTTTCATTTCTTACAATACGATTTTTGCCGAGAAAATACTCCAAGGTATGCATAAAGGTCTTCTTAATTCAACCTCATGTGTGATTTGTTAATCAAATTCAATTTTACGATAAAAATGCACTTCGTTATACACGTAGTCGGGACGTAGTGAAGCCGTGAGAACTACGGCCAATCTACGGCCCCAAAACACAACTTTTTGATACTTTTTTGAGACAACTAATAGCACAAAGTGATAAACAACTCATAATCGTTATTATTTTCTGAAAAAATTGCCAAGAATCGACACAAAGACATGATTTAAAAGCGAAATCCAAACGTGAAACTGACGATCGTTCAGTTGACACAGGAAGCCCAATCCGCCTCAAGATTGATAAGCTTGTGGGCGATTTTAAACTACGTTTTTCAGTGGATTATCGTATTCAAATGAACATATAAGCGCTGTTAGAGTTACCTTGCAGTTGTATGTGACTAGTAAACAGGGAAAATACTTTAATAGTACAGAAAAAGTAGTGCAAAATGCTCCTAGAAAACTCGGCAAAAATACAAGAGACATGGGAGAAAAATTTACTTCGGACGCATTTTATCCCGAATTCGTTACCAGGCCGCGCGCGCCCCTTAAACTCTGACTTGGCTTATTCTCGGCTTTCACCTACGTCATAGGCCTTTTCACGGATAGACCGGAAATAGCCGAACGCAATGCATTGTGGACTATATTCGGCACAAACACAACAATCTGAGCGCCATTTTGGATCGAAGAACTCCGGAAGAACATAAACAAACTCACTTCATCATGCCTCGGTGTACCATGATGGGCTGCAATAATGACACGAGATATCGAGAAAGGTTCATTTTATTATTTTTCTTCGTTTCTTTGTGTATAACGGCAATTTGAATAGCATAAAATGAAAATTATACGTGATAGACCGTATAATGTAGTTACTAGAGATTACTATATTTTACTAATGTTCAGATGGGTCATTATGCCACATGTTAGGAGTATTTCGTGTCATTATTGCAGCCCATATGGCGCCTTGATTGTTGTGTTTGTGCCGAAGCTAGACCAGAATGCACTCCGTTCAGCTACTTCCGGTCTATTCATGAAAAGGTCTATTGACAATTTTCCCATGACTTATATAGAACAAAACCTTCATAGGCCGAAAGAGCAGCCAAAACTATATATCTCAGACGAAGGCTTAGTTAAAAGAAGTTTTAGATACGAAGATATAAGCGATCGCTTATGCTCATAATTTAGCTCAAATGTATGGGGTCGCCATCTTGGTGTCCCATCGAGGAACACCAACATGGCGGCCAAGTCACGAAGACTGCAAATCATGTTTATAATGCAAACATTTCAATTTTTAAACAGCTACATTCATCAAAATAAAGTTACCCATCATCTACTAAGTTAAAATCGTATTATTTCAAACGAATTTTCCTATTTCTACGGCTTTGAAATGCGCGTGACAGTATTGCATGACAGAATTTGACTCGCAATAAATCGAAAACAAAACATCTAAATTACCAAATTATTTTGGTAAGACTTTTCTTATAACGACATCAACAAGATATCCAACAAACAGTTTTGTGAGGTGAATAGTTTTTAGCTTTTTGATGACGTCACGTGAAAACCAAGAATTCATTTTGGGCGACGTTTGAGCGATAGTTCTTGAAGAAGGAAGATTAACAATTTCGTTTTATCCTGATATATCTTGGAATCGTGTCAAATAATGGATACTAGAGACTATTTAGAGCGAAATTGCTCTGTTGAATCAGGAGTCAGATGTGTAGACAACGCGGGAATGTTATTATGTAATCGCTACGATCAACATCCAATATGTCAACAAACGATGGTTTCGAGCTCAAGAACAAAATAAATAAAACAAGGAATCATGTGAGTATACTAGCTGTGTCGTATTCCTTAGTTTTGTAGTGTTGGCTTGAGTTCTCTTGGGAATATCGATCGTTTTCTTGATGCTATTCAGTGCTCCATACAACTTTGGCTTCGGATTTCTCACAGATTCTATGTCAAATTCTGAAATCCTTGGACTCTTGAGTCTTTAGTAGGGTTAAACGATTTATATATTTAGGAATCGCATGAGGTAAATACGTGTTCAAACCTACAATCGTCTGTTTTGCCTTCGTTGAGGGAACCGCATAAGTCAAAATCGCCTTTGTCATATTCATACTTTGAACGGTGCTTGTGCAAAAAATATTGCAGAGCCCAAAAATGTTTTTCTTGATTTTTGTTGCCCAAGGGTAGTTCTTTACTGTGACAGTATTAGTCTTTCAATGTAAGGATGCGCATTGGAGATATTTGGCTTCAAATACCCTTAATTTCAGAATTTTTGAAATTAGCCAATTACCTCGTTAATCATTAACTTAGGTTGATTGACAAGAAATAATTCACATGACTCAAACTTTCTGTTGTGAACTTAGGAAGGATGTACAATTGCTTTTGCAAAGCGACAATAAAATCCACTGGCGTTTGTGAGCAGGAGAGCTTTGTACTTTTCTACCTTTTCTGGGTGAAAATTTGAGATTTCAGCCCCAAAACCAGGGGGGGTGGTCTAGTCTCCCCGGAATATATCCAAATTCTAAATCCTTTTGGCTAGTTGAGTTTTGGGATGAACCCTTTCACTGTGCCAAGTTTCGTAGAAATCGGTGAGATGGCATGTAGCACACCTGCCTGGTCCTATCCCAAACACAGTCTTAAAGTGCAACTAACCCATATGAGATTGTTTCAAAAATATATTCAAAATATGCTGAATAGTTGGTGGGTTCAGTATTTTGTGATTTGAACCTTGCGTTTATGAGTTATAGAGGTTTGAAATCTCAATATGCAAATTTGATGACATCAACCCAGGAATCATTTATTATACAAAAACGCCCTTGTGCTGATTATTGACATTTGAAAACTTACAGAATATTTTCTCAGTCTTTATAAATGATTTTATAACTTTTTTGCCCATTCCCAAAAATAAGTTCTTCTTGAAAAAGTCTAAATAAGTTATGGCAAATTCCTTAGTAGACGTCATCAAATTTGCATATTGAGATTTCAAACTTTTTAATATATAACTCATAAATGCAAGGTTAAGACACAAAGTCGGTTCCTTTTAGGATATCTGTCCAGTTTGTCTGTTGTTTTGCAAAGTTTCTGAGGCATCCCAAATTTAAAACCGCCAAATATACTTATTGTTGAGTCCCCTTTCGTGAATGATATCGTCTTTTTGTCGTCCGGTTGACTGAAAACAACTATCTTCACAAATAACTAACTGACGTTCTCGTTCTCTTTGCATCGTCAAACATAGGCATTTCACGTTGTATAGCTAGCTTTGCACAGAACACCTGAATTAAGTTAGACCAAATCAAGCTAGTGAGAAAGCACGTATTTACACATTGTTGTTGCAGTGGTGAGAAAATAAAGTGTCCGTAAAAAACCGGGTAGACTGTGTATAAAAATGGCTAAAAAATGGACATTATAATTGGAATAGGAATTAGTGTTCGTTGTCCATATTATCCGGTGTCCGTAATATATATCCGGTGTATGTCCGTAAAATTCGGGTGTCCGTAAAGTAAAGGCCGATTCGACACGTACGTAATAGGTGCTTTTGGAAACGGCGTATACTACAAGATAGTTTAATCGAACATTGAATTCACCACTGGATGCATCAGTCGTGTCGAAAGTGAGCTAAAAAGTTGAGTCAGGTGCCTATCAGCTTTTGAAAACGGCGTATACTGCAAGATAGTTTAATCGAACATTGTATTCACCACTGGACGAATCAGTCGTGTCGAAATGAGCATTAAAGGTTGAGTCAGGCGTCTATCAGCTTTTGAAAACGGCGTATACTACAAGATAGTTTAATCGAACATTGAATTCACCACTGGACGGATCGATAATGATATGTACGATCGGACTTTCTGTTATTCCGATGGAACCAATGGAACCATTCGACTGGATCCACGGGCCTGTTGAGATCAGTGAGTTTACACAGGAAACCCAAACAGTACGATTCACCACTGGACGGATCGATAATGATATGTACGATTGGAATTTCTGTTATTCCGATGGAACCATTCGACTGAATCCACGGGCCTGTTGAGATCAGTGAGTTTAAACAGGAAATCCAAACAGTACGATCGGAAAATATAAATTATTCATTGCGACTATATATATACTTGTTCCAATGGAATACTACTATTCTCCATTGGACTTGACTTGTTCCAATGAAATACTGCTATTCTCCATTGGACTCTACTTGTTCCAATGGAATACTGCTATTCTCCATTGGACTCTACAAATGTACTTGTTCCAATGGAATACTGCTATTCTCCATTGGACTCTACTTGTTCCAATGGAATACTACTATTCTCCATTGGACTCTACTTGTTCCAATGGAATACTGCTATTCTCCATTGGACTCTAGTCGTGTGTATATATGGATACTTGCCCACTAGTACATCATTGTAGTACTTGTCCACTAGTACATGTAGTACTTGCCCACTACTTGTCCACTAGTACATGTAGTACTTGCCCACTAGTACATGTAGTACTTGCCCACTAGTACATGTAGTACTTGTCCACTAGTACATGTAGTACTTGCCCACTAGTACATATAGTACTTGCCCACTAGTACAACATGTAGTACTTGCCCACTAGTGCATATAGTACTTGCCCACTAGTACATGTACATGTAGTATTTGCCCACTAGTACTTGTCCCAATAAATATAAATACTACGAATAGTATTAACTAATTAATACTGAACTAAAATAAATTAAAGATAACCAATGGACTAATGCCATTGATTAAAGCAATATAATACACCTATTTCAAAACATGTTATCACATTCAAAGCAACGAGCATCAAGCCAAGACCGAAGTGAATGCTAGTTATGTGCTGACTATTATTGTATCACAATTGATTTTCATGTGCTTGTTTGCATATTACACTTTGTTCCATAGAAAATAGGTCTGATTCTTCAATCAGCATTCACTTCGGTCTTGGGTGACAACGTTTTTTTAAAATAGGTACAGTATATATTTTAATATAATTTTTCTTAAAAGAAATAAGTTCAACTCACAGCTGTGCATTTGCTGAATCTATCAGGATGTAATCTGAACTGTAGATCTCTGTATGTCTTGTGTAACTGAGATACATCAACAGCAAATGTTTCTGGGCTGCAATAATAGTAATTAAATCTTTATCAACTAAATTTATAATAATTTACAATATTTACCCATTCAAGCCCCAGTTACACATAGAGAGTTACGCAAATAATAGTGGTATCATGAACTACAAAGTTAAGCATTATTATAAAGTGTAACACCAAAGTTATTAACGATTTAATATTGAGCAACTAAATATTGGTTGTTCTGTCACGATAACAAATTCAAAACTCAAAGAACTGTTTATTCTAAAAATCATCAACTATAATGTTTAAAAGCAATATAACACTATTGCAACAAAGCCTGGTAAATAGGCAAAAACAGTAATAGATACCGTTAGAAATCTATAAAATTGGATTTTTTATTGAACACTTTTTACTGATGGTTTTGAGTTGACTGTACTCTTATTGACACACGTCATATAATGTTCAAAACTCAAAAATAGAGTTATTTCGTATAACTCGCTTTTTTATGGTAATGAATGATTCTAAATAATATGTACACAAGACCTTGTAAGCAAGGTACACTCATGCCCTGTTGCAATTGAGCAGTGTCACTGTGTACATGAAGTTGGATCAGCCTACACGAGTATGCATGAAGAATGGGGATCCCTGTGGTATGTAAATTTCGAAGGCCGTGGCCAGAGTTCCCCGGGAGTTTGTACATGTTTTTTAATATATGATGAGCTTTATTTTTGCTTCTAGAAATTCTCCCTGTTCTACCTTCAGTATTCAAGTACTTTTGATTGTTATTTGAGGGTTTGAGGCATATTTAGTTGGTACGTTCGGGTCGGTTTTCTGATTTCGAGTTGAAATCGTCTGAACTCAAACACGTACATTTTTTTTTGTACGTAGCACAGCAACTCATGGGCTCTTTCTCAGTATATCACTATCCTGAATCTATCTGTGTACACTTGTCCATGTACACCCATATACACTGGACACTGTATGCACTTGTCCATGTACACCCATATACACTGGACACTGTATGCACTCAGTATATATACACCCATATACACTGGACACTGTATACACTTGTATATATGTACATATACACTGGGCACTGTATACACATGTACATATACACTGGACACTGTATACACTTGTATATATACACTGGACACTGTATACACATGTACATATACACTGGACACTGTATACACATGTACATATACACTGGACACTGTATACACATGTACATATACACTGGACACTGTATACACATGTATATATACACTTATATACACTGGACACTGTATACACCAGTATATATACACTGGACACTGTATACACCCGTATATATACACTGGACACATGTACATGGACACCTATACTCATATACAGGGCTTGGAGACCCTGGCGTACACTACGTACGCCACGAACACCGAACACTTGTATATATACACTGGACACATGTACATGGACACACACGAACACATGTATATATACACTGGACACATGTACATGGACACCTATACTCATATACAGGGCTTGGAGACCCTGGCGTACACTACGTACGCCACGAACACCGAACACTTGTATATATACACTGGACACATGTACATGGACACACACGAACACATGTATATATACACTGGACACTTGTACATGGACACCTATACTCATATATATACAGGGCTTGGAGACCCTGGCGTACATTACGTATGCCACGAACACTGAACACATGTATATATACACTGGACACATGTACATGGACACACACGAACACTTGTATATATACACCTACTATACTCATATACAGGGCTTGGAGACACACTACGTACGCCACGAACACATGTATATATACACTGGACACATGTACATGAACACACACGAACACCTGTATATATACACTGGACACTTGTACATGGACACCTATACTCATATACAGGGCTTGGAGACCCTGGCGTACACTACGTACGCCACGAACACCGAACACATGTATATATACACTGGACACATGTACACGGACACACACGAACACATGTATATATACACTGGACACTTGTACATGGACACCTATACTCATATACAGGGCTTTGAGACCCTGGCGTACACTACGTACGCCACGAACACATGTATACATACACTGGACACATGTACATGGACACACACAACACACACATGTATATATACACTGGACACTTGTACATGGACACCTATACTCATATACAGGGCTTGGAGACCCTGGCGTACACCACGTACGCCACGAACACTGAACACATGTATATATACACTGTACACCTGGACATGAACACACACGAACACTTGTATATATACACTGGACACTTGTACATGGACACCTATACTCATATACAGGGCTTGGAGACCCTGGCGTACACTACGTACGCCACGAACACCGAACACATGTATATATACACTGGACACATGTACATGGACACACACGAACACATGTATATATACACTGGAC
Organism: Actinostola sp. cb2023; assembly: GCA_033675265.1. Lineage (NCBI taxonomy): Eukaryota > Metazoa > Cnidaria > Anthozoa > Actiniaria > Actinostolidae > Actinostola > Actinostola sp. cb2023. Next base: position 963,573 of record JAUJYZ010000412.1, on the reverse strand, counting down.
ACTTGTACATGGACACCTACTATACTCATATACAGGGCTTGGAGACCCTGGCGTACACTACGTACGCCACGAACACCGAACACATGTATATATACACTGGACACATGTACATGGACACACACGAACACTTGTATATATACACTGGACACTTGTACATGGACACCTATACTCATATACAGGGCTTTCAGACCCTGGCGTACACTATGTACGCCACGAACACCGAACACACATATGTATATATACACTGAACACATGTACATGGACACACACGAACACATGTATATATACACTGGACACTTGTACATGGACACACATGAACACTTGTATATGTACACATGAACACTTGTACATGGACACACATGAACACTTGTATATATACACACATGGACACTTGTATATGTACACATGAACACTTGTACATGGACACACATGAACACTTGTATATGTACACATGAACACTTGTACATGGACACTTGTATATATACACATGGACTCTTGTACATGGACACACATGAACACTTGTATATGTACACATGAACACTTGTGATGCATGGACACACATGAACACTTGTATATATACACATGAACACTTGTATATGTACACATGAACACTTGTATATGTACACATGGACACTTGTACATGGACACACATGAACACTTGTATATGTACACATGGACTCTTGTACATGGACACACATGAACACTTGTATATATGCACATGGACACACATGAACACATAAGCTTAAGCTTATATAGCGATATTTCATGTGAATTAAGTCAGCTTTTGTCATTCATTCGATTGGTTGTTGATTAACAAATTAAAAGAGCTTTTGTTTGCACATTATCGCTATATACTATACCCGGGATACTATACACATGGACAGCAAGTTTCGATAATCCTTACGCCTTCCTACTTACGAATACAAGACATCTTTCGAATTTGCAATCCATTTACCGCTATACATATAGCTACACGTTTTAACTTGATGGTTTATGTTGTATTAGTACATAACTCTATGGGGAATGGGCTCGAGATTGGCAGTGGGCCTGATCGGAGACTGGGACCCAGAATCTAATTCATTCCTTTTTACTATTTACTATTTTGTAAATGGACAACGTTTTTGAAAACAGGTGTAGGTACATTACATGTAGATATAGGTATATAAGTAAATAATTATATATTTCTTAGTAAAAATATAAGTCATAGCGATAGATTGCAAACAACTAAAAGTGTGAAATAACTTTAATTTATTATTTGTACTCTAATGTATCGAGAAACCAACATAGTAATAACATTATATACATCAACTGATATTTTTGCACCAACGCCACGGAATTAATACATTAGTAGATTCCAATGAACCTGGGCATTACTAACTACATACAGGTTCATTGGAATCTACTAATGTATTATCTGTGGCGTCGGTGCAAAAATATCAGTTGATGTATATAATGTTATTACTATGTTGGTTTCTCGATACATTAGAGTACAAATAATAAATTAAAGTTATTTCACACTTTTAGTTAATTGCCAATCTATCCTATGATTATTTTTACTAAGAAATATATAATTATTTACTTATATACCTATATATATACATGTACATGTAATGTACCTACACCTGTTTTCAAAAACGTTGTCCATTTACAAAATAGTAAATATAGTAAAAAGGAATGAATTAGCAGTCTCCGATCAGGCCCACTGCCAATCTCGAGCCCATTCCCCATAGAGTTATATATGTACTAATACAACATAAACCATCAAGTTAAAACGTGTAGCTATATGTATAGCGGTAAATGGATTGCAAATTCGAAAGATGTCTTGTATTCGTAAGTAGGAAGGCGTAAGGATTATCGAAACTTGCTGTCCATGTGTATAGTATCCCGGGTATAGTATATAGCGATAATGTGCAAACAAAAGCTCTTTTAATTTGTTAATCAACAACCAATCGAATGAATGACAAAAGCTGACTTAATTCACATGAAATATCGCTATATAAGCTTAAGCTTATGTGTTCATGTGTGTCCATGTACAAGTGTCCATGTGTACATATACAAGTGTTCATGTGTGTCCATGTACAAGTGTCCATGTGCATATATATACAAGTGTTCATGTGTGTCCATGTACAAGTGTCCATGTGTACATGCATATACAAGTGTTCATGTGTCATGCATGTACAAGTGTCCATGTGTATATATATAAGTGTCCATGCGTACATGCATATACAAGTGTTCATGTGTGTCCATTTACAAGTGTCCATGTGTATATATACATTGTCAAGTGTTCATGTGTCCATGTGTATATATACAAGTGTTCGTGTGTGTCCATGTACAGGTGTCCAGTGTATATATATAAATACATGTGTTCGGTGTTCGTGGCGTACGTGGTGTACGCCAGGGTCTCAAAGCCCTGTATATGAGTATAGGTGTCCATGTACAAGTGTCCAGTGTATATATACATGTGTTCGTGTGTGTCCATGTACATGTGTCCAGTGTATATATACAAGTGTTCGGTGTTCGTGGCGTACGTAGTGTACGCCAGGGTCTCAAAGCCCTGTATATGAGTATAGGTGTCCATGTACATGTGTCCAGTGTATATATACATGTGTTCGTGTGTGTCCATGTACATGTGTCCAGTGTATATATACAAGTGTTCGGTGTTCGTGGCGTACGTAGTGTACGCCAGGGTCTCCAAGCCCTGTATATGAGTATAGGTGTCCATGTACATGTGTCCAGTGTATATATACATGTGTTCGTGTGTGTCCATGTACATGTGTCCAGTGTATATATACATGTGTTCGGTGTTCGTGGCGTACGTAGTGTACGCCAGGGTCTCCAAGCCCTGTATATGAGTATAGTAGGTGTCCATGTACAAGTGTCCAGTGTATATATACAAGTGTTCGTGTGTGTCCATGTACATGTGTCCAGTGTATATATACATGTGTTCGGTGTTCGTGGCGTACGTAGTGTACGCCAGGGTCTCCAAGCCCTGTATATGAGTATAGTAGGTGTCCATGTACAAGTGTCCAGTGTATATATACAAGTGTTCGTGTGTGTCCATGTACATGTGTCCAGTGTATATATACATGTGTTCGGTGTTCGTGGCGTACGTAGTGTACGCCAGGGTCTCCAAGCCCTGTATATGAGTATAGGTGTCCATGTACAAGTGTCCAGTGTATATATACAAGTGTTCGTGTGTGTCCATGTACATGTGTCCAGTGTATATATACATGTGTTCGGTGTTCGTGGCGTACGTAGTGTACGCCAGGGTCTCCAAGCCCTGTATATGAGTATAGGTGTCCATGTACAAGTGTCCAGTGTATATATACAAGTGTTCGTGTGTGTCCATGTACATGTGTCCAGTGTATATATACATGTGTTCAGTGTTCGTGGCATACGTAATGTACGCCAGGGTCTCCAAGCCCTGTATATGAGTATAGGTGTCCATGTACATGTGTCCAGTGTATATATACGGGTGTATACAGTGTCCAGTGTATATATACTGGTGTATACAGTGTCCAGTGTATATAAGTGTATATATACATGTGTATACAGTGTCCAGTGTATATGTACATGTGTATACAGTGTCCAGTGTATATGTACATGTGTATACAGTGTCCAGTGTATATGTACATGTGTATACAGTGTCCAGTGTATATATAATACAAGTGTATACAGTGTCCAGTGTATATGTACATGTGTATACAGTGCCCAGTGTATATGTACATATATACAAGTGTATACAGTGTCCAGTGTATATGGGTGTATATATACTGAGTGCATACAGTGTCCAGTGTATATGGGTGTACATGGACAAGTGCATACAGTGTCCAGTGTATATGGGTGTACATGGACAAGTGTACACAGATAGATTCAGGATAGTGATATACTGAGAAAGAGCCAACTCATGGACATGGGTTGTTTGAAAATAAAAACCAAAATACACAAATGCAAATATAATGCAAATTCAAGTCCAATTCATCTCCAAGTAGATATAAATAGTATAACTGTATAATACATATAAACTGTATACTGTATACAGTGGATCTACAGTGTATATAATTGTGCTCATCAGCCGAGTCGGCTCCGTATAAAACTCTCAGTCCATGTCAGTCAGGCCGGGTAAGTCGTTGCTTTCAACTGACTTCTGGATTGGATTTCAGTCATCCAGGTTTGTAATGCTTCAGTTTAACGTCAAGTTTGTATATTGAAGCTATTGATAAAGATACTTCCAAGGCTTCCATGTTATTATTATGTGTCGCTGTTTCAGTTCGCGAATATCGGCATGTTGACATGGAGCAAAGAGTCGCTACATGGACCTCGTGGCATTGATGGCTCTTCGTTTTTCGATGTTGGGAGATCTTCTCGTCTACACTGCACATCGAACACTCTGACGAGAAAGAGTGAAAGAGTGAAAGAAGTATTGCGCAACTTTGCAATTTTCTGACGCCCCCCCCCAAAAAACGAAAAAAATACGGTCTGTGTTCTTCAACTCGTCCTGGCCGAAGGCCTGGGCGGCATGAGTAATGAGTTGTAAACATGAAATCAAAAGAACCGCAGAATTCAGGAGCAGTATGCTTGAGTGCTTCACGTGATTGTTTTGAACTACCACAATAATGGGACCATTAGAATCAAATGTCCTTTAATGTCCACTTGTTGTGGTAGTTCTAAATCAGGAACAATCACGTGAATCACTCAAGCATACTGGTCATGGATTTTGTGGTTCGTTTGTTTTCATGTTTACAACTAATTTACATATAAGCAGAATCATTACCATATAGAAGAGAGTTATACGAAATCGCTCTTATAATTCTCCACTTAAAATTGTACCTCTCCATTTAAAAGTGTACTTACAAAACACGGTTACTTCTATGTGGAATATTCCGCATATTATCCAATCAGAAAGGCTCATTTGAACTGTGGTGTTTGATGCGGAATTATCCCGCATCACAACCAATCAGCGAAACTCACTATTTTTAGCAATCGGGATGTTCCGCATCTAGTCCAATAAGAGGGACTTTTACAATGAACATCACTCAACACGTTACACTTTTCGTCTGGAAAGATAGGTGATAAGAGCACAAGGTCACGTCTGTTACCTCTTAAATTTCAAGCGGAATATCCCGAATCTAGTCCAATGAAAACAGGTCATATTAACCTCGAATGGATTTCTAGAATAGTTTTTCTATCCACAATCGGGTAAATATCACTTTTATTATAGTTGAAAAACGTTATTGCTTATGCATAGCAAACGTAGTTCACTATTAAATTTATTTTGTGTTTATCCAATATACGACTGCAAAACATTTATTATTTACATAAATTTGTTTTGCTGTCGCTATTTTATTGGAAAAGCTCATGAACTGTGGTTTTGATGCGGAACAATCCCGCATCACAACCAATTAGCGAAACTCACTATTTTTAGCAATCGGGATGTTCCGCATCTAGTCCAATAAGAGGGACTTTTACAATGAACATCACTCAACACGTTACACTTTTCGTCTGGAAAGATAGGTGATAAGAGCACAAGGTCACGTCTGTTACTTCTTAATTTCAAGCGGAATATCCCGAATCTATATACAAGGTTTTTTGGTGATGCTATGTGCAAAACTGTCTTCGGTCTATCACAAACTCTTGGGAAATTGACATTTCCTGTTGGTACAAACCGATAACGCGATTAGCAGATCAAAGTTCTCTTTGTCTTTGAGTATTGCGAGTTGCAAATCCCTATAAACTCAAACTCAAACCTTGCAGATATAATGTGAATTGTATATTTTATTCTTCATACATGTACATACTGTAGCTCAGGTCTGCATGGTTAGTCTGGAACCCTATAAATACGATATTCTGGCCGGCCTGAGTGACATACTGTATGCATATGCATGCATGGCCGCACATTACCGTGTTGAAAATTTGTGGTTTCAAACATCTAACGGCCTCAGTGAAGTACTTTAAAACTCAAACCTTGTAGATATTGACTAAACTTTCAAATGTCTACAAGCCTTAAGTCTTCGTTTTCATGTCAATTGTATATTTTAACTTTGATTCTTGTAGTAAAGTACACGGCTCAGGTCTGGATTATGTATGGTCACACATTACTACTATGAAAGTTTGTGGTTTCAAACATCTAACGGCCTCAGTGAAGTACTTTTAAACTCAAACCTTGTAGATATTGACTAAACTTTCAAATGTCTACAAGCCTTAAGTCTTCGTTTTCATGTCAATTGTATATTTTAACTTTGATTCTTGTAGTAAAGTACACGGCTCAGGTCTGGATTATGTATGGTCACACATTACTACTATGAAAGATTGTGGTTTCAAACATCTAACGGCCTCAGTGAAGTACTTTTAAACTCAAAAAGATTGTGGTTTCAAACATTGTAGATATTGACTAAACTTTCAAATGTCTACAAGCCTTAAGTCTTCGTTTTCATGTCAATTGTATATTTTATCCTTGATTCATGTACATACTTGTATCCTGAGTGACATGTATTTTGTTCTTGACATATTGCCAGAAAAATATATTTTTTATTGTTTTTATGCGGGAAATCGCCATGTCGGTGGCGCAAAATATCACGTGATAAATCCGCGGCAAAATTGAAAGTTGATCTTGACCTGTTATCAGAAGAAAATATTTCTATTCGTTTTTATGCGGGATATTCCCCTTAACCACCAATCTCTAATCGCCATGTGTCGCATTTTGGTCGAATAAAAATATCACGTGATAAATCCGCGGCAAAATTGAATTTACTCGCGGGAAAGCATAACCCTTTGACAGTTTCATAGCAGCACTCGTTGTCGTAAGTTTGTGAGCTCGTTATATTTTTTTATGTTTAAGTCGCGTATAAAATCCACTTGTCCTTGTGCTGGTGTGTGTAATCACTCTCTATCCTTTAAGGAGAATGATACAAATGGGAATTCGTCGCGTTCAAACACAAAATCATTTAAATTTCTTGAGTCACTTTGAAAATCTTTGGTTACAGAAGGTGGAAAAGAGTTCTTTGTCGCATTGGATGCCTTGAACTTTTCCTCAAATTCCATTTTGCTTTGCCTTATCAAAATTCAGCGCGCACGATACAACATATTCCGCTGCTGAGATATTCCGCTGTTGTACCAATAGTATTGTAACACGTGGGTACTACACGTTGAGTTGTTTATGTTACAGATAGAGTAGTGTTCTTCGTCAAATAAAATTGACATGTAACATGAACTTATGCATAAATTACTTGTTGGTGTTGTACACTCATTGCATCAGCTATGGCTGCAGCCGACTGTAAGCAACTCCATTTCTACATCATGGTTTATTTCTGAGATGGAAGCGAATTTGAAAGAACGTGATTGAAAGGCATCAAATATTCGATGCTCTTATATCCCCTCTATGTATTTTTTTGTTGTTCATCCGAGGTGCTTTGCCTTGGCGCCAAACCTTTGATAGTTTTCGCGCGAAATTGAATGTCGAAGATTTTGCCGAGAAAGAAAGGCGTTGGAGTCACGCAGTGGAGAAATCATTTTGAACAGGACTACATGGAACTTGTTAGGAGATGAAAATTATACGAAAGCAAGCAGTGGAGGAAGAAGTTTCAATGGTATTCTGCAAGCACGTGGTCCATCAGTGCTTAATTTGACGAAGGTGAGCGGCATATTATTCCTATATCTTTTAGTACAGTTTTGGGGGATTTTTTTGCAAGTTAACTAGAGACTAGAACTAAATAGAACAAATAAACCTTCGGAATTTCCACTTGTCTGACCACGCGAGAACTGGAATGTTTGGACGTGACCTTGATCGTTCAACCTTATTATTGAGTGCAGCTTTCGATTCGTGAAAACGGAACAAGTTTACGAATGCGCATATTTGATAACTCGAACTTAGACATTTTAGAAAAAATAGCGACAACAAAACAAATTCATGTAAATAATAAATGTCTTGCAGTCGTATATTGCAACGTGTTGAGTGATGTTTATTGTAAAAGTCCCTCTTATTGGACTAGATGCGGAACATCCCGATTGCTAAAAATAGTGAGTTTCGCTAATTGGTTGTGATGCGGGATTGTTCCGCATCAAAACCACAGTTCATGAGCTTTTCCAATAAAATAGCGACAGAAAACAAATTTATGTAAATAATAAATGTTTTGCAGTCGTATATTGGATAAACACAAAATAAATTTAATAGTGAACTACGTTTGCTATGCATAAGCAATAACGTTTTTCAACTATAATAAAAGTGATATTTACCCGATTGTGGATAGAAAAAAACTATTCTAGAAATCCATTCGAGGTTAATATGACCTGTTTTCATTGGACTAGATTCGGGATATTCCGCTTGAAATGTGACCTTGTGCTCTTATCACCTATCTTTCCAGACGAAAAGTGTAACGTGTTGAGTGATGTTCATTGTAAAAGTCCCTCTTATTGGACTAGATGCGGAACATCCCGATTGCTAAAAATAGTGAGTTTCGCTAATTGGTTGAGATGCGGGATTGTTCCGCATCAAAACCACAGTTCATGAGCTTTTCCAATAAAATAGCGACAGCAAAACAAATTTATGTAAATAATAAATGTTTTGCAGTCGTATATTGGATAAACACAAAATAAATTTAATAGTGAACTACGTTTGCTATGCATAAGCAATAACGTTTTTCAACTATAATAAAAGTGATATTTACCCGATTGTGGATAGAAAAACTATTCTAGAAATCCATTCGAGGTTAATATGACCTGTTTTCATTGGACTAGATTCGGGATATTCCGCTTGAAATTTAAGAGGTAACAGACGTGACCTTGTGCTCTTATCACCTATCTTTCCAGACGAAAAGTGTAACGTGTTGAGTGATGTTCATTGTAAAAGTCCCTCTTATTGGACTAGATGCGGAACATCCCGATTGCAAAAAATAGTGAGTTTCGCTGATTGGTTGTGATGCGGGATAATTCCGCATCAAACACCACAGTTCAAATGAGCCTTTCTGATTGGATAATATGCGGAATATTCCACATAGAAGTAACCGTGTTTTGTAAGTACACTTTTAAATGGAGAGGTACAATTTTAAGTGGAGATGTTAATAACTTTATTAATAACTTTATTTATGTGTCAAATAGTCTACTACCTATAAAATAATCTCCCCCATTCCCGATAATAAATTACTATATTACAATAAATATATAATTAAATCCCCCCATCCTACCCCCAAATATCAACTATAAAATGTAGCCCAATAAAATTACTAAATATATATGCTTAAAATGGAAGTGGAAGTTCTTTGGATTCAAGTGGAATCACGAGCACTGTATCATGATTTACTTAACAAATAGAACAGCTTCAACTGTGCTCTATCAGTAATAAAGCACACAGGAAGTGACGAGAGCACGAAAGAAGTGAAGGGAGAAACACGAGCCATAGCCGATGTTCTATTTGTTTTATTATATGGAAACTAGGCATGCTGTAATTCGAAGAACACCAGAACGTCGGATTAACATTTTTTAAATTCACGTGTGTTATTTGTTTATACTCGTTTTTATTGTTGACATACGCATTGACAAAAAATAAATAATTACAGTACCGATCGAAACTAACCTCAAATGCGAAGTTAACATTAACGCAAAGTATAAAACGCCGGCGTGCATTTGGAGTTAACGCAAGGCAATCGCAAAGCAAACCCTGCCGATGTTTGAATTTGTTTAGTGTTTATGCATCAGTCAATTCCAGCAATGCCCATCCCCAACTCTCATGGATTTCATGTTCGAAAGCATTCAAACATCGTTAAATATATTTAAGCTTACAATGTAATACAATAATTCAGTACTTCAAGTTTACCGTAAATGTACAAAATAATGCACACACAAAATCAAACACAACTCAGCAAACTGAAAGCGAGCAAAATTATCCTAAACTAAAAGCGATTTCTGTGTCTTTCTGTGTCGAAATCTCATTGCCAAAGGACATGAATTCGAAGACATTTTAGATAAAAGATGATGATGTTTTCACAAAGAATGAAAGGAACACAACTAGACATCGACTAGACACTTGGCGCCGAGATCTATCACGTTACGTCACACAAAGAAACCGCTAATCAGATGACAAGGGAGTAATGGTGGTTCGTAGCGAATGGCTTCGCAAAGTTTGCTCTTCAAAGTCCGAAAAGTTAAATGTACCAGTCGAAGATCAAGAAAATATTTACCTCATTGAGAAATTGCAATTTAATCCCTCCAAATATGTACAAATATGACAATTCCGAACCAGAAATCTTCCTTTAGTTTCCTTAATTGTAATTCACATATTCATTTACGTCGTTCGTTCGACCTTCGGCTCAGGTTGCTCAAAAATAGAACTATGCAGATTTTCTGTACAACGGCAAAGCAAACGGTTGTTGTTGTGAAACGTCTGGCATTTACAACAGTCAAAAAAAGTTATTGTTCAACATATTCTACAATTTGAGTACATAAATGAAAGGACTGCATGTGGCTACTGTAAATAAACAAAAAAAGGTAGTTTATATAAACTACATGTAGGTACTGCAGTCTTGAAATGTAAAAGCAATGTGTAGTTGGATTGATAAGTATCATGTTGTATGTTGACTAGTATGTTAAATGAACTATCTGCCGGAAATTGTTCTTGGTTCCATATAATGCAAAGTTTAACAGTTTTTAATAATTCAATCAATATCGATGGCATTGATCACTAACATTAATTTAACAATGTTCTGTATATATATACATGTAAGATCGTTGAACTCAACTTTGAAGTGGTGTTTATTTATTTATTTGACTTCGCCTAAATGTCCTAAATATATGAAAACTTTGAGTATATATTAATAAATAGTATCTCTAATTTGAAGATAAGTTTACACTCCAATATACTATGAATTTATGCTATTTTGCACCAGAAACCAGACACATCTCTCTTGTGTAAAGATATTTCACAGGCTCACCACCCTCTGTTTGTGTATTGGGCTTCCTGTGTCTTATTTGATCGATACAGGATACAAAAATGGCTGTAAATTCACCTTAGAATCCCATAGCTCATATGAAACTCGCGCGCTGATTGGATGAGAAGCAAACCGGATGAGAGGGAATTCAGAGTGGAATTCAACACTTTGAAAAGCTGAATTCAACGATATATAGGGATCCCGCGCTGAATTTTGTATTCAAGTTCGATTTTCGTCTTTGTTTCTCACCAAGAGAACAAATAAACATTGAGATTGCTTACAAAAGGAACAAACAAAAACATTTACAGACAGAAATAATGAATTTTTGTTTTGCAAATGAGATTAAAATCAAGACAATTGAAAAGCTGAATTCAATGAAAAAATAGGAAGCCCGCACTTTTGATGTTGTTGGCTTTTCGCAAAACAACAACATTGAAAACAAAACAATCATAATACGTATATATACCTTGCAAGCTTAAATTAATACTCTTCTGAATGAATGATACTCCAGATCGATGCACTGATAATTATTGAAATTTCTCAGCGAGATAAGAATTTATTTATTTACAAAACTTTCACCTGTAAGTTTGGGAAAGAGACCACGAAGTACAAGTCATAAATGGCAGTCACTGCCGTAAGCTTAAATCAACTGAACCGGCTCCAGCAACAAATACAATCTAATAGAAGCCAATCGATAAACAACAACAATAGTCGAATTTAATATAGCAAAATCTGTACCTGTAATATGGCCAAAATCATACAAAACTGCAAATTATCCAGTTGGCTTAATTGCTTGTCGCTCGGCTGCAGGCTTTGACTTGCATGTTCAGTTGTTGTAGTTGTACATGTACTGGATGTAGCTTCACAATTACTGAATCAGAGCGATCACCTCTGGCTCTGTTTATCGATAAATATGTCTGTCTGAAATATTTTGCCTGAGAATCATTAGCATTCAAGGAACGTAGTGAAATCCATCAATGTCGACGTTCTGTGAAAAGTTGAAGTTCAGCTTCTCAATCAAGGGAGCACGGCAGAAACTGGGCTGCCTGTGGTGATGACGCGTTTTGCGGTTTTTGGTTATTGAGCGCGCAGGCTCATCAGTATATTGGGATTCCTGTGGCTGATGTTGACGTTTTTGCAGCTATCTTATTGTGGAAAACCTCAAAAACGTCAGCATTCGCCACAGGAATCCCAATTTACTGATGAGCCCGCGCGCAAAAACCGCAAAACGCGTCATCACCACAGGCAGCCCAGTTTCTGCCGTGCTCCCTTGTCTCAATCTCATGCAAGCAGTAGCTCTCTGATCGGATTGAAAGACAACAAGAACTGAACGTCAGTTGAGAAAATTTGAACGATTTATTAAAGTTTTATGAGGATAGAATAAGTCCATAGTTTTATATCTTTCCGATTAACTTCTTTGTTAAACAGAAAATTATCAGAAAAGTATAAGTCTTACTTACAAGTTTGTCAAGATTGATTCAGTGATTGTGAAAACTCAGTTGAGAACTTCTCAGTCAGCTTGTCATCACTGTTAGTCTTTCTGGTTGTAAGTTTTCGTTAACTATGAACTGGTTATCCATATCTAGATCTATGGCTGTGTTTCTGTTGTAGATTCTCCATAAAAGTAGACATTAAAACGACTGAAGAAAACAACTTTTGTCCTTCAAATAAACTGATTTTAGTATTCAATTTTGCTTGATTCCTATTGGCTAGCGTAGCGAAAGACTGAACACTGCACTGGCTTTCTTTGCGACGTGCGATAAATAGCGACTCAAAATTGTCTAAAAGCTATATTTTTCTAAAACAAAGAGAACGCTATGGGATTCAAGGAAAATTCATTGGATGACTCGCGACACACGTTGAATTCACTCGAAAAGGCGATATCTCACTCGTCGCTTCGCGACTTGTGCGATATTGCCTTTTCTCGTGAATTCAACGTGGAATTCCCTTGTCATCCAATGAATTTACCTATAGAATCCTGTCCTTTTGATATCTAGAATTTCTAAAACTACTTTCAAAATAAAGATGAATATCTACTTGAGTCCTGTATGTGATTTATTTAGTGATTAGAACGGCTTTTAGCGTGTTTTGGGACAAAGAGTAACGAGAGCTGTGTTTGTTTGTGTCGTGTATAAATATTTGTTCCTCGAAGTGAATTAAGTTACTTGAGCCTTTAACATCAGGCAGTTTTGGCATGGAGCCATTGGAGGTGCTCGACTACACAAACTAGTCGATCGTCATGGACTGATGGAGCTATTCCATCCGGCACATCGTCGCGACATCGTGGCTGATTTTCGATCACCTGACTAGTTCCGAACGCTATCCGAATTACTTACATATTTACTTACTTACGGACTTACACACTCGATGGCATAGTGGCTACGTCTCCATTAGAGACAGTAGCCACAAAAATAAATCAGGAAAAAAACCAAAGAAAATGTTGTTCCGGTGTTCTTCGAATTACAGCATGCCTGGAAACTATGGATTTTTGACCAAAAAAAGAACAAGAATGGTGGAAAAATGGCAAGAAGTTTGTGGATTCTGTTGTGTGTTTGAATAAAATTTTAGCGAGTGAAGTGTGCACTACTGACACCTGTTACGCCATTGAGCATGCGCTTGGTTTGCTTTCTTCAGAATTTTGGTATTTTTCCTATACAAACAAAACAGCTGAGAAATGGTGTCATCAAACCGTGCTCCATTCTCTGATAAAACACAGTTTTCAGCCAATCTGCAGAGTGCACGGATTGACTTGACTATCAAACCTCTACATGTATAAGCATCCATCAACACATACATGTAACAATGAACCACCTCAATATTCACTTCATAGAGCGATGTTCACTGTTTGTAAACATTGACGTCATATTGACTTTGTAATGTTAATTTGCCAACCATGATTACAATAGCTTTTTACAAGTTACTTTATTTCATCAGCCAATCACAGGCAAACCACAGTGATAAAGTGACATTTGCACTAAAAAATACCAAATAAAACGTGTTTTAATACATTTTAGCCCAAGTAAATGCACCATTGTTCCCCACCCTCCCTCACTGAGTCGGAATAGGTTAACCGGAGGACGTACATGTATATTATTACAAGGTAGGCAACTTTCAGGATTCCTGTGGTGAATCTCAAAACAAATCTGCTAAAATATATATCAAATCTTGTGAAAACTCATCCCTAAATCCGTCCAGTTACTAAAATACCTTCAATCTATCATGTCTGCTCAATTGTTTGGTTGTATTTTGAAGAAAATGCTGGTTTTGGGTCCAAGGACGCAAAAAAACAGCTTTCGTACTATGTGCCGACAGTTAGGCTTCGACCAGCACAGTCCTGGGGACGAAAATGTGGTGCAAAAATAACCTGCGTACCCCTTCCCTTGTATTCCTTTACTCACCTGATCAAATGGACAAACGCAACCCTACATAGGCAAACATTCGACTTCCGCTTTCGTAACTTTTAAATATTCATCGCATGTGAATTCTTGACGCATGCAAGTTTTGTAAGACGGAATAATACAATACACTGTACAATAATTACAAGAAATCTTGGGTTTCGTTCGTTATAGGTCTTATAGTCTACTGAAATTATGAAGAAAGTACAAGGTGTTTTGTAATTTGTATAATTCAATGCAAATATTTCGTTTGCCTTCCCACTGATTATTCGAAATGAATAACGCTTATTTGCGGACTTATTTGACATTAAAATAACAGTAATATAAATAGCAAGCTCTGCAACATGTGCATTGTAGATAACAATCTGGGACGAAATTCAACTGAGAAGTGAAAGTTAAGAATAACATTCAAAAATGTTACTGTCATTCATCTATATGTTGTAGTTTAATTTTTGCTTGTAATTATTGTGCAGTGTATTGTATTATTCCGTCTTGCAAAACTTGCATGCGTCAAAGAATTCACACGCGATGAATATTTAAATATTACGAAAGCGGAAGTCGAATGTTTGCCTATGTAGGGTTGCGTTTGTCCATTTGATCAGGTGAGTAAAGGAATACAAGGGAAGGGATACGCGGGTTATTTTTGCTCCACATTTTCGTCCCCAGGACTGCGCTGGTCGAAGCCTAACTGTCGGCACATAGTACGAAAGCTGTTTTTTTGCGTCCTTGGACCCAAAACCAGCATTTTCTTCAAATACAACCAAACAATTGAGCTGACATGATAGATTGAAGGTATTTTAGTAACTGGACGGATTTAGGGATGAGTTTTCACAAGATTTGATATATATTTTAGCAGATTTGTTTTGAGATTCACCACAGGAATCCTGAAAGTTGCCTACCTTGTAATAATATACGTCCTCCGGTTGACCTATTCCGACTCAGTGAGGGAGGGTGGGGAACAATGGTGCATTTACTCGGGCTAAAATGTATTAAAACACGTTTTATTCGGTATTTTTTAGTGTAAATGTCACTTTATCACTGTGGTTTGCCTGTGAGCCAATCGATCTCTGGTTGGCCAAAAAATTAAAAATGGCGTACGTCACAGTGAACATCGCTATGCACCTTTTCGTAGTTTCCCAAAATTCTTCAGGATTATGCGCGCGCAAGTGAGGTAAGGCTACAAAAAAAATTGAAAATATTAAGAGAGAATGAAGAAATTCAGTGGAAAACCTAGACTTCGAAGTTAAAAGTGCGTATGGAGGATTTAAAATATAGATGAAAATTCTCAAGCAAAGAAAATAGTTTTTTCCTGTTCTTGATGAGATACAGTAGTCATATTTTCCTCAATACACAATCATTTAAACTCTGTACATTGACTCAACACTTATCCTTGAAAATGGCATTAGCAACGTCGAAATGTAGGAACTTTGCAATCTTAAATTTTATCCAAAGAGATTTCTAATACACAATCAATTCTGAATATTTTTATCCCCTAACCTTGCTTGCGCAGAATCCTGAAGAATTCTGGGAAACTACATGTACAAAAAGTTGCATTGAAGTGATTTCCAAAATACAGCTATTTCAAAAAGGTTGGTGAAGGTTTTGTTGCATCTATTCTTGCATACCAAGCTCGAAATGCACTATGGGTGATGTGAATCGAGTCAGCGAAAGGTCACAACAATGTGAACTCTGGGAATTTCCCCAAACTTCGCAATATGGAGCCGGCATAATTTCTTCTGTATGTGCATGCTGACATTATTAGTCGGGCTTCCTGTGGAAGACCCGACTCTAAAAATGCAGAGCGGTCATCGTATTCTTCGTCTTTGGCTTCAAACCGCCAACTGGGTTCTACAGCGCATGCGCCCTGTGCCGGCCGCTAAGATAATCACCGAAGGCTCTAACAACATGATTTATCAATACGAGACTGGTCAAGTCTTTATTCCCAAGCCTTGTTGGAGGAAGTTTATGTCGTCTTGTTTTCAAAATAACCTCAATAATTCATAGAGATATGGATTTATCAATCCAGTACTAGTACTGCAAAGGGTTTAGAGATCTTCAGAACTTAGAACGAAGTGAGTTGATACACGCAGCCAGCAGTGATGAGAACAGTTGTAAGGTTTTCAGCCGACCAATAACCGTCGAGGTAAACCCATATTTACACTTCATCCAAACATTGTTTAATCACTCTGCGATGTCTAGTTTATGTATACGGTATTTGTATGGATATATTTATGGTAACAAATAAGCAATGTCATTGTCATTCATGATTCGCTGAGTTTGTGAAATCGCAGTAAGCTTACTTAAATTGCCCGTTGAATTGCAAGGAAGGCATGTTCTAGATATCGAGCTCGAGTCACGCAACGACGAGGTCGACGAGCAACCAAACGCTGTTTTAATCGCACTATAAGATATCTATATTTAGTTCAAATAGGCTACATTTCATTTAGAAGCCCGACTTCACGCTAGAAGAGCGTCTAGTTTAAGCTTACATATGATCGTATGATCCACAATACATTTCGGGATGCAAGATGCAACACCTTCACCAACCTTTTTTGAAATAGCTGTAAACAAGTAAGTATCTACCCGGGGTAATAGGAACTAAACAAACCTTTCCAATATCTCAAAATAAGAGATATGTTCTTCAGGCGGCTGTATAACCTCACAATTATGACAGAAATACTCAGGATGACCATTAACGTGAACAGCATTACATTTCCAGCATCGTAAAGGACTGTCCCTGCAGCATTGCTCTGTACATCCTGCGACAGATCTCATAATTAAGAAATAAGGCCTTCCATTGCTGATGGATAACTTTGTAGAGGTTCTATTCGTTCTTACTGCTGCAATTCCCAGGCAAACTCGTGCAAATCTTCGCACCATCGCCGCCATTATGGAAAATGTAACTGAGCCTGCGACAATAGGAAGTCAGCGATTTCCGTTGATACTTCGGTTGGTACTTTATGTATCATAAATATATTGTATTTATGTCTTTATGGTGTCTATATATTCTTATTGTTTCCCCTGTGTTTCCCAGTATTCCTCCTCTGATTCCTATGTATTAATTCCCCTGTATTCCCCTGTGTTCCAATGTATTCACATGTATTCCCCTGTATTCCCATGTATTCCCCTGTATTCCCCTGTGTTCCCCTGTACTCCCATGTATTCCCCTGTATTTCCCTGTATTCCCCTGTGTTCCCCTGCATTCCCATATATTCCCCTGTGTTCCCATGTATTCCCCTATATTCCCATGTATTCCATTGTATTTCCCTGTATTTCCCTGTATTACCATGTATTCCCCTGTATTCCCATGTATTCTCCTGTATTTCCATGTATTCCCCTATATTCCCCTGTATTCCCATGTATGCTCCTGTATACCCGTGTTCCCCTGTATTCCCCTGTGTTCCCCTGTGTTCCCCTGTATTCCCCTGTGTTCCCCTGTATTCCCCTGTATTCCCATGTATTCCCATGTATTCCCCTATATTACCATGTATTCCCCTGTATTCCCATGTATGCTCCTGTATTCCCCTGTGTTCCCCTGTATTCCCCTATATTACCATGTATTCCCCTGTATTCCCATGTATGCTCCTGTATTCCCCTGTGTTCCCCTGTATTCCCCTATATTACCATGTATTTCCCTGTATTCCCATGTATGCTCCTGTATGCTCCTGTATTCCCCTGTATTCCCCTGCGTTCCCCTGCATTCCCATGTATTCCCGTGTTCCCCAGTATTCCTATGTATTCCCCTGTGTTCCAATGTATTCCCCTGTATTCATGCCCATGTATGTATTCCCCTGTATTCGCCTGTATTCCCATGTTCCCATGCATTCCCATATATTCCCCTGTGTTCCCATGTATTCACCTGTATTCCCCTGCATGTATTCCCATGTATTCCCATGTATCCCCCTATATTACCATGTATTCCCCTGTATTCTCCTGTATTCCTTTTAACATCCATTTCTCCACTTGTCACTCTAGCTTTTCTACATACATTCTACTCCTTTCCTCTTTCTCTCATTCTTTTAACATCCATTTTCGATTTTTCACGCCACATTTCTACATGCATCCCACTTTGTTCTTCTTTCTCTCCTTATTTCTGTCATCTATTTCTCTACTTGTCACTCTAGTTTCTCTACATACATTCTACTCCCCTCTTCTTTCTCTCTAGCTTATTTCTATCATCTCTTTCTCTACTTGTCAGTCAGTTTTTCTACATACATTCTACTTCCCTCTTCTTTCCTTCTAGCTTATTTCTATCATCTATTTCTCTACCTGTCACTCTAGTTTTTCTACATACATTCTACTTCCTTTTTCTTTCTCCTATTCATCTCACCCTCTTCAATCCTCTTCCTTTTAATTCATTCATCCCGTGTTGTGTTTCACCTATCCCTCACCTCATCCCCAGTACCTCCTCACACAAACTCTGACTGTACATTACCAACGCAATCCCTCTGGATTAACCAGTCGATTATCAAAAATAATTTGTGTCACTCTCTACCATTCTATACTGACAGTACTGCACTGCACTACCACACTCATTTGCCTTTATTCATTTTTCACATTCGTTCCCATTTGTCTTTTCTTCTATTTCCACACCACAATTAAAAATTACTTCACCCCTCGCCCGCGTTGGCCTGAATACCTCGCTAACTCTATTGCTCTGGTATAGCCACTAGTCGATTTTCAAAACAGGAGAATGAGTGGTAGTGCAGTGCAGTGTTAGTATAGAATGGTAGAGTGAGAGAAATTATTTTTGATAATCGACTGGACAGTAAGGAAAGAGGGACAATAAAGACAAGGGCGACGCCCACAGAGGGAGGGCGGAGGTTCATGGAAAAAATGGATGAGAGTGTAAATTTATAGGAGGGGGAGAGCTGGGATACGGGAGAAAAGCGAATGGATGAGGGCATGGATTTATGGGCGGGCGCTAGGGGGAGAGGACGGGGGAGAGATAAGGAGGGCGTGAATTCCACATTTAGGGGAGAGAAAGCTGGAATAGAAGGTTGGGATATGGGACAAAGGGAGAAACGAGGGGTGAAGGGTGGTAGGTAGAGTGAATGTGAGGGTTGGAGTAGGAGGAAGCGAAAGGAACAAAAGCAAAGTGAAACACAACACAGGATGAATGAATTAAAAGGAAGAGGATTAAAGAGGGTGAGATGAATAGGAGAAAGAAAAAGGGCTCTTACTTGGTGTTGCAAGGCACCAGACCTGAACCTGCTTGATCTACATTCACATAACTGGCACCAAACCTGTTCTTGCTATCTACATCCACACCGGCTTGTATGGCACCAAACATATCCTCTTTTTAAAGACCTATATTCACATAGATGACATCTTTCGTTATTGTAAGTTTTTGAGGACATGCTATATACTTCTCTCAGTATCTTGACTCTCAATCTGTTCTACTAAGTGGGACACCAGGTCATTGGGACACCTTCACTACTGTCCCGGGCCGACCCGGGACACCTCTATATACATTGTGCATTGTACTTATTTAGCACACTTACATGTATATATCTCAGTCTGTTATACAGGGTCACTGGGACACCTAACATACTGTCCCACTGTCCCGGGCCAACCCGGGACAGTATTTTAGGTGTCCCGGTGTCCCACTTGGTATAACAGACTGAGATATACATGTAAGTGTACTAAGTACAATGTGTATAGAGGTGTCCCGGGTCAGCCCGGGACAGTGGGACGTAGCGTGCATATATGCACGTGCGTACAATTTAAAATTCTTAAAATATAAATATTATAAGAAACATAAAAATATTAAAACAAAAAAGAAATCTAAGACAAAATCTTAACAGCTGAATCAGTTTAAACTTCCTGGAAACTACTCAGAGAAGGCAGGAAAATTCTATTTTGGAGACCCTATACCTCAAAATTTTTCTGGGAGCATGCCCCCGCATCCCTCTACGAGCTCGCGCCTTCGCCGCTCGTCAGATTGTGTCCCCAATAAATTTCCCTGTGCAGTCAGTCATTGTAGGCATGTACAATGATAATTGTAGTTAGTGCAGTCTCAAACAAAATAAATACCAAAAAACTGGCTTCGCCTCGGGTTGTTATATCGTTATTAGCGATATATATAACGATAGCGGTATACAGTAACCCGTTTACATAAATCCTTTACATAACCTATACATAAATCATTTACACAGCCTTTACATAAATCCTTTATATAACCTAAACATAAATCCCCCCAAAAAGCTGAGTGATAAATGCATTTTACTACAGTCAACTCTCCGCTAACGGACACTCTCGTAAGCGGACAGCTCTACTTACGGACACCTTTTCAAATCCCCGTTTTACCCCCCAGTCAAACTCTGTATTTACACATTCCCGTAAGCGGACACTCTCGTAAGCGGACGCAGACACTTTTGAAAATGAAAATTGGATTTTTCTCTTGTTTACGCTCTCTCGTAAGCGGACACACCATATAATAGTTGTCTTTCGGCATTGAAATTTGTCTTTAATTTGCAATAGCTATAATTATCACCCACTAATTAACTCTCCCGTAAGCGGACATCCACCCTATTTGTCTTTGGTGTCCGCTTACGGGAATAGTTCTCATAAGCGGACAGCTCTACTAACGGACACTTTTTTCAATTCCCGAGGGTGTCCGCTTACGAGAGAGTTGACTGTATGTATTTATGTAGCGAGAAAGTCCGCTGGAAAACGAAGAAAATGGTATTTCCAAGGCTCTTGATTTCTAAATTTTCAGGGGGGCATGCCCCTCACCCCCCTACATGCTCATGCCTTCGGCGATCGTTGCTATGTGCGTACATTGGGAAAAAAGCACGCTACGCCCCTGGAACAGTATGTTAGGTGTCCCTGTGACCCGGTGTCCCAGTTGGTATAACAGACTGAGATATACCTGTAAGTGTGCTAAGTGCAATGTAATAATATAATATAGAGGTGTCCCGGGTCGGCCCGGGACAGTAGTGAAGGTGTCCCAGTGACCTGGTGTCCCACTTAGTAGAACAGATTGAGAGTCAAGATACTGAGAGAAGTATATAGTGTGTCCTCAAAAGCTTACAATGAAAAAGATGTCATCTATGTGAATAAAGGTCTTTAAAAAGAGGATATGATTGGTGCCATACAAGCCGGTGTGGATGTAGATAGCAAGAACAGGTGTGGTGCCAGTTATGTGAATGTAGATCAAGCAGGTTCAGGTTTGGTGCGTTGCAACACCAAGAAAGAGTCATAAAAAGAAAGTAGAATGTATGTAGAAAAACTAGAGTGACAAGTAGAGAAATAGATGATAGAAATAAGGACAGAAAGATGAGGGAAGTAGAATGTATGTAGAAAAACTAGAGTGACAAGTACAGAAATAGATGATAGAAATAAGCTGGAGAGAAAGAAGAGGGAAGTAGAATGTCTGTAGAAAAAAACAGGGGAATACAGGGGAATACAGGGGAGTACAGGGGAATACATAGGAATACAGGGGAATACAGGGGAATACATAAGAATACAGGGGAATACAGGGGAATACATGGGAATACAGGGGAATACAGGGGAATACATGGGAATACAGGGGAATACATGGGAATACATGGGAATACAGGGGAATACAGGCAATCCAACCATTTCTTCTGAGGCTATTGTTAATGCAGAGAAACCCAAACCTCTGATGCAAAGAACTTCTGAGTCCTCATAACATTTTAAATTTAATTTATTTATTCTCAACTCCAACCAAAGGTGAACTGAAAATGCAAAGAAATGAGAAGTAGAGTCAATAACTACCAACATCCACTCCAACATGTACGGGTACATTGTACTTACATCAATAATTCTGATACGCTTTCCACAAAGCTGCGTGCCATCAAGTTTTCGGATAGCTCGTTTGAGATCTCGTTTAGATGTAAATTCAATGATCCTATTAAAGATAATAAAGTGACAAGAACATTAGGGAACCATGGGTGGTCGAGTAGTGAGAAGACATGCCTTTCACCGATGACAGTGATGCCTGATGCCTGGTTCAATTCCTGAGCAGGGTGCTTCATGTTAGTTTGTTCTCTCTCTTGCTTTAAGGTTTTTTTTCCAGGTACTCCCAGGTTTCCTCCCTCAATAAAAATCGAACTAGTGAGATGGGTGTTGGGTGTACATAATTTAGAATGTAGTAAAAGCGAGAGCGAGAGTCCTTAATTAGCAGTGCTGCTAAATACATTGACAGGTTAAAAAGTACTTATTTTATTTATTTAACAACTTGAATCAGGGACTTGTCAGAAATTAACAGGGGGGAGGGTGTGGAGATTTAATAAATTGAGCGTTGAAAATGTTGCGACCCTCTCCTAGTGATGGGAATGAAATTTCCTGACCCTCCCCTTGGGCTTGGCCTAAAATACCAAAAGACTCCCTTTTTCACTGCCTATTTTTTCATAACCCTCCTTTTCAGGGGTTCAAAAAGTTATGACCCTCCCCCATTTTCCACCCCCTTCCCCCTCCCCCTGCTAATTTCTAACAAGTCCCTTAGAATAATATTTACACTTACCCTTTACCTTGTCTTTGCTTGTGAGCATCGCCATAAGCCACATCACCAACTTGACGGGCATAGTCTTTGAGATCCTGTCAATTAGTATGATAATAAGCCAATGATAATATTCAATGTCACTCAAGATTACTTTAGACACCTAAACATTTTAAGATTCTTCACTACACTACTAGAGTAGATATAGGCAGGGATGGAAATTAGATTGACATAAAGGAACAAGATTACTATCATTGGATTCATGTGTACCGTGAAAACCTGTGCATAAGATGTCTTGTGCCCTAAAATAGAGGTAATTGCCATATCGATGCAGTAGTGTTTCGTTCTTGTGAAAGTCAAAAACGTTGCCATTTTAGCTAACACAGGGAACCCACACATCCATATTGATGCAGACAAAATTCCTACTTGCAGAAAGTCACATGATACACAACTAGCATTGCGGATTATCGCAATAATTGGCATTTCAAACTCTTTTCTTTTTCAAGTACATGTAATAGTTAAATGTTAATTCATGCAAATGTGGATTAACTTTTTTATAATGTTTGGGGAAAAAGTGTGTCTGAGATGCAGATTAGTATGGTATTTGAAGGGCTTGATGCACTAGTAGTACATTCACATCTATAGAATGCTGGGTAAAATCAACAACTACCCCCCTCCCCCCACCAAAATTCCATGGAGGGCTATATTACTGAACATGTTGCCAATACAGTACAAGTGCTATAATAACCTGTTTGTACCAATCCTTTGACTGGCTATGTGCAACAGGCTCAATACGACATAGTTGACATCCATATCAGTCATGGTAGAGGCAGATCAAGTCATCTATCAATGTTTGCCAATTCATCTAACAACCCTCAGTGTCATCTGGACATCTTTCGAGCATCTAGGAAATTTCCCTCAATTTGATTGACCTCACACATCAATCATCTAATCATCTACACCTCACACATCTAGACATCTTTGGGCTGAAATATTGGAGGGTAAAATATGAATACAAACCAGAGCATTGCAGGGATGCAGGCAGCACAGAAGTATAACAACATGACTAACCTGCCAAGATACCCGACTTGATAAGTTTTCAATCATCATTCTCCATGGGGTACGAGTAGGTGGTCCGGTCCATACCTACAAACAATAAAAAACAATCTATCAACCATAGGTGATATCAGGTAAACTCTGTACATGTTTTAAGCCCAAAATAATACAATATTTTGTAATTTATTGCTCGCACATTGTTGCATGATTACCCAGCATGCTTATTGGTCATGTGTTTGAAAAAAACCCAGGGATCCTGAAATAGTTGAATTGAAATGCCTGTTGCTTGGCGAGTTAAGGAAGAGACACTCACAGGGATAAATTCAGGAATACATGTACATGATTGTACATGTATATCAATTGAGAGATGGAAGTTTGCTGAGAAAGGGGTATTTTGCTGCACAATGATGTATTTTGGAAGAAAATCAAAGTCAAATTTCACAAATTTTCATGGTTGTGAAATGACATCAAAAGCAATATCGATGTTTGTGGCCGGTTTCGGCTGGTGTAGGAGTGTTACAAAATTTGTTTAGATGAATTATAATTTTTCCATTGTTTCAAATTGTTTCTCTCTCCGGCACGCATAGTTATTGTTCGTTAGTCATAAAGTAATGTAAATTCAGATGTGATTATGTAATCGTAGTAGAAGTATAAATACGCCCAAGTTGTTTGTGTCAAGTTCGGTCAGTCAGTCAGTCAGAGTCGACAGTCATATCAAGAATCAGTTGAACCCATCAACAAGTAACTCGAGTCAAGAATCGTCTGGTACACCATCCAGAGGGAAAGTTTTAAAGAACAAATTAAGTATACCGCGTTTATATACAAGAACAAGTACAAGTAAATTAAGTATACCGCGTTTATATACAAGAGTGACAAGTCTAAAAGTACACCGCGTTTACTGACAAGCTAAAGTACACTTAAGGAGACAAGCTATTACAACTGCAAATTCAAGGCCACTGAATAACAAGTTCTAAAACAAGAAAAACAAGAAACAACTTTGGACAGAAGATTACACACTAGCGTAAGACAATTTATAGAGAACACAAATTGAACTTTTAAGTTGTAACTTATCTTTACTCGTTTAATTTAACTTTACTATTTTCCTTAGTCAAGCTTCAACTTTAGTAATTTGTTCGTTAGTCAATACTTTCTTTATTTAATTTCAGTTATCAGCGTAATTAAGTCGCGTAATAAATTCCTTGAATGTATATATGGTCCCGGAATTGTTTTGTTTTGTATTGTATTGTTTCGGACAACGTGGGCCCTGTCATGTGATTGATATTGTCACAAGGAGTCAATGGGTTAAATAACATTAATTCCTTGCAAAAACGATTTCACATTTATAAATGAAAATGTAAGTGTAATCAATGAAATGAACTTGCTATAAAGCCACAAACAACTTGATATTCAAAATGATATTCTCTAGGACAAGCTTAGTAAACCTGAAGCAGTAAATACTTCAAAGTACTATACTAATTGTTGAGAAATCGTCTACAAAGCACTTTGAGCATGAAAGTGAAGAATGAACCTAAACTGTTATACATGTATATTCTGAACCCTGATATATTGACACCCCAACCCTGTGATTAGGACAGCGGTACAGAGCATGGACTGTAGGAAACAAACTGCTTTTTGTGACCTAAAAAAAGAAGTGTGTGAAATAAACTTGAACTTGAAGAAAGCCCATTTTTCAACTTGGGCATTCCACAGGAAGCCCAAGTAATGACTCGCTTGTCTCTTGCTCTGGAGTGCTTAGTACTGCTGTAACCTCTAGCTGTGAGAGGCCACATGTGATGCATGTGATCAGTGTGGTGTTTGGATAAAGGCAAAATCTGTCATCGTTGTCCCATACGAAATGTCACTTTCGAACTACGATAATTGGAAGACGAGAGGACAATGGTATCTGGGATTGTTGCCTACCCTGGGCTTTTTGGGTTGGAGGGATTTTTTTGTTAATGATTTAACTTGGGGATATCATGTTCGCGTCGGTCTGAGTTCGCTACGTTTGAACCTGTATGGCCCGGCGGTCGCTATTACACGACGGTTAGGAGTTTTAAAGGATGGCTAACACAACGGTTATAATTTTAAAAGACACTTATAAATGGCTGTTTTAGCAGAATGCTTGAATTCATTGGAAGAGCAATCGATCGATTTACAGGGAACTCCAGGTAACTTATAAATATTCTCTCTTTAATTTGCATATATTTGTAAAAGAACATAAATGAATATTATCCTATCGCCCGTGCACTGTACATGTATACATTTTATTGAGGCTCCCCATAACGGCATTTCAGCAACAATGTAGATAATGATAATAATATACAGTATATATATTTTATTTATTATTCTCTACTTTCTCATAGCACACAATGCTTTGCGCCTTGGGGGGTAATACAAAAGAAAATGGGAGCTTTCTGTCAACCATGTAATTATGCAACACCATTTTCTTTTGTATTACCCCCAAGGTGCAAAGCATTACAAGTATATATGTGCTAAGAGAAAGTAGAGAATATAGTCAAGTAAATCCATGTGCTCTGATTGGCTGAAAACTGTGCTTTATCGGAGAACGGAGCACGGTTTGATGACACCATTTCTCAGCTGTTATGTTTGTATAAGAAAAAGAACAAAATTCTGAAGAAAACAAACCAAGCGCGCGCTCAATGGCGTAACTGATGTCAGTAGCGCACACTTCACTTACTAAGATTTTATTCAAAAACACAACAGAATCCTCAAATTTCTTGCCATTTTTTTCACCATTCTTGTTCTTTTTTATGAAAAATCCAGTTTTTTTATATAAAGCATAAAGCAAGTAGAACAGCTTCAACCGTGCTTCATTCAGTAATAAAGCACTTAGGAAGTCCGAGAGCACTCAAGAAGTACATGTTGGGAGAAATATGTACGCTTCTTTCTTGCTCTCGTCACTTCCTGCGTGCTTTATTACTGAATGGAGAACGGTTGAAGCTCTTCTACATGTATTTGTTAAATAAATGATTATTACTCGGGCTCTTCCGAAGGAAGCCCGAGTTATAAAATGGACTTTCTTGTATATTTATATTTTTTTTGTTCGTACACAGAATGCGAAGTATGTGATCGTATCGGTCAGGAATGTCTGTTTCAGGGTTTCGATTGGCTGAAAACGGGGGCGATGATATCCAAACGCCTAATGAAGTAATTCTATGCTCAAACGGGTCAAATCGTTTCCGACTAAAGTTTATTTTATTCCACGTTTGACAAATTCAGTCTGACAATAAAATGAAACACATTCAGTTTCTGAGAGCCGTCACGCCGTGATTTCAAAAACCCGTTTAAAAGGTATCTGACTAGTAAAATGAAACACATTTCTGAGAAGTATAATGATTGAAGTTTATTTTATTCCACGTTTGAAACATTGAGAAGGAAAAGGAATCGTAAAAATCGTACTTCAAAACTTCATCAAAGCAAATAGGCCGTCATCAACGCCACGGACTAAGCAAGTTCAATGTACGAAATTCGGGGTTAACTCCGAGTCGAACGTATAACACTTTTATGTTTCCAACTTGAAGGAAAGAAACGCTCCTCTCACATATGTCACACACGCTGTGATTAAAGATTAAAGTCCATACTAGTTACTCGCTAGTTTAAATTCTCTCTCTTTTGCTTCGCGATAAATACGCTAAAGTTACACCATACCAGAAGTACATAATAGACACAGGAGATACATACAGTACAACAGAGGAACCTAGCTACACGAATATATCATCGGAGAAATTAAATAGGCCAGTATTTTTCACGCGGATAAACATGATAAAAAATAGGTTTCTCCGTGTTCTTTTCAGTACGATTACAGTTGCATGATCCTTGACGTCTGAGTCATACATCTATTACGCGACCTAATTTTAGAACCGCCACGCAGCGCTATTTAAAGCAGAATTTCCACGCTCAAAACAGGTCAGTGAACGGCAAAAATACAATCGAAATCAAAACGTCCTTAGAATTTAGGGATCTATTACAGAAGAAGCTGCTCAGTGACGAGGGAGACTATTTGTGACGGTGACTCATAGATAAAGATCTCCGACTCTTCAAGAGTACGCTGTCGTACGTCTTTAAACGTATTTGAGGTCACTTGAGGTCACATCTTAAATCTAACAGAAGCAGCTTTTGATTTTTAATTGATAATTCCTTTCTGATTTCGAGATAAATCGAACAAGATCTTTCAATGTATAGGCAGAGACAGCAGATTGGTCGAGCTCAGTGTCACATCATACCGTAGTCTGAATCAACTGGACGTTTCAAAGATACGAAGTTCGACTTTCCTCTGCGATAACGAAGAAACCAAAGACGTTATCAGAACCGTCTGACCATGAATATGAACCTCAACTGGACGTTCCAAGTACGTGCTACGGAAATACGATTCGGAGACTTTTATCTATGCTCACCGACACATATATACATAGTCTCCCTCGTCACGCAACTGTCAGTCATTGTCAGGTCCCTCCTCACGCAACTGACATTGTCCTTGTCATAAGCCAGAGTGTACGCTCATTGAGCGTCTTGTTTACAAACAAACATGTGAGAACGTTTCAGTACTTAAAATGTGCCAAAATCAATTTGATTGTTTAACCCTTTGACTCCCACGGCGCCCGAAACCGCCCGTAAAAATCGATACTGCTTTGAAAAATTCTAACTTTCTGAATTTTCGTAACATCGATCTCATGGCCAGTTATTAGTGACAACTAGATAACTCTTCATATTTTAACCTCAAGTAAACTGACTTACAGGTCCGATTTCTGGGCATTAGTTCAATTTGTTTGCCATAAAAATCAAAAATGCGTGTTTTTGACGCAATTTTACACCTCGAAAATGAACGACATTTGACTTGGATTTTCTTCCAAAATACATCCTTGCGAAACAAAACGCCACTTTCTCAGCAAACTTCCATCTCTCTTCTTGATATAGTCGTGAATTTTGCCCTCTCTTTTCCTTAACTCGCCGAACAATAGCCATTTCCTAGATCTCCCCCGAAAATCCCTCTTTTAAGAATATATAGAGTGTCGAGCCACTCGGTCCTACAGGCAAAATATTGCACCGGTTGCATTCTTTACAAGTCCAAAGTCGCCAAAAATGCCTTTGTAGGTCCTGGAATCCACCACAGAAAGACCAGAGAGACGATTTCACAATTGAGTCCGCCATTTTGAATTTCCAAACGGCAAAGTCGAAATCTGTTCGTGAATTCGTATCTAAACTCCTGAGTTCTTCCAGGAGAACGGTCTCTACCACACCAGTCAAGCTTAATGATGCTGTCCTGGGGGCTTCTGTGGTGAATAATGGCTATAAACACTCTAAAAATGCAAAATTGACCGCTCCTAGTAGCTACGAGATGCCGTTCCTCGAAGAGATTCACCAAAAGAGAAAGATTACGTCAGAACCTGAGCCCGTGGGCTTTCAGAACTGTCAAGATTTCCATGGAAACCCCTTATATGGAATCGAAATTTCCTATGGCGTGATTAGGTCCAGAAAATCGCTAAAAAACTCAAAAATCTCTGGGTGTCAAAGGGTTAATACATGTACATTGTATATGAAATGTTGTTCATACAAAAGCTAAAACCAGAACTTACATACAGAATGACTCTATTAAGGTGGTTCCCGCATAATGAATGACCGCACCCCGAGTTTGGCAATGCAAATTTTGGAAAAAAAGTTTTTACTTCTGGAGGAAGCCCGAGTTTTTTTCGTTGGCCACAAACGTGCCAAATAGTTTCCGAGCGCGTATCGAATTAAATCCGAAGTATTAGTGCTCGGGCCGAAGGGCCCCGAGCTGCTCAGTCTCGTGCAGTTCACATCATACAACGAGCACATACAACCGAACTCCGGTTACTTATCGGGATATGTTCGTATTACATGTAAATTGGAACGATACAGAGAAGATTAGCACTCCTTACGGTGAACGATACAGAGAAGATTAGCACTCCTTACGGTGAACGATACAGAGAAGATTAGCAAGTTCTAAAATCTAAGGTTCATTATACTTATACTTTTATGTTAGTTTTATGTAAATTTCTGGTACCAATTCCCGATGTTCTCGCAGATAAGCCGCACCCCCAACTTTGGATCGCGATTTTCGGAAAAAAAGTGTGGCTTATACGCCGGTGAATACGGTATTCTGCTTTTGGACGGTTTATTCAAAATTATCATTGTAAGCCGCGTTTGTGAATGCCAGTTGATATTCAAACAACACTATTTTCACTAAAACCGCTGCCAAGCGTTATTCCCTCGTACAATTTTTTTTAAACTTCGTGAACGACCTTTTAAGGTCCCTAGTAATGTTCTGACGAGGTAAGAAGGAAATTGATCGAGCCGAAATCGCCAGTTCATATTTTTGTTGTCAATATTTGGACCTATCGGTTGTTACGTGACTTCTTACCTCGACTTCTTACAATTTCCTTCTTACCTCGTCAGAACATTACTAGGGACCTTAAAAGGTCGTTCACGAAGTTTAAAAAAAATTGTACGAGGGAATAACGCTTGGCAGCGGTTTTAGTGAAAATAGTGTCGTTTGAATATCAGCTGGCATTCACAAACGCGGCTTACAATGATAATTTTGAATAAACCGTCCAAAAGCAGAATAGTTGAATTAGTATTTGTGTTAAGCAGAATAAAATCCAAGCAATATTGACGTGGAGCGAGCGAGTTCAAAAATACGGCAAACCGGCCATTCATTATGCTGGAACCACCTTAACACAAAGTTATTTTAGTATGGGAACAGCTGCTTAGTTTAATTACTCATGCCCAGGCCTTTGGCCGGCACGAGTCTAAAAATACAGCCCATATTTTTTTTGTTGGTCCATGTCGCGAATCTGCAGAACGAGACAAGGAGTCTGACCACGAGATGACCACATGGTTTATCAACACGAGATATCTACAGCGTATGCACCCTGCTATAATCATTATCTCAGACCTAAACATTGAGAAATGTTTAAGTAGTCAATACACCTATAATGACTAAGCGCATTTCATCACAAGATGTCAAAACCCAGACTTGCTGGCTACAATTTTATAAAATGTAATCATGATGGTCGGTTGCTCTACTATACACAAATGCAATAATGCAAATTCAAGTCCAATTCATCTTCAAGTTGGCATGTACACATGTACATGTATATAGGTAAAAATATTGATTCTGCAACAGTTTAACTTCCATTTTGTATAACTGATAAAGGGTTTCTAAGCTTCCATTGTCTCTTTTCAGTTCGCAAATATCTTGGGCCATGTTGACATAATGTTGACATCGAGAGAAGCCAGTCGCTACGTACTGTAGCGACCATCGTTCCTGATCTCTTCGTTCTTCACAGCTCAGTCCCTCACGAATGGAAGGTGGAGGCCCATAAGTATGTGTCTTTCATGCTGCAGTGCATCCTAGTGCTCAATCACACCAGGGCTTATGGTAGGATGCGCAGATGCAGAACCGCATAATTTGGATTGCTCCGCATAATCCGGCAATTCCCACATAATCCCGCATAATTTGGAGAAATTTAAAAATAATTTGTAGAAAATCATAAAACAGGTATCTATTTTCACTATTTCTCAAAGATTCTTCTGAGTAGATTTCCTTCCCAAATCGTCAAACATTGAGGAATCGAATGGACGATTCACAACGGGAATGACAAGGCATTCTATGTTGAAAACTGTGGGGACTAGTTCATGTCTAAATTTCGATAGAACGTTTCTGTGTTTACGTTAATTTTCTGCGGGAAAACGCACTGAATTATTTTCAGATGAAGTTCCTCCATAGTATTTTGCAGGTTCAATTATGGTTTAATTAAAACATGGATAATTTTGTTGTAAGAGAATCAACAGAGGAAATTAAACGGAAACGTCACAAAGCGATAAATGTTTCAGCTCGAGATCGAGTAAATCAATACCCACGTGCAATCTTGTACGAAATACTTAGGTTCAGTTGACGTTTAATGTAGACTTTCTAGTACATAGATTTGAAAATTTGAGACAATCAATCTTTCTCTAATACTCAACTACCAGATTTTTATATCGCGTTGCGAAAGAAAACTGAGAATATGCAAATTATTGTGAGAACGGCTCTCTCTGATTGGTCGGAAACAGCCCTTACATGTATATCTTTACGATCAAATTGAAGTCATTCATTTCAAGTTTCAAAAGGACAGGAACGAAGCATGCAAGAGAAAGTGCCTCTAATTTGTAGCCTGCGTAGCTTGGCTTTCAGAGGGAAAGGGGACTGGGGCAAGGAGGGAATGGAGGGGGGAGGGGAGGTGGAAAGGAGGGGGGAGGGAAGGGGGGAGGGGGAAGGGGGAGGGGGAGGCGGAGGGAATGAAAGCCTGCCACAATCCCATTGAATGTCGCGTGTTTACCGAACCAAAGTTCGGTAATAGTCCAGTCAATCTGTGGTTTGAGATCAAACTAATTGCAATAGAATGTTTTTCACTGTTAAGATATCAAGAGAGGTGACCTAAGTAACATACTAAAAATCCCAAAAAATCCCTTCGGTGGAACATCTCGAAAATTGGAATTAAAGATATTGATGTTTCACCACAGGGTTCCCGCACCATGAAAAAACAGCCAAGCTGTTGTTTGAGGTCAAACAAATTGCAACAGAAATAATTTTACTTCTATACGACAGAGAGGAGTGACCTAAGGGGCCGTCGACATATTCACCTTTCCCCGCTTAACGTCCACTGGACGTTTAGGTCAGACCCCCCCCTCCCCCCCTCTTAACGTCCACTTGGAATTTCCTGTTTTTCGTATTGAAAATGCGTGGGAATGGTCTTGCATTCGGCAACACGACTCAAAACAAATGGTAACAAACAACAGTCCAATGTTCTTTATATCGCTGGAAAATCCTCAAAACTGCCCCCATTCCATGTAGTTCACTTCATTCTCCTTAATGACAATTCTTTTGTATCTCTATATTTTGCGCCTCTACGACTAATTCTGGCTATTACTTGTGCACAATATATTCAGTCAGTCCACACCGCCATTTTGTCCGACTAATTCCCAATGAAAGCTGGGATACCACAGGTAATCCAAGCATTCTCTTACCCAAGCCATCGCAAACAGAGCTGGTCGTCCATGATTTTCGATAGTTTATATCAGAATCTATTTATATAACACCGAAGTTTGTTGGAACGGACCACCAGTTTGTTCGTTTTATCTTTGCTTTCTTTTTTGTTTTCAACATCAAGTAAAAAATTTTTTTTTTACAAAAATGCCCAACACTAAACGTCCAAATGTTTTCCCGCCTTAACCCCTCCCCCCTAAACGTCCAGTGGACGTTAAGCGGGGAAAGGTGAATATGTCGACGGCCTAAGTAACATATTGAAAATCCCACAAAATCCCATAGAAGAAAACATCCCAAAATTTGAATTAAATATTTTCATGCCTCACCACGGGGTTCCCACATCATAAAAATGGAATATCCCACAAAATATATTCTTTCGAAATAATTTTGGAAGTTTTTCAGATTACAAGTGTCTGAGAATATGATAACACAAGTTTGACAACTTTGATATTGGTCTTTTTGAGTAAAAACAAACAGGAGTTTTAGGGGGGAGGGGTAGGGAATTAACTAGTAAACTCTTATAAATAACCACAAATTGGCTCTTGAAATTGATAACCTCAGATCACTGGCTTCAGAGTGAGGAGCTTGAGGCCAGTAGCGGCAGGTCAGTTCCAATCGGAAGAAGCTTTCCATTAGACAGTTTCCAGTCCAAAACTATACCACGGGTATAGACAGCAATACGCAAAGTGGTACACAAATGCGTACTAACATTGTTTGGGATTTTCATTTTTTAACTATTATTGTTTATATTTCAATTATTTTCATATCAAATCAATTCGTTATTAAAGTTGTTCATTTGTCGTCTCCAAAGGCTTTTATTATATGACGCACGCTCTTCGCGTCCAAATAACAGTATTTTCGAATCCAAATACATCCCGCGTTATTACACGGTTTAGGAGCCGTTAAAGATATTATATTGCTTTAAACCTTAAAAATTGCCTGAAACTGAAACTGTCCCTTTGGAAATGTTTACGGCAAAGCAAAACTTCAGTTATGACTCCTGCATGTACCTGAAAATTTCAATCCATTTACAGTTATATTGGGTCGGCATGGGAACGAATCGGGAGGAGATTAGATGAACAGTAACAATGAAGATGGAGGCACCGGTGGATGATCAGAGGTGATCACTACAGACCCTATAGTAGACTGAGACACTAGACTAGCCAATTAATCCAGCCTACTATCCAGGAATCTATGTAGCCGACCGTTAAAACTCTGCTAACGTGATTGACACATTAATAAAGTTTATGTAATGTAGTGTCTTCATGCACTGCGGAGCGCAGCGGCCGGGAATTCCATCCATGAAGCTGTTGAAGACTTCACTGTGCAGCTCCATGGTGGGAGAACAACTTTCTTCATTCGCCATCTTGCACATACACAACCACAAGGACATTAACTTTGATGTTATCGTCAAATTCGCAGAAAAAAAGAGAAAGGTGCTTGAGCCTTTGCCTCTAATGTATTTAATCGTCTCTTATATGTACTATCTGCTACTCGAAATAAACACATTAGCACAGTTACAACTATCACGGCAGCAATGTAACTTGCATAATCCCGTACGTAATATCCTAGAAGTATAATTCAACGTACGTTTTTGTTCCAAACAGTTCTATTGCTTTTTCGGGTGTGCCGTTATGCGTCAGGACCAGATCAGACCAGTTTACAGCGTTTAAAATTTGTCTACTAGCTGTACTCGCCGACTCACTGAGTCAAAAACCCATGGAAATGGCACCGTTTAGAGAGTGTATTTATCCTCAGTCATTATACATGCATGTATTATTGTAGTTAGTAATAAGCATAAAAATGAATGGCCAGCATTTTGCTATATGTATTTATGTAGCGAGAAAGTCCGCTGGAAAAGGAAGAAAATGGTATTTCCAAGGCTATATATTTCAAAATTTCCATGGGGGCTACCCCCTGACCCCCTAGAAGCTCGAGCTGCTCTCGATCTGCGTTCTTGGGAAAAGTAGCACGACTGACTACAGCACTGATTGGTGACGTCACGGATCTCCTCATTCTGCGGTGTTACCGCACTTAACTTGATGCACAAATTGTTAATCATGTGGTGTGTGTTGACATCAAGCAAGCAAATTAAAGTGCGCCTTGGGAACGGAAACTGTATGCACAAACATTTTGCATGCAGTGCTCAGTGTGACAACATCATGTGTGCATGGAATACGCAAAGCAGCTGCGCTCTGAAGAAGTTTCAGTGTTTTTTTTCTCTCTGACAAGCTGCCGATTTTATGAGTCCACACAAAAGAATGCCATAAATGCGATAGAAAATGCACTTGTCTTTCTTTATGGTGGAACATCTGAAGATAGATTAGATTCCTTTAGGTACACACACTTCTGTCAGAATGTAACCTGAGTATCAGGCCTTACCTCTCTCCTTCCCACGCCTCTTCATTCCCTTTTTCCACCTTCTCTCCCTCCGAAAAGCCTGATACTGAGAATGCGGTTAGTTTACTGCAGGCCCGTCATTCTTTCTACAGCAAAAAAATCCTTCCCTGCATACATCATCAGTGGCAGCGTACCACAACACAAGAAGGTGTACTATCAGGTTCAGTAGTGGAAGGGTAATCAAGAACTAACATTAGTGCGAGTGTCCAGGGTGGGAATGGTAACTGTCTAATGAAAATTAAGCTTCTTCCGATTAGAACTGACCCGCCACCAGCACCCAAGTCCAGGCCTCGGAGATGATCCGAGGTCAAATGCGATTGCATACAGAACCCTGAGATGTACATGTACTAGATTGTTCTCCTGCATGTGGAATGTGGCAGGGGTAAAGTTATACCTGAACTCGTTGGCGTCCGACTTGATCGCTGAAGATGACATTCAATTGCGCGATATTTTTATAATAATCCATGAATGTTGTTTAAGGCCCACGGTATGGCTCCTAAAAGTTAATGATCTTAGCACCCTGAAAGTAGCGACCACCCGAAAGTAGCGACCCCCGAAAGTAACAGTTACCTATTAAAGGTTGCTACATGTAAATCTGAAAGTAACGAACGACCTCACTACTTTCAGAACTTTATTTTGGGCAAGGAAGTACAGTACATGTACATAATTAGTGATCTACAATGTACAGTAGAACCTCGCTAACTCGAAAGTTCTACATTTTACCACTAACTCAAACTAAATCCAATTTCCACTGGATTTGATCCTATTTTATAACATTCATTTGGCTAATCGAGCGTGCATCAACTGCTCATGGGTGCATGCTAATGATGTCATGGAAAATCACTAAATAATAAAAATAGTTTCATGAACTGAACAGCCTGCGTTAAGCTAGGCTCTGGGGGAAGGGAAGGGAATGGGAGGGGGTGGGGGACAGGAAGGGGAAAAGGATGGGGACTGGAGAGGATGGAGAGGAGAGAGGGGGAGGGAGAGCCTGCAGTCACCTATTGTTTTTTTTCATGCCGCCCCCTAATTAAAAA
Organism: Actinostola sp. cb2023; assembly: GCA_033675265.1. NCBI lineage: Eukaryota > Metazoa > Cnidaria > Anthozoa > Actiniaria > Actinostolidae > Actinostola > Actinostola sp. cb2023. The sequence goes on along the minus strand of JAUJYZ010000412.1, from coordinate 927,232 downwards.
TTCACATGCTGATGTGTCTGGAAAACGTAAGCTGTCAAAGTTAACCAATCAGAACCTACAACTGGTTTGTTGACTTCCGCTTGACGTGTCAAAACTCCAAATCTCCTGCTGTTAGCCAGCTGGCTACACTACATGTACAAGTATCTAAATATGCTCCAAAACCCAAAGAATTTAAACTTGCAAAAAGAAGTGTGCCATTTGTAAAATATTAGTTTACAATGTAAGAGTTATTTATGGGAATTGTGCCTCTAAAAAGTATTTCATCAATCTCTTCAAACCATCGGTGAGACAATGTCTCGGAATAAACGTTAAAAATTTGTGGACGAAAAATCAAGAACTTGTGTGAGCTTTTTAGCTACGTGGCAAAAGGATTTGGAAACTCTGTGGTGGAAGAAAGGCTTACTGAAAGAAGAGAAAAAAGGGCACTGTTTTCACCAGAAAGAAGCTGAATCATGCTAATCGCAAATCACAGCGAGTTCGTTCTCCGTTAAAAGAGTTCATCAAATAGCAAACTTCAAAATACAGTAATGTGTTATCTAGCCTGAACATTGACGACCTCGATAGTAAGACTCCGTATGAAGCCTCTTCGAACTCATAAAATATTTGAACTCTTTGATTGACAGCCGAGGGTTTTAGCCAATGGGTAATCAGCATTCACCAGATATTACGTCATCACATGATCAAAATTTGCTATGGACTCACGAAGCATTTTGACCATCAGACCATGTGACGACGTAATATTGTAATAATAATAATTAATTGATTTCTTCAATAAAAACAAAAACAGCACATTCCACTATGTCTCAATGCTCTTTACAATATTTCTAACCATAATTTTGAACACATGAAGATGTAATGTTTTGACCATGTGACGACGTAATATCATGGTAAATAGTAGGTCCTTTGCAGTCGCTTGAATAACGAATGAACTGAGCCGAAGATCCCATGGGAACGGCTCTGCTGACTGGCAAACAAACTTTGAGACGTTGCAATTGATTGAGAAAGATCAACAATCAAAAAATAGCATTTCAAACAGATTTCTTTACTGTTACTACTGATATCATGTAAGATTCTTCAAAAAAATAAAGTCAGATATTTTTGCCAGTCAACCACGTGATCGTAATCCTGCAAACTGGGCCTATTAACGGTTATTCTGCAAGATCACGCATGATATTGCCTGAAAATCAGGCGATATCACGCAAGATCGAGCAAAATAACAGTTTTATTATCCAACAGATTGATAACAAAACACTCCTTTTACCAGACTGACTGAAAAATGTGGGTTTAATCAGAGACCAGAGCACGGTTATTTCTCAGCTGTTTTGTTTGTACATAGGAAATAAAAAGAACAAAATCCTGAAGAAAACAAATGCAGCACACGCTCGATGGCATTGGTAGTGCGTGCACTTCAACTAAATAATTTAATTAAGACTAATTCAAAAACACAACAGAATCCTCAAATTTCTTGCAATTTTTTCACCATTCTTGTTCTTTTTTAACCCATTGACTCCTACACCGGCCGAAACCGGCCGTAAACATCGATACTGCTTTGAAAAATTCTAACTTTCTGAATTTTCGTAACATCGATCTCATGGCCAGTTATTAGTGACAACTAGATAACTCTTCATATTTTAACCTCAAGTAAACTGACTTACAGGTCCGATTTCTGGGCATTAGTTCAATTTGTTTCCATAAAAATCAAAAATGCGTGTTTTTGACAAAATTTTACACCTCGAAAATGAACATTTGACTTGGATTTTCTTCCAAAATACATCCTTGCGAAACAAAACGCCACTTTCTCAGCAAACTTCCATCTCTCTTCTTGATATATTTGTGAATTTTTCCCTCTCTCTTCCTTAACTCGCCGAACAATAGCCATTTCCTTAGAACCACTTTCGCTAACACATGTTTTCCTTCTGCACGGCCGAAAAGGATGCCGGGAACATCCGGGAATTTTCGACAGAAAGCATCCCGCCCTATCCGTTTTTTAGACTTTTATAGAGTGCCGAGCCACTAGGTTCTACAGGCAAAATATTGCACCGGTTGCATTCTTTACAAGTCCAAAGTCGCCAAAAATGCCTTTGTAGGTCCTGCAATCCACCACAGAACAACCAGAGAGACGATTTCACAGTTGAGTCCGCCATTTTGAATTTCGTAATGGCAGTGCCGACATGTCTTCGTGAAAATCGTTTCTCGCTGCTGGGTTCTTTCAGCAGAACGGTCTCTACCACACCAGTTAAGCTTAATGATGCTGTCCTGGGGACTTCTGTGGTGAATAATGGCTATAAACACTCTAAAAATGCAAAATTGGCCTCTTCGAGTAGTGAACACTACTAGCCCCTACGAGCTCCCAAGAAGAAAGACAGCACACGTGAAGACGCGAGCCCACGGGCATTCAGAACTGTCAAGATTTCCATGGAAACCCCATATATGGAATCGAAATTTCCCATGACGTGATTAGGACCAGAAAATCGCTAAAAAACTCAAAATAGCTCAGGAGCGAATGGGTTAATCAAAAATCAAATCAGCACTTACGACATTTTTATTTTGTAACGAGATTTTATCTTAATTATTACTCGTGCACGAGTTATAATCTCCAGCGAGTATTATTTTTTTCAACGTCAGAAAATCGCAAAGTTGTGCAATATCCGGTCACATGCTATCGAGACGCCATCTTGTTTTTAGACAAAGCGAGGAAGACATCTTCACATCGGCGATTCATGTGGAGTTTCACCATAGGCAGCCCAACCATTGCTTTTGAGGCTACTAAATAATTCAATAAAATGATATTTGCGACTTTTTTATGGGTTTCCTGTGGTTGAGCGCGCGCGCGAGCATTACGTATTATATTGGGCTTCCTGTGTTGAAAAGGTATAATGTTGGGCTCCCTGTGCGCATCCCGCAGTACATGTGTATATTGAGACAAGGTATGAAACTCGGTCACGTGACAATTACGTTTTTGCCCCTAATCTTTGTCAATATGACGTGAAATTTCAATTTTTCTTCGGATAACTAAACTTGACCATATTCTCTAAATGCTTCATAAGTTTCAGTCGTGTAACTTCAGCGTACGCTGAGAAACTTTAATTTTGACAATTTGCGCCTCATGGACCGATTTGTGCCGCAGTTCAGTGGTGCACTTTTCCGTGAGGCAGTCGGATTTTACCTTCGAGAGGACATCGGCCAGCGCTCATCAAATCTGAACTGTGCGCTTTTCAGCAAGTTTTAATATTTATATTTTCACTAAACATAAGTCAAAACATCTACAATATACTTTATTTGTTTTCTGTTTTGACTTTTATAAAGTATTTGTTTTGATTTTTGATTTTTGTCGATAAAAATGCTTCAAAATTGACGCATGTTTTATAAATGCTGAATAGTCTCAATATTTAGTACTACACAAGACATTTTTGCTATCAGTACTTGTAAACAAAATGACAAACAAACGTATTTATTTTAACAATAAGTTAAACTAAGTTTACTACGCATTTTACACACTGTTTCGCCGTTCTTTCTGTGTAGTTTATTCACTATATTGATCAGTAATACTGTGAATAATACGAAACGAAATAAATATTATGCATGTCATCACAATCATAAGTTGAATGAATAACAAACATCGGAGTTCGTACAATTTGTAAGCACTTGGAAGCGATACTTACGTTCTTAGGAAAACCTTATTTAATTACTCTGTGTTTCTATCAGTTGTTAGCTAGTATTTGCTATTAAAATGAGTTGTACTATGTCAACGACAATAATGAAGAACTGTTAATATTTTAGTTCACGGCAGCTTCACGAGTCCATCGCCATTCATGTCTCCTTCGATGCCAGTGAATTGAATTCGTCTATATTTTTGCTTCAGATGGTTTATGCAGTTTATGCTGTGTTGACGTTCCCTTGTGTGGCCTTGTGTTTTCAGTAAGAACAACTGTAAGAAAGTACAAAATTACGTTAAACACTTTCTGATGAGATAATCAAAATGTTTAGATAGAGATGAAGTTAGTACCATCAGTCAGTTGAGAGGTTCCTTGTTGAAGTGTGATTTTCGATCACTGACAAAACTGAACTACACAAGTCAAATAGCTCAGTCATAACTTATGAAAACTGATTTGCTAAGGATTATTAAGCAGCCCTTCTGCCCTAGTATAGGCAAGTGCTTTTATTAGAGAACAGTTAGAGCAAATACTACGTAAAAACCTTGACAAAAATACTTTTAGTCAAGTTGTTTTTCAACAAAACTTTCTTGTGTCGAGCCCAACATGCAATTCTCCACCATTCAAAATGAAAAAGGACTACTTTAAAACCGTCCAGTTTCTTCTAAAGTTACTCATAGTTAACATGACTGTGGACTCCTCAACTTACCATGAATAAGGAATATAATCCAAACGTTTACACCGAAAAAATCATGTTTTGTTTCATCAACTTCTCCGCCATTTTTCAAAACTTCAGCTACTTCACTCTGGGTACCCCCCACGGGCCTGTAGCGTGCGACGACTTCGGCTCTTCGGCTCACGGAAAAGTGCACCACTGGCGACACTGGCGCACATCAGGCCATGATACGCCATCAGTTTCACACCTTGTGTAAATATACACATTGCTGCGGGCCACACCGCGGTCAAACGTCTGCGCATGCGCGAGGTAAAAGTTCAAAATGGCAGATTTGATGCACGTGGGGAACGCAAAGGATAGCGTTGTTTGTTTGTTTTATCGCTATTTTTGTAGGTATAAAGTGAAAATTGCAGTTCACAAGGTAAGGCAAATACTGTACTCTTCTTTGACATAGCACATCGAAACTTAAACATTGATTTTAATACACATAATAAGCTAAATAGAAGCCAGTTGCATGATGAATGAACTTAAATTATGAACTACGGTATTCTTTAAGTTTAATACACCATCTTACTACATGTTTAAAGTTACAAAATGTATAAGTTAATTATAAGTTAAGCTGAAGTTAAGCTTAACCAGTACAGACTACAGTCGTTTGTATTTTTTTAATTTACACTGTTTTGATAGTTGTTTGAATTTAACCGAAAATAAATACATTTTGTACTAAAAAAATCTGCCACACTGTAAGCTTAATTCTGATTCTGTATGTTTGCTTCGAATTCTTAATGTCTTTTTATGTGGTTTCATAACCACTTCACTCAATTACTCATGACTTAAAACCTGACATATGTAAGTGTGCACATGTTAATATGTGGACTAATGCTGGCTTTCACTTCTCCTAAAAATTGCTCTGTTTTGTCCCATTTAGATGATGCAATCAATGCTCCATTTGGTCTGTGGAGGTGGCTGTCAAGTAGGACAATCTCAGCACCATGGCCAACTAAGGTTATTGACATACCATTGATGATCACTACAGCTGAAAGTTTTGCTTCTCTCGAAAGCCGTTGAAGGAAAAAGGCAACAGATGACTGTGGGACATTTGGATTTTCATTAATGAATGTCAAGTCTAATGAATCCTCAATGAATTGGTCCAATTCTTTGTTGCAAATTTGCAACAGCATCTTCAACAGAGAAATTTACTGGTTGGCCTTGTGTCAAGTCATCATGCACTTTATTACCATTCAAGATTGACGACAGCATTAGGGCAACCCATAAAGGAGACATTTGGACTGGCTGTCCAAGCTGGGAAGATTGGCCATGATATAATTTAGCTAAATATATGGCAATAAATGTGCATGCATTGGAACCCATTCTTCCATTTAATGTAGACTGGGACATTGTGAATGGAAAAAGAAAGAAATTCCCAGCTGCATTGCGTAGTGTAGTAATGGTAACTGCTGTAGAGGATTGTGATACAGGACCAGAATGGTGGTGGACTTGAGGGACAGTGGACTGGGACAGTGGTTGTGAAGTGGAACTGTTGGAGGGCTGTGGGACAGTAAAACTGGATAGCTGGCTATCTACGTGCAACTGCCATTCATTACTGTCGTAGTAATCAGGCTGTCGTTCATTAATGGTGATATCTTCTTGCACGTCATCATCAGGATTATCAGTACTGCTATTTGAGGGTCTACTAGAAGAACAAGTGGGTGTGAGGAGACTTGTATTAAAAGCATCAGCCAGTTCATTAATTTTTTGTAGGAGAGGATCAGTACAATGGGGACATGGTCCTGAGTTCAAGCAGACTGTATGATATGTGTGACCACACACTAGTCTAACCACTTCTTCACTTGTAATTTGGCAGGTACTATGATCACACTTCTTTACAGGATTAGGTATTTGGGGTTGTCTGTTTTTGAATTGCATGAAAGACAGTGGAAGAGCCTTTGATGAAATAGTTTCATCAAGGGTGTATAGATTGAACTTTGGTTGCTTGCTGCTATTGACTCTTGTGTTACCATCTTGTGCAATCTGCAATTAAGAATATAATTGGTGTGATGTACTCAGAGATTTAACAGGGTCAATTATTTTTGAGTTCATTTGTATATACATCTCATTTTATCAGTAAACTGGTTAGGATATAATCAGAGAATGACCAGGGGTTAAAGGATTTTACAAATTACAATCAAAGGATAATAGAATGATCTTTTCATCTTCTCTCAATGTTTTCACTTTTCATTTCAATTTCACAGTGGTTGATTTTTTGTGATCTGATCACATTTTGTAGATGGCTGTTGCTTTACTTGCCTCCTTAGATTTTCCAATATTGCTGGCAACTTTCTTAAATAACTCCAACAGTTCCTCGGCAACTTTTCCAGCTACTTTTTTCATATTTTTGTGAGAGTTCCCTCGCAGATATGGGCGAACAAAAGCACTAAAGAATGCTTTTGCAGTGGATGATGCAGCCAGGGCCAGTGCTATGTTGCGTATCTGGGTTCCAGTGTAGTGGGCTAAAATGTGGTACCGTAGTACAGAATGCCATATTTCCACCTTCTTTTCGGACACTACATTAAGCCATTTTTGTTTAAAAGCGTAGTATGCAGGAAAGTTATTTTTGTGATGCAAAAGGTCACTTAGCATAGCAATAGTTGCTCTGTTGTAGTGATGCCTTTGTAAAATAATAAACAGAATGGCAAGTCTAAACATAATGTTAGTATAGTCTTCCATATTCCCAGAACGGAAAACATAGTCATAATGGTAAAAGGCCAGTGGTAAAACTTCCTCCAGTAGGTTGATGAGATAAATGTATTCAATGTCTTTGCACAAGTCAAATTTAGCAAGTACTTTATCTCTTATTAAAAGCCAGCCACACAGTGTTGCAGTCAGTATCATATTTGCTCGGAAAGGCTTTGGCTTCAGTGGAAGATTAGACCCAAATGCTGATTTATATAGCATGGAAAATAGTTTGAAGTGATCTTGCAGAACATCCTCATTTATATTTAAACTGACATGAAATGGCCCTTGCTCTGGAATTATGGATTCTAAATGTTTTGATGTACTGTTTTCTTTTATCTGTGCAATTATTTTTTTAGTGAAGAACCATGTAGGCCAGTCACCAGGCATAGGGAGAACAAAGTTTTTTACATAATTTCTTAAATGTGGAGCCTCGCTGAATGAATGATTGATGGCATGCTTGTAATCTTCCATGCTTTTCAATGGGGCCTCAAATTCATCTATAAGCTTACAGCTTTCCAGGGTTTGTAGCTCTTCGTGTGCTAGTCCACTATAGACTCTGTAAAACAGAACAGGATTGCAATCAAATATTGTTACATAAAGTATGACATTTTATTAGTAGCATGGATTGGAGGAAAGCTCTAAAATGGCCTTTAATAACTATATTGATAGCAATAATAACAATAATAATAATAATAATACATGTAATAATAATAATAACAACTTTATTGGACACAGTAACGCCAATTATTTATGCCAACTGCATCTTGTTTTAGCACCGTTTAGATAAATTATTAGATGTCTAGACTAGACTATTGAGAACAAGTACCTGAATTCCTTAATCTGTTGCTGTATTTCAGCTGCATTTAGTTTTCTGCAGTGAGCTGGTATGTGCTGAGATATGACTGATGGTAGAGGTTTGTTAATTTGGCTTTGAAGAATTCATGTACATATCCTTTCACTATTCCACCACGACAAACTTTGTCTTCACCTTTAATGGTACACATGGCTTGACTATGCATTGTGTCTCTGGAGCTTGGAATTTTTACAGCTGTGATTGAATCATGAATGTCAAGAAGTGATGAGGCCATGTGTGTGGCTCTTGATAACTTTAAGTTGTCAGGCATGCGTATGGTATAAATAGCATGGAAATCGTCCAATAGTAATATCATGCACTTTCCAGCCTAAATGAAATTAAGAAAATACTTGTTTATCAATTCTCAAATGTCATCATTATATTAGTACCATACTCTCATTATCTGCAGCTATGTGCAAAAATGCCATCAACCAACTATATATTGTAATTTTGAAAATAGAAGTGAAACTATAATGGTTGTACATGTACACTGTACCTTCTCAGCATCCTCAATTACTTGATTCATCTGATTTGGGTAGTTCTCCAACAGTTGTTTGTTGTGCCTGTCTATGGTTCTTGGAGCTGCACTAAACCTCAGAAGTGGCCCACTGTTTAGGGCAGATCTTGACGTCCCATGATGGTTGAGATAAAGTCCCAAATCTTTTTGAAAGGCAGAGGTCTTTTGGGATCTGTTGAATTAAAGAAAACATGATATGGGGGTTCTGAAATACAGTGTAGGTACATTCGTTCACCTCCCCATCCCCTTCAAAGTAGAGCAAGCTGTTTGTAAGAGGTGCTTGTCAGCTGCAATGTACATGCATGATATGTGATTTAAAATATTGAATATTTTAGAAGAGATGTGTGTGTATTTCTGCCCTTGAATGTTTCTGGGTTGGGTCACAATATCATAGCCAAGCATTATTTCATACCTGAAATAAGCAATTATGTGGAGAAGTGCAACAACCCTCTGGTCTTGTAAACTTTGCCTGTTCTTGGTTATGCTATTTCCCTCCCGGGCAATAGAACATAGAATAAGTTTGAAGAGACCGGGTGCATGTTTCTCTGTGAAGTCCCTCATTTCAGTAACATTGTAAAGAGGGGTTCCTCCTTCAATGTAATGGTTGTGGAGGGCTATCTGGAATTTTTCTACCAGGCTTTCAAGTGACATATCTAAATATGCAAATAAAAACGGAACAACAATTTATTTATTGTTATGTTGGAAAAATTAATGCCCTTTAATAACTGGTCATTATTTAAGCTGGAGGGAATATAACTTATACTGGACTTCCTTGAGTAACTGACATTTTTAAGGGTCCCAGTCTTTTAGATAGTACAGTGTTGCCTATATCTCCTACCTCTACATTTAACTTAAAAAATGACTGGTCCCTTATTGCTTTTTACATAAAATGGCCTCTTATAATATTGTAGCATAATATTTTTATTTATTAATAATTAATTAATTAATTAATTGTAAATATGACAACCATTCATGGATTTTATAAATGTGTTCCTGTGCATAAAGAAGCTAAGGATTATATATACCTTTGCTCTGATACAGCTGCTTGATTATTTTGTCCCATTCATCTGCAACCAGGAGAGCATCTCCATTCTCATTAATGTGGGCATTTCCAAAGGGGGTGGAAAGGGCATGCCAGGCATGGGGCTCAATGCTGGGGTCTACTGTCAGGGTGATGCCATGTGCTACCGCAAGGCAATGTAGGCAGTAGGACAGTGTCCAGAACAGTTGCTGCATGGTGCGGAGGGGTGGAGCACTGTTATCTGTGTCATGTGGTTGACCCATGCACTCGCAAATTTGTGAGATGGGAGAACGGGTAAATTTAACAATCTGAAATTACATCAATTCAAATTAACATACAATAATTATTAGGTAAATTATTTTATTCCATATACATGTATCAGTATAATGCTAGTTCACAGTTCTGGAGTTTACTATTAGTTACTATCAGTTAATTAAAAAAAAAAAAAATTATATGTTTGTATAAGCTTAAATCAAATAACAATACACACAATATATTAGCTGATACTGTACTTTTTGAACGGTAGTTCTTGGACTAAGGGAGTTCTTCTCGTTCTCGTTTGTGCTACCTCTCTGCATATTTGATAAAATGGACACGAGTTGTAAATCATTAATTTAAACAAGCCGAAAGTAAGAAAATATAAAACTTACTTTACGTCGCGAGTTTCCTGAGCAGTACGTTTCATGTTCGCATAGCCTGTTATCTGCCACTACTCTGCACAAATTACACCAGTTTGTGCCTAGCATATACCCTGGCATTTGACTGCCAACAGCGTCAAACGTAACGTACAGCCGTACCGGAATTCTAGTGGCCGAAATACCACTGCTATGACCCCAGGACGATGGACACGAACAGCGTTGGTCGTTCCGTGTTATAGAGTTTCTGTGGCGAAGACACAGCCAGGATCCAGAGGGAACTCTTCCAGCTCGTGCAAGATATCTGTCGGCTCTCCTGAGAGTAGAATCCTGGCTGCATCTCTCCTTTTCTTGTCTTGTTTTCCCCCCTTTAACGCAGTACTTGGTTGCTGTTGCGGGCTTTCCCCAATAAATAATGAAGACACAAAGGAATCTAAACAACCACCACAGCAACCCCGTCATTTCCTGCTCGCCAAACTTTGAGTTTCAACTTCAATAACTTTTTTGATAAACAAATAAATAAAAAGGTAAACTCGCAGTTCATAGAAATTAAAATGATCTTTGACCTGTAGAATTTTAGACCTTAACTTTGAAGCAATTTTCTTAACTTTCGGTGTTTTGTTTATACGAAAGTTCTCCGCGGGTTTTCTTTGCCGGAAAACATAGTCTTTTTTGAAGTTTCCCACGTAAACTCAGTTGGTAGACGCGCCCGCCACTTTGATGGAAGTGCGCATGCGCAGACATTTGACCGCGGTGTGGCTGCGGGCGCATCCCGCAGGACGTACACAGGGATCCCAACATTATACCTTACTCAACACATGAAGCCCAATATAATACGTATTGTGCACGCGCGCTCTACCACAGGAAACCCATCAAAAAAAGACGCGCGCATACAAATATATTTTTATTTATTATTAGTAGCCTCAAAAACAATGGTTGGGCTGCCTGTGGTTTCACGAGCGAAATCTTGCACTTTTTACTCGTCGGAGTGTTAAGTTGAGTGTTATAGAAGAGAAGATCTACAAATTTGAGATGCCACCCCTTCGATCGTGTCCGTTACGAAGTCGAAGAAGATCTTAGATGGCTATTTTGGACCGTCGCCACACGAACTGAGACCAGGAATGCCATGAGCTTCGCTCGGATAAAACTGTCAACATGCCGATATTCGCGAACTGAAACAGAGACACATGGAAGCCTTGAAAGCCTTAATTGTATCAGTTATACGAACTTGAAGTTAAACTGAAGGATTACAAACCTAGCATGGCGGCTGGATAGCTGATCCGATCCAGAACGGCAAAAGTTACAATGTAGTTGAAAGCAATTCATGAGTCTTTCGGAGAGACTGACGAACTGACAATCGGTCAAGATTTATATGGTCAATATACACCCGATGTAGTCAATCGATAAAAATCGATATCGATTTGCCAATCGATAAATCGGTAAAAATCGATATCGTTGAATTGATTGATATCGATTTGTATCGATCAATCGGTAAAAATCGATATCACACTTTTTTTCTTTAATATCGATTTTTATCGTTTTTGTAGCTACTGCCTTCTGGGAAGGCGTAGCTACTATGCCATCGAGTGTGTAAGTAAGTATGTCCGTAAGTAAGATTTTCGGGTTGACTCGGATTCGATCGGAAAATCCGATTGTAGTGAGTCGAATTACTCGAACGAGAGCGAAGACGAGTGAAGACTAGAAAACCTTTTCCTGATGATACCAGATGTATTTTTGTTCTATTCTCGTCTTGACTGGCGTTTTGTTCGACTACATTTTGTCAATTTTGTCAACTCTCGTCAATAATCGACTTCTTATCGATTGCAACGTACAAGCTACGTACGTTATCTCGTGCTCGATGTGTGATGTTTACGAGTGAGGTAAAGACTATTGACAATGAATTTGTGTTTTTCTGCATCAGTAATCAAGCACAGCTTTCAAGCAATGTGTCCAGTGTTTTCCCGTAAATAACTGTTCAGGTTTTTTGACAGTCTTTATATAATTTCCACCAGGCAAACGTTCGCCGAACCAAGATGTTCAGTTGACGGCCACGATGGTCTTCTAGAATACCCGGCGTGGGCAATCGATAAAAATCGATATCGGAAAACCGATCGATAAATCGATATTAATCGATAAAATTAAGTTAAACGTTATCGATTGTATCGATCAATCGATAAAAATCGATACTCACAACTTTTCTCGGAATTAACTTTATCGATTTTATCGATTTTGTGAACCAGCTGAAAGATGTGAGTTTCATTAATCGAAAAACCCAAGACAGAGCCAAACTAATTTTAAACACAAACTTACCGCGACGCGTTCCCGGGACGCGTTACGTGATTGAATGTTTCGGTTTTGTTCCGCAAAACTTTCTAATCAAATTCCATTTCTGATACGCAAGTTGCACAAATTTTCTTTGAGCAATAATTATTATTGTAACTGAACAGCAATTTACAACAGCACACATTTGTTTAACAACTTTTTTCAATTACAATGTTGCGGCAGCTTGTGTGGGCTTCTTGACGCCATCTTCTCTCTTCTCTTACTACGATACTATACTTATCTAAATATTCAACAGTCTTCAACAGATGGGACTAAAAAGATTCAACTATTAAAACTGGTTACAGATGTCATTATTTCGTTGCTGACCTGTAGTCCGTTTAGTTCACAAATATTTTCGTTCAATATATCAAGTAAATATGTTATCGATAAAATCGATAAAATTATCGATAAAATCGATATTGTCAAATGGAAAATCGATAATTATCGATTACTCACAACAAATCCTTGTATCGATTTTTATCGATTACCGATAATTTTAGCTAATCTTTATCGATTATTATCGATTATCGATTTTATCGATTGCCCACGTCGGGAGAATATTACGTACTTGTTTAGCACAGTCTTAAAACAGACATTGCTATTACAATTAGTTACAGTTCTATTATATCTGTTCTCTCAAATAAATGATTGTTACGATTACCAAATGTTCTTGTTGATTAAATAACAGTTATTTTCGTAGTTATTCTCTTCGTGTAGACCAAGGGAGCTGTGCCAGACTGTTGTTTGTTGTCGATTTCCGTTCATATCGTTTACTGAATTACTTGTGTAAAACTTGTGAACAAACGTTTGTTTTTATTTTTGTTATTATGGTACATTATATATATATTTATAGCTTTACTTTGTTCTTTTGGATAGACGAAGAGCCACTTCAGTGGAAATGCTATCATTAAACCATTATTATAATATATTTTTTTTCATTTTTGTTACACCAACATCACAACATTTTCTTTTCACCATAATTTCTTTCCTTCATTTCTCTCCTTTATCTATTTTTTCTCTTGATCATTTCTTAACTCATTGTCTATTCATTTTATTACTGGTTTCACAGCAGTAGCTACATGCAGTGTCTGCAGTCCTAGACTGCCTATTTTTTATCGATTGACGTCATTTATCGATTTTGCCGTATTCATTTCAAAATTATATTATATAATGACAAGACCAGGAGACTTTTCTAGCGAACGTTTACTTATATAATAAAAAATAAGTAATGAAATAATATCGATTCACAATAGTTATATCATAGTTACTAGAGGAGACTAGTACTGGTTAGGAAGGCTTTTTTATTCTCAGTTTGTAGATAGTCCGGATGTTGAACGAGTCCTGACCGCGTGCACAATCTTTTGTTACGAGGACTAAGAATTGCATGATCTTTGTTGATTTAGAATTTGTAAAAAAGAGGAAATTGTTAATGTTACTAATATTATATCTAATCATCAGTCTTCATTGCCGTTTGAAATGTTTGATCGTATTGCTTTATTTGTTTTCTGCTGCGGTCTTTTGGAGTTATGTATGGCAGAACTTTTACTTGTTTTTCTTCTGTGGATCTATAAAGCACTGCTTGTATGTTTTTCGTCTTTCTTTTTCCAGCTTGCCTGTATTCAGTTGGAAGATATGTTGCATTGTATTTTTTTGCATGTCCCATTACTTAGTTGAATATCTTTTTTTCTCGAATTTTTAGGCTGTGTGTCGATCTGCCACATATAATTAATGTACTTTAATTTGAATATGGAGATTGATTGGCTAATCTAAGGCCGGAATACAAATTGTATTTTAACGCATTCAAACAATAAATGAACTTGTGTGGAGATGCAGATCGAAACACACCAAATTCGTTTTGTTTATTAGTGAGGACTCGATCTGAGCTGACTTGCTACATTGAACACCCATATCTACATCTACATCTTGTTACGTCGGTAGTATCGTTAATAAAATAAAAAGATAATAACAATAAAAATATATATATTGATTTTAGAATAAAAGAAGTTGCAGTTGTCATTAGCCATTTTCAAAAACGAGTGGAGGACTGGGAACGAGTTTTTAAAATTAATCTAATTAAAAAATGAACCCCATCACAAGAAAGAGCATATCAGAATTAGTCAGTTTACAAAGTTTCAATAGGTTTAGTTAGATATTGAACGAGTAACAGCTTTCCAAACATCGCAAAAATTACAAAGAAATGTATGTTACAGGGGACAAGTGTCCCCAGTAACCATACATTTCTTTGTAATTTTTGCAGTTTTTGAATGTCTGCAGTTCAGTCAGACTTGTCCAAACCCTATCAAACTCCTGAAACTTACTAATTCTGATATGCTCTTTCTTGTGATGGGGTTCATTTCTTAATTATATTAATTCTAAAAACTCGTTCCCAGTCCTCCACTCGTTTTTGAAATGGCTAATAGTAGTTTGGTTTATGCATCTCGGTAATTGTACTCCAGGGTCAATCAGATGATATTCAACACATTATTACGTGAAAACAGCAAACCGTTAAAAATCGATAAAAATCATCACACTTTTTATCTTCATCGATTTTTACCGATTTCCGTTAAAAATCGATAACCATCACTTGATTTTTATCGATTTGTATCGATATCGATTTTTATCGATTGACTACGTCGGGAATAGAACGAACCAAACAAATATTACAGTCATTGTGGTTTTCCGGTACATGAAACACAACCCAAGAGTTGTCTCTGACTTTGAAATTTTCGATTAACAAGCAATAGCTTGAACATCTGTAAACCGCGGTTGGACATTTTAGCTCATTAATATATTTTCTATATAGGTTTCACTTTTGACACTTTGCCTGGCTGTACTGTATTTTTGCAAGTGAAATACAGGGTATTTATTGTTTTAATAGTTTTTAAAATAAAGAATCGTTGCAGTTTCAGCTATTAATATTAAAAATAGCATGCCAAATTTAATTAAGTATCCCTGGGGTAGGGATAATGGTACCTTTTTGTTGAAAAATATTGCCTTTGGGTAGTGGGGATTTGTTTATGTTATTGTGCAAATGCCCGGGGGTTCCCCGGGGTCACCCCCCCGGATGGCCGCTGATAAGTGCATAAAGCTTCTTATTATTTTAATGCCCAGCTGTCTCTGTCATTCGAATTTCAACTCAACTCTCAAGTCTGTGCAGACTATTTTTTCGGAGCCATTTTTTCTTGAATTTCATTGCTGAATGCTGGTGTGCGTTTTGTACTTGTAAGTATAGTCTGCGTGTTGTGTTACCCGGTGTACGCAATCGATGAAATCGATAATCAATGAAAATCGATATCAATCGATATCAATCGATATCAATTAATCGATTGATATTGGAAATCGATGACCAATCGATGAAACAAAAATCTGTGACCTTTGATCGATTGCCTTATGATTGATCGATTGTTATCGATTGCCCTAAAATAGATCGATTTTCATCGATTTTCATCGATTTTCATCGATTGTTTTGTACTTATGGCCAGAGCGGGAACAAGCGCACTCAGCTTGTAATTGCCCTAGCTGTCCCCGGTCATTACTACCTTGAAAGCATTTCCTCGTGTGCCTCTTTCCCAGCGGCATCTAGATTTAACGGAAACCACGGAAATACGAAATACTGCAATATCCAATATATCAAATATATACCCTGATTCAACATCTTTGGTGATTATTTATGTTTGAGTCTTTTTAATATATCAAGGGAACACGTCCAAATATCGGTCGGGTATCCGATTATCGGAACGGATTCCGTTTCCGATAAGATTTGTCAGGGACACTTAACAAATTGTTCCGATTCCGATAAAAATATTTCCGATCACTGTTATCAGTGTGATCAGTACGACTGGTCGGTACTTCTTCCGATTTCATCGGTATGGCCCTGATTCATTCGTATCGGCTTCGTATCTTTGAAATGCAGTGCTAATTTTGCGATGTCGATTTTCCGCGGCAATCATAGTAGATCATGTTTGAGACGCCAAAATCAGCCAAAATCACGATTCAGAAATCGTAACTTGCAGATAAAAGTCTGTAGCATTCATACATACCGAAAAGTAGTAGGAAACAGCAACGAGACTCGCTAGATACTAGCCTGCGGATAAGTCAGCCGCTTTTTTACGCTCGCGTATTCGCAGGCTAGCTAGATACATACGCCGTG
Organism: Actinostola sp. cb2023; assembly: GCA_033675265.1. Taxonomy (NCBI): domain Eukaryota; kingdom Metazoa; phylum Cnidaria; class Anthozoa; order Actiniaria; family Actinostolidae; genus Actinostola; species Actinostola sp. cb2023. Next base: position 910,669 of record JAUJYZ010000412.1, on the reverse strand, counting down.
ATTGAAATTTTTAGAAACATGGCATAGACCACAAAAATTATAACTAAAATTTATTCTTGAAACTTGATTCTTTGATATGGTTTAGAGAATTGTGATTATAGAAATTTTCAGATGTGCTCGACATTTTGTGTTTTGAATTGTGTCACGCAAATCTGACCTAATTAACGCTAGTCACGTTTCTGAAAAGTCGTGGAATTCAGCAAATTTGTGCCAAATTAAATGATTTGAGTTTTATATATGCTTAGAAGTTCTATTTATAGTGAAATTAAGTGATGTTTGTCAACTTTAAGCTTGAATTTATGTTTCGAAATTCTGTCGGCCATGCATGAGTGGTGGTGGTGTCACTCACCACCAAAATGGCGCCAAATATTTGGAAACTTTGTTAGCCAGTAACTCGGTAAAGAAATGCTCTAGTGCTCCAAATTTCGACCCAGAGGTGTTATTTTGATAGCTCTTCGAGCTCATAAGCATTATATTTTACTGGTAAAGGATATAATATTTCGAAATTTCATAACAGTCAATGCACGTGGTGCAATCGAAGATGCTGTTGTCTGTTAATTATCATGGACACTGTTTTGTGTTTTCAAAGGCGACAACGAATCCGGCGACAAAATAATAATGGTACAAGCCAGAGGAGGGTCCATTGCTATCCCACAATGCATTGCAATTCATACTATATTATCGCTTGGTGGATGACGTCATCACTCAAATTACGACTTCACGGAGTCAACAACAACAATGGCGGCCTTTCGGTCAGTTGGCTGCAAGGCAACTTCTTTGAGAGATATCTCACTTGTTTATGTTTACTGCATGTCTGAAATGGACTATCCTGTTTCTGTTGTTGGTATTGAATGTGTCGAACTAATTTGTAGACAAATTCACCTAAGTTTCGTTGATAAAATGAATGAAAGACGTATAGCTCTGGTTCCTTGCTGGATCGATGGAATGTCCATCGACTTGATGTTCAAGAACATCAGAAGTCCTGCACTTATTCGAGTTACTTCGTCGTCTGATTTACAGGTTAGTTGATTATTAAAAGCTTCAAAAAGGTGATAAAGTATGTTTAATCGAAGTTTTTGCTGCTTGCTTCGGAGTGTACTTACCACTTTGCTCAGTTGCTTCACTTTTTCTTTATATGTTATTCATATAATTTTCAACAGTTCTTTGACTCTGCTGATGAAAGGGACGTTTCAATGATGGCCACAATACTTTGGCAATTTAGTATTTTACCTGCTCCAGCGGCTCATGCGGTTTCGGCAACACCAACAGAAGAGGACGAACATTGTCCTTTGTTCGGAATATTTCAAGATTAAAGGCTCGATGTGGGAAGATCGTTATCAAAAGTCTTTCCAAAAATTATCAGAGGCAAGAGCTGCAAAACAAGAAGTATCTTTCTGCATTACTGCAGAACCAAACAACATCCAGGATAAAAATGCTCACATGTTTGAATTCTGGGATGAACAAATGTGTACGTGGAGAACATTGGGTTATTGTGGTGTAGAAAAAATACCAAAGCTGACAAAAGCCATTCTTCGAAAGGAAATAGTCCACATTAAAATGGAGAACATAAGAAGAAGATGGATTCCAAAGGTATTATCGTTTAAGTTTGAAGGAGGACTGAACATTGTTAAGAAAGGAGCATGGGAGAAAAAACCAACCAAATAACAGATACAATTCTGATTTACATCTAGTGTAGTAATAATTAATAAGTCAATTTATATCTTTCAAAAACTAAATTATCTTAATTTATATTATTGCCAGCCATTTCGATAGGGACCATTCAGTTCTACTTATGTTAATGTTATATACCATAAATGTTATTGTTAGTTCATGTTGATAGGGACCTCACAGCAAGTCTAATTCAAATGAAAACAATGTTTACAAAAAGCTTTATTGCAAAAATTCAACCCGTTTGGTTTAATTGCAACTGTTTTTCAGGTTAGCACTGGTTGTGCATAATTTACCTGAACATACAGTCATTCTCAAAAAGGTTGTTCAGATGAAAAGACTACAATACTACAATAAAGTCACGTGATTCATTATGGTTTCAATTTCTGCACGCGGAACTGTGAGTTGATACCAGCGGCGTTACATTCAGTTCTCACAATGCCGTGTACTTTTGCATCTCAAATTGAAATTCCACACGAGGAAATTGAAAACATAATGAATCACAGGACTTTATTGTAGTATTGTAGTCTTTTCATCTGGACAACCTTTTTGAGAATGACTGTATACATGGTCATGCACATATTGTGAAACAATATTTCATTTCATAATAGATATAAAAGATATATAGTACACATGTAAACAATTTTATTTTCCCTTACCCAAAGCTGTCCAAAGAGTCATGATATGCATGATCATCATCTGGATTCAATCAACATCAGTCTAGCAAGATAATTAATTCTGTATATATGGTCATATTGTATCATGACAGTTTTGTATTTTTATTTCAACTCTGACAGCCTTAATTCTTGAGATTGCATGACTATATATATATAATAAAAAAGAGTATAATATATATCACTTTAATTATGAATTTAATTCATATATTGCCATGCAGGCATGGCATCCAATAATAATAATTATTGTTCTTCACTTTAATTATATATATTATTCAATAAATATAATAAATATTTAAGATACATTTAATATATTTGTATAATAGAGTGCTCTTAGAGTGCAAACAATAATAATGAAGGGCTGAGAATAAAAACGGCTTAAGTGACGTTTCTGAACATTTTAAAAATGCATGAATTGCTTCAGGACAAATATGGGAGGAGAGTATAATATATGAAGTTGTACGTATTTTTGAAGCAATAATTGCATAACATTTTCAAAATGATCAAAAACATACATCACTTAAGCTGTTTTCATTCTCAGCCTCCCTTCAATATTAATTGGTTAACTAATTCACAGATTAATATATATTTACACTACATGTATATAATATACATGTAGTATAATATTTTTCAATAAATATTTAAAATACTAATTATATCTGATCGTAGACTTGCACTTGGTCTGAACAATCTCTGCCTGATTGTTACCTGGTTTCTTGCTGGTAGGAAACTTCTCCCAGAAACAAAAATTGAAGCATCCTCTCTTCGATTTATGACAAGGCGATGAAGTCGCAGTGGGTGTTGTTGTGGGTCATCATCACCATCATGTTTAATATTACCTCACAACCTTCCTCCACATGATTTTAAATTCTTTTAGTGTGAATATGTTCCCTAAGAACCTATGGACCAATGCAAAGAATGCTTCTACATCATCAGTAGAGCCTGCTCGTGGATGCTCCTCATAACCTATCTCCCCATTCTGACGCCTTCGATATTTCAAGCTCTCTATGTTAGTTGTGACAGCAATGATTGTTTCCCGAGAAAAGCCACAAAGTCCCTTGACTGGTCTGTAATAAATACAATAGAGTATAGGAATAAAAATGTTATTGCATTAAAGGTACATGTACTTTATACATATATATACATTTGCAAAAATTCTGGCCGCTGCGAAATATCAATATATTGGGTGCATTATGGGTACCGTAATTAAATAATCGAAACAAATCCCCTTAAAGTGGTTTAATGTCAGCAAAGTTGGTAGAAATATTCAGTATAATGTTTATTTTAGTCTTACGTTTGTTGTTTGCAAATTTTGCTTCATTTAATAGTATTAGTGATGCACCCGATATATTGATATATCGTGGCGGCCAGAATTTTTGCAAATGACTGTATATTACACACATGTATTTGCAATGTTTTAAATAAATGTTTTAAAATTATATTCTTTAATTAAAAAGCAACTAACTTGTTGATATCAATGGTTGCAAAATCGTAGGTGGTTCTGTGCCATGGCATCCACTCGTCTAATATCATATTGAGCATGGTATAGTTTCTTTTCATCTCTCAAGCTCTGTTATCCCATGTCCATCTGCAGCCTCATGCCATCCTGCTACTGTTTGGACATACATCTAAGTGGCTTCTGAAGCATATCCATTTTCTGCCAAGAAATTAGACACTAGAAATGACAGCATTCTTTCTGCATCTTGGACAGATTGCTTGCGCTCCCCTGTCAGTGCTGCTTGTGTTAATCCAGTACCTGGATCCAACATTGCATCATCGAATCCTTTCAGATTCATGCCAGCTGGGCCACATTCTCTGGTGTGTTTCCAAATGCACAATCATATCTCTGTAGCGCCATGTTGCAACAATTGACCTTAGCTTATCAAGAAACTCTCAGGTGTGTTTTCCCGGAAGCTGCAGGGGACATACCCAGGAGGTACAAGTTTTCCTCTGATATGTGTGATGGCATCCTCAAGTGACAGACCATGGACATTCTGAAGGCTGTATAGGAATTGAATGACAGCTGGTGGAATGTGCTTGTCAAATCTTCGAACCAATGGCCTACCTTGTGCATCTACGTCAAGTGAGGATTTGGGCCTTCCTGGCTCTACTCTCTCTTATTCTTACTCTCTTTTTGATCGGTTTCGGTAATACCGAAATATATCATTCCGAAATAAATACATTTTGTCCGATAAATATTAAGTATAGACACATTGTGGTAGGATTTCCTCCAGTCCCTGTGGGAGACGGGAGGACGTGAACCTACTCCATGGTAACTCGTCCAATCAGATCGAGTTAAAAGTCAACGGTCAAATCGGTGTCCATATTCGACGGCTAACGCATAATCTGAAGCAAAAAGTGTAGCAGATAATCGCTCATTATTGAGGATTTCATGAGGTTTAACTCGGGATCTGTGGAAATAATGCGGGTTTCTGGAGAGAAGGATCATCGAGCTGTGGTGCTGAGGGGATTTTGGAGGCAAAGGATGGATTAAACATGATTTTCTTGGCCATCGAACACAAGTAATGTCGAGCTGGAGTCACCAGCCTTCTAATATTTATTGACTGGTGAGCTAATTTTTCAAAAACCGCTCTAAAACGGCTAAAAACCAGCCAGAATGATGTTAAATAGCATTAACAACAACAGAGGACCCAAGGTATGTTCAAATTTATTAAAACAAAAAATACGTATTTTTCGCCCCATACATTCACTGTAAATCCGTCCGTACACTCCACAAATGTATTGCTTGGGCTGCCTGTGGTATCAGTTCTCCGATTCTTCTCTGTAATTCATTCTGTTTCAAAATAATTATGTACAGATCTACTTCATTTATCACAAGCCGTCTCAGCGCACTACAAACGTAGATCGAACTCACCTCAGTCATGGCTCTCGCTTTTATACATACCGAAATATGTAATTCTATAAATTCTATGCAATGCAAAAGTGCAAATAAAGTACATGTACATTCATTCACTCGTTACTTTGCATCAATCAGATGAAAGCCTAGAATCTACAAAATGTCTTTCATTGATACATCAACATTCAACCATCAGCCCGGTGGTAGTGTTCGACTTTTTTAAATTTTCCGAATCCAAAGGAAGGTTTCCGATTCTCTACCGATAAAATCGGGCGGACTTCAGGTTATCATCGGAACGGATTTATTTCCGATTGATCGGAATCCAATTCTTTCGGTACCGATTCCGATTCTATCAATTCCGATAAAATCGGGTGGAATTCGGAACGGATTTATTTCCGATTGATCGGAATCGGTAGAACCCGATTCCGATATTTGGACTCGTTCCCTAAGTTAGGTCGTGAATTTATTACCTTCGTAAAGATCGTAGTAGAAACACACATGCAAATGAAGCCGTTTTCTCGTGGCTGTGGTGACAAGTAGCATTGCCATTCAATAAATTTCAAAAATTAACATTCTGTTCTGAGAAAAAAGCAACAAATAAACTGAAATTCTTGCTTTCTGGGCGCCATCTTTAACACAGGAAGACCGCGAACGAACACAGGTAGCCCAATTTTGAAACTGAAACAAGACGCTCTACAAGCGTTTACTCGGGCTTCTAATGGTGAAATACAAATTAAAGTGCTGTTGAATGCTAAACATTGCTACATAAGCTTTTCATCCAAGAATAAGGATGTTAGGATATCTGCCCATTGTAGTCATGCAGGCTTTTGTGTTATTTTATTTATGAAACTAATTTTAAAATAAATAGTTTATGATGCCAACATATAAAATACTTCCATATGGGTGATCAGTGACCGGTTTTGAAAACGAGCCCTAAAAAGTATGCATAAATTAAAAGAGCTGTTGAAGCAATATATGACCATATATGGCCAATGGCCATATATGGCAGAAAAGTGATTGTGCTGATATCGTTTAATCAGTGACTGGACAACATATTTCTTGTGTTCTTTCAATTGACCCTAAAAGGTATGGACTCGTGTTACATAACTGTCTTGTGTCGGAACCCTAAAAGGTTCACATAGGAAATATTTTGAACCCTAAAAGGACGTCGATCACCCCTACCAGTTGGAGAAAGGTAGTAACCCCCCCCCCTACAATAATACAATATTGTTATAATTAGACAACTAGTGAATTTTATTGAAACTCATACTTTTTCAGTAACTGACAATAACTAAAATAAAAGGAAGAACATATAATAATGAATCAGATCAGATGAGGAATGTTTTGTAATGAGTGTCCATTATTAATGTTTCACAATTCAGTGTGTAAACTTTCTAGTTAGTGGTCATTGTTCTATTCTGAACAGCAATGGATCCTATTGTTAATATGAAATGAAGTATAATTTTCCCTCAACAGACATTCAAAAGCTCTATCTATGGGCATGCAGTAGGTATAACCCTCAATATTTATTGCTCTGTCAAAATGTACATTACCAGTGTAGCTTTCGCTGTATTCAAATTGATAGTCTGTATCATATACTGTGAGCATTGTTGGTAATTCTGTCATCATCAAAAATGACTGTCCAGCTGATTGAGATAAGCTTGTATACAACTCATTCCCAATATTCATTATTTGCACCAGGTCACTCTGGGAGGTTGTTGGTTGTCTTTTATTGTATATCAAAGAACACAAACTCATTGCAACACATTGTTGTCCAGCATTTCGACCAAATACTAAAATATTGCCTTGACTATAAGGTGCTCTTATTGTTTTGTTTGGATCAATAAGTAGAGTAGGACCAGGATTCTTTTCTATATCTGTTCTCAATGCAGACTGACAGAAATTTCTTCTGTGATTAAGACTTTTATATGTAGTGGACTTTGAAGAACAGTTTTCATCTATAAAACCCATTGATTGTAGATTTGGCTCCTTCAAAACTCGTTGTAAAGCCTTTTTCTTTCTTCTTTTGGAGACAATATGAATAGAGCGGTAAGTGATCTTTCTAAAAGACTGTCTTTTTATAGTACTGGGAATACATGTAGGTCTATAGCAGTCACGTCGAGCAATACGTATATTATTGACAATATGATGAATCTGTGACGATGCTGGCACAGTTTTTTCTTATACAAGAAACAAACATTACACGTAGTCGAGATCTAAACTCATTTATTTCATTAATTGACGAGTCATCATGAACATTTTCACTACAAAGGTTAGCCTGGATGCGAACATTTGATTTCGTCTCTACAATAGTAAGCTGTTGTTGACAATCTTGTAATATTGATTCAGTACTAGCTTTATGTAGTTCGTACGATTCTATCATGGCCGCTTTGAAGTTCTCACCTTTCTTCAAGATATCTGTTTGCTTTTTGTCGTCAAACTTCAGTTCATCAGGCTTCGTGTTGTGTAATACACTGTGCATAGCTATGCAGTTCTCAGATGAGTTCTTATTTGAGTTCATAATGTTCATATTTATGTTATTTTGTAGCTCATTTGTATTGATTTGTAGCTCTTTGAGTTCGTGGACCGACCCGTTTCGAAAACGCTCGTCTTCTTTTAGTGTGGGCCTACCACGAACAGCGTGTGCATTTGTAAGTGAGAAGAGCGTGTCTAACAGCAAGCGATATATCATCTCAGTTATCGACGATGTCATGAGCTTTGTCCGAAAGAGGAATATCGAACTTTTTCAAACGACTCCTCCACTAGGCTGCGTCACATCCGGACTTTTCTCTCGTATAGTCCGTCTGCGAATCAGCGCCAATAACCGTGTTCTGGATACCCTGCGACTTACGCGATTATATATAATAGATTCTGATTGGTTCTCAGTGATGCTCGTTCTTACACGAACTCCTATTGGATAATCTTATCGCACCGGATGTTATGAAAGATTTAAAACCGGAAGTTTGAAGAGAACATTTATAAGTTACCTGGAGTTCCTTTTAAATCGATTTCTCTTCCAATGAATTCAAACATTCTGCTAAAACAGCCATTTATATAAAGTGTCTTTTAAAATCCTAACCGTCGTTAGCCGTCTTCTAAAATCCTAACCGTCGTGTAATATCGGCGACCGGCCGTTGGAGGGATATCATGTTCGCGTCAGTCAGTTCGCTACGTTTGAACCCATGGCCTATCGCTATATTACACGACGGTTAGGATTTTAGAAGCAACGGCTAACACGACGGTTAGGATTTTAAAAGACACTTATAAATGGCTGTTTTAGCAGAATGTTTGAATTCATTGGAAGAGGAATCGATCGATTTAAAAGGAACTCCAGGTAACTTACAAATGTTCTCTCTTTAATTTGCATATATTTGTAAAAGAACATAAATGAATATTATCCTATCGCCCGTGGGCCGCTCGTGGTTCAATTTCGCGCCAAACTTCCGGTTTAAATCTGTCATAACATCCAGTGCGATAAGATTATCCAATAGGAGTTCGTGTAAGAACTAGCATCACTGAGAACCAATCAGAATCTATTATATATAATCGCGTAAGTCGCAGGGTGTCCAGAACACGGTTATTGGCGCTGATTCGCAGACGGACTATACGAGAGAAAAGTCCGGATGTGACGCAGGCTACTCCTCCACAGGCACAGAAGTATTCCTTCTTCGAATGAGTCAAACGTGCACGTCTCGTATGAGCCTGCGATATGAGCCTGCGATATACGACCGAGCGCATGCGCTGTCATGACGATTTGTCCATTTTGTGACCGACGAAGAAAAAGAAAGCCCAATTTATAACTCGGGCTTCCTGTGGATAGGCCCGAGTAAAAAAAGCTTCCGCAACTATGCACGTGTCCTCAGTTAGGCTACGTTCATTATGTATACCATAGGGTATAATATGTATGCATGGCATTTTAGAAATACTAGTTTCAGATTGGTGAAAATCTCAGGGGATTGAAAAGCATTTTTATGACTCACCAGCAAGACACTGCAAAAAATCGACAACCCTCCCCTCTCATCCTTCAAAATTTTGACACCCCCCTGTCCAAGTAAAATATTTTCAGATCCCCCCTAATTTCCTCTGCCCCCCCCCCCCCCCTATGGTATACATAATGAACGTAGCCTAACTGAGGACACGTGCATAGTTGCGGAAGCTTGTTTTTCAGTTTCAAAATTGGGCTACCTGTGTTCGTTCGCGGTCTTCCTGTGTTAAAGATGGCGCCCAAAAAGCAAGAATTTCGGTTTATTTGTTGCTTTTTTCTCAGAACAGAATGTTAATATTTGAAATTTATTGTATGGCAATGCTACTTGTCACCACAGCCACGAGAACAGCTTCATTTGCATGTGTGTTACCAGACCTGCCAACTCTCCCGGTTTAGCCGGGAGTCTCCAGATTTTGGAACTCAACTCCCGGTCTCCCGGTTTGAAGACAAAATCTCCCGGCTAAACACGATTTACGGTGAAATTGCGTAATACAACGTAACGATCTTTTTCAATATTAGAATATGTGTCTTTTCATGGGAAACGGTCGTTTATTCGCTTATCAGGCGATACAAATGTCTTCTTTTTTTTTATAACGCTAATTACTCGTGCCCAGGCCGTAGGCCGCACGAGTTATAAAATCCAACGCGTATTTTTTTTTTTTTTTTTTTTTTTTTTTCAATGTCAGAAAATCGCAAAGTTGTGCAATATCCGGTCACATGCTATCGAGACCCAAATATAAATAGGGGAGAGGGTTGGGGATCAGAGAAGGGGGAGGGCAAGGGGAGAAGGTTTGCAACGCCTAGTACCGAGGCCTAGTATCTACATGTAAATGTCTTGGAACTATTTATATACAAACATTTATCTTTCTCGTAATCGATGTGGGACTTTGGCAAATCCAAAACATGATATAGTCACGTCAAAGCTGGTGTGTCTATTAGGAAGGGAATTTTGTACTACTGAATTGTCTCGCACAATCGCAATGTTAAAGAGTGGCGAAATTAAATGTGTTGGCCCAATGAAGGATAAAAAGACGAGGTATAAAGCAACAAGTCAGAGCCCGGGCATCCCCTTCATCGGTCGCCGTTCAGCGCTAGTCAACACATCAAAATTCACAAGACAACTGACCCATCATCGAATAAATACAACTCAAAACCTCAAGAAAACTACACAGGGGACTTCAACAACTATTATTCTTTATTTCTAGTATTCTAGAAACAAACAAACTCATACACAAAACTATAAAATGACCTGAACCAAAATTTTCGAATCGCTCAAAACCACTCAAAACCAGAATTTCTTGCTCAAATTTCTACACCAATTTGTTCTTTAATTTTCAGACTACTGTTGTGAAGACATTTTTGAGAATCTCATACCCTTTGAAGGCTTTATCAGAGCTCATTCCCGACCCAAAACGAAAATCCAAAGACGTCACGATCCACTGATTTCTACGCTTGGGCTACCTGAAACCACAGGAAGCCCAATTATACAACTGACACACACGCCACATTCAGTGAAAATCCTTATCGTCCAACTGATATAAGCACACGAATAGCTGGACGTCTATGTGTTCTACTAGAAAGGAAACCACAAGCTTATATTTATGGTATTTTATATTTCGAAGTCTAAATGAAAAATCGACCGACAACAACACTATCAATCATTGAACTTTACTCGTTGAATACATTTTTATATACCAAGATAATGGTCTCTTGATTTTACTTTTAAAATGTTCAAATATTTTCACTCTAACAGCGAAATATAAAACATACGGCATTGATCACGAAAGATAACTACATGTGCTGGTTCCAGGTAGAAAAGGGAAGCTTTCAAGCAAAAATAAAACTCGTATCCACACTACCACAGGGATCCCAATGAAGCATGTCAGTACATGTAGCTCATTCTCAACAGGGCACGAGTGTACATTGCCCATAGCAATGTCTAGTTTAGCCTATAATTTCCAGTCTCAAGATGTGAGGGCTCGGGGGGTTGGCAGGTATGGTGTTACGTTTCTACTACGATCTTTACGAAGGTAATAAATTCACGACCTAACTTTAAGCTTAAGTCTTAAGTATTAAGCTAAAACGACTCAAACATAAATAATCACCAAAGATGTTGAATCAGGATATATATTTTATATATTGGATATTGCAGTATTTCGTATTTCTGTGGTTTCCGTGGTTTCCGTTAAAACTAGATGCCGCTTTCCCGGTCATCGATTGTCATTTTTCTTGTGTGACTATCGATTGGTGATCGATTGGCCAAAACCAATCGATATCAATCGATTAATTTTATCGATTAATATCGATTGTTCGATTGGTTTTCCGATCATCGATTTTCATCGATTGCGTACACCGGGTGTGTTAGTACATGTAAGCTTATGTAAAGTCATAATAACTTACCATTAAAATAGCGTGTACTCACAACAAAACCATATCCATTCTTCAAGTTGATCTCTCGCAGACGACCATATGAACGCAAGAACTTCCTCACGTGATGTTCCTTCGTACCATAAGGTAAACGACCCATATAAACACGACAACTCATACTATTAACTAATCCTCACAAACAAAGGAAACTTTCAACAACAACAAACAGTAAAAAAAGTAAAATGGCGTCGTCTTGCTCCAGGCCAATCAAATGCTAGTGCCAATACTCGTCGTTCTATTCAGCACGAGGCTCGTCCCAGGCCTTACCCACAGCGTCCGCCATGTTTTACGAACTGATGGTGTATTTAGACGATAAAAGGTTTTCTTCGTTTATAAACTGACGGAATAATCCAGGTAGGTTTGGTTGATTTAGAAGATTGTGAAGATGACACTTGACAGTCGCGAAAAATCGTATTTTTTTGCAGCCGCCACGTCTAAATCGACTAATAAATAGACAGCAGTGTCCAGTGTCGTCAACAAATTATAAGTCTTATACACGACAGAGATAAGCTTATTGAATTATTATAGAACTGTATATTCTGAATTTATGTGTAAAACATGTTTAACAAGTAGATCAGATTGTACTATGTTCTGTACTCTGATAAAACACGACTGGAGCTGTAGAACACGAGGTAATAGAACATCCGAGCGAGTCATTTTAATAGACTTCAGGAGTGTTTTATCACTAGAACATAGCTCACCTGATCTATTTGTTTTATCATGGATCGTAGAAAGACTTGATAGGGTCCATGGTTTTATATAAGTGTTAATAGAATTTCACAAGCAGAAAAAAGTCGTGAAAAAGTTGTTTTCGTTCAGCGCGCGCTTAACCCTATTCTTGCCATCGGATCCGAATTGCCATCTCCATCTCAATTTTGGGGAAAAATATGTATACTTGATTAATTAAACATAGCACAACAACCAGTTAACAGATTGAAGCAAAAATACCATTATTTTATAGCTTATAGACAAGGCTTCCAATATCATTATTGTTATCTGGCAAAAGAATATTCGTAATCCCGGTATTTCTTACTGTGAAATTCAGAGGAGGACGATAAACTCGCATGCCGAACCTCGGCAATTTCTTGCTACTTCGTCTTCGGATTCACTTTCTTTCTTCATTATCTTCTTGAGAATCTTCTTCGCTATCACTTTCAATTGAATCTCAAACAATATTGCTGCTATCTAACTCTAAATCATTCCCAGAGCCAGAAACATCGGATCCGAATTGCAAGGCCGCCATTATACAAACATGCCATCGCTCGGGACTGAAATAACGAGCGAAATCACGAAAATATCGGTCGTTCTTGGCGAAAAATAGCCGAACTACTTACCATTGATTCCGTAGATGTTTTCTTATAGTACATGCAATTCCAATGGTCGAAAAACCCTTTTGTTGTCTTGAGCCAACCAATCAAAACTAGCGTTAGAAGTTTGGGCTGATCAGATCGGCCTTGGCAAGACTAGGAGTGTCTGATCTAATCGGCCCGTGGCAAGAATAGGGTTAATATCATAAAATTTACGTGAGCAATTTGATTGGAGCTGTGATTGGCTGAAAACTTCTCAACGTAATCTATGATTGGTCCAATTATGACAGCTGTCAAAAAGGAGGCATTGAAAAGGCTTTTACAAGTCAGTCTCGCTTTGCAAAAGAATGAATTTAAACTGCTGTAAATTTCAACACAAATGTCACTGAAAAGAGGTGAAAACTATGTGAGGAGTCTTCACAAGCTAAAGACTTTTCTTTGTAGTCCAGTCAATCTGTGGTTTGAGATCAAACTAATTGCAATAGAATGTTTTTCACTGTTAAGATATCAAGAGAGGTGACCTAAGTAACATACTAAAAATCCCAAGAAATCCCTTCGGTGGAACATCTCGAAAAATGGAATTAAAGATATTGATGTTTCACCACAGGTTCCCGCACCATGAAAAAAACTGCCAAGCTGTTGTTTGAGGTCAAACAAATTGCAACAGAAATAATTTTACATCTATACGACAGAGAGGAGTGGCCTAAGTAACATGAAAACATCCCAAAATTTGAATTAAATATTTTCATGCCTCACCAGAGGGTTCCCACATCATACAAATGTAATATCCCACAAAATATATTCTTTCGAAAGAATTTTCGAAGTTTTTCAGATTACAAGTGTCTGAGAATGATAAAACAAGTTTGACAACTTTGATATTGGTCTTTTTGAGTAAAAACAAACAGGAGTTTTAGGGGGGAGGGGTAGGAAATTAACTTGTAAACTCTTATCAATAATCACAAATTGGCTCTTGAAATTGATAACCTCGGATCACTGGCTTCAGAGTGAGGAGCTCGAGGCCAGGACATGGGTGCTGGTGGCAGATCAGTTCTAATCGGAAGAAGCTTTCCATTAGACAGTTTAATTCCAGTCCAAAACTACCACGGGCGTAGACAGCAATACGCAAAGTGGTACAAAATGCATACTAAAATTGTTTGGGATTTTCATTTTTTAGCTATTATTGTTTATATTTCAATTATTTTCATATGAAATCAATTCGTTATTAAAGTTGTTCATTTGTCATCTCCAAAGGCTTCTATTATATGACGCACGCTCTTCGCGTCCAAATAACAGTATTTTCGAGTCCAAATACATCCCGCGTTATTACACGGTTGAGGAGCAGGTTCATTAACTGCTTCAGATGTTATAAACACTGTTGTGTGAACTTGCTTTAAACCTTAAAAATTGCCTGAAACTGAAACTGTCCCTTTGGCAATGTTTACGACAAAGCAAATTACAAAACTTCAGTTATGACTCCTGCACATGAAAATTTCAATCCATTTACAGTTATATTGGGTCGGCATGGGAACGAATTGGGAGATTAGATGAACAGTAACAATTAAGATGGAGCCACCGGTGGATGATCAGAGGTAACCACTACAGACCCTAGTAGACTGAGACACTAGACTAGCCAATCCAGCCTACTATATCCAGGAATCTATGTAGCTGTTAAAACTCTGCTAACGTGTTTGACACATTAATAAAGTTTATGTACCGGTATGTAGTGTCTTCATGCACTGCGGAGCACAGTTTCGGAGTTCTATGAAGTTGTTGAAGACTTCACTGCGCAGCTCCATGGCGGGAGAATGACTTTCACAAGGATATTAACTTTGATGTTATCGTCAAATTCGCAGAAAAAAAGAAAGGTGCTTGAGCCTTTGCCTCTAATGTATTTAATCGTCGACTCTTATATACTATCTGCTACTCGAAATAAACACATTAGCACAGTTACAACTATCACGGAGGCAATGTAACTTGCGTAATCACGTACGTAATAACCTAGAAGTATAATTAAACGTACCTTTTTGTTCCAAACAGTTCTATTGCTTTTTCGGGTGTGCCGTTATGCGTCAGGAGCGGATCAGACCGGTTTACAGCATTTAAAATTTGTCTACTAGCTGTACTCGTCCGACTCACCAAGTCAAAAACCCATGGAAATGGCACCGTTTCGAGAGTGTATTTATCCTCAGTCATTATACATGTATAATTGTAGTTAGTTAAGCATAAAAATGAATGGTGACATCACAGATCTCCTCATTCTGCGGTGTTACCGCACTTAACTTGATACACAAATTGTTAATCATGTGGCGTGTGCTGACATCAAGCAAGCAAAGTGCGCCTTGGGAACGGAAACTGTATGCACAAACATTTTGCATGCAGTGCTCAGGTGTGACAACGTCATGTGTGCATGGAATACGCAAAGCAGGTGCGCTCTGAAGAAGTTTCAGTATTTTTTCTCTCTCTGACAAGCTGCCGCTTTTATGAGTCCACACAAAAGAATGCCATAAATGCGATAGAAAATGCACTCGTCTCTCTTTATGGCAGAACATCTGAGGATAGATTAGATTCCTTGAGGTACACACACTTCTGTCAGAATGTAACCTGAGTATCAGGCCTTACCTCTCTCCTTCCAGTGCCTCTTCATTCCCTTTTCCACCTTCTCTCCCCCGAAAAGCCTGATACTGAGAATGTTACTGCAGGCCCGTCATCAGTGGCAGCGTACCACAACAAGCAGGTGTACTGCCAGGTTCAGCAGTGGAAGGGTAATCAAGAACTAAAATCAGTACGAGTGTCCAGGGTGGGACTGGAAACTGTCTAATGAAAATTAAGCTTCTTCCGATTAGAACTGACCTGCCACCAGCACCCAAGTCCAGGCCTCGGAGATGCGATTGCATGCATGCAGAACCCTGAGATGTACATGTACTAGATTATTCTCCTGCATGTGGAATGTGGCAGGGGCAAAGTTACCTGAACTTGTTGGCGCCTGACTTGATCGCTGAAGATGACTTTCAATTGCGCAATATTTTAATAACAATCCATGAATGTGCAAGCTGAGGGCAGTTGACAATTTGCATGATTCGGCGTTCTATTTTGTTATATGCACTGAACTACCCCAAATGAGTAGTATTTCAAATTTCGAATAAAACGACCAAAAACATGATTTCAAAAGCCAATTTGTGGTTATTTACAAGAGTTTACCAGCTAATTCCCTTCCCCCTCACCCTAAAACTCCTGTTTGTTTTTACTCAAAAAGACCAATATCAAAGTTGTCAAACTTGTTTTATCATTCTCAGACACTTGTAATCTGAAAAACTTCGAAAATCATTTCGAAAGAATATATTTTGTGGGATATTCCATTTTTATGATGTGGGAACCCTGTGGTGTGGCATGAACATATTTAATTCAAATTTTTGGGATGTTTCTTCTATGGGATTTTGTGGGATTTTCAATATGTTACTTAGATCACTCCTCTCTGTCATATGGAAGTAAAATTAGTTGTGTTGCAATTTGTTTGACCTCAAACAACAGCTTGGCTGTTTTTTCATGATGCGGGAACCCTGCGGTGAAAATTCCAATTTTCGAGATGTTCCACCGAAGGGATTTTTTGGGATTTTTAGTACATGTATGTTACTTAGGTCACCTCTCTTGATATATTAACGGTGAAAAACATTCTATTGCAATTAGTTTGAACTGGACCCCAAAAAATCCGTAGATTGACTGGACTATTAATAGGTGTCCTTGAGCATTAGCCACTTTAGAAACGAGTGGAGGACTGGGAACGAGTTTTTAGAATTAATCTAATTAAGAACCTCATCACAAGAAAGAGCATATCAGAATTATTAAGAGGCTGTCCACGTAAGAACCGACCAGTCGCTTCCAGGGCGAAAAATAGATTCGGCTGATTTTTACAGCATAGAAAAGGGTTACCTAACCTAGTTCAAAAATGCATTCCTTTTGGTTCAGTTTTGTATTTTCAAAGAAATATCGGCCGTCAAATATTGGTTGTCCGCTGAGGCCGGAAAACGACAATAAAATATGTCAATGACAAATCGGCTCAAAATCCTTTCTAGCGAAAGGAAATAGTCCAAAATGCTTTCCATTACTAAAAGGAGAGCTTTATCTTTCAAGTCCGGGTTGTAGTTTTGTAAAATGTTCGTAAGTAAATTTTTTAATGGATTTTGGACTACAACACACTAAATATGCAAATTAGCAGGTCAGGTACAAAAAGCAATATTTCGCAAAAGTGGCACCAGATCCAAACTACTCATACCTCTCATTCGAACACAATAGGGGTACACTTACAGTTTGTACCAAAACATTTTGTGGACCAAGCTAAATGATGTTGCGAGAAACTCGACAAAGTACCGTTCGTCATCAGGTAAAATCACTTCCGGTTCAGCGGTTGGCGGCCGGTTTTCGGAATTGCAACTCTTCAAATATCGGACAATTAAACCTAATCGAAGAATAAGAGTCCTACAAGATATAAAAAGCAGAAGGAAGCGGTCGAGAGGTAAAAAGTGTTTGATTTTCAATGTTAACGTGACGAAATTTAGCGCTGAACTCGACATTTATTCTGTGACGTTTCACATCACAAGTGAACGAGGAAACTTGAAAAACCTCGAACAAATAATTAAATAACATCAACCACAACTTAAGCAGATGAAATTATTAACTGTAGAATCCCTGATTTACTAAACCAGATCTAAACAAAATTAGCGGCTTGTATCACAATCACGTACATATCATGTACATTTCATGTAAATTATCTTTGCCATAAATATAAATTTGTTTGAGCAACCGCTGCTTTTACTAAGCCATCCAAGCCATACTACAAAATGTCAGATGTTTGTTCTATGTTCAAAACTACTTCTATGTCCTGTGGAGCATCTCGTGGACGTACCGAAACCCCCGAAGAGGGGGGTTCGGGGTTACTCCCCTATATAAGCTATACAGGTACGTATGTGCCGCCCGATAGGGTATGGTGTTCGAGCTTCTCAGCTCTGGGATAGGGTATAGATTTTCAAACTTATGTCTGGGATAGGGCATGTTTTTATTTTACAGCAAACCAATTATTTTTCATTCTTTTTGCATTTTTACGATCATTTGAAGATCTCTAATGTTTATAAATGATCGTAGCGGCAAACTAAAAATTCTTAGCTTCAAATTGTTCACAAACTTTCAATTTTAGTCTGAGATAGGGTATAGATTTTCAAGCTTAGGTCTGGGATAGGGTACGGAAAATTTCCGTATTTAGGTCTGGGATAGGGTAAGGTTTTTGAGATCGCATGGCGGCACATCCCTACCCCAAAGATGGCCGAGTACCATAAAACGTAAAAGGGAAGCGCAGAGAGCAGTTAAAGGAAATACACGCTAGGAAGAAAACCGCAAATACTTGAACTGCTTGAAACACTGGAATGAAGAAGTTCTGCACTTTTTATGTTTTTCCTGTACAGACTGTACAGACTGTACAGTTTTGCTTTCAAATAAACAGAAACTTACGGGAGAATAATCTGCATTATCCTATACATATTACATCTCGGCCAATCAGAGCTCAGCATTTCTATGAAATACAGAGCGGTATTTCATAGTTTTTTCTATGAAATACAGTGGTATTTCATAGTTTGTATTAGCCAATCAAAACGTTGTAAATTTTAATTGTTGATGTAATATGTATAGGATAATATGGTTATTCCATGGTTTTCTATGGAATACGGGCGGAAATTTCACTCGAAAATTATATTATTTTAAGTATACAACTCGCCTAAAGGCTCGTTGTATACCAAATAATATAATTTTTTCGTGAAATATCCACCCGTATTCCATAGAAAACCATGGAATAACCTATAAATAGGTGACTAATAAATAAAGATTAGAGCTGTCGGAGTATCATGGAGAGATATCCACATAGTTTGACACCCGTTTTTACACTCCCATCGGTCTTTGCGCTGGTAGATATTTTTACTATCCCCACTACCTACCCCCGGGAAAAGACGTTTTGAAAAAAATCCCAAAAGAGCCAAGTTTGTCCCGGGGACTGACCGGGGAGGAGGAGATGGTTACAGTAGGAATTGAACTATATATAACGCATAGCTTGTTTTTTCCTCTGGAGTTTCTTTCGCATGCTTTAGGAGTTTTTAGTTCATGACGATCAGCTCTTGGAAGCATCTCAGCTTCATGCTTTTTACGACAATTAGAGCACTCGGCTAGTAAGAAAATAATGTACATTTGTATATTTCAAATGAAATGAAAGTGTAAAGAAGATAGGAAAAAAGGTTGGTCGATTTTACGTGAGCCCAAGCAACAGGTGTATTTCTTTTGCCATTGCCCATTAGGACAATAACATCGCGCCCTTTGTCTTTTGATGATGATGTATACCATGGTTAGGTTACTGGCACGATATCGAAGGCCTGTAATATTTACCAAGACTGTAACGAGGACAGACATGCGTTTTTACTTCATCGAGTGAAATGTGATCGAGTCCGGCCCTTTGCAGTATGAGCGTGATAAATGGCATTTCATGCTTCACGCAAGTGCATGACCCTTATTGTCGTCACGACATTCGTACGAAAACAAAAACGCTCCACAGGACGAAGAAGTAGTTTTGAACAAAGAACAAACATCTGACATTTTGTAGTATGGCTTGGATGTCTTAGTAAAAGCAGCGGTTGCTCAAACAAATTTATATTTATGGCAAAGATAATTTACATGAAATGTACATGATATGTACGTGATTGTGATACAAGCCGCTAATTTCGTTTAGATTTGGTTCAGTAAATCAGGGATTCTACACTACAGTTAATAACTTCATCTGCTTAAGTTGTGGTTGATGTTATTTAATTATTTGTTCGAGGTTTTTCAAGTTTCCTCGTTCACTTGTGATGTGAAACGTCACAGAATAAATGTTGAGTTCAGCGCTAAATTTCGTCACGTTAACATTGAAAATCAAACACTTTTTACCTCTCGACCGCTTCCTTCTGCTTTTTATATCTTGTAGGACTCTTATTCTTCGATTAGGTTTAATTGTCTGATATTTGAAGAGTTGCAAATCCGAAAACCGGCCGCCAACCGATGAACCGGAAGTGATTTTACCTGATGACGAACGGTACTTTGTCGAGCTTCTCGCAACATCATTTAGCTTGGTCCACAAAATGTTTTGGTACAAACTGTAAGTGTACCCCTATTGTGTTCGAATGAGGGGTATGAGTAGTTTGGATCTGGTGCCACTTTTGCGAAATATTGCTTTTTGTACCTGACCTGCTAATTTGCATATTTAGTGTGTTGTAGTCCAAAATCCATTAAAAAATTTACTTACGAACATTTTACAAAACTACAACCCGGACTTGAAAGATAAAGCTCTCTTTTTAGTAATGGAAAGCATTTTGGACTATTTCCTTTCGCTAGAAAGGATTTTGAGCCGATTTGTCATTGACATATTTTATTGTCGTTTTCCGGCCTCAGCGGACAACCAATATTTGACGAGCGATATTTCTTTGAAAATACAAAACTGAACCAAAAGGAATGCATTTTTGAACTAGGTTAGGTAACCCTTTTCTATGCTGTAAAAATCAGCCGAATCTATTTTTCGCCCTGGAAGCAACTGGTCGGTTCTTACGTGCACAGCCTCTTAAATTTCAGGAGTTTGATAGGGTTTGGACAAGTAATAAATGAACTGCAGACATTCAAAAATGAAAAAAATGCAAAGAAATGTATGGTTACAGGGGACACTTATCCCCTGTAACCATACATGTCTTTGTAAATTTTGCGATGTTTGGAAAGCTGTTACTCATTCAATATCTAACTAAACCTAATAAAACTTTGTAAACTTACTAATCCTGGCATGCTCTTTCTCATTTCCTAATTAGATTAATTCTAAAAACTCGTTCCCAGTCCTTTACTCGTTTCTAAAGAACATTGGCAGAAAAGCTCAGATAACAGAACTTGTTTTGGGCTCCAACAAAAATTACAAGAACAGTAATAGTGATTACAGTGATTACGTGAAGTGCGGTATCCCTGTGGTACTTTGTCATACGGTACTTGATGACAAGTAAAGATGACGTCAACGGTTTACAATGCAAAGTGTAAAAGACATAGTCTATATATTATTACTCTCTGAGTGTAAACCGTTCAACTACGTATTAACTTTCTATGTATATAGCTAATTGCATAATCATTGTCGGGTTGAAAATCATAAATCATAGAAGCTGAGACCGCAAGGATGGATGGGAAATCAGTTCATGACCTGCATTACATGCAGATATATTCAATGTTCTCGTAGTTTTGAAGGTATATGAGCTATTTAACTAAGATTCTACAAGTCTGGCTAAAAAGGTCGATCATTTGACGATGTTATTTAATAGTTTTCATTTCCCAGAATTCCTTTTGGTCATAGCTTTCATGATTTTCAACCCGACAACGATTATGCAATTAGCTATATACATCATACAAACGTAATAGACTAGAAGTTATCAATATTGAGGACATTTCAAACGCTCTACACATATACAACGATCTACACGTTGTATTATAATAAGCTTAGATTATTAAAACCTTTTATAGGTGTAGAGTGTAGAGCGTTGCGACTTGGTTATAAGTGACTCAATTGAACAATATAATACACTCGTCGCAAGCTGCTCATTTTCGCGACTTCGTCGCTCGCTATCAGGATAAAAAGATTCTCGCGACTTCGTCGCTCGCTATCAGAATAAAAAGTGTGGTCGACTTGTGGCAAACTTGTGGCAAGTCTAATGTATGTTGTTTATCGTAGACCGATACTGTTTCAATGTCATTCACACTGTCGTGATCGAACACCACAGGGATCCCGCATTTCACGTAATCACTATGTATTGTGTCACAGAAATACGTAAATGTTTCGAAAGCAGTTCTTTTCATGCATTTGTTGAGTCGCCTACTAACATACTACAGTGCTTGTTGTTGTCATAGATAATCAAATTGTGTACAATTTTAAGGCTCATTGCATTACTACATGTAGGTGTGGATGTTTTGTTGTCTTTGGCAATAAGTCACGCAAACGGTCAACGCTCTACCAAACAGATATAAGAATTATATTTATCTTTCTTTATTAATGACATGGTAGAGCGTCGCTCTGATGAAAGGAAACGTTCCCACAATCCATTTCGGCATAGAAGCGATTATGTTGTTGATCTGTGTTCTATCGAAGTTGAACGTCAATGTCTTTACTCTGGTAGTAAATTCCTCAAACGTTTTTTGTTCTATTGAACTTGCGACAACAGTTTTATATTGTTCAAATAGCACCACAGGGATCCCGCATTTCACGTAATCACTATTTTGTTTCAGTGCCGCTCGTCTGCTCGTTACCTCAGTGAGTTTGACTACCGAGCCGTCGAGCCAGTGGCTTGCTATTCTGTTGTCTAGCCATTCTAGCTATATCCATTGGAGGGGAGGATGAAGAAACGATACAACATGTCTTACAGTCAAACCGGATGTTCCTTTGACAACAACATTGCAACATTCCGTCGCGACAGTGTCATTTGCATTTGCGGTTTGCTTTGATCAATAGCAAACTTCTCGAGCAATATTGCAATCCGTTTGTGGGAACAGTTCGTGACAATCTGATTCGGCGAGTTTAGCGACATGTTTCAAGTAATTGCAAAGTACAGTACAGCCCAAAAGTTTTTCCCGCATTGCGGCACAACTGCGCCAAACGCAATTGCGTTTGAGGCCAAATGCAATGCGGTTTAAGCAACCACAATTGCGGTTTGAACCGTCTGATATTTAATTTAGTCAAACGCAATTGCGGTTAAAGATCTCACAGAATGAACTGAACGGCTGACAGTGAGTGTTGTGTTGATTCAGTCAAAATGCAAAACCAAAAGAATCCTAAGCCCGAAATAATGTAAAATTACTAAAGATGATTAGGAGCATTTTATAGTCTAGTGTGGAGCGTCCTTTCACCTCTTTTTTAACGTGAAGCCGGCAAACATGAACGTGAAGCCGGCAAACAACAAATACAAACTTACGACATTTCTTCGGTTCCGGTCTTCGATTCTAGTTAGCGTACATGCACGAAACTTAGCTCGTTTTTAAGCTAAATACTAAAGGAAAGTTTTATAGTACTTTGACTGGTGTGCAATTATATCTAATTTGTTTTTATACAAGAAAACGAACAACCGGCGAACGAAGCGTTCTTGCACTTTGTCTCAAAAACACCATAGTGATGATCGTAAACAAACTTGTTGAATCACCATTTCTAAAACTTACTGTAGGAGAAAATACTCACATTATGATAATGATATAAATGTGATTTATAGTAAAGCTCTCTTCACAAGAAATCACCGTATCTCTTAGATTCACCATTAAAAAGTAAAGAGTAAAAGGAGCGGATTGGTAACGTTCCCGTCAAAGCGCCCTGGTTCCCGTAGACTTTTTCCACGTGCTAACACAACATGTGTCAATCAAGTGTCTCAAACATAACATTCTCACGTGTACACTAATGAACTAGATTTTAGAACTGATAATGCCGAAAGTTGGGAAAGACGTGAATGAATGTTGTTTATAAATTTTAGGATTATCATTTCAAGAGTTCATTTAAACTTTTTGCGGCCTTTATCGTCTTACTGTAAGGTGAAGATACGTGAAGCTTCAAGTTTGCATGATGTTCTACTTTTAATACTTTACGGTAAGGTTCCGACAGAAATTTAAAAGCACGAAATGTTTCAGACATTTCAATAAAAACGGCACAAGCTTTACTAAAAGTGATTGTAAAGAATATGATGACTACATTTGTATGTTGTGTTTATGTGACGATCGAACCGCAATAACGATCGTTAACCGCAATTGCGCTTCACCGCAATTGCCCCTAACCGCAATTGCTCCTAAACGCAATTCCGTTTAGACCAAACGCAATTGTGTTTGGCCTAACTGCAATCTTGTTTAGCCACAATTGAGGCACAATTGAGGCGCAATTGCGGCTGTGGTGACCAAACGCAATTGCGGTTGTTTGAAGCGCAATTGCGTTTGGGGTATTTGAAGTTATTCAATAGAACGAAGCTAACACAGAACAATAGGTTTGCGGTATGTGCAGAAAAACCCAGCAAACACCATTTTCAAGTAGAGCTTCTTGAATTTCAAAAGTGCTTGTGTTTGGCTTCGTTATTTTTGGGAATTGGCGATAGCCAATCAGAAGCTATTATATATAATCGTGCTACTATGCTGGGGGTCCAGAACAAGGAATCATGCACTGATTCGCAGAAAGACTATACCGTGGTTTAGTTTGGATGCGAGCGCAGGGTAGGAGTAGCATTGCGTGATGAAATCCCTGATGGCTGCAAAGGAGACTAGAGTTTCATTAAACATGGCTCAAAAACTGGCTTCGGAATGATCTTGGAAGAGTTATCACAACGGAAGTAGTTTAGAGCAATGAAAGCTGTTCTGTGATTGGTCAAGATGTTTTGAAATCTCTAACGATTGATGTGATTGGAGGACGGCATAGTGTGGTGACTATGCATTATACAGTCATTCTCAAAAAGGTTGTCCAGATGAAAAGACTACAATACTACAATAAAATCACGTGATTCATTATGTTTTTAATTTCTGTGCGGACTGTGCGCGGAACTGCAAGTTGATACCAGCGCCATTACATTCAGTTCTCACAATGCCATGTACTTTTGCATCTCAAATTGAATTTCATGAGAGGAAATTGAATATACATAATGAATCACGTGACTTTATTGTAGTATTGTAGTCTTTTCATCTGGACAACCTTTTTGGGAATGACTGTATGTGTTGATTTTGTATAGATAATGGTTTTGACGTTTTTTTATGCCACTTCTCTGATCTGTGCTCTGACAAACAATGTGTAATTGATCAATCAGATTGTGCGCTTGTGAAATTCTATGCTTGTGTCTATTTGCTGTGAGCAACACTGCGGTCAAACATTGGCACATGCATCAGTGAAAATTCAAAAATGGCAGATGGCGAAATAACAAGTGCAGTGGAAGCAAGCATTATATTTATGTTTTACCCGCGATTGTCAACCTACAGTACCACTCAGAATTATAGGGACCAAAAAACGAGTTTGAAACGATTTGTATTTGCGTTCGAACTAGTTTAAATGCAAACGCGTTTGTCGTTTGAATACTCAAATGCGTTCATAAACGCGTTGATCGGCATTTCATAACGAGCTAAACAAAGCCATATGTGATTCCTTTGTCATGCCTTGTCATCAGAATTTGACTGCTCGTCTTTAGTTTACGATTTTTAAATAAAGTAAACAACTTCAAAAGGTATTTCTCATGAAATTATTATGTGTATACACTCAAACTACACTCAACTTTTTACCTCATTACAGGTTTGACTTTAACACACAGCCGTTAATTTGCATTTCCGAAAGAAACTAGAACGATGTTGAATCAACTTAGCTATTATTTTATCAGCTTGTGCAGTCTGAAACATTACGTGTTTTTAAAATTTATGTTGGAACCTTACCGAAGAACATCATGCAAGCTTCACGTATCTTCACTTTACAGTAAGACGATAAAAAGGTGCAAAAAGTTTAAATGAACTCTTGAAATAATAATCCTACAGAAACAACATTCACGTCTTTCCCACCAACTTCGGCATTATCAGTTCTAAAAATCAAGGTTCATTAGCGTACACGTGAGAATGTTGTGTTTGAGACACTTGATTGACACGTGTGTTAGCACATGAATAAAGTCTTTGGCGGGAACTTTACCAATCCGGTCATTTAACTCTTTACTTTTTAATGGCGAATCTCCGAGATTCGGTGATTTCTTGTGAAGAGAGCTTTACTATAAATCACATTTATATCATATTGTCATAATGTGAGTATTTTCTCTTACAGTAAGCTATAGAAACATGTAGAAACTGATTCAACAAGTTTGTTTACGATCATTGAGACGAAGTGCAAGGACACTTCGTTCGTCGGTTGTTCGTTTTAAAACTTGCTTATAAAAAAACAAATTAGATTTAATTTCACACCAGTCAAAATTCGGATGACAAAGGCATGACAAAGGA
Organism: Actinostola sp. cb2023; assembly: GCA_033675265.1. NCBI lineage: Eukaryota > Metazoa > Cnidaria > Anthozoa > Actiniaria > Actinostolidae > Actinostola > Actinostola sp. cb2023. The sequence continues at coordinate 884,737 of JAUJYZ010000412.1, read as the reverse complement.
ATCACACATGGCTTTGTTTAACTCGTTATGAAATGCCGATCAACGCGTTTATGAACGCGTTTGAGTATTCAAATGACAAATGCGTTTGCGTTTAAACTAGTTCGAACTAGTTTGGCAAAATAAATTTGTTTATATCCATTTAGGGCTCAAAACAGACTATAAAACGATATTATTATGTTCATCTTCATCGATACATGTACCATCCAGTCCAGAAAAGGACAATATTTCACTATAGGATCTCACCACATGGAATGTAAATGACGTACTACAAAAAGTATTAGAGGTGAGTAATGTAACATCAACGTTAGCAGTGTCATTTGAACTTATAAGCTCTTATAGATTTACATTTATCGATCTGAAAATAATTCATGTTTTCTGACAATTCAATATAATTGACAATTTATAATAAAAACCATTATCAGACTCTGTCATAATGAAATTTGTAAATAGAGATACCTGTTATAGAGTCAAAGTTTTTGTAGAGGCAGACGTTTCGGGATGTTGGCTACATCCCTTCGTTCAGTGAAGATTGATGTTGGTCACATGTCAGTTTAGTAGCAGTCGATTGTATAGTCTGGGCAAATCAATGCATTCCTCTTTGTTGTTAAGCTTTGGAGCATGGCAACGAATTTCAATGCCTTCTCTAATTTTGCGTCGTTGCCATTGATATTCATTGGCTAAGATGGTTGTGTTTTCAGCTGAAATGTTGTGATCTGGATGGTTTTTCATGTGTTCTCCTATGGCTGTTGGTTTCTTAGTCATGTCAAACAGACTCTCAAGATCAACGACTATCCTGACGGGATGTTTAAATCCCCAACAAATCCACAAGAATAACCAGCTAGAGACGATCTTGACCAAGAACCAATGGCAGTTCTCCCATATATTAGAGGCCTCTCAGAAAAACTAGCAAGAGTATTCAAGAGAAATGGAATCACTACCGTACACAAACGCTTCAACACACTAAGGCCGATTCTGGTCAAACCTAAAGATAGAACAGACCATACAGACAAATGTGGTGTAGTGCATCACAATGTAAGTCTTGTAACCTAGACTACATTGGAGAAACAGGCAGGCAATGTTTGCCCAGACTATTACAATGGACTGCTACTAAACTGACATGTGACCAACATCAATCTTCACTGAATGAAGGGATGTAGCCACCATCCCGAAACATCTGCAGGTATCTCTATTTACAAAAATAATTGACAATATTAAAATATGGATATCACCATGAAATGCTGCATTTTAAAATTCCAATTTTTTTCATGTCTCTGTGGAACTGACCTACAGTACAAAGTTACAATTGGCAAAGTTCAGTTTACAATAGTTAGTCTAACGTTCATCGACATATTATAATAATAATACTTTATTCAAATACTATACAATATTTGAAAAGGAGAAACTTTGAGGTTAACCCTATGTGCAAGTCTCCAAGTCTTCTTCAGCATTCCTCACAAACGTTATAGGGAAACCAGTGTCTTCTCCGCAATGCTGTTCGATTGGTTCTGCTCTGACCTCAACAGGATAGAGTCTCTTTAGGGGTCTCATAACTTCTATATCTCTGCTTCGTGTTCTCACTACAGCACCTCGGTGGTAACCATCTCGTCCAGTAATGAGAGATTTGAGGACTCCCATGTTCCAAAGCTGCACCGGCATCTTATCCTTATGAATATGAATAACGTCTCCAACGTTTACTGCCAGTTGTTTGTTCTGCAAGTTACAATTATGATGTACACGTAACTCAGTCAAATATTCCTTTTGCCACCATTCCAAAACTGAGAAAGGACACTTGTTAGATATCTCTCACGCCTTGTCTGTTCGCTCGCAGTCTGAGGAATTTGCACATGGGGTTGCACCTCGCTCCCCCAATAACCTTCTTCCGATAATCAGATGAGACGGAGTAAGAGGATTTCTTAATTCATTGTCCACATAAGTTAATGGTCGGGAGTTCAGTATGCCTTCTATCTCCACAACAACGGTTAACAGTTCCTCGTAGCTGACCCGTGCCATTCCTATGGTTTTCTTGAGACTTCTAATGAACACCTCAGTCATCAATCTCGAAAAAAGATCGAGATGAACTGCATGACTCGAAACACATGTGTATATCATGATGTAGGCTTTGTTCATTACTCCACTCTTATTGTATATGTCCTAATTCTTGAAAATGCAATTTCGTCAGACAGTCTAAATTCAGGTAACTGAGCGGTAGGTGGTGTCCCATATGGTCGACCCTCAAGTATCTTGCATATGACACACTTGTTTATCAGATTCTTAACTGTCTGTCTCCCCTTGACCACCCAATACTTAGAAGCTGCAGTAACGTTTCTGCGACACCTTTTCGCGACAGTTCCATATCACCAGTTTGGTAAAATAATGCTCTCTCGATAACAGCACTGGAAACCTTGTGTCATACAGTAACAAAGACATACTACCAATATCAGTAGAGTGTCTTTTTCAAAAAGAAACCGACAGACGTTTGAATGGCATGGCACGACAGGTCTGGTGACGTAGATGGTTAGGAATGTTATGCGAAACACAAAGGAATGTGGTATTGTGGCGCGCTTTGTCAGCCTTGCTGAAGATCGTGACTAAAAATGTTTGGAGTCACAAAAAAGTGAACAACATTTGTTTGAGGAAAAGCACTCACTACTGAATTAAGAATTGCTGTTATTGACGAGATTATGAGATGGGGAGGTGATATGACAACTGGCTTTTTTCCTTGAAGTTTCAAAGAAATTGGTAACCAATTCAGACTATGGCCTGATACCGTAAGAAAAGTTTGGAATCAAGGCTTGTTTCACATTCTTTATCAATCTGGAACTCGTAAGATTTGACAGCAACTCTAAAGCAAGGAATGCTCTGTTTAGCTATTGGAGCAACTCTGGTCTTTGACTCAACAATCTGACATTCTACTTCTGACTCGTGTTCCACTCTTATGTACACAACAGCTCCATAAGCTTTCTCAGATGCGTCTCCAAAGCAATGAAGTTGGACAGACGTGACGTCCTTTCCTCCCAGACCTTCTGCATAACACCTCTTAAAACTCACTCGCCTGGCTTTCCTCATGTCTGACACAACTGAAAGCTATCGCTGATTGAGTTCAGGGTCAACCACCTTATCCTAGTCCCGTTCTGCCTTAAACAACTCCTGTAGCATCATGTTGAAAAGGAGTATCACAGGAGATAATAATCCTAAAGGATCAAAGAATCTTGTTGAGGTACTCAGGATAAGTCGCTTTTGTAGTGTTGGGTTACCTGTGGTCTCTGACATTTGTTTTCCATTTCTCTTCTTTCTGTGCCAATTAACAGCCTCAACCCTTGGCTTTGCTTCTTCTCCAGATGTGGTACCTTGGCCTCACGACTTGTTTATTCTTCACGGCTTCACTCTGCCTTGCTTGGTTCACAGCTTTTTCAAGGGTCAGTTGGAGTTTTTCAGCCAATCTACCATTTTGGAGGCCAACTTTCCTCTCTGAGTTCTCCATAGGAGCAGTGCTCGGCCAAACTGTGCAGGCTTGTGATGAAAGCTTCAACAGACTCGCCAGGTTGTTGTGATCTTTGATTAAACTTTGCTCGCTCGAAAATGACATTCCGTTTCTTTACGAAATGGGCTTCAAATTTATCGACAATTACGCTGTATTTCTTCTCTTCCTCCTCTGTGAGTGTGAAAGTATGAAAAATGTCGTCTGCTCTATCTCCCATTGAGTAGATTAAGGTATTTATCTGACTGGGCTCATCTTTCTTTGAAAGACCGGAGGCTACATGAAATCGCTCGAATCTTCTAATCCATTTTTGCCACTCATTGGGTTTAGAAAATTCGAAAATTTCCAGTAGAGATATCTGGAAGGTTGTCATCTTTCGAAAATCCCACTTCTGACACCATGTAAATGTTATGATGGCTACAGATTAATTTATAAATTAAACGAAACTTACCTGGAAGTTGAAGTTTGATTGTAATTATTCCTTGTCACCAGTACAATAAGTATTAGCATGAGATTACATGCGTTGAATATAAGATGCCATCTATTTGGGTGGGTTAGGGCTGGGCATGCTATCCCTTATTGTACTGGTGACAAGGAAGAATTGCAATCAAACTTCAACTTCCAGGTAAGTTTCGTTTAATTTATAAATTCTACCTACAATAAGGGATACCATGATATTTCAAAGTAGCGCTTGCATGCATCCTGTGATAACCCAAACATTTTATTATGACAAATCAATGTGTCAAACTTATTCAAGCACTCCCTGTGAGAACGACTTGTTCACAGGCTCAATAATTTTGTCATAGTATTTTGCAAACACACAATCAGTAATCCATCCTGCATCTTGTAGTACTATTGTTCCAACTGGTACTGAATGACGTTTGGCTGCCGAGGTGGATGCAGCTCTAGTGCTGTGCGGCTTGAATTTACCTGTGTCGAAACCTGCCTGTTTCATAACTGTTTTAATCCAGCGACTAATGGTGTCACGTGATGCATGTTTGAAAGGTTTAATATGAGTCAAAAATAAACGTGAATCGTTTCCTCTAAGTTCCTCAATTCTTTGGATATATTCTTCCAATATTAGTACAACATTCAATGCTTCATCCAGTGGGTAGGCTTCAAACTTAATAATAGGTTTCTTTACCCCTGGCTTAGATTGTTTAACTGTATCAACAATAACAAATGTAAACGAAGTTGGTGTCCTTGTCATTGATTTCATGTCTAAGAGCTGAACTGATTGTCCACGCTGACCTGATAGTAGATTAAGGAGCATTACTGTCTTAAGAGTTAGATCTTTAAGGGACAGTTCAGATAGTGGGTGGATCTTGGCAAGGTACTCCAATACTACTTTGACATCCCAAGTGTCTGCATACCTTGGTATTGTAGGGCGCAGCTCATATATACCTTTGAGAAATCTTGCAACAAGTGACTGGGCTCCAAACGGTATCTAATCATGTTCAGTGGTTTTATAACAGCAGAGAGAGCTGAACGAGCAGTGTTCAAGGAACTGTAGCTTAATCCATTATGAAAAAGTTCCAAAAAATCTACATCTTGACCTGTAGTGGGATTGGTTGGATCAATGTTCCTTGAGTGAGTGGCGCCCAGTATCGTACAGCTCGAGGTCCATGTCTGTCTCAGATAGAGAAAGAAGCACTTGGAGTTACTTGGGCCTGCGAACGCTTTAGTGATCTTCTGATAGGCAAGACCTTCAAGATAGAGACAGACCACAAGCCATCATTGCTATCATTGTTAGGTGACAAAGACCTGGACATCCTTCCACCCAGAATTCAGAGATTTTGTATGCGGCTAATGAGGTTCAGCTATAACATAGTCTATGTACCAGGAAAGGAACACATCTCAGCAGATGCGTTGTCAAGAGCACCAGTTAGCAATGAGGAAGAAGAGCTACATCTGACCAGCCAAGCCTTTGTGGACCAGGTCATCAAGAATCTACCTGCGTCAAACCAACAACTGGAAAGAATTGCCCAACATCAGCTGCTGTTCAAATACTCTAAACAAGGCTGGCCTGACAAAGTACAAGGTACTGTAAAGCAGTATTAGTCTGTGGCAGCTGAAACGACCATACAAAATGATCTGCTAATGAGAGGATGCCGTATTATCATACCTATAACCCTTCAGAATGGAAATACTTGACAAGCTACATAGTGGACACCTGGGGTTCCTGGGGTTAGTAAGATGCAGGCGGCGTGCAAACCAATTGGTGTGGTGGCCCGGTTTAGGAAATCAGCTCCAAGACTGAACTGCAGAACATGTCGCCTACACCAAAGTAACCAGGCAGAACCTCTTATTCACAGAGCTTCCCAGATTTCCATGGCAGAACGTAGCCACAGATCTACTAGAATTCAAGAAACATCAATACTTGATAGTGGTAGACTACTACTCAAGGTATGTGGAACTTGCAAAACTGTAATACCTCTGAAGACATCATAAGTCATTTAAAGTCAATATTCGCACAACATGGCATACCAGAGTGTGTGGTTTCGGACATGGCCCTCAATATTCATCTAAAGTCTTTGCCACATTTGCAATGGACTATTGCTTCCAACACATCACAAGCAGCCCACACTATGCCCAAGCAAATGGCTTAGCTGATAGGATGGTCAAGACAGTGAAGTCTGTCAATCCTGTTAAAGTCCTCTGATCCCTACCTGGGACTGTTGTCGTATAGGACAACACCACTAGAGCATGGTTATTCCCCTGCACAACTCCTTGCAGTACCGACTAAAATTATTGCAACAGCTAAGAACCGCAATTGCGCCGCAAAGAGACTTCTTTAAGAGAACCACAATTTGTGGACTTTTGTGGTTTTCTTTTGCGCCTATTATTCATAAAAACTGCAATTTGCGTTTCACGGCATAAGACAATAGAACGCTATAATACGCAAAATTAATTGATTCACCCGCAAAGATGATATATTCGTTTGAGTTGAAGCTCATATCTGCAAGGAATCCCACAACAAATCAGGCAATAATTATTCCATCAGATGAAAGCACTTGATGTTTTATCTGCTTTGACGAACAAATTACGATCAGTCTCGTTGGCTGAAATGCGAAGTGATGGCAAGTTTATGAAAATTATTCACTGACAGCCGCTCTGATCGGTCTTTATACTTGGAATTCATGTCTTAAGACATCTTAAAATTATACCTTGTGAGGAACTAAAGTTAGGAGTATGAAGATATCAAACTTCACTTTCTCAAGTTTGTTAGCCTGCGTTACATCGAAACTAACCCTCGTTTAGTCCGTCTGCGAAACAGCGACTGATATCGTGTTCTGAGAACCCCAACGGTCATTCTGGATTTATAAAGTAGATGCTGATTGGCTTGTGATGATGCTCGTTCTAACGCGAAATCTCTTTGGCTCTTGAGCTCGACTTGCTCGAATTTTACTGTTCACGTCTACAACACGTTATTTGAAGTGCAAGATCTTTTACATGAACCAAGAAAACTATAAAAGCTTTTTTCGAAAGTGGAAATGTACTTGTAAACTTGCTAATGGGCAATGCAAAATCTCTTGTATTCCAATGTTTGCAATAGGACATTCGGAAGGCCTTGCGACTGCTTGTGACATCTACTCTGTTACAGGAGACGTCTGCGTTTCTTCAAGGTCAGGAACACTTTCTCAGGCTACACACTTAATATTCTGAAGTGTTTAAGATGAAGAAGGAAGCAGAGAAAGAGTTTGAAGTTCTAGACGGATGTTGCATTTTGCCTTTCCTTCGACTATAAAGAATAAAATATGGTCTGTTGTAAGTTTATTTTACTCTTAGGTGTCGAGGTGTGAGTGAAGCAAGACACTAATCCATCGATCAAATCAGTCAAATCACAACTGTATTTTCAAAACATCCGGTTCAAGAGACTGGGTCTAGCTAAGGAGCCAATGAGATTCCGCGTTAGAACGAGCATCATATCGAGCCAATCAGCATCTACTTTATAAATCCAGAAAGACAGTTGGGGTCTCAGAACATGATATCGGTCGCTGTTACGCAGATGGACTAAATGAGGGTTAGTTCGGATGTAACGCAGGCTAAAGTTTGTGACCAGTTTGATCCGGTTCACGTTGCACGTACGCGTGGCTGGTGTCACACAACAACAAAACAAACTAACATGTAACTACGAAAAAAGTGTTTGAGAAATGTTCAGATTCATCCAGATTCCAAAGAAATGTTTTTCATTTGGTAATAAAGGCTTTTTGAGCAAAAGATTTAGGATCAAACAAGTCGTTTATGTGAATATCTTCCCAAGAACTCACTTCTCGTAATTGTAAACAAACATTTCACACCTTGAGCTGGTTTATGTTTGATAGTTTGATGAGTCGTTTTCTGGTCGTTTTGATTTACCAAATGTGCAAAATTAACCTTATCTAATGTAAAAGTTCTAATAGAAATGCATTTTGTCACATTTCAAAGTTTATCTGATTAGTTTTTATAATTTTTCCCAAGGGTTCCCGTACATTCTCACAGGTTCAACACACCATGTGTCAATCAAACTGTCTACAATTCTCCAGCATCATAAATCACGGCATTTGTGTTTTCGTTAATCACAGCGTTGTGTTTTCGTAAACCACGGCATTCTGTTTTTGAGATGAAAAGTTTGAGGTTTCTAGATTTAGTAATCGTTGACCGATCTACTAGTAGTCTAACAGTTTTTTACTTTGGGCGAGTAATGGACAGACTCAAATCCTGAGAAAAACCTGCATGGTCACAGCAAGTCTTGCGTATGCCAGTAGTGGTAGCATTCCACTGTTCCCTGGATTTGTTGATAGATACAGGGCTACATATAATTGGCACAACATATGCAGTCACATAGATACTCATTCCATTTGTTGTTCTAACACACAGCTGTACCACATCACACTCTTTCACACATGCTGAATTGTCTCCAAAGGTCTTTATGAGAAGGGTTTCCTTGACAATGACTGGTAGGTTCAGTTTCTCACAAGTCTGACTGGTTATATAGGATCTTTGGCTACAAGAGTCAAATATCACAGTAGCATTTACTCCTGTCTCCTGGTTTTCAGGTCTACAGACAAATGCTTGAGCAGTTTGTAATAGAACAGGAGAGTTATTGCTACTAATGTGCATCGTAGACGTTCCTGTGTCCTTGCTTCCTCCGTGGGTAGACCCCCCTTGGGCTGATGCAGGTATTTGATTCTTTGGTCTTGGATTTCTCACAAACAGTTACATGATGTCTTCCCTCACACTTAAAGCATTTAATCTTTGACTGACAGTTAGGTGAAATATGTCCAGTTCTCAAACATGCAAAGTACCTGCCACTTCGCCTTGGTATAGCTCGTCTAGCCTTAGGTTCAGTAAAAGTAATACAATTAGTAGACTTTGGGGTTTCTTACAAAAAACACATTGTGGAGTAAATTCATCATTGCCAGCATAAAGTGCAGAAGTTGTAAAGGGCTGCTTGCCTTTGCTCAAAATGTTGATCAAATCTGAGAGTGTTATTAGTTGGAGCATTTGTTTTCATTGTACTACACCTCGCTCTAGCTTCCATTTCAGTTTTCAAAGCATTCAACAGGGCATTTTAAAAGGTCCCACATCCCTGCATCGCCAATCTTGCGGCTTACAATCAATCTCAACTCAGAGGGGATTTTTGCCATTATAATTGGAGCCAATAAACTGCCAAAGGACTCTGACTCGACGCCTAACATGTTCAAACCTCTGATATTGATCTCAATCTTGTCATACAACTTAAAACATTTAATCCTACGATCCTTCTCGTCACACCCCACCATCAATCCATATTCTGCTTGGTTACACAGGCTATATTGTTCAGGTTCCACTACAGACAGATAAACAAAAACACATAGAAAGAGATTTAACATGTGAATCGGATAAAAGCCCCCCAAAATAGACTTGCCTAAACGTTGTCAGTCGACAGTTAATTGTCTTAACCCTTTCACCCAACTATCCCGGTTTACCGGGATTTCGATTTGCCTCCTGAGACGAACTATCCCGGTTTTCCGGGAATCCTACCGTTTTTTGTTTGGACCCTGGAAACTAGCTTACAATAGACCCTAGAGGAGGGATTTGATAATGAATCAATTGCTCAATGAATAACTATCCAAATCATGTGATTTCCGCCATCTTGTTTCTTTGAATGAAGTGAACATTTTCAGAGTTGAAGACGTTGCTTTCTCGCGCGCCATTGCTCCATGTTGAATTATATCTTTAACAAAATGAGTTCAAGCAATTCTGATTGATATGATTTGTCATCGATGAAGAGATTGAAGAATTATTTCAAGACAGCGATGAAGAAAACGAGGATTTTGAAGGCTTTGTTGACCATCTACGGCGGAAAACATCGAGTTCGTCAAAGATAAAGATGGACATTTGACACGGTGCTTTCATGTCTTTATTTAACTCACAAGACTATAACTCTTAAAATATATTGCAGCATTTATGGAGACTTTTATTTATCTTACAAGATTATACCTATTGTATATTTCTTCTTCTTTCATTCTAATGTAGGGTTTATATTTATGAAAATGACTCCTTCGTGCTTAAAATTGGACTTTTTTGAAATTGACTATTTTTCTTTAAAATCTGCTGGTTTTCTCTTGTTCTGGGGGGTAAAACGGCGCGTAAATAGATTGGTGAAAGGGTTAAGGTGACTTCGTCGAAATTCCAGACGTATTCGTCTGAAACAAAACTTTGGCCATAACTTTTTTAATATTCGCGTGATGGACTATCAGACTTGAAGAAAGTTGAAGCTATTATTTGGCAATATTACAACATAATTTGATTTCCCTTTCCACAAATATTCTTAGTGATATCGGAGCTACAGTGGACCTTGTTCTCGCTACTGAAACACGCTAAAAAAAAAAACTGTCCGATGTTTTTGCGTAAAAGTTTGTAAATCGTGTTCAATTGACTTGGTGAATATCCTATCTAAGTTTCAGAAAATCGGCGAAACCAAAATCAACAGGTTATAACAGCATTCAAATTCATGACTAAAATACATAACCTGTTGATTTTGGTTTCGCCGGTTTTGCTGAAACTTAGATAGGATATTCACCAAATCAATTGAACACGATTTACAAACTTTTACGCAAAAATATCGGACAGTTTTTTTTTGAGCGCGTTTAAGTAGCGAGAACAAGGTCCACTGTAGCTCTGATATCACTAATGATATATGCGGAAAGGGAAATCGAATTATGTTGTAATATTGCCAAATAATAGCTTCAACTTTCTCCAAGTCTGATAGTCCATCACGCGAATATTAAAAGTTTTATTTCAGACGAATGCGTCTGGAATTTCGACGGAGCCACCTTAATAGCTTTTTCTTGATAGCGCTTTTAATGCCTTTTGTTATATTTTATTGTAATCTAGTGCATTTAATGATATGATCTAATAGTTGCTAATATGCTTAGATAATGCTGGGTGATAAGAAGCAGTGTATTTATCTTTACAAGGTGGAAAGAAGAGGAGTCCAACACACTTTAAGTGAAAGCACAGGGTGTTGCAGCTGTGTCCTTCACACTTGATCATGTTACCATATTCACCCTCTCGGCAACAGCACCAAGTCCGCTTTTCGTCCATAAAGACAACTATAAAAAATAGGCAGTCAAGGACTGCATGTGGCTACCTACTGTATAGAAAGTAGACAGAAAATTGAATCATAAAGATTATTGGTCTTCCTGTGTTAGTAGATTTTATGAACATTATGTCAAAAATGTTGGAAATTGTATTCCTGTGAAAAATACCGGTAGGTGTTTGTTCGATATAACATATCTACAATACAAAGAAAAACACCATGGATGTATAGTGCTAATCGATTATGCTACATTCTGGTATGATTAATATTATTTTGTTGTGCAATGCTTAAAAATCTGAATTGACAGTAAATTGTTTAAATCAACTTTAATAACAAAAGACAAATACTATAGTGTTACAATAATAATAATAATTAACGCAACTGATTACAGTCCAACGGTAGAACATGTGTTGAGTTTCAAAGCAGTGTCAACATTGTTTTTAAATGTATTTAGGCTCATGGTAAAAATTGATATATTACTTTTGTTGAGTTGCCTACCAGAAGTTTTTGTTGGCCTGCATTTAAAATGGCAAGAGTCAATTCTTCTGCATCGATTTCTATTGCTGGTATTTCAAAGCCCATGTTTTTACAAAAACTCTGCATTGCATCATTGAAAGCAGTGTAATGTGAAATTTGTGTATCAATTTTTACGTTTACATGGCAAACCATTTTTGTACTGAGAGAAGTGGTTAGCATAGTAACATCACAGTTTTGGCATTTTACTGTTGTGCCACTGGATTGTGAATCATGTATGGTTTTGTTACAGAAAGTACATGATCTGTTCTTTTTTACATCAAAACCCAAACAAGTACCAGTTATAAGGTTGTCTTGAAGATCTGGTGTATTCAGGTTTGCTGCTCCAATATTATCTATCTCTGAAATGATGGTAAACTCATTTGTGTTGATGAATTTGCAATCATCAAATACTCTTATTTTACAATTTTGAAAATGGTAACTCTTTCCCAACTGGACGAGGTCTATCACATTCTCCCACAAGACAAGTTTGATGGAGCTTGTTTCGTCTGCCACAATAGTATCTGATTTATACATAGTCTTTTCTGCGCGAATTATCTGCTTGTCTTCTGACTTCATCATAACCTTTGCTTTGATGTCAACTGTTTCGTATAAGTTCGCTGTTAAAGCATCATTAACGGTGAGTAATCTGTTACTTAATTCACTGTTATGCTGATAATCGAGCTCTACTGGAGACATTTTTGATCTCTTGTTAATTGTGTATTCTTCTTCCATTGTAGAATATGTTCTTGCATTTTTCTTCAGTTGTGTGATAGTAACAGGTGTCTTGTTTAACTGGTTAGAGTGCAAGTTGCGCCGTTTCTCTGGAGAGTAACAAACCATTCTGACAGTTTGATCTTTAGACGTTTGGAGTTTCATATCAAAATATTTTGCATTTTTGTTTTTGGAAGTCTTTATTGGACTTATCAGATGCACATAACCATCTAAAGCTGAAAGAGAATAAAAAGGAAATAAGAAAGAGTCATTTATATGTTAATGTCAATTATGTCAATTATCTCATAGGTAATGGCTTGTTACCCTCTATTTTAATAAAGTTATGATTATTATTATGTTGTTACAAGTTTGACGTTTTTAACAACACTGGCTAAAGTAAGATACATGAAATGAATGGAACAAATTGCGAGTGCGAGGTTCTGAACTACTTTTTCAAGAAGTTGGAAAAGATAGTAGTCTATAATAAATTTAGCAAAACATTGTTCATCGCTGGTGAGTGAGTTTGTAAAGTCTGAGCCATCTATCCACTGGTGTAGTTGATTCTGGGGCAGTGTGAAATCGCCCGCAAGGAACACACCCCATATATTAGTACCGGTATATTTCCAATGTTTATATTACTATCATTATTATTTGTGCTATTGATTATTATAGGTATATTTGGGGTTGGGTTATCATAAACTTTATTTACATTGATGTGTGTCAAGATAATTACTCACATTCAGTGGATTTGTCATCATTGCAATGTTGGTCTTTAGAACAGCTGTAAAAACAAACAAACAAACAATATTAGTGAAATGTATTAATCTCTTTTAGCTTAAAAAAATAAACAATTTTGTAGAAGTAATATAAACTCTTGAAAGTATTGTAGACGTACCAGTGAAAATGAAGACAGTTATAAACAAAAAGAAAGACAATAAATTTATAATGAATGACTTACCTGGGCTGTGGTGATTGCGACATATCGGTATTTCTATTCTTGAAAGTATTTTTGTTCTTTAGGACAAACAATATCATGTCACTATATTGTATTTTCATACTTAATTAAATTAGTCATAAAACAATACTGTTGTCACTCCTAATAATGTATACTATACACATACTATTTTAATACTTTATTATAATATAGCTAAAACATTATATTATATTAACATAAATTTGTCATATTGAAAACCTTATATCTTATTATGTATAATCATTGATTGATCCTGTAAACTGATAGTAGCCATTAATGACATGCCTAAAAACAATTTATTAATGCACCTTTGTGATCAGAAAAGTATGTTTCTAAAATAAGCGTATTTATTTGTGTTTCTGGTAGATTAGTGTATACATGATCAATACATGTCTTATTATCGGTAGTACAGCAAGACACTAGTTGTCTGTAGTTATTTCTTGTAAAGAGATTATAAAGAGATGTTCTTTCTGTTTCATTAAACCAGTTAACATTAAAGTCACCAATAAAGATATTGGCATTTGATGATGAATGCTTGGCCGAATGCTTGTATGCAGAATCTGATCTGAACCAGAAATGTTCGTTTAACTTGTGCTTGACAGTTAGCATCGTTGGGATTATTGCTCATAATCGTTCCCAAAAGGGAATTTTTGGTGTCTTGAAATATATTTTTCGTTCCTCGAAGGAATACATATGTCTCCGAAAGGAGGTCTCGTGTCCCATTGCTGGGTTTATTAGTGTCTCGAAAGACAAGTTTGGTCCCATTGCTGGAATTATTTGTGTCTAAATAGACAGTTTTGATTCCATTGCTGGAATTACTAGTGTCTCGAAAGACATGTTTGATCCCATTGCTGAGATTATTTGATCCCATGAAGGATTTATTTGACCCTATAAAAGGGTTATAGATCGCCAGGCGATGCTGGGATGCACATCGATCGTCATAGACGCCAAACAAACACTTCGGTTCAGTCATCGTTACAGTTCGGAAACACTTGACACATTGCTTGAGAGCTGTGTCTACTTATTGATGCAAAATAGCATGGAATCATAGTAAATAATGTGCAATAACTTACCTTCAAACCAACGCGTGAAGAAAGCACATGGAATGAGAACGACGTTGCTCATACGTCTTCAATCGATAAAAACTTGAGAGATGGTGAAAATAGCCGATAACTTACCGAAGTCTACCCAAAGAGCTGATAGTCACGAAAATCCATGAAAATCCTACGCGAAAATCTATCGGAGACCACCGGTGAAACGTCGGGTATATCATCGATGACTTCGTCGCTGTTCGTCGCCCAGTGTTCGATTGATATCAATCGGTTCCGAACACTATCCGAAGATTAGGGTTACTTACTGACGAACGGACGGACTTACACACTCGATGACATAGTGGCTACTCTCTTCTAAGAAGAGTAGCCACAAAAAGGCATTTAAGTGTCATTGTCAGAGTAAACAGGGCAGGTCCCAAAGATGGGGGTCGGCCGATTTCGCTAATATTTTCAGCATTTGATATCTACTGGATATGATTACGAATGACGGTATTTGGAAGATTGTCTGACTTTTCCTTCCAGAGATTGACCACCCCCCCTTGTTTTGACCCTCTGAGAGCAAAAAACCCTTGTGCATCTAGGCCAACATTGTCAAGCAAAAATGTATACTTCCCTCTGTATTCAGTGGAAGATATTATTTATGGCATGAAACCAATCATATCTTTATGCGTTCAACGTTTTAAAATGAAGTTTGACTGAATCAATGTTTTTTTAAATCGCTCCAGTTAGCCGTACGTCATCTGTGATTTTCGGCGAGGGGAATTTTGGCAATTTTTAAATTAATTTTTCTCAATTTTGCGTTTGTTTATTTCTAAGTTTATATCATTCCCGTATAGTCCATACCCTCCTTTGTCGAAAACAACAATTTATTGATTGGCATCTAAAATTGTTTTAACATAGATTCTGTTCAAAAACACCTAAAATCCATATATGCATTTTCCCGCCAAATTTGGTGGCTTAGGTTAACTTATTGTTACAACTTATATTTCTGATATTTAAAGTATGTATTATTAGCTTCACATATGAACTATATTGTAATGAACAAGTTATTAGAATGCAATTTTCTTGGTACGGATAATAAAAAATCACGAAATATGGTCATCAAAAATGACTTGTTTTCCCGCCAAATTTCATCATCCATAATTAGGAATGTTTTTAATCCTTCTCTGGGATTCCACTCGTATTTTCTACATATTCTCTGCATGCTTTGGATACGTGTTTAGTTTTAATTGGTGGTAATGTCTTTTACTAGGAATTGACTATGTACTGTAATAAATGAATATTACCAACAAGTTGAATTGGTTTGGTTCAATTCAGAATTGCTTAGTTCTAGTAACGTTATATATATATCATCACTTCCTACATTCACAGGTTTGCGCATACGAGTCGAGTGGTTGAATGTAGGTCTTTTTCCTGGATTGTGGCCCATCCACCCGAATCTGCAAAGACGTGCAGATATTCTGTAGTTGGGCAACCTTCAACGAGTTCAGCTTCCCAGCTTTGGCTATTTGACAAACGTTTACTACTCCTACTTCAATTGGGTGACTAGGGACAGGTACTTGTATGTCTTCGTAGACAGCATGACGCATTGCCTCACAAGTATGATGTGATTCAAGCGCTACGAGGTCTTCCTCGGTTACTTTTACCTCGTGATCCTTCTCTGTTTCACTTGGTTCTTTTCGCTGCATCGCCGACAGACGAGAAAAGAAGCTGCTGATCTGGTTGGGTGTCCTCCATTCCTCCGGTTTGAATTGAAGGTTCCCAGTACTGTCCCTCACACACTTCATCTCTCTAGACACCTGTCCAGGATCTGCCTTCTGTCCTCCAGTCACTCCAATGTTAAACTTTTCGATGAGAAACGTCTTTGCTTTTTGTCCCATCCTGGGTGATCTCTTGATGACTTTGAGTGCCCAACCAGCAATGCGACTCTCACCAGACGCTGAAGGCCCTTCTTCAACTGCAACATGTGGTGCAGCTCCCAACACAACATTGAACTCTGTGATTTTCTCAGCCCACTTCTTTTTAACATTGTCATAAAGTGACTCACACTGAGATGCTTGTACATGTTTCCCGGTATCCATATGGGCTTCTGCTTCCTGTTGCGTCTTGAAGGTTAGTACACATGTACTTTCACTGCAAGAAAATATTTCAGCTCTAGGCGCTGGTGCATCACTTATGGAACCAAGGCCTTTCACGCAGGAACCAAAAGATTTGATTACTTGTAAGTTGGTGGCACACATTGGCTCAACGTTCAACTCCGTGTATGAAAGGGATTTTCCAACACCAACGTTGTAAGCACGCCATGCATGGATGCCGTTTTCTTCAAAAGAAAAGTTATTCAGCAGGCTGATTCCTGGTATCTTGTTTGCACCGACGGCAGTCTCTATGCTGGAGTCAATCCGCACAACGGCCACTCTGCTTCCCTTGACTCCACCATGGGATTCTAGTGCTGTCTTTATGTCCTCTGCACTTATCACATCATGTTTTTCATTGACCCACCTTCGCAAGTGTGCCTTCATCGACGCCATCTTTCGGTCGCAAATGTCCTTGCCAGATTGTGGGTCGGAAAAATCATATCGCACGGGGGTGATGCCCGTTCGCTGGCCAATGAAAGGCAGACTGAGTAACAGTTGTCCGCTGTGATAGCACCCAGCATTGTCAGATCTAAAGTAGACTCTTGTCATTTGCGGAGACTCTTTCTTGATGGTTTTTAGCAAATGCTCTATTATTGAGGCTATGGCGAAGCTGTTCTGTGTGCAGTTATCAAATATATGGAAAAAACATTCAACTACAAACTTCCCATTGTGCTTGGTAATGACGGCGCTGACGTGCCAACTTCTGCCCCGCTTACCAAAGGGAGGAACTTCATGGCCCAGTCCATGACTATCATACAACTTTCGTCATCAAGGTCTGTTAAAACATCTTGTTTGCCATCTTCCTGGTTCACTGTTCGCAGTATGTGCGCCTTCCATGCCAGTACTGATTCTTTACTAATTCTATGCTCGTGGCTCAATCTTGAACGGTCCTCCTCCGACATTGATGCTGCTGTAATCTTGTGATCTATTTCCATGATAACATTGTCGAGAGACATGCAATTGATGCACTCAACATCATGTAAATGCTGGCATGTAACTTGCAACAGCGGGTCGTCGGGGTCGCTCAGAGGATGAACAGTGCAGTGCTCATCACAGCTTTCTTCTCTGTTGACATGTCCCTTGAATTCAGTCTTGAGATACCTCTTTGCTTCTTTAATCTTCTTCTGTGCAAATTTTACCCATTCAAACTCTGATCCATGATTTCCTAGTGTTGTGATTATTTCTGCCATGTTGTCAATTGCGTCGGTTCCTTCAGCCGTTGTGTTGTCAAGTCCTTGTAATGACTTTTGCGCAGATGCAGCGCACACTTTAATTATTCTGTAAAGCGAGCGTGGTCCTGCTGGTACAAAGTTTTGCTGCTTGCAGAAACTTATGTACTGTTCTATAATTCTAGTGGGGATCATTGTTCGCACAACAGCAGGAATGATAATACTTTCACCCGAGTCTAGCTTAATGACCTTGGTGCCAAAGGCAACGTCTTGTAGCATCTCTGGCCTAGAGATATAATCGATGAAGTGGTCAATTTGTACATTAGAGATTCTTTGTCTGAATATCGATGCCTCTGGTATTGGCTGACCTTTGCCAACTTCTGTGGCATGCTGTCGCGCTTGATCAATACGCCATTTAGACAAAGTTGGTAACATCTTCATCAGCTCAGTTTTACTAAAATCATTGGCAAAGAGAGACAGTATTTGTCGTTTAGTTTGCCATGACCCAGCCTGGTCGTAAGCCTTTATCAGGACATCAATCATTTCAGAGTTTGGATCGAAGCTTTTGCGTCTTGTGTGATCAGAAGCTGTTGTCTCCAGTGATGTTTCCCTACGAATTGCATTCCATAGTTCTTGTTCCTGACCAGGGCTTAGGACTGTCAAAGCTGTCAAAAAGGTTTCCTTGGCTTTCCGCTGATAATATCTTTGCTGAGTCGAGGAAATGTCGTCCCATGACGTGTTGAGTGTTGAAAAAATTGGACTAATTCGACCTCCTGACAAAGTACCAAGGGAGTCATTCAGCACTTGCTGTTTCTTCTGTTGTTCTTCCATCTCATCCCACCAGATACTGATTTCTTCTTCAGGGATACTTTGTTGCGATGACTGTGATGACGTAGTTGCAGTATCATCCAGTTCCTCCAACATTTCTTCTGAAGTCAGGGAAATATGCTGTTCTTCAACTATAGTGTCTTGCGCTGGTTGATTCGATGTTTCTGCAACCTCAAGATACATGGGCTCTGTCTGAAATGAGGCAAACCCGAGCAATAATCAGTTACACATTCTAAACCCTAGCTCTCACACATTATAAGACTCCGTTTTCAAACGTCTCCTCTTTGGAGAGCGAATAAGATGATCGTTTTTGGATCGTTTTTGGACGCAAGGCCAAAACGCCTTGAAAGCTATGCGTTTCCAAATATAATGCATTAATACTAAATATAAATAGTGCTTATTACAGTTAAATTATATATACCTCCCGTAAGAGACAACCCAAAATGTCAAGCTTTGTGGTCGCTTATGAGAGGTTACTTGAGCTTTTGGTATTTTGGAAAACTGTTCGCTTAGGAGAGGTGATCGCTTACACGAGTGGTCGCAACCGAAGGTTCACCTGTAGTACTATTGCTAATGTTTTCTATTCTTCCATCACTAGCTGTATTTAGCACTAAATAGTATTGTTTCACGCTGTTAGTGTTTGTACGTACTGTACTCTGCTCCACTCTATTTTGAGAATGAGTACTACAAACATATTTAAACCGCGATATAACGAACTCCATTATAACAAAATCCCCATTTTCACGAAGTAATGTTTTCATCCCATGATACAGTAAATGTAGATATTTTACCCAGTTATAACGAACCGATTTTTCAGTCCCTGGCACTTGGTTATATAGAGGTTCAATTATAGTACAGCATAGCATAATTAGTCATGCAGGTATACACTGAAGGACCGACAACAGTATAGATACTATACTAGACAACCTGTTGTATGTTGGTTGATGTGCTAGATTCTCTCATACCACAGATTTTTTAATGCTCACTGCGACAAATTGCACAAATTGCTGAAAAAACAATACAAATAAAATGCATAAGAACTAAGGAGACGAGAGATTGGTCCGGTTTCTGGTGCAAAATAGAATAGTAGAGAGTGTAAACTTACCCTTCTAAACAAAGCCGTGAAGCGAAAAGCACATGGAAATCCAACACGACGTATTTTGAACGCTATCGAATCGATAAAATGTCGACAACCACGAGAAGAATGAGTATCCGAATCGATAAAATGTCGACAACCAGACGAATAAACCATCGGGACCATCGGGTACATCGTTGCGACATCGTGGCTGATTTTCGATCACCTGACTAGTTCCGAACACTATCCGAAGATTAGGACACTTACGGACAT
Organism: Actinostola sp. cb2023; assembly: GCA_033675265.1. Taxonomy (NCBI): domain Eukaryota; kingdom Metazoa; phylum Cnidaria; class Anthozoa; order Actiniaria; family Actinostolidae; genus Actinostola; species Actinostola sp. cb2023. The sequence continues at coordinate 864,960 of JAUJYZ010000412.1, read as the reverse complement.
CGGACATACTTACTTTCACACTCGATGACATAGTGGCTACTCTCTTCTAAGAAGAGGAGTAGCCACAAAAATGAACAAGCTTGGGGTGAAACAATAGTTTACATGATGTTGAACGTTTTCAATACTCAGATGTTAGTATAACCCAGATTTAGTGAAATCTGTGAAACTGATCTATTTCTGTATACCGTATTTCCTCAAATAAACGCCTAGCCTCAAATAAACGCCTCCCTCCAATAAACGCCCCCCCCCCCCCCCCCCCCCCCCCCCCCCCCCATTCAGGAGATAAACCGTTAATATTCGCCTCCCTCTTTTAAACGCCCCCCTTCAAATAAATGACCCCCCCCCCCCCCCCCCATAGAGGACGCCTCCCCCCATAGATGGGCGTTTATTAGAGACACCCACTCAAAAGGGGGGCGTTTATTAGAATAGACACGAAAAACAAACACTGACATTGAAAGATTCCTGTTACAACTGACTCATTACCGCTTATGTTTTTCATTGTCTTGTTGATAACTCGGAAAACGTTTCCGATCGAGGCAAAATTTGGAGTTTCGAAATATACGCCTCTCTCTTTTAAACGCCTCCCTCTAATAAACGCCCCATCTAAAACTTCACATTTTAAATAAACGCCGGAGGAAATACGGTAATGAAAAACAAGTTAAAAATAATAATTTATGCACAACTAATTAGCATGTAAACATAACATGGGATCTTTGCCAGCGTCTAGCCTCCTCCGCAGGCAACCTTCGCTTTAGTCTCTTAGGCTTCCATCTTCGCTTTGGGCTTCCTGTGTTAGGGACAAAAATATCGACGAGGGGGAGGGGGAGAGAGAGGAGAAGAAAAAGAGGATCGGTTGCCTGCCAAAATATGAAGTGTTCGGACGTGCTGTGGTACCTTGTGGACTTGGTAAGGCACCCCGGGTACACAAGGGAAGAGTTTTGCTTACAAAACACCTAGGAGGGTAATAGTCAGTGTAGTTATAGTCGGTTGAATCTCGTGCTTGTAATAATAAAAGAAGATGGCGACGATCGAAAATTCCTCGTTATGTTAAAAGTTCAAACCCAGTCAGTAGTTTAGAGTATCGAAAGACCTTAAAATTAGTTAGAGAAAAAAAAATCGAAATATCAAGAAAGGAATGTGAGTTGAAAGTCCTCAAATCGTCTACCCTTGGACGTGAAAACCTCGAAAACGTTCGTGAACTTGAACAAGAAGAAGAACAAGAAGAAGAACAAATCGAAGATTTAAGCTTACCGGTATATTCTGGTACAATTAGAAGCACTATAGTTACACCTGGAGGTACAAAGCGCAAAGGTTCGTATATTATTCTTCATTGACTTCGAATGAACATAAGTTTACATTTGTAAAGCTTATAGTTTTTAAACAAGTTTCTTTTTAAGCCCAGGGTTTCATTTTCTTTTAATACAGTGAACCCTTCGTTCAGAGTATTTAAGGAGAAACTACAGCATATGTTGAAGGAGATCGTAGTCCAAGCCCCAGGAAAGATAGTTCTATTGGAAGAGCTACTGTCGAGACTCGACAAAGATATTCAAGGTGTGAGATTGCTGCCACGAAAGTCGCTTGTAGACTCTATTTCTACTACTCTTGGCACCAAAGTGAGGAGGAAAGGAAAGAAAAAGGAGTAAGTTAACTCTTTGCTTTATGCTTCATTGATGAAACTTATGAAACATGCAGTTTAATACTTGTTAAAATTGGGAAAGTGCTATATTTAAGAACTTACTTCATTGGTCAATCTTAAAAAATAATTCTCTTTTTTTCTGTGTAAGCAGAGAAAAATGAGAATTATGATTAAGTCCTTTGAGTTCACTACGAAAGAAATTACAAGAAGATATTAAAAAAGTTTGTTACCTAGCAAATCAGATGTTAGTGAATTAAACTTTGTATTAATGATTTGTAGGCAATATTATCAGGATTTTGAAATGAAGAGTGAAGTTGCTCCAAGTCTGCTACCAGAAACATCACACTCTAGTCCTTCGACTTCAGGTAATTGAAATTATAAAAATAAGTTATCTAAACAACAGTTATACTATTTATGGTAGTAGAGATAAATGACAATTAATATACCATATAAGCTTATTCCATTCTCAATTCTAGTTGATATTGAGCACCCAACCAACACCGACAAATCCCCTGTGCACAAGCAAAGGGTAATGGAGGAACCGAGAACATGCAGAGGAAAGCTAAGTTTCACAGGTACCCTCAATATATCTAACTGATTTCTCTGTAAAAAGTGTCCAGACGAAAATCTTAAACAATGTAAGGATCTACTACGGATAACTTCAGAAGCTATTACTTTGAATATAGCATACAAAATGTGCATGCAAAATTTACATGTATTTACAATTTTGACCATTCTTATTCTAGATGTGCCTGAGCAAGGAGTTTTTAGCGAATTGGCTACTCAAATTGATGACCTGGAGATATCAACGGCAGGTAACTACCATATTATTATAACAGTCACCACAATAAATTGTTTATCTATGTGGCTTTCATTATATCTGTCGATGAGGTTATATACACATCAGAATTAAAACATTGGTCTGACACCTCTGTGATGATTTTTTCCCCTCTCGTATAGAGCTTTCTTCTTATCCATTATTCAAGAGTCATATTTGTACTACTGTATCTGAAAGCAATGAATGTTGTGTTCACAGATCTAGAACAAGGACTATTGAAAGAATATCAACAACTTCAAGCCCAACTGCACTCAGCACACTTACAAGTGCAAGAATTAACAGCCAAAGTAACCACACTAGAATACGAAAAAGAAAGTCTCAATAAAACACTGGTAAACCTTGAAGCTGCATTTAATGCATTCGAGACTCAAGCAAATAGCATTTCAAGTAAACAAGATGACATCATTAATCTGTATAAAGAAATATTGGACTCAGGGGAACTTATTGGTGGCCTCCTGTCTCTTTCCGAAAGGAATACTATCAGGGAAGAGATAAAAAAGGTTGAAGTGATATTCAATATTGGTTTGAAAACAAATGAAGTGGTGGATCTATTAGACAAAATTCACCCCTCTTTCTTTAATCAGATGGTGGAGAAGATGAAGAAAGGATGTCCCTTGATAACTAACATTCTTGAACAGTTAGTTTTGACTAGCAATGCATCAAGGAACAAGAAAAAAACAGTCTCCATGAAGATGAAAGCTTCAGTTCATCTTCTCTCGTCTCTAATGGATGTGAGGAACCAAAAGGCTGGCAATGACATCCCATTACTGTTTGGTTTACTGTGTCTATGCTATGGTGCAGGACCATCCATGATCGAAGTACTTCAGCACCTTGGATTATCTGAATCCTTCCCAGAATTGTAAGTTTAAGAATTATTGTAAGAATTCAATGATCATTTGCTTGAAATATAGAAATGCTCTGTTGATTATCAGAAGACTGTCCCTATCAAATAAAATGACGTTTATGTTTTTTTTTAAATATACATGTACATGTAACTGTTACAATTGCCAAAAGCCTGCTGTCCCAGTTGGATGATTTATTGCATCAAAAAGCAATCAATGACAAACATTTTGTATACAGTAGTTCACATTGAAAAATCTTTAGGATTTTTGTTATTAATGACATTTTGACTATTGTGTCCTTTTTGCAACTATCAAATGTTGCTTACTCATCATACAGCCGATCTTGAAAAGGTTGCCCACCTGAAATAGACATTTCCCATACAGTTTTTATAGGAAATGTGTATTTCAGGTGGACAACCTTTTCAAAATCGGCTGTAATTATCAGTCACTCTATTCATTGACTCGGGACTATTGCCACTATTAATCTTCCGTTTTGTTTTTCATAGAGTACGCCTTCTCAAAAAGCAACTGGAAAACTACAAAAAGATAATCCACCTCCGAGTGTCAGAAAGTAACCCTGTGATAACATACCAAGACAATATGCAAGTCAAAAGAACATCCATGAGGCACCTTCGGCTTTCAAAACTACAGAAGTCCAAGGTGAAACAGGGTAAAATGTGGGATTTTACTGTTAGAGGATGGCGTGCCGCAGACATCACTGGAATCGAGGACATGTTTGATGATCCTGTAAACACGTCAGAATCGCAAAAAGATGTATCTAAACTCAAGTATGAGGATACTAAGATTGGTGAGTAATATAATTAGACTTTTGGTGTGGGGATACTCATATTTTTTCTTCCCCTTTCACACGTGTGAATCGATTGGAGATAATTTTTTATCAAACAATAATATTACAGTTAATTTTAAAGGGTTCATTGGTGAAATATAGCACTTGGAATGTTGGAGAACACTCAAAAAAACCTTTTTAGGCCTTTTTTTGTGTTCTGCCAACATCCCTGCTTGCTTTATTTCACTGATAAATGCACAGCAATAAATCCATCCTCTTTTGCTGAATTATATCAATGACTTAACATTGTGGCATGATATAATACAAAGGTTATGCCAATAAATACAGCCGATCTTGAAAAGGCTGTCCACCTGATCCACCTGAAATAGACATTTGCAGTATAAACTGTACAGGAAACGAAAACAGGAAAATGTCTATTTCAGGTGGACAACCTTTTCAAGATATAGAATACAGTAACATTATAATGTCTTGCAGTGCAACTTATTCAACCAAGGCCACTTGAATAAAACTTGGCAATTAGAAAACATTAAAACCAGACTGATGGTTAATGATAAATAATCTTAGTTGCCTCATTTGAAGTAGTTGCTCTGTAATATCCTGGATGTATACATTCTTTAAAGTCATTATCCCCTCTGCTTTTTTGATAAAATAGCATTAATTTGCTCATTCGCTATCTTTTCTTTACAGAATCAAATAAAGAGCAACTCAAAAAGTGGAAACTTTTTAAGACCAGAAACACCCTAAGGAAACTAGACCTGGGCCTGAATGCTGTTCAGATGTCTGCATCTGAACTTAGAGAGTCATCAAGTGAAGTATTACAAAGCCATGCCACAGAAGGAAATAGGAAAAGATTCAATATAGAAGTTCCACCACCAGAAGATGAATTCCCAGATATTGGCCATAAATACTCTGAAATATACCCCCTCCCCATTTCACATGAGAACCAATGTACAAACTATGGAGTTGCCAGTAACTTGGATCTTTTTACAAGTGAATTTGGATTTTACACAAAAAATGAGAAAAAAAATGGAAAGGATTTCAACTTGGAAAGTGCCTATGAAAGGTATGCATTTATGAAAGCATTGGAGCACCACAAAAAAGAACAGGCTGAGTATGAACAGCTCTTAAGAGGACAGGAAGGAAATGTAGATACTGGTGTCAGTGTTGACGAGAGTTATGTTCGTCAATCTTCGGACAGTGAGGACAGTGCCACTGATGATGACGACAACTAGCACATATTCTATAATTTTTTTCCAATGTCTATGTTACCGGTTTGACTCAAAATTGAACAAATTAGAAATCTAAAAAATTATTACTTCAATTTTGTGCAATTTCTTACAAAGTGGATATAATGGATATAATGTAATATAACTGTAATAAAAAAGACAAATATTGTAATGTTGCAAAAAGTTAGTCCATGTTGTTAATGATTATTTTTTCAGTTATTTTACAATAAAGTGGATTAAACGAACCACTTCAATATTTTATTGTTACTGCAATATTTTATTAGAGTGTAATATTTAGTCCACAAAATAAAATCTATTTGGTACTGTATGGGATTAGATAATTGAAGCAGAAGTATCGTTTCCTTTGTATAAAACTGTTCTGATTGAGTGATAGCTTAATTTGATGGATTTTTGTTGTTGTTTTAGTTGTTTGTGTGTGCATATTTTGGACTATTGCACACATACAAATAATCATCTTGAATATGTTAGTTTAATCATTCTGGTCAAAACATTCAGTTACCAATCATTATTCAGGGACCGCGGAGCCGGGGGGCTTGGTTGGGGGCTGAAGCCCACCCAATTTTAACTAATGCCCACTAATTTTTTACCACTTAGTCCCCCAATCTTTGACTTCTGCATCTGCTCTCTGATATTTTTCAGTCTTAGTCAAGTCAATATTGTGATTATTTGTTATCATTTTTTTTAAATCGCGGGAAAAGTACTATTCTTTGGGCTTCCTGTGTCGCGGCCTTCCACGTGGATTTGATGTAAACATGTCAGATCTCGCGACTGCATCTTGGAAAACTTTACTATCTAACATTGGGAATTCGAAAGTTAATGAAGAGTTAGCCCGTAGAATCAATGAGATTTTTTCGACTTTAAGAGACATAACGTCAGTTTGTGTTTTGCAAGTCACACTTAACTCGAAAGTCAAAGCTCTCAAAGACACTTGGTGTCCAGCTCGTGATCAGTATGAAAGGTCTGTGTTGCATTTTGCAGCGCTTAATGGCAATACAAGGCTCGTTGGCGCGCTTATTACAGCTGGAGCAAATATTAATCTTCGGGACGGTATTGAGCAGACTCCGCTTACACTCAGCCTGCACATGGAACACTTTAATACAGCAAAGCTTTTGATTGAGATGGGGTCAAGCGTGCGCGACACATTGTTCGAAGGAACTATTCCTCCTCTTGAGATAGCTATTGTTAAGAACAATACCCAAATCATATCGATGATCGAGAGCAAGATTTCTTTTGAAACTTCAACAATGGATGGGATCTCTAAGTATTTTCCAAGTAGAAATGTTGACGAAGAAATGGCGGTAACGACAGAATCGACAAACTATGCTAGACGTGTGAACATCACTGTAGGCGATCAGAAAAACACCGCTACTGTCCTGACTTGCGCAAATAGATGTCCTGAATTGTATGCTTGCCATTCTCCTGGCGGTGGAGATTTCCATAATAAAGGATATTTGAACGAAAGTATTGCACGAATAGCAGGACCCGGAGGTTTTTGGCACGTTACGGAACAAGTCATGAAAAGGCCTACTGTCAATCTGGCATCTTTTAAGCAAAAGTTTAAAGATAACAATTACAATAACAATGAGGAAGCACTACTTGACTACGATGATGGCATTTCAATAGCCATGATAAAAGCATTCGAAGAATCGTCTTACTTTCCAAACGCATTGGAATTGGATCTATGTTTGGAGCAAACCGGTACTCATAATAACATACTTCTAAGGAAATTGAAGTTGTGGATCACTGAGATGAAAAAGGATAATGACCTTTTTTCATATCACAGCCAAGTTGTGAACAATCTCATGCCAATCACAAGGTGGTACAAGGAGTCCATACGTTATGGTAACGGCACTGCTATTGAAGGGGTCTGGATGATATGCCCTGCATTGTACATCCAAGTGGGAAAAACTAACTACAGAGATGAGGCTTTTAATCAAATTGTCAACACTATTGCAAAGTGGCCTCCAGCTTATCAAATGATGTACAGGCAGAATAGAACAGTGAATGTCAGTGGTAAACAGGGACGACAATTGGCTGGAGATGAATGGGTGGAAGACTATTTAGTTAGACCAGTCAAACAGTTCATTTCTGCTCAGAGCAGCTTTTCAATGGTCGAGCTTATGTCTTGTAGTGCCAACCTATTGGAGATGAACAGATCAATGTACAAGAGTAAAGAGGCCTTTGATGTTCACCGCACTAAAAAACATAAAAAGCCAAGCTCTCTTTATGATCAGATGAAAGTGGCCCAGTTTGCCTTGAGGGAGAAATGGTTTGAAAAGGCAAAGGTTTCAAAGGATAGTGCAAATAGTATTGTGGTCAAGAAGTATCCTTGGGAAGGCAAGATTGTTAAACCTGGTGAGTCTGTCCAAGCAAGGTATATGGATGTTATGAAAAAGGGAGAGGAAAAGGCATCAAAGGATTTCATAGGATTTTTAAACAGAAAGTTTCCAAATGACATGATTTAAAAGTGTTTGTTGTGAAAAATAGAAAAATGATTAGACACAATATTATTGTAAAGACAAAAAAATTGGTTCTCTTTATACTTTAATTTACAGTGACCGTACCATTTGCAGTCAACTAAGAATATAAAATAAAAACTGTTCATAGTGAATCAACTAGGCTGGTTTTCATCAGGCCGTGGAACAATAATGAAGTTGTATAAGGGTTGCACAAAGAATGGATAGTTATTTCACTGCATAGGTTTTTTGTGGATTTTATCCACTGGATAAGGGTTAACTGCTATCCACCCTCCGTGCAAACAGCCCCTGCAGTCATTTGAATATACTATAACAATGTGTATTTTGATTAGCTTTATTGTCTACCAGTGTCTATTAGCTTAGTAAATAAACAACTCTGATAAAATAAATAGCCCTTAATAGTACAATAATATAAATATGTCCAACAATGACATAGTTGTCATTGCTTTCAAGCAGTGGATCTTGGAAACAAAATATATTGTCATACTGTACATATACACCCCAACAGAGCAATATACTTGTAACATTGTATAAAGGTGTAGAACATTAGGAGATAAGAGAAAACTAGAGCAATTATTATTATTAACACTATTGTTACTATATAGCTGTTATATAATAATCAATTATTATAAACCACCATGCCATTCTATCGCATATTCTTAATAAAATTCAAATAAGAATCAATGAGTGCATGTCCAGTCCTTGTCAAAATGGAGTTCTTAGTAATCACTATTATTACAATCAATCCTATCGTGATGATTAATTGTCATTTAAAACTTAAAAAAAAAAATAATAATTATATTGAAAAAGGGATTCTTTCTTGTAATTTCATTCAGCATATGAAATTTGTCATTACTTAAATAGGCCTTACTAACTGAAATGCATTTCTCTTAAAAACAAGAAGTCAAAATCATTATGTGCAACACTTTACAGTATTAGGTCATGTAGTAAATTATGCTCATTGAACTAACAATATATTCAGCATAACTTAGCTCGGTATATGTAAGAATGTTACACACTTAGTGTTTGTACTCTTGTTATGTATCATTTCACATATATATATGGAATGCACTCTATAAAAACTGTTATTATTACAGTGAGGACACTCGAACCATGAACACTTGACTTTATTCAGATATTTATTTTCTGATCTTTTTACTGCTTCAAACTCTCTAAAAAAGTAGGATTAAACTGAAACATACTATGTGACCAAAATAAAACTAAATTCTAACTTAAAAAAGCACAAAGTGTTCACGGTTAGAGTGTTCGCACTGTAAATGAAAATAAATCAGCTCACAGAAAGGCACAATAAAAATGTTATATCTTCTTTCTATTTACGTACTTCATACTTTGACACAGACATGCTCATTGCAATGATATCGTGTGCTTTGGGTCCCAAAGAAATAGATATTGTGAGACTGCTTGCACCCTTCCTTTGGACATTCTCACTCAGGACTCCATCTACAATCAAGAGTTGTAGGAACTTGGCCAGCAACGTTGCATTTACAAATTTATTTTTGAGACTTCCGAAAGTTTGTAAGTCCTGCATACCAGCCACAGCCTTTTGACGGCTACCCATTAAAAATAACTTCAGGGTGTTACAACTTAGTTCTTTCCCAGTTAGCTCGACCAATGCTTGCACAACTTTCAGTGCATCAGAAGTGCCATCAGTCACTTGAAATGATCCCTGTCTTTGCAGTTGTCACATTTCTCAATGCACAGGAAGTTGTCCACTTTCTCTCCAAAATACGTCATGAGAGCCTTGTGTCGGCATTGGACTGGATCCTGCAGCATCAATATCAAATCATTTAGATTTGATGACTCTGTTACAAAGTTAGTGTTGCCTTGGCTGTGGAAGAGTTTGTACAGAGGGTTCTTATCTGCAGAGGAAAAGTAGAGACGGCATGTAGCAGGTGCTCCATCTCTGCCAGCCCTCCCACACTGCTGTAAGTATTCCTCAATATTAGTGGGCAAACGTGCATGGAACATAAACTTTACATTTGCCTTGTCAATTCCCATTCCGAACGATGAATTTGCCACCATCACTTTCACTTCTCCTGACATCCAATTTGCAAAACTTGCAGCTTTGAGCTCCTCAGATAGCTTACCATGGTACTTCACTGAGCAAATATCTCTTTTCACCAGTTCAGAGTGTATGGTGGAAACATCATGTGGCAAGACACAGTAAATTATGCCACTGTCATTCTCATGACTTTTGACGAATTCAGCGATTTCATCGAGCATTTTGGTGGACCGTTCTTGGACTTCAAGATACAGATTTTCGCGGTATATCGAAGTACGATAAGTTATGAAGTTACCAAAGATTAGTTTCAAGTCGTTTTCCAATTTCATGGGGATGGTAGCACTAAGCAGCATCGTGGGGCAGTCTGCTTCGGCAAGTCCTTCGCACACTGTCTTGTAGACTGGTCGGAAAGTATTTCCCCAAGTAGAGATCGTATGTGCCTTGTCAAACACAATTCGTTCTATCTTGTCCTCGGACAATAACTGGTCAATCTTCTCCCGTAGTGGTAACCCATACTCTAACATTTCTGGAGTCACAAACAAAACGCGATAGTCCATAATCTCACGAATTTGTGTCGCAGAAATCTCTTCACAAACATCTCCAGTGAATTTACAACAAGAAATGTTCAGCGTGCAGCATCGTGCAACCTGGTCTTCGATCAACGATTTCAATGGTGAAATCACTAACGTTGGCTTGGAAGCTAACACGGCTGGAAGGAGAAACATAAGTGTCTTTCCTCCACCTGTTCCAACTACGGTGAGGACGTCTTTACCACACAGTGAAGCGTTTATAGTTTCTTTCTGAAGAGGACGAAAAGATGAAAATCCAAAGTAGTGTTTTAGAGTGTTCTCTATGAGTTCTCCATGTGAGAGATCGACCACGAGTCTCTCGTGTCTTGAAACCGTTCCTTCGGCGAGCGGGGCGGTTGTATCCATACTTATCGGAAATTCAGTGTCCTCTGGTAGTTCTAATCTATCCAGTTCGACTTCTACGGTTCTTCCTTTAAGCTCGGCATTGAAAACGTATCCAGATCTTGAATTCTCACCACCGTATACAACAATAGAAGATGGCAACGCGTCCATTTCGAGCAAGACAAACGCCAGTTTAGTTGCTGCTTCAAATGGAGAACTTGCTTCCACTCTGGTTTCAGCTAGTTTAGACTTGATATAGTAAGTAGATGAGTTATCGGGGTCTTTGGGGGGAAGGGAAACGATTTTTTCTAGGAGTGATATGAGCTTCATGTCTTCAACGGACGCCATGTTCATAAATTCTACTTTTTACCCCACCCCTACACATTTATTTTGTTCGTTTATTTTGTCTTCAAGCCACCTCTCCCCCGGGAGTTTTGGTCGTGCGCAAGATAGATGCGCAGTAGGTCCTCTATATGTCATATTTTGGCAGGCAACACACGCCTTTTCTTCTTTTGCCCAGTCCCCACTCCTCTCCACAGTAAAGCTCCACAGGAATCCCGAAGAGTAAAAAAAGAGAGAAAAAAGCGAAAGTTGCCTGCGGAGGAGGCTAGCCAGCGTCAACATTTTTGAAAACAAGTGATCAATTTATATGCACCAATGTTCCCCCTCTGAAGTAATTATATCAAAATCTAAATACAAAACTACACAGCACTCACCCGATCCTACAGGTACCACAGCGTTGTGCACAGTCAAGATTTCTTGGGAGATGGTGAAATTAACACGGCGTGGGTCTTTCATTTGTTTGTATTCACCTTTATGAGAGGGATAACAGCACGTTTTCCTTTTACGGCCAGGCCAGTTCCACGTAAGATCCTGTCTATGTTTAGGGCAGACTGTCATAAAGGTTACATTGTCTTCTGGTTCATTGACCCCTGCTCTGTTCAAAATGAGATCTTTCTCGCTCAATGTGGAGCTGCCGGTCCGCCATCCACGCTTTGAACTGACACCAAGACTTATCAAATGCGTTGTTATGTCTTGTTTACAAGAATCAAGTGTTACAACAGTGGAACTTGATCCAACAGCACTACAAGGTGAATCGTCATGGGAAAAAGAACAGTTCATAGTAACGATGTACACAATACAACGCAATTGCAAACCCACCAACGCAAACCTTGCTGGAATACTGATTTAGCTTGATTTGCTGTCAATTTTGACAGCTACTCAAATTGCATACTTCAATGCCTCGTTATACTTTGGCTGTGATGTTTATAACTAAATTGATTTAAATTTGTATTCTAAATATCCAAGATAAAAACTGGAATGAAAAATGAACCAGAATAAACAGAAATGAAATCGACATCACTGTCAGTTGCATTCGGCGTGAAAAATCGAAAATATGGAATTTAGGTGTTTTTGAACAGAATCTATGTTAAAACAATTTTAGATGCCAATCAATAAATTATTGTTTTCGACAAAGGAGGGTATGGACTATACGGGAATGATATAAACTTAGAAATAAACAACCGCAAAATTGAGAAAAATTAATTTAAAAATTGCCAAAATTCCCCTCGCCGAAAATCGCAGATGACGTACGGCTAACTGGAGCGATTAAAAAAAACATCGATTCAGTCAAACTTCATTTTAAAACGTTGAACGCATAAAGATATGATTGGTTTCATGCCATAAATAATATCTTCCACTGAATACACAGGGAAGTATACATTTTTGCTTGACAATGTTGGCCTAGATGCACAAGGGTTTTTTGCTCTCAGAGGGTCAAAACAAGGGGGGGTTGTCAATCTCTGGAAGGAAAAGTCAGACAATCTTCCAAATACCGTCATTCGTAATCATATCCAGTAGATATCAAATGCTGAAAATATTAGCGAAATCGGCCGACCCCCATCTTTGGGACCTGCCCTGTTTTCTCTGACAATGACACTTAATGAAGTAATTTTTAATTCCCGTTTTTTCAGACATTTATTTTGCAATTGAAATTGAAATTGCGTAAAAAAAGAGGGCTAGAAGTGAATGTGAAATGCATACTACCACTCTTTACTACATTATTATTATAATAATACTTTGTTTCTTGAAAAACGCATTAAAAAAAACTCAATGCTTTTTACCAAAATATATACGTAACCTTTTTACCTCGTACCATCGAATGTAAGCACACCTGTTCTCCGCCAAGCATCTGCTCCCACCATCTTCGACTTCACAAAATCCTCAATGTCTTTACCTATTGTTGGGTGCTGTTGAATGATTCAACTCACTCTCTTAGGCATTTTTCTTTACTCACTAAAGAGTAGCTGATTTTCAATTGTTTCTGTTCCTTGAAGCTCACAACTTCCTCTTCTTCAATCAAAAATGGTAGCCTCCTTTGCAGACGTTTTAGTTGATTCGCTTTTCTCTCAACACAACGTCTGCTAACTCAAGCGAGATTTTGTGTTCAGCCAATCAGAGAGAGCCTCCTATTTTCTGGGAGGTAATTATAAATTCATAAGCTAAAAATCCAAGATGTCCAAGATAGTGAATAAGGTTTCGTGAATAACAGTGAAGTTGTTTTCGAGCGTTCTTACTCAAAAACTTCAATATTTCTGACATCAACAGTCATCAAGAAGAAGCAATAAGATCAATAGTTATTATTAATAGTATTACGAAGAGATACGTTTGTGAATCTTCCTACATTCTTCATTACATGAGCGACCTCACCGAAGCTGCCTGATTATTTGATCAATCTCACGCAAGAACAAGTGAGTTTATACTTGAATTCCTTGGGTATAAAGTCTGCTAGCTTAAGCTTAGTTGACAAGGAGCGACAAGAGGTTTGTTTTCATCCCCGTCTGTTTGTGTATTTGGGCTTCAATGTGTCATTTGATCGGCCGTTGGAAAATAAAGCTGTACATATGGCCGTGAATTCACTTCTAGAATTCTGTCCTTTTGATATCTTGAAGTTCTACGATTGCTTTCAAAATAAAGATTAATATCTACTTGAGTCCTGTATGTCATTTATTTAGCGATTATAACGGTTTTCTGGCAAGGTTTGGGACAAAGAGTAACTCGCTCCCGAGCCGTCAAAAGAAAACAACTGCAACTCGGCCTTCAATATCGCCAATCTCGAATATCGAATCTCGAATATCACCCCTTCCTCTCATCGCCTGCTCCTCAAATTTTGGGATATGACAGAAAGTTATTAATGGGAATATTCCCATCAAGAGAAGTTCTTTAAACCCGGTTTGAAATCGGGATTGAACTGACACGGACTGCATGAGTGTAAATATGACATGGATTCTGATTGGTTGTTTTCTCACAATCACATTACGTCACAGAACACAAAACCTCGCTTGAGCAGATGTGGTGTTGAGAGAAAAGCGAATCAACTAATAAAAAACTTCTGCAAAGGAGGCTATCAAAAATGGCTGATTCCACATATATTGAAGAAATGCCTGGCGGGATATTTCAACTGCTCTTTCTTGTCCTCGGTTAAATCTGAGTCACTCAAATACTCTGCAAAGTCCAATAGCACCAATACTTCTGCACTGTAGGGTTTCAAATATTGTTCCACGTCATTATAGAATGCGAACCAGTTCAATCTATTATCTCGGAGCAAAGATTGCAATGTTTTGTTAGAAGGTGCTGGATTTGCTAAAGCAAAACCTTTGGATATGAAGTTTGGATCAACTCTTATTGACGGTGGCTGGTTATCTTCATTTCCAGTGTTGATTCGTTAAGGTCATCTGCCAAAGCCATTGCTTCTTGTACTTTCTTGGTCTTCAAGGTATGGTCATCTATGCCATAGGTCGTTTTAGCTTTCTTTGCAGACATACCCCAACTTGCAACAGCTTTTATTAACCGTCAGTCTGATTCAGTTGATGCTAATTCACAGAGTGATTTAAGTGTTTCCTTGTTCAGTTTCTGTTCAATATCTTGCTGTGGCATGATCTTCACTATCCAGTCCATCATCTTATCATAGTTTACATCAGATCTCAGCTCTATGACAAACAGTTTCTCTTTTGAAAATTACCACAGTAGCACTGTGTTATCCAATTGATATATCCTTTTAGGAAACAGCATTTTGAAAACATTAGACTTTCACAATTCCCATTTGCAAAATGTGCGAGGCAATACTTGTCAATACAGGACATTCCATGCACTCCTTTTTGTGAAATCTTGTACAAAACTCAGTTCTGTATGTATTATACTCATTTAGCGAAACTGACGTCATAGATGAAACATACATTCCACTGTATCTAGTGCACTTGCTCAAATCACTTAAACCTGAACGAACTTTACAGGTGAAATTAAAAAGTGTTCCTTCATCGACAGTTCCTGTTTTCCCCATTGATTAACTTTTAAAATTCAATAGTCCCTCGCAAATCAGTGGGGTTAGGTAAAAACCCTCTCCTGAACATTCAGTTGATTCAGTGCTACTATCCTTTTGCTTTGTGTTATTTTGCAATGTACTGTTTGGATCGGATTCTTGGTTTCCCTTGCTACACGGTGGGTACATAAGAGCCACAAAAGACCGGGGATTGTACAACTTCGATAGTTTTAATCCAATCAATATGAAACTTAGCAATATGACAGTATATGTCAAGGCAACAAATCTGTTCTTTTTTGTTTTTCGATTTGTTTGCTATTTGGCGGAAAAATGATGTGATGAACATGCCAACATATTTGATATTCATAAATACACTAATTTGATTATTGCATTCGAAAGAACACCAAAAATTAGAGATATAGCTGAAATAATATCTCAGATATCATTATTCAACCCAAAGATATGGATTTTTGAAATTTGAAAATCCCCCATTTTGTTACTAAAAATAGGAGCTTAAAAATGGCAAAAATTGTAACCCGTTAGAGCGGGTTAAGTCAACCCGCTGGAACAGCTTGAGAAACCTAAAAATCTCTAGTATTATACTAGGCGATGAACCCGCTAGAACGGGTTGTTCAACCCGCTACAACCGAACCCGCTACAACTGGTCCATTATCAACCCACTAGAACGGCTTGAGAAAGGGTTTGTCAAACCGTTCTAGCGGGTTGATGATGAACCGGTTGTAGAGGGTTCGGTTGTAGCGGGTTCGGTTGTAGCGGGTTGACTTAACCCGCTCTAACAGCTTACAATTTTTGCCATTCTTGAAGTGATAGCTGCATACATTTCAGGATATAATTACATGTAATTTGCAAGCATAATTTTTGACATAATAATACAGATTCAAAAATTTATCATTGCTTATTGGTTAAGAGGAGTGCAATTTATTTGAAACACCAGTGCAAAAAGTTGAAACACCAGGGCAAAAAGTTGAAATACTTTTCTGGGATTGGCCTAGGAAAACAAAATACAATGTAAATAGCCAATCAGATTAAGACAGTTTCCATGGAAACATTTTTTGCGGAAAATTCAAAATGGTGGGTGTTTTTAGTAAACAAAGGTTTGGAAATGTAAACCAAGATGACATAGAGCAACTACGATTACAGTCCAAAAACAAAAATACTTTGAAAAGCACTGCACACTGGTACAAAGTGTTCAAGTCCTGGAAAGAAAGCAGAGAAATACAAGGAAAAATAGAGGAAATGAAACCAGAAGATCTCAAAAAAATACTCGAGATATTTTATGCTGAAGTGAAGAACAAAGACGGAGAGGAAGGACTACGAACCAGATAGCCTCTGTGTGATGCAAACAGCCCTTGACCGGCACCTAAAGGAAAATGGTTATAAGTATTCAATAGCCAGAGACCAAGAATTTACATCCTCAAAAGAAGTGCTCGAGGTAAAAGCGAAACAACTTCGCTTTTGCAGTCATGGTAAAAGACCAAACAAAGCTAGAGGTTTGACAACGGAGGAGGAGGAAATACTGTGGACAAGCAGGAAATTTGGGGCATCTGACCCTGAATCACTAATAAGTTCAGTTTGGTGGCTACTCACCCAGTACTTTGGCCTCCGTGGACATCAGGAACACCACAATATGAAGATTTACAAGATTTTGAGTTGATCGAAGATGACAACGGCATACAATTCGTCCAGTACACTGATGGCCCAACAAAGACGAGACAAAGTGGATTAAAGGCCAAAGTGCGTGATTTTCTGCCCACAATGAGCTGAAAGATGTCCAGTCGGTATATTCTTGGAATATATGAATCACAACAGGCGAAAAGAAGATGATGTATGGTTCAAAGCACAACTGATGGGTGTCAATAAAATCAACACAATGATGTCAACAGTCCATTGTTGCTGGAACAAGCCTCTAGGAAAGTTCAAAGAAGTTTACAAATCACAGTGCTCGAAAAACACTTGTAGTTCTCTGCCACCAAGCACATCTTATTACAACGAGCCACAAATGTTGCAAACTGCTCAAGGATTTCAATTTGGTCTTTCTTTTCCGACATTGCTGAGTAATCAGAGCCAGAAGCAGATGGTTGTGAATCACAACACATTTCACAACTGTCAAGTCTCGTTCAACATTGTGCCAATTTCACCAGCTGTTCATTCATCTCAAGACAATGAGCTACCAAGCTGGAATGTTTATCACGAGCTTCACTGAGCCTATCGTGACTTTGTTTGACTTGAACTTTTTTCAATAAACTTTGTAAACTTCACAGGAAACACATTGTACAAGTCTTTTTGTCGAAAATGAAATGCTTCTTTGAATTAAGTTAGTATTATGGTCCCGTTGTTTACAGTGACAGCCAATGAAAACATTCACATGCTTTGTCTCATGAATATTTATAATTAAGGAATATAAGACAGTTTTCCATGTTATATACTCTGATCTAAACACACGGGATGTTGGGAGAACATGAGAGAAGTGTAGGAAACCACGAGTGGTTTCCAGCTTCTCAAGTGTTCTCCCAACATCCCAAGTGTTTAGATCAGAGTATATAACACGGAAAACTGTCTTATATTTATTTTATAAAATAACTACAGTGATTTCTTTTTGAAAAAACCCTTTATTTACGCGAGATTCTACTGATCAAATTTGCAATTCTCCTGAAAAGCGTCAGAAATCGCCCATCGTCCAATCCAATCTCACGAAAGAAATCAAATTGGCAAGCGACTTGACAACTTTTATCTGTGCCGTTTAGTGTTTTGACAGGGAAAACGTTTTGAAGAATGCTATTTTCTGTCAGAAAATTAAAGAAGAATGCTTCTTACGGCTTCCTATATCAGTTTGTGTATCCTGTGAATACGAAAAACGAAGAAAAGCTGAGCTATTGCATGACGAGCCGCAGCGCTTGGATACCGCAAACCTGGGCATTTGAAATGGGATAGCTTTACAAACAAAAAAGTTGTTGACATAAATATTACATGTTTTGGATCTGATGCGATAAGGAAATGTCATCGCCTCATTAAAACTGATTTAGAAACCCCTTTCTTTGATTATTCTAGCGCGTTTGACGAAATAAAACCTGACTTTTACAAATTCAAATATTATACCATATGATTGTACAAAACATTTATTAGTGCAGTTTGTTTGAACATTTATCTAAAAAAGATATTCTAAGCTTTTCTTGAAACAAATTTCGTGTCATATGTAATTATAAAGTTCATTCATTCAAGTCTAATTACAAGTAAAGGAATCAATATTTTATAGTATAATATACGTTTATTGAAGTCTTGCCAAAAGAATCAAAACTTCGTCTGTCGATGGTCTATCTCTCGACGGAGCAGTAGTTTGTTCAATTAAGCGACAGAAGCTCTCAGCAAAGCTCCTTTTGCAAACCACGGCATCCAACATTCTTCCCAGAGAGAACACATCACTTGCCGTGGTTTGGCGATGGCCAGACCTTACTTCGTGCGCCAAATATAAGTTGCTGTATTGACGGCTTTTCCGTACTGTATCAATCGGTCGGCTTTTGCCCAAGTCGATTATAGTGGGCTCGAATTGGCTTGGTTTTTCATCACTATGTTCCGTGAGTAGAACATTATTCGCTTTCATATCATTGTGCAAATATCCTTTGCCATGAATAAAATACAGGGTAGTGCAAATATCTTTGAATACTAAAATTGTACTGTTTTGTTCAACAGTTTCTTTTGAGCGGCCTTTTGAAGAGTCAGGTTTTCATTTTCGTTACCGTGAAATTGAAGTATGATGGAATATGGTTCCGATGTGGAACACACACCAAAAAGTAGTGGGAGGCCTGGATGGTCCCCAAGTTTGTTAATGACTCTGGCCTCATGTAGCGCTTCTCGCCTGCATCGTTGCTTGTCCGCTTCGTTGTTACCGCATGTTTTAATTTCTTTCACAACCACCTTGATTCCTTGTTTATTTCACGTAACTGTATACCAGAGATGGCCTTCGCACATTTGCTTGTAGTCCCGGTTGTAGTTGCTGAATCTTTCTTTCCGTTGACTTCATGATTTGAGGGCAAGACTAATTTCAGCCAAGGGTCACTCTGTTGGCGACATTGCTGATTATTATTTTCCCTCTGCTTACAGTCTTTTTTAGTTCTCTTCGCAACAGTTCTTGATTAGGTTCAGGATTGCTAGCAGGTAGAGCTATGACATCTGTTTCGGCTATTGTTTGATTTGGCTGTACTGTAACATTCTGGCATTTAGCGACGGGCTCTGAATTACATGTATGAATCTCACCTACATGTATTTCTGTATCTTTGCCATCCTCTTTGGGAACTGATTCCAGGGGAGACCCTTCAATGTCTCTCCACATTTTATTTCTTCTGCGTTCTTCTATTTTCTTCTCTCTTATCTAATTTTTTCGGACATAATTAATGCACATTGTAACATACATAAAGTAAGCTCAATGCATACTGCATACTACGCCAGTGGCAAGAACATGAGGCGAGGCTATGATTTTTGCTGCGAAGCCGTAAGGCGAGCAGCAACACTAATCTTGACGGTTTCCCTGTGTTATGTTGTGTTATGTCCCTGTGTGCTAGATGCCAGCAAAAATCTCGATTTGTGTTTGTCCTGCCGGATTTTTCGGTGTGTGGTCGGCGCAACTTCGACAATGCTCGGACAGCAGTATGTTCTGAGCATGCAGTACATGTGTCCAGCGGGGTTCATCATAAATTCCTACGTATGTTAGTTGTTCAGACTCGATCAATAGTAGACGATTTTGGAAGTTCGTTGTTGTTTGGTCCGAGGTATTCGCCGTGTAATTATGTCAAGGTCAAACTTATTTATTGCTGGAAGCATTCATCAAGGCCACGAACGCTTAATAGTGACATTTCACGGGGAAGACAATGTTCTTTTATGAGTTTTTCAGCCCTGTTATTTGCTCAGAATTTACCAATCGAACAATGGACCGCCGGCCGCCATGCATGGCAGATCAGATCCTTGTCGAAGGAGATCGACTTCATTATCTGGATGTTCTTCGAAGTAGATCCATCCCTGACACAGAGTTGTTGTCCCTAAACTATCAGCACATTATCAGTGGCATATTGGTCTTTGAAGACTAACAGTAATCCCGGGAGTAATGTAATTTTGGTATTTGGGGCTATTACGGCACAAGCACATGATTGCGATGATTCGCTTATTTGGGCAGAATAACAAACAAATAATAATGCATTTACTTCTCGCAGCACTTCGCTTGCTTAAAGCAATGACTAGTATATCCTGTTACCCGTATCAGATAACCGGATGAAGGGAAGACGAAAATGGATCAATTGTTGGAATATTAATGCACGGCAGGAGGACATTTTTTATAGGATAATTTCCAAAAAAAACCTGGACTAAACATAATTTTTTTCTTAACAAAATTAGGTTCCCAAGATTTAACAATCATTATATAAAGCTTCAGCTGCTTTTAGAATTAACTTATTTTTTTTCCCGTGACGTCAGAGTTTCATGAGTAGCCTCCTTTGCAGACGTTCTTAGTGTCGTCACGCAACGCTTCCTGACACTAAGAACGTCTGCAAAGGAGGCTATTTAATGAGCGGCCCACTGATTTATTCAAAACGCCAAAATAAAGTATCATATTGCAGTTGCTGTTGTTGCCAGTCAGAGTTACAAACAATGGCCACACTTTTGTCAAAGTGTCCTTGGTGCAATCAAACATTTAAAACTATTTACACGCTTAAAGGACAACTGAGGTCTAAAATTGAACGATTTTGAAGGCAAAGTACATCAATTACTAAACTCGAAAATGCACATTTTAGAGCGAATTACGAATCTATGTTCGCGAATTTCCATGTTAAACTTACTCAGATCGACTACCTGGTGGCCGCCATCTTGCACTTTTATCGCGGGCTCAGAAAAATAGGGTCATGACGTCACAACGTCAAGCTCGCAGCGTTCTCGGCGTCGTTCTCTGCCATGTTGTTTATACATGCAGACCGAAAGATATACACTGCTTAAATGTCTTCAGAACCTAGTTCAGACTCGGAACAACGATCATCAGGTTCATCCTCAGGCAGTGATGATGATTTTGGGGCGGAATTCAGGGACCAGAGCGAGGAGTTTACGATTCTACCGTATCAGTTCGAGCCACAGCGTGAGTTATCTAGTCCTACTCCTGCCAGTCCTGGTAGTAGTGCCAGTGACAACGAAATTGAAGGAGTAGAGGAAGAACAGGAAGATTTAAGTCGACTGGCCAATTCAGATTGGTATGTATATTATAAGTCACGTTTTAGAATGTTTATGAAGAGCGTACAGTGCAGTAAGAACTTACACATGTAACTTAATGGTGGTTCATAAATATTTGTTTTTGAAATTGTTCAGTGCTACATGTACACACCAGAAAGGCAGAAATGTCATGTATATTTGCTATAAACTTATAAGGTATGCCGTGCATGTATGCTACAGTGCGAATCGAAAAACCGTGGGCACCCAAGAAGTTCAAGAAGTTCGACTGATTTGTAGTCAGATAATTAAACTTCTTGTAGTTAGACAGTCGTTTCTGATTGTTCAACAAATGTATACAATAAACGATTTCTGAATGCACCGGTGTATGTAGTGTAGTGACTGTATTTTTACTTTTTCATTCATTATTGTTTTACTGATTTTCCCTAATTCTACTGTATATTTTTATATTGTTTTCATGCATGATATATGTTGTATCTTAGGTGTCAGTGTGGTAGTTGCCAGGTTATGGATAGAATTGAGGAATGTATTTGCTGCCAAGAGATAGAGGCAACAGTTACAACTTGTCAAAGTGTTGTCAACGACGGTGAAATGTACACCAATCAGCCTATACCACCATGCATCACACAGCATCCAGGATTCCAAGCTGTCTGTACAAATAAGTGGGTTCTACGTACAGCCTGGTTTCAATATAAACAACAGTATAAGGATGCTTATAAAGGACCTGAACATAAGCAGTATCGTCACATAGCTTACCGTCAACTGGCCAGATGGTGTTGGGGATTTCTAGGTAAAGATGTCCGTGTTATCCTTCCTTCTTGTGCAGTTATGTGTATAAGAGCTCACTTCCCTCCCCCAGGACTTGAGGAAGATTTCAATTTTGAGGGATTTCATTTTGCTGATGAGTAAATTGCCCCTTCATCTGTTGTTACAGTTTCCATTCAATGTACTGTATTATTTAAAAATATAAGTTGATTACTAGTTTTTATTTCATCTTTGTATATAAATGAAGTAAGTCAAAAAATGCATCAGGGAATAAAACAATTCAAAGCAATTAAAAACATTACCCTCTTGTTATATTTATTATTGTGAAAGCTCATTTATAATTTTTTTTGTAACTCAGAACTTCTGTTCAAATTATATCACTAACAATCAGTAATATAATAGCAATCTTGAATTACTACAAATTACTACTACTTCAGTGTTTATTATTCACAAATACCGACGAGAACAAGTCTGATTGTCAAGGACAGCGGTCATCGCTTAACAACTCGAAACTGGAGTATTGATTGGTCAAATAATTAATGCAAAAGGCAGACATAGACAATAACTTTTCTTTGGTACACAAATTCAAAAGAAAATATTCGAGTGCCTGGTCTATGAAATGTTGTACAGAAAGGAACTGTCACCTCCCCTGAAAGCAAAACGATTCGTATAACAATACCGCCATCGAAGCGTTGAATTCTTATGCTAATACCTTGTAAAAAGATATCTTGTTACTTCATTTTGAGAATGATGTCAGTGACATCGAAATGTCAATTAAATTTTGTGATATTATTCATTGTTAACACAATTGCAAAATCGACCATTATTAATAAATTACTGTTGCAAGTGCTATTCCTGCTGCCCCGGTGCACGTATAAAACTGTCAATGCAGTACATGTACCTTCATTTTATACTTCTGAATTCTTGCCAATAATGCATTTTTAAGGCAAAATATTTATTTTTTACATGACATGTTTTGGCATTGCTAAGTACAAACACTAAAACCGTGCAATGTTTTGCACTAAACAGCACTAATTAAACAATAGAAAACAATAGAAATGTCACTATTTAGAACTAAATAGTACTATTTTAGCCTGAATAACAGTGGCTGATATTCAGGCTAGTACTATTTATGTTGCACGGTTTAGAGAACAAACACTTAAACCGTGCAACTACATTGAATTAATAATACTATTTAGTACTAAATAGTGATATTTCTTTTAAATTAAAGATATACTTTTGTCTCTGACTTTAGCTTTTTTATTCAGACGTTTCGACTGTAAATCAACAGTCTTCATCAGTTGGATAGTAAGAAACTGCGCGCGGATATATTTCAAAAAATACTACGAGAGCGCGTGCTCGTGCCAGTGATATTTCTATTGTTTTCTATTGTTTAATTAGTGCTATTTAGTACTATTTAGTATAAAATGTTGCACAGTTTAATTGTTTGTACTCGAAGTGTTTGATAATACTATCATGGCTGAGAGCCAATCAGATTGTGAGATTACACTCAATTGTTGTCAGTAATTAAAAGTATAATAGTATTACACCTGTTTTCATAAACGTTGTCCAAATAGAAAATAGTTGTTTGTTTGTTTGTTGTTTAGGAATTAATTATCATATCATTACGGCATATAACAATAGCAGAGTATTCGAGCATGACAAGTTTTCAATCAGTGAGTTCTAGAGGTAAACAAAGCTCTCTGCACAATGGCCTGGCTGACAATTCAAGGTTCAAGTTGTATATTTAATATATGATAATTAATTCCTAAACAACAAACAAACAAACAACTATTTTCTATTTGGACAACGTTTATGAAAACAGGTGTATATTGGTCAAAGCTAAAACGAAAAAGATGTTTTATCACACCATGTGATAAAATCAAACATTTCATTTATTTATAAATAATTATTTCTAATTATCTGT
This sequence comes from Actinostola sp. cb2023, assembly GCA_033675265.1. Lineage (NCBI taxonomy): Eukaryota > Metazoa > Cnidaria > Anthozoa > Actiniaria > Actinostolidae > Actinostola > Actinostola sp. cb2023. The sequence goes on along the minus strand of JAUJYZ010000412.1, from coordinate 840,946 downwards.
TGAATCTGGAACGATGTCTTTCTATAAGTTCTTGCTTGTCAGGTGCTGGTTTAGTAGCAATGTTGTCAGGCAAGTCAACTTGAATTGGTAGTGCAGCAGCGGTTCCATCTTGACATGTTTCCAAAATCCTCTTCTGCATTTCCGGCAAGAAGGCATATGTTTTCTTTTCCATGATAGGCTTTGCAACCCAGCGTTTGTGCATTTTTGGAAAGCACTTTCTGTATCTTGCCTCCCCAATGCTATCTCCTTTCTTAATAACAGCCTGAGCTCTCCCAGAATTTTCATTGTTGTCAATGGCAGCAAGCTGAGTTCTTGCAACCATGCCTTTGTACGAAAAGTGCTCTCGCTTAGGGAGGTACTTCAGCATCATGGAGTGATACACTTCTAGCGCCCCTGTGTGACAGAAGTCAGTCAGCTTGGCCAGGTCTTTCAACAATTTGGGTTGATTAACAACTTCCTCTAGAGCCACAAATGCTGGAGTTCCTGGTTTTAGCCATGCCGTTCTCCTCATCTCTGTATGGGTAAGGACAGGATGACTGCACTGATGGAATAACACTGCATGTGTCCAGGAATGCTTATTAGTGACATGGTCTAGCAACGAAACCCACTTCTCCCTAAGAAGTTGAGCATTCCCCTCACATGTTGCTGAACACCACCAGAGATGGTTAGATACAGACTGAATCCAAGGTGCAAGATCTTGACATTGCTTTAGCTTGGCCTTATTGTTGAGCTTCTTCACTATCGATTTTGACAGGTGCCATACATCGTACTGGTGGTTGATGTTGCTTTGGTTTTTATTCATGGTACTGCTTATTGAAATGTGCCGGTCGGTAGTTATGGTACCAATTGTGACTCCATCATCCTCCAGACTGTTAAGGCACCGCTCAAATCCTTCCTTTTCCATGGCATTGGACGATGTCACTTCACTAACCTGCACAACACTGAAGGTAGCAATTTTACCCGTCTCACTGTCCATTAGAGTATAAGTGCCATATTTTGCATTGTGACCTGGACTGTCACAACGCCCATCTCCATTTAAACACAGCCTTGGTGTGTTTTTTAAAACCTCAACCATCTCTCGACTTTCTTGCTCCCACTTCTCATTTATGATTGGAAACAGGTAACGATCTTGGATACTATAAAATACCCTTTCACTGAACAATTTTAAATTGAAACAAGAAGCAAAGTTTTGAATTGAACTAAAAGTGTTCCCTGTAAAAAGGATTGAGGAGGAGATTAATAGATTCCCCACAGATGTATGGTTGAGCATTGGTTGAGAGTTCCATACACGTTCATGGTCTTTCAAACAGGTTGTTTTAACAGATAGAAGGCTTCCAGTGTAAGAATATTCACAATTGATGACGCTCTGGCCACAGGTCATACACAACTTGAACAACTGGACTAAACAGGAACCAAACACCACATACTTTGGTTCATCAACATATTTTTCAAATATATTTTCTGATTCAGGATCTGTGTCAGTGGTTGAATGGTGATCTTGGGGAACGGTATAGTCATCATCATCATCATCATCATCATCATCATCATGCTTATCATACTCGGGGTCACAATGTTCACTATCAATATCATGAATGGCTTCAAGGGCTTGAGTTTCACTTTTACCATGTGGAGAAGGACTTCCTACATGTAGCATCTGTTGTGCAGCATACGAGTGATCATGTTTGATGAGCCACAAAATCTGCTGTGGGTCCTCGGGTTGAACACAATCAGCTGTGCTTTTTGGTAGCTCGTCTGCTCCTTCTAAAACCATATCAGTTTGAGTAGAAGCATTGGCTGTAACAACACATTTCACGTTATGATCAAGGCAACATTGGGTACCAAATTCCCTTGTGGATGTCACAGTGTCATCCATTTCAGGACCAGATACACATTCAACTTGATAACCAGCATCATCATTCAAGTTAATACCACTAGTGCTAGGGGTGAGCAGGTCTTCTAGTGCCTATGAATAATACAAATTCCATATATATAAGTGTTTCCTCAGATTTTACAAAAGAAAAATCACCTTAGTTGCACTAATACATGTAAGTAGTACATAGCACAAATAAAACAATAGAAAACAACAGAAATGCCCCTATTTAGACTTTTAGTACTAAATAATAATATTTATGGTGCATGGAATTAGTGTCCTAAACAATGGGATAGAAAATAAATACGGATATAGAAACAAATAACAATGACATAAGAAGAGAACGTCAGAACCATACTTAGCTAATTCTACCCAAATAACTACATTACAAACAAAGAAACAACAAAGAAATCATCGGTAAGAAATTTTTTGTTAAGAAATACATTTTAAACTATAAAGCTCAGCGATAACGTGTTTTAAAAAGACGACGTTTCGACGCATGATTTCGACGTACCAAGTAAACAACGTCATCAAGTCAAACTAATCTAGTAAAGTGATTGGATTTAAAATTAATTATTGTATTTATATTATGGTATTACGATTATATTATCGTGTTTTTAAATATTCCTATATAAGAATCATAAACTTGCAATCAGCATGCTCTGCATGGCAAGTATTTGTAAGTAAAAGCTTCATTTTACTGCACTATATTAAGACTAACTTACTTGTCTTTGGTGTTTTCGTTGCGTGCGATTTTCTGTCGAGGATCTTCGTTTTGATGGTCGGTTGGACGTCGTGAAATTAAAGATACTTGGGACAGCATCAGGTTTTAAACGTTTCCTGCTCTTTTTTGCCATTAACTGCGCCATCAAGTCCACCTCAAAGCAATCATTTTCAAAATGATCGCTGCATACATAGCAGTTCTCCAAAGGTGGAAGGTTCACTCTTCTTAGGCGAGAAATCCAGGCTTTTCGAAGCTTAGAATTCTTTGGGATTTTGTGATAACTCACCCCCTCGGTTTTGGCTGAATGATTGGTGCATTCTGGCGCACAGCAATGCACCATTTTACAAAGAAATCGAGAAGTTTGCCAAGAGTAGTGGTCAACAACTTACAGAGCACATGGAGAAGCTTGACGTTGTGACGTCACACGCATTCCGCTGAGATAATCGCTGGCTCACAACATGGCGGCTACCAGGTAGTCGATCTGAGTAAGTTTAACATGGAAATTCGCGAACATAGATTCGTAATTCGCTCTAAAATGTGCATTTTCGAGTTTAGTAATTGATGTACTTTGCCTTCAAAATCGTTCAATTTTAGACCTCAGTTGTCCTTTAAAAAGCATGTAATTAAAAAACACGGTGAATTTCAAGAAAGCACAATAACACCAGTCTTTATAGACTTGGCTGGAAAAGCTGCAGCATTACCCCTGCCACGGAAAATACAGGACAGCAAACACGAGGACTATTGCACGTGGCTTGGTGGCCTCACCGAGAGGATTATCTCGACCTATCATCCAAATTTACCAGGTATGTAGATCACTTTAATCGGCAATTTATCATTCATGCAAATTTATAGCGGATTTAAAAATAACTGCACCAATTTTATGTGATAAATCCAGTTTAAAAAACTCGGAGCTAAACAAAGTGTCTATGAAAATGGCCGGCAGCCGGAAAAGGTCTCGTTTTACTCAAATTGCTGACAGTCTGTATATATTACAATATGGCGTCCAGTCACGCTTTGAGGAACCTTACGGTCTTTCTCATTTTCTACATCATTTTCAAGCCTTTCGAAATCCACAAGGCAACGAGCGGCGAGATAAACGTCCCTGTGGACAACCTGTGCAATTTCTACGTTGGAAACTGTGCTGCAACTTGTAATTTTAAAACACTTCATACTGATGTCGTGACTCGATCCCACAACAAGATCCCTATTCCAGCTTCAGCTTCAAACAAGATTACTTCGCTTTTAAATGTTGTGAAACCTGCTCTATTGGCAGAATTGAGCATCTCCCTGTATCTACTTTCATATGGAGATGTCTTATCGAATCCTGGCCCAAGTACTAGGGGAATTTTGAAGTCGTAATGCAGAATCTGTGAAAGAACTATCGCTCGTAATCACCGAACCATGATATGCAAATCTTGTGACTCCAGTCTTCATTTTAAATGCGCTGGATTATCCGTCAAGGAATATTGCTATTTACATTCAAGTGGCAATCCCTCTTGGATGTGTAATGGATGCCTTCTTGATGTCCTTCCTGGAGAACTGGCTGTCGACCTTGCTTCGCCGAACAACCTCGACCGTTCGTTCAACAGCACTACAATAACATCCACATCGCCCTCTCCGCCTCCACGTCATTCTACGCCATCAACCTTGCCTATACTTATCACTTCAACTCCATCATCATCTACACCACCGAATAACCAATGTCCACACGGCTGCAAGTCGACGTCTAAATCATTGACGAATCCTCTCCGAATTATGTCAGTAAACTGTCGTAGTTTAAGAAGTACCAACAAACGTGTTGAGTTTTCAACTCTCATTGAAACCGAGAATCCTGACATCGTATTTGACTGCGAGTCACACCTTGACAATACAATGTGTAATGGAGAAATCTTCCCATCATCTTATGAAATTTTTCGTAAAGACCGTGTACTTGGTGCTGGTGGCGTATTTATTGCAGTTCACGAGCGTTATATAGCCGCTGATTTACCTGATCTAGTCTCTGACTGCGAAGCTGTATGGGCAAAACTTCACATTCAAAACTCCAATCCGTTGTACCTTTGTTCCTTCTACAGACCACCTAACAATGACACAGCTCCTCTGCATGCCCTGGATGAATCGTTACAGAAATTATCTGTCTGCAGTAATGGGGCACCAAACCTTCTCCTAGCTGGTGACGTCAACCTGCCTGACATCGACTGGGTTCATGATAGTTTAAAGTCAACTCGTGTTTATACTACTGAAGTCAGCTATAAAATGCTAGATGTTGCTAGAGATAATTACATTTCGCAAGTTAATTTACATCCTACTAGAGAAAGGAACATACTGGATCTACTATTTGTTACATCCTCTGACTTAGTTACAAACATTCGTACTGGTCCTGGTATGAGTGACCATGATATTGTCCTTGCTGATATTGATATCAAGGCTAAAATTAACAAGAAATCAGCAAGAATTGTATCCTTATATGGTAAAGCCAACTGGACTAGTTTGAAAGATGATTTGAACTTGTATCAACAAGAATTCTTTGTCTCAAATCCTCACGAAAGATCTGCAGTAGTTAATTGGAAATCACTAAAGGATGCTGTTACACAGGCCACTAAAGATCATATTCCACAAAAGAAAATTAGCGGACGATGGGATTTACCCTATCTGTCGAGAGAGCTGAAGCGCAAGATCAGGAAAAAGTGTCGTCGATACAAGAAGGCCAAGTCATCTGGAAAAGCTGAAGACTGGAAGAATTTCAAGGATTTGCGTAGAACTATTAAAAAAGATCTTCAATTAGCTCATGACAGCTATATTAAAGAAATCCTCAACACCTCTACATTATATGAGAAACCAAAACGCTTCTGGTCCTATATCAAAGGCCTAAAGAAAGATAAAACTGGTGTATCCCAACTGAAATACAATGGTTTATCAGCGACTGACAGCAAGTCAAAAGCAGAATTCCTCAGTAATCAATACCAGCAAGTGTTCACTAAAGAAGATCTTAACACTTTACCAAATTTGCCGACCAGTAATATCCCCGTCATGGAAGATATTGTCATAACCACAGCAGGTGTCCATAAGTTACTCTCTAGCCTGAATACACGTAAGGCAGTTGGTCCTGACCTGATATCTACAAGAGTCCTAAAGGAAGCTGTAAGTGAGCTGGCTCCTGTTCTTGCTTTTATATTTAATCAATCATATAAAAGTGCTGTTTTACCACCTGACTGGCTGTCAGCAAACATTGCCCCTATTTTCAAGAAAGGAACATGTTCCGATCCAGCAAATTATCGACCTGTTTCCCTTACAAGTATTTCTTGTAAGATCATGGAACATGTGGTGTATAGCCAAATTATGGGTCATCTTGACCGTAACAACATACTTGTTCACTATCAACATGGCTTTCGCCCAGGCCACTCTTGTGAATCCCAACTAATCAATGCCATCGATAACATTGTTCGAGCAATGAAAGAAAGAGAACAAATAGACCTCCTAATATTAGACTTTGCAAAAGCTTTTGACACCGTACCACACGAACGTCTACTCATGAAGCTTAAACATTATGGATTATCACACCAACTACAGCAATGGATTAGAACATGGCTAACTACACGTTATCAAAAAGTGATTGTGGATGGGGAGTGCTCTGAACCTGTACAAGTATGCTCAGGGGTACCCCAAGGGACCGTGTTAGGCCCCTTGATGTTCCTACTATACGTCAACGATATCGGAAATGGAACATCCTCTAATATCAAATTATTCGCTGACGACTGTCTACTTTTTCGACCAGCTGCTTCAATACAGGATGCACATGCATTGCAGGATGATCTGGATCTCTTAGTGAAATGGTCGAACACCTGGCAAATGTCATTTAATTCATCTAAATGTTATATCCTACGAATCTGCAGTGGAGCACAATTACAATATCTCTGGGTCAATGTCGAAACCAGTGACTGACCATCCGTACTTAGGTGTGCACTTATCAAGCAACTTGAGCTGGAATATACACATTGACGTGATAACTACAAAAGCAACAAACCAATTAAATTTCCTCAGACGCAACCTAAGCAAGTGCTCCTCAGATGTTAAATCAATAGCGTATACCTCACTTGTTAGACCACACCTAGAGTATGCCTCTGCAGTTTGGGATCCACATACTAAGAACAACATTTTGCAAATTGAAGCCGTACAACGCAGAGCTGCCCGCTTTGCTTTAAATTGTTACGACAGATATAACACCAGTGTAACTGGTCTTATTAAGCAGCTTGGATGGGATAGCCTGGAAACTATAAGAACTGCCAACCGGTTGAATGTATTTTACAAGGCAGTTAATAATCAGATAGCCATCCCACTGCCAAATGATCTCCAACGGCCAATCAAGATCACCAGGAATCAACACTCTAAGTCGTTTATCCAGATGTCAACTGGCCCCAATTACTACATTAACAGTTTTTTCCCAAGAACAGTAAAAAACTGGAATTCCCTTCCGGAAGAGATCATACAGGCTCCTTCCGCAGAGAAATTTAGGACGTTAGTACTAGATCATTTGAGAATGGACTGAATCGATTAATTGACTATTGTAAATTTGTATCTTATCGACTTATTAATTTATTGACTACTATTATTGACTTTATTGACTACTATTATTTTTTACGCATTTATACATAATTCTTATTAATTGACTATTGTAAATTTGTATTATATTGACTTATTAATCTATTGACTACTATATTTTATTGACTACTATAATTTTTATTATTCATTTTGATATTTATTTATTTATATTATTTATATATTTTTGTTAGCATCCTTGCGATACTCATGGTTTTAAGGATAATAAAGATAGATGTAGATGAGTCTGATTTTGTCTTCAAAATAAATCTTAAACCATTCTATTAATGTTTTTGTGCGTAAGTTCCATGTTATAATGAAGATATGTTTCTTCTACGTAAATGATTTAATATATACATCCAAGCTTTCGCGTCCATGGCAACGCGCTTCAGTCATATGCGATCACCATCTGACTGCCAGCAATGAACTGATAACTTATCCAAATCACTCAGACTGCTGCCGGCCATCTTTCCTCTTTTGCTGAATGCGAAAGTTTTTTCGACTTTTACTTTTGGACGCATGCCTGAATAACTTGCAGTTACTGTAAGCTGTTACAAAATTAAATTCTTAACTTACTGCAGTTGAACCTCCAACTGCAACCACTCTCGTAAGTGAGTACCTCTCTGCACAAGCGACCAGTTTTCCAAAATACCAAAACTTTCCAATTTAATAAGTCAAATCACTATAAATGTAGTTGGAACCTCTTGTAAGCAACCAAATGGCTTATCATTTTGGGTGGTCGCTTACAGGAGGTTCAATAGTTGTATTTAGGGAAATCAAAAACAGCTAAAATGTGAATTCTTCGTCAAATATTGAGCAATAAAATTAGCCAACATAATGAAAGCTAAAACGAGGAGTGAATATATTTTAATCGATGTTAAACCACCATTGGCTCGGATTTAAAAGTTTTCCATACAATGTAGTTGGATTCGACCTTATATGTGGCAAACTAAATTATGACTGTCAATCATAAGGAGACGAAACACTGCACCAAAATTCTGACACAATGGATACAGTATGGAATCAACATTCAACTGATGGATCAGGGGCGGATCCAAGGGGGGGCATGGGGGACTAGTGCCCCCCCTACACCATTTGATGCCCAGAATGGATGGAAATTGTTTTTTCGAGCTTCTAGATTTCAAAATATTCTGGGGGGACATGCCCCCTCATCCCCCAAAAAGAAGGGTACGGCCCCTTAGTGGTGCACCCCCCTTTCAAAATCTCTAGATCCACCCCTGTGGATGTAACATGATTTAAAACATTGGACAACTCTTCTACTGAATTTTGTTCAAATGTTACAAGCTTAAAAAAATAAATCAAACCTTAGGGCATGAAAGAGGGGTTGAGTAAAATTTAGGAGGATTACACTCAATTGCAGAAACGTTGTAGTATACATTTATACAAATATACAGATATCTAATGAGATGCAAAATGTTAAACATGCTAAAATACAACTGTTTAAGTACAAAATGGTGCTGAAAACTATTGTGTTGTCCTTGTTGGATACGATACTAATCTAAAATTGATGATTCTGATATATTAGAAGACAATACGCGATGTTTCGCACTTTGTATCTCATTAGATATCTTGTATCTCATTAGATATTTGTATAAATGTATACTACAACCTTTCTGCAATTGAGTGTATCTTAAATTTATCCAAATAAAATAAAAGCCACCTACAATTTTTAAATTCAGGAATGGATGTTTCATGTTGTCATTTTGAATCTTTATTTAAATACCTTATTACACACTTTTTAGTGATGCCTTTCCTTCTACATTCAGGAAAATGGGTACGAATAGATTCACAGCAAGTATTAAAAATCTACTTTGAGCACATCCTCTGGAAATTGGATGTATATGCTAACTCAGTTAGAGATATGTCTCACAAGGCACAGCCAGCATACAAAAAATGCACCCGTAAAATATCGTACAAACTATTTGATATTGAACAATTCTGGAATGCTCTTGAGGAACAATCTACTTTGCCCTTCAATGATGAGGCACTATTTGCTGGCAACCAAGAGATTGCTGACCCCACTGTGGCAATGTCTGCTGAACAAGAGATTGCCAATGCCAAGGAAAGGGCCAATAAACCTCTACAAGAAAGGCAGAGAACCTCATCAAAGTCAATGTTAATTGTTGGCCTTGGAGAGGGAAGAACCACTCGAGAAATAGAGCTAGTCTGGTGGCCAAATCTCTATAGCTTCACCAACCATGGCCGTTTTGTTATTAGAATGTATATCAAGAAATGTGAATTTTAAAATTCTACACAACATTAATTCAATGTCATGTAATCATACAAACAGTATTCATACCAACAGCATTTGTCATTTTACAGGTAGTGGGGAACAAACCTTTTGATGTAAGTGTTACTGTTGGCTATGGCAATGGCAATGCCAATATATTTGTATACACCTGTTTTCAAAAACGTTGCCCTTTTACAAAATAGTAAAATAGAAAAAAAGGAATTAAGTAGAGGTAATCATACGGTTTTGAGTTCAATTTGGAAATAATTTACACGAGTGGGTTTTTCAAAGAGTATCAAAAGTAATTTGCACTGCAGTGCAATTAATGGTAATTTGCACTGCAGTGCAAATTAATTTTCAACTGCACTGCTCTAAGCCAATCAGAATCGAGTATTTTTTTTATGTATATTATTCCTAGAGAAACACAAACATGCACTCAAGCTGAACTCTGGCTTATTGTTTCTCTAATCAACTCTTTTTTACTATTTTGTATTTTGTAAAAGGACAACGAGTAGTAGTCAAATGAGAGTTCTGGCTCAGGGCGGACGAATATTAATTAGGTGATAGGCCCGGGATGGTGCAATCAATCTAAATCATCAAAATTGTGCTGAGGTAAGACTTCGAGAGTTCGGTAGAACATACGTCAGCAATATTTTATTTTGCCAGTAAACTCGGTCCCAAATTTCAGGATGGGTGGTCTTAACGAGCTTGCCTCGGTCCCAAATCTTAGGATCTTTTTGAAACCTGGTTCCCAACTTCTGGAGAAAGATCCGGTCCTCTCTCAACATTATTTAATACATAAACTCTTAATTAGATCGCTGCGGGAATAGCAGGTGTGTTCATTGTTCTTTTGTTCCATGTTTTGACTTTTTCAAGTCACCTCTTGACATAGTAATTGCACCATCAAACCGAGCATTGTTATTCGCACGTGTCATGATCACAGTATGTGGTTATTTATATTAAACGCATTAACAACCATGAAAAATGTGAACTAACATTCAAATACAATAACATAATCATGGATACACTACCACCGTGGGTTCAAGTAATGAAAAGAGTTCAATAATCTAATGAAAAGATTATGGAAAATATGATTGAAGCTTTCAACCTGTCAGCTCAGACAAAGACTGGATTATTCTCTTGGTTGAACAACAACCCACTCCTCTCAAGAAAAGGCCTTCATCTAAAGATAAGAAGCAGTCAAAATTATACGCATGTACTAAATAAAAAATATATAAAACAATATTTAAAAAAAGACGAAAATAAATTCATTTAAAGAAAAATGGTTGTGTGTTGTATTTCCATCTTTTGTTAACCCTAATCCGTAAATGACAACATTAGCTCATGGACATTATAAAATCAAACCAGAATTATCAGAGTTTGATATGTAACTTGTAGGTATGTTATTGAACTAGATAACATTTAAAACATGTACTTAAATAAGATGATTAAGTGCTTATTGAGAAGAATAAAATAACTTGAACTGAAACAGTCTTGTGTGTCTAGTCATGTACATCACTTGCGATTGCTATGAAGCTAATACTCACATTAGTCCTGTTATAACCCCATCCTCCTCAAATTTGTGAACAACCCAAGTGTAAACATTAAAACCACCTCATAGAGGTGCATAGAATTCATCTCATTTATAAGACTTTCAAGCGGAATGAAATTCATCCCCTAAGAACATGGCGATTTCAACTAAAACAACAACATGAAACCACTGAATAACATGTGGGCTCATAAATCTAAAAATAGTTTGAGATTGGAGTTTCTACAGTTAGAACATGCCCTGGCTCTCAGTCCCTACTGTACTATTGGCTTATTCAAAATCCTATGAAAAATGCCCCGATTGCCCTGACCTAGAGCTTCAAAAATTTTAAAGTGAGTGAAATCCTATGATAAATGCCCTGATTGCCCCGACCTAGTGCTTCGAAAATGTTAAAGTGAGTGGAGAAATCCTATGAAAAATGCCCTGATTGCCCCGACCCAATGCTTTGAACATTTTAAAGTGAGTGAAATCCTATGAAAAATGATCTGATTGCCCCGACCCAATGCTTTGAACATTTTAAAGTGAGTGAATTCCTATGATAAATGCCCTGATTGCCCTGAGTTAGTATAGACTTTAAGAATTCATATATGTTGGAAATCGCTAATATCAGAAGTGTATACGCTGGCTGTTACGCTAAGCGGATTTTTTAGTCAAAATATAAAATATAAAAAAAGTACCCAAATTAAAGATCGAATATTTTATTTTATGGTGAAAAAGAAAAATATTGTACCCAATTTAAGGATCTGGAGGTTCAAAAACCATACCCTATTTGGGGGGACATACTCCTATATAACATATGTAAAATGTTCTAATATCTCATTTCTCTCACAGTCTTCGATATGGTAAGGCGATATCCTAAAGATTGTCCTATAATTGGATGCCAATCAAGAAACTTGATTCAATTATCAAATCATTTAGCAGATGTTCATTTACTCAATTCAGAAGAAAGGAAACCCTTGTTACAAATAGCTAAATTTCAAGCAAGTGATGGAAATAAATACTCACACTCATTAAACAATCAATTAGTCATCAATCAGCTTGTGACAACGATGGACGTCAGGTTTAAACACCCTACCAATATCCAAGTGTGTGGTCCGACGTTCTGTGGGAAATCGTATTGGACGGAAAACCTTTTACGACATGTCAATGATATGTTTTCAGAGAACATTGAAAAGATTGTGTATTGCTATGGGGAGTTCCAACCCCGGTTTCTCATCATGGAACGAGAAATTCCGAACCTTCAGTTCGTTCAAGATTTTCCAGAAGATATCTATTCTCTGTTTGATAAGAGGCCTGGGGTATTGGTTTTAGATGACCTTATGAATGAGAGTACTAATAAAGACTCGATGGTGAATATCATAACTAAAGGTTGTCATCACCATGGTATTTCTACAATTTTTTTGATTCAAAATCTATTCCCACCTGGAAAACATTCAAGAACCATCTCCCTTAATACTCACTACATCATTGCATTCAAACACCCGAGAGATTCGCTCGGGGTTTCTATTCTAGCAAGACAGGCTTTTCCGAAAGCAGTGAAATACGTTATGGAAAGCTATGAAGATGCAGTTTCTGAACCGTATGGTTACCTAATATTTGACCTCCACCCATCAACCCCCGAGAAGGTCCGCTTGAGAACATCGATTTTCCCAGGGGAGTGTCAAATTGCCTATCTCAAACGCATATAAACAGCTGTCATCTCCAACCATCATCATTAGATGATGTCTCGGCGGATGAGAGAGAACGTAGACTTTCTCCGAGCACTAGCTAAATCAAACCCGAAATTAAGGCGTGCTATTTTAAAGTGTTGTCATAACGAATTAATCAAAGCGATCTGTGAAGTGACATTGAACGTCTTGAAAGGTTTAGTCCCCATTAACGAGAAACAGAAGAAAAAACTCAGACGATACAAAACAGTATTACGTACCTTAGCAGATAAGACGATCTCCGTCAAGAGAAAAAGAGAGTATTTGAATCAGGAGGTCATGAGTTTAATTCAACAGAGAAATCGGATTCAAACTTCACCTCATGTCAAGTCACTTGGTAATTTAAATCAACAAATGGAAAACACCCTTACTAACACGAGTATCCCCGATGAGATAAAAGCTAATTTATACGATCAAACGCTTCAAAGATTTCTTAACATACAAGAACAAAGAGAGAATCAAGTTCCCACTGTGAAAATTCAAAGTTCAACATTGACCCCAATTAACAATGCCTCTGTTTTATCAACTGACTCATCCAGTCAACCGAGCCCACCACAACAACCACAGGGATCCCAACAACCCATATCTGATTCTGAAATAATGGAGACGATCCCCAAGAAATTTAAACAACAAGCACAAGGACTGTTAAAATGGATGAAAAAAAGTCCAGATGTGATTAGTTGGGATAAGAAGGGAGCAGTGACAGTAGAGGGTAAATCTCTGGAGGGTTCCAGTATTTCTGATCTTGTGAGTGACCAACTTAGAAAACGAAAAGGGTTTCAACCTCAGGGAAGAGATACATTTTCCGAGACTCTAGCCAAACTCAATACACCCGAGGATTTAATCAGAAACGAAGATCGGCGTAAGTTAATGGCTCTTTATAAGTCTGGGCCTCAACTACCCCCAACCACACCCGCACAAGGAGAAGTATTACTTGAACCACCCACCAAACCAAAAAAGGCGCTCAAACGAGGGAATACAAAGCAAGCTAAAACAAGAAGAGGACTAGATTGGATTTCTTATTAATTATTATGTAAACCATTGAGAGATTAAAATAAATTGAGTAAACTCATAAGTGTTTGGTTATTACTTTTATTTGATTATACAAAGTATTTGGCGATGAAACCATACACCTTTTCATCATTTAATATTTTATCGTTTGAAAACAGATTCACAACTGAGTTCATGCTCACACCACGACTTCTATGCATGAGATAAAAAATACAATATTCACCACACACGGCGCTAAATAGATTCTGCAATTCTTCACTATTATAGTTCCACACTGAGCTATTTTGATTCAAAAAATCGACAAACTGTTTATTGTAGTACATTGGAGCTCGACCATAACTATCAAAAAACTCTCCCTCATGTGGTGACTGGAAGTAGAAAGCTACCCAATGTTTGCCGGGCTTGAAAATAGGGTCAGTATTTGCGATGAAGCCACAGGGGTACTTTTCAATCTTATCAGGCAGTGTGTTTCTAGCAAAAACACCACAGAATTTTCTTGATGTGATTACATCTGTCTTAACCACCGCTTCGATCAATTCAACATCCATTCTTTAACCTGTATAATCGTAGATCACGTGTCGACCCTGATCCACTTGAATGATTGATTCAAATTCGCCGTAGATTATAAGATTGATAGCATTCACTAAGCCAGTGGTAAACTGTATCTCGAGAGAGATGTTTCCCTTCTGCTTCTGGTTTAAATGAGTTGATGAACTGCAGTGGTCTGGTGTTAAATCGAAAACTAAGAGACCATATCCATTGGAGTAATCCTCTCGTGATATATCATTTCCAACATTCTGATAGATCATCCCAGAACCCGAAAATAGAGTTTGATAGGCCTCTATGAAATTCTTTCCACCAGCCGCGGTAAGTTTGAGGTTGATGGGTTTGAAGGGAATCTGTTCTCCATCCACTGTGAGACTCACTGAGGTAGCCCCATACAATTGAAAGTTATATGTTTTTTTTTGTATAACTACCATTAAATGCTGTACTATCTACCATCCCCAGAACGACTCTTGTTGGTATGTTCCCGTTAAACAAATCGCTTTTGTGTATCGAGGGGTTACCACTTGGAATTGTAAATGCTTTACATTCGGTGCGTCGAATGGGGTACTTAGCAGTGTTTCCTTTTTGCAGTTCACGGGCGTGCTCTAGTTTAATCACAGGGCTGACTTTCACTTGGCGGACTTTCAGCACTGCACTTTGTATAGCAACTTTATAATTTGGTGCTGCCTCCCCCGACATTAGGCAGAATGCACTGTTGTTTGGGGTTAATTTCACCGTGATATTCACATGATTCAAGAGTAGGCGCTCACTGTAGAACAGATCACAGTAGATGGGACCAAAGAGATCTACTAAAGCACTCTCTTTAATGAAGCTATAGCGACTTTTCAGCCCTAAATTTGCATCTGCATTTGTAAGTGTTGGGTCAGTGGAGTCCAAATTTCCAGCCGTGTCCTTATAAAATAACCCCGCTGTCAACTGTGATTTCTTCGCAGCTGGGCCGAAATTCAAAATAGTCTCGTAGTAGCTTCTATAGCTGTAGGTCCCTGTAGATTGAGTTACTTGCACACCGTTTAGAAACACATCTACTTGTTTGAAGAGACTTTGTAGTAAGTTGTTCACTGGAGCAGTCTTTTCTCCATCGCCAAAGTCTGTACCATTAGCTTTAGTCACTTTCACTTTAACCACTAACATTGTTTTAGAAAGATCAACATAATCTTCCGTGCCAATAATGTTAAACTCTATGGGCGCTGAAGCGTTGATAGAAGAGACAGGTTGGTGATCAATCCATTGTCCTTTCTGTATGACAATCTGAGTGGGTGGTATTGTAAATAAATCTAACTCACTCTTAGAGCATGGTGTAGAGTTGGGGTGTACTGAAGTCATTTCTAATCCAATATATCTCCTTCACTTAGTTTAGCTCTTTTCCCTTTGCCTGTCTTTCTTGAAGTGAGTTGATTTTTAAGAGATTTCCTTTTTATGAGGGTTTTCTTTCTACGTTTTGCTCCACTTCCTGTTTGCGAGTTTATTCGAGTGAGTGCTTTCCTTTTGAGTTGACCTGCTGCTGCTTTGAGCTGAGTTTTTGCTGATGTTGCTAGATTATCACCAGCCATAACATCTCGTGCTATATTCATTCCTGTGGTCAGAGCTGTTTTTCCAATCGTTTTTGCACCTCTTTGCATGAGCGGCATTGCTGATCGAGCGAGAGATTTGAAAAAGGACCCTAGGCCGTACCCTTTTTGAAACCGCCCACCGTGAAACACTGGAAAATGTCCACCTTGTTGGTTGCTAGTTTTCGGCATTCTTTAAGTGAAATAGGGTGATTGACGAAGTCGAAAGCTTAACGTTATCACTACACGCCCACGTTCAAATGGTATTTTTCTACCAGTGTCGTCTGTTATAAGGACTTCCACAGTCTCAAATTCTTTCATGGCTATTGGGACATATTGAGGATTACCGTAGTTGATGGTTACTATTTCACCGTCCTTGCCTTGTGCTGAGACAATGCGTAGCAGAGGGGCTCGAACGTCACCCACGATTTGACTATCTACTATATTCAGGTAGATATAGAGAGATTGAAGGCTAATATCCAGATCACTGACGAAGGGTGCTGTGGTTGTCTTGGTTATGATGATGTTGCTGCCAAACCCCAAAATCACTCCCAAGTCGTTTTCAAAACTAAGCTTCTTCCCTGTGTCTAGTGTTATTGTGACTTTTTGAGATCGAGTATCGAACTTGAAGGAAATACCCGTTGCTCCATCATTCGTTATCTCAGTCGTTAGAGCGGTAATCACATCCGTCACAGATGTGTAATATCCTACTGGAATCAATCTGACTGTCCACACGTCATTATCATCGTCGTAGAAGAACCTCCGATTTTCATTTCTAATGTTAAACCATGTGTGAGGAAAAGTAATAGAAGCAAGTCCTACATCCCAAGTCCCAATTAAATTCACATGCTCTGGTAGTTTGACTTTAAAATCAGTTAGAGTGTTATCAGGGTAGACTAATAGAGAGCTGTTACTCGGGAGTGTCATATAAAACTGACGTTGTGTTCCCATTGTGAGGTAAAGTGGAAATAAACCACACTACACAAATCACTGCTTATTATACTTTATTCAATTCACCACAGTTGATTACATTTCTATAACAATCATTTTTCAATGTCATTTTGTAAGACCCAGCTGTTGTACTTATTAGGGTATCCTAACCATTTCACAAAATATTCCATCTTTTAACCACGTTTGCGTTTTTTCAATATTTTTTCTACTCCATATGTATCATCACTCTTCACCACCCTCTGTAACTCATTTTCATAAAAAGTCCCCTCCAACTCATCACCGTCATATTCTTTCAATTTATATACTCGGGGGTTTCTTGGTAATCGTTTTGATACGGTGAAAATCTCCTCATTCCATGATTGTAGATAACCTTTATCAAATAATCGTTTTGATTTTGATATTCGAACAGAATCTCCGATTTGAAATTTATAGCCCTTACGAGGCGGTTCTTTTTCATATAGAGTACTGTATACCAAACTTCCTTCTCGTTGCTTTTGTTCACGAGGCTTGGTTTTGTTTTAATTGATCGATGGTAAGTATTGTTATACGAGTTCATAAGTTCAGGTAGAACATCTACATACTTCAAAGTGTTTTTCCATGTAAAGTACTTCCACATTTTATTTTTGAGAGTTCTATTAAATCGCTCCACTACACTAGCTTTCGTTTCATTAAACGTGTGAAAAAAACCTATATTCTGTTCTTTCAGATATGATTGAAACAATCGATTGGTAAATTCTGTACCCTGATCAGTCTGAACTTTAAGTGGTTTTCGATCTGATTTCAATATTGTTTTAAACGCTTCTACTAGCGAAGATCCAGTCTTATCTTTGAGAGGAATTGGAAAGGCGAACTTTGATAGAATATCAATTACTGTCAGAATATACTTGAATCCACTATTGTATTTTTTGATTGACTGCACATCAACTAAGTCCATTTGCCATAGTTGATCTTTTGAACCAACAATCACTTTATTTCTAGGAAATTTCTTCCTCGCTGGTCTGTGTAGAGTATAAGTTCTTTGAGATCTAAGCCATTGTTCTACTTGGTTTCTTGTTATTTTCTTATTTTTCTTTTTAGCAACACGAAGTAAAGCAGCAACACCGCCGAGACTTCCTCCTTGGTTTAGGTCGTAGTACAGACTTGTTAGGAGTTTGTTTAGTTTCTCCACCATCTATATGTGAATTCTGAATGATAACTTTTCCTCCACAACACGCTAGTACTACTCGAACTCTTTGAAATATATCCTTAAAGGAGAAGTTTGGAACAGAACTCAAACACCCACAACCCATGTCTTTATCCCTTGAAATCAAGCACTATACTAATTTCACACATGCAGAAACACAGCTTTTATTTATTTAAGTTGTCATACATGTTACAAATCTATCGAAATATTCCAATGGCCATTCACTATTGTTCTGCATGATGTCACACATGGTGATGACAGTATCAACTATTGTTTGTTCTATGAATCCTGATGGGAACATCATATCCATCCATATTGAGCAGGTAGTATAAGCAGACATGGAGGGGAGATTCAATACAAAGTCTCTCCACTCTTGGGTCATTGGTATGTCTGCAAGCTTGATGAACTGGCCGCATAGATCAATCAGCATATCTACATCAACCTCTTGCTTGACATCGTCATAGTGATCGTTAAATATCTCATATTCAGTTCTGATGCAACATTCGTGGTCTCGTTGACTGGGACGATCCATTTCACATCCCTCACAGTGAAACTTCTTGTAAACGTTTCTCTGGCAGATTTCTGCATATAGATACGTCAGTACTTGGCGGACTTTAACGCGCCCTACTTGTTCTACCTCATCACTGACAATCATCACCACTGCACCGTCTACAAGTGAAATACTCTGAGCTATCATCGACATCGTGTTCCTCAGACTTGATTTTAGCTCTAATGTACCACAAAGGTGAGCGAAAAAAAGTATCTTGTATGAGGCAGTAGAGGAGCGGTATTATAGTCAGAAGCATGAGTAACCAGAACATTTGAATAGATTGGAAGCAAATATATATAGTTTATACTGTTTTTCAAGAGAAATTACCTATTCTATTTTTAGATGATGATCTTTTCGGTTGCGTTATGATGGTGTAATAATAATACTAGCAGAGTATGAGTGAAGAACATACATCTAGTCGAAATATAGACTTTAATGATCATTCAGTGAACTGTAATGACAATCTTAGTGAAGATGATAATGTATTTCGTGAAAGGAAGGAATAAGATACTAATGTAGAGAAATATCATTTGAAATGTAGAATATGGATAATAGAAAATAAACCTCTTTCAAACACAATACAGTTTTTATGTATTACACGTGTTAAACAATAGCCTGGCGCTGTCAATTGCTAAATGCTAATCCAAGAATAACACCACCTGTAACCTAGACAATAAAACAATTACGATCACTAGAAACCCTCCCAACCACTTAATGCAAGTTTAGCAATATATAATATTGCTGACGTATGTTCTACCGAACTCTCGAAGTCTTACCTCAGCACAATTTTGATGATTTAGATTGATTGGGTACTTTTTTTATATTTTATATTTTGACTAAAAAATCCGCTTAGCGTAACAGCCAGCGTATACACTTCTGATATTAGCGATTTCCAACATATATGAATTCTTAAAGTCTATACTAACTCAGGGCAATCAGGGCATTTATCATAGGAATTCACTCACTTTAAAATGTTCAAAGCATTGGGTCGGGGCAATCAGATCATTTTTCATAGGATTTCACTCACTTTAAAATGTTCAAAGCATTGGGTCGGGGCAATCAGGGCATTTTTCATAGGATTTCTCCACTCACTTTAACATTTTCGAAGCACTAGGTCGGGGCAATCAGGGCATTTATCATAGGATTTTGAATAAGCCAATAGTACAGTAGGGACTGAGAGCCAGGGCATGTTCTAACTGTAGAAACTCCAATCTCAAACTATTTTTAGATTTATGAGCCCACATGTTATTCAGTGGTTTCATGTTGTTGTTTTAGTTGAAATCGCCATGTTCTTAGGGGATGAATTTCATTCCGCTTGAAAGTCTTATAAATGAGATGAATTCTATGCACCTCTATGAGGTGGTTTTAATGTTTACACTTGGGTTGTTCACAAATTTGAGGAGGATGGGGTTATAACAGGACTAATGTGAGTATTAGCTTCATAGCAATCGCAAGTGATGTACATGACTAGACACACAAGACTGTTTCAGTTCAAGTTATTTTATTCTTCTCAATAAGCACTTAATCATCTTATTTAAGTACATGTTTTAAATGTTATCTAGTTCAATAACATACCTACAAGTTACATATCAAACTCTGATAATTCTGGTTTGATTTTATAATGTCCATGAGCTAATGTTGTCATTTACGGATTAGGGTTAACAAAAGATGGAAATACAACACACAACCATTTTTCTTTAAATGAATTTATTTTCGTCTTTTTTTAAATATTGTTTTATATATTTTTTATTTAGTACATGCGTATAATTTTGACTGCTTCTTATCTTTAGATGAAGGCCTTTTCTTGAGAGGAGTGGGTTGTTGTTCAACCAAGAGAATAATCCAGTCTTTGTCTGAGCTGACAGGTTGAAAGCTTCAATCATATTTTCCATAATCTTTTCATTAGATTATTGAACTCTTTTCATTACTTGAACCCACGGTGGTAGTGTATCCATGATTATGTTATTGTATTTGAATGTTAGTTCACATTTTTCATGGTTGTTAATGCGTTTAATATAAATAACCACATACTGTGATCATGACACGTGCGAATAACAATGCTCGGTTTGATGGTGCAATTACTATGTCAAGAGGTGACTTGAAAAAGTCAAAACATGGAACAAAAGAACAATGAACACACCTGCTATTCCTGCAGCGATCTAATTAAGAGTTTATGTATTAAATAATGTTGAGAGAGGACCGGATCTTTCTCCAGAAGTTGGGACCCAGGTTTCAAAAAGATCCTAAGATTTGGGACCGAGGCAAGCTCGTTAAGACCACCCATCCTGAAATTTGGGACCGAGTTTACTGGCAAAATAAAATATTGCTGACGTATGTTCTACCGAACTCTCGAAGTCTTACCTCGGCACAATTTTGATGATTTAGATTGATTGCACCATCCCGGGCCTATCACCTAATTAATATTTCTCCGCCCTGAGCCAGAACTCTCATTTGACTACTACTACAACGTTTTTGAAAATAGGTGTATATAACTATCATACATTGACCAAAATCCTTGAACATTGTAGTCTGTTGAATATATGATTATAAAGAAGCGTGTGCACATGGACATTTCCAGCAGTGACTGAGACATATTTTGGTATTCCAGACATGAATATACAGACGTGCATTCATAAGATAAAACATATAAAAATCCAATTATTACTAGGGTACCCAGGAGCCATTTTGGTGTCAGCTTCTACATTTGTATGTTCAATGATTTTGAAGTGTCAATGTTTGTGCAATAAGCTAGCTATATACATGTACATTTATTTCAAAAATCCTTGTAGCGGTTAAAGCAACAAGTGTCAATGACAGAACTTGTTCCAACAATCTCCTTTGATTATTTTTAATGACTTCATCTCATCTCATAGAGAATACGTATTAATTGCAATATTCAAAAATTTTCTGTGTATACAAGTGGCATATGATTGCAATAAAGTAATAAACTAAAACATAGCCCAGTTGCAGTGCACCGAGTCATATCCCATGAAAAAAGAGTTTCATTCTCCCAGTTATGCTATACTAATACAAATTTAAACTTGTATTTCTATTAGTGTTTCTACTGAGAATCCTGATATACATGCATGATATTCATGAGATTTTCTGCTTATTTGAGAATTATTATCTTTGTACATGTAGATACATGTAGATGTACATTTTACATGTGTGTAGAGGTTGTTAGTTGGCTTAAGCATCTAATACGGCTGTGTATTTTTAAAAGGCTAGCTGAAAATACACGACTAGTAAAAATTCACAGCCGTATTAGATGCTTAGCCGACTAATAAGTTGTTTATTACTCGTGCTAGGCCAAAGGCCACACGAGGTATAAAATACAGGCCGTATTATTATTTTTGTTGTTGTTCGGCGTCGCGGTTCTGCAATCGAGTGGGACTGGGAACGAGACCATGAGACTGACCATGAGGTTGCAGCGATCGACGTTGTAGCGACGTTTTGTAGTGTCGATAGACGAAGAAAGTCAAGTCAAGATGGTGAAGGTATTCGTCTTCTGTTTTTTTCCTCTTTACGCTCGAAATGCTTACAAATGCACACACCGTTCGCGGTAAATGTACACTAAAAGACGTTGAGCGTTTTCGGAAATATGGATTGTTCCGCGAACACATGAAAGCCATGAAAGCCTTGAATGCCATGAAAGCCAAAGTTATACTCGATCAACATGTTATGAAAGGCTTGAATGCGATGAAAGCCAAAGTTATAAGCGATCAACATGTTATGAAAGCCTTGAAAACGACAAAAGCCAAAGTTATAAACGATCAACATGTTATGCATATGAAAGCCTTGAAAACGACGAAAGCCAAAGTTATACTCGATCAACATGTTATGAAAGCCTTGAATGCGATGAAAGCGAATGCCAAAGTTATAAACAATACCAAACTTATAAATTACGATCAATATGTTATGAATGAAAGCCTTTATTATACAAACCGTTGATGAACTACAATCCTGGATGGCTGGAAGCAACCCACGATGTTTCCCGACAAAGGTGATGTGGACTTTACTTTGCATTATTTGTGTCATGACTCACATGAGTGTTGCTATTGTTGTCATACAAGTTTATGCTTGCTATTGCTGTGCTACCTACCTACTTATAAGCTTAAACAGTTATGATTGTGATATATTTGAGAAAGCAAGCGAATTATCTGTCAATACTGATGAGAAGGATTCACAGTTTATATCAATAAAAACATGTAGATCACGATATGCAAAGTTTATTTATTATAACCGTATTAGATACAACTACTATGAATGTGATGTTTATACTAGTAGTAATAGTAGATACAACTACCAAATACCATTAAACTACCATGCAGTTCGTGATAGAGAACCAAGCAGAATTCCAGTGAGGCGACTTACACGTGCTTTATATAAAAGCAGAAAAATAAGGAGGCTCGAAAGAAAATACATTGCAAAAAATGTACCCAAATCATCAAGATTCCATCATTCACACGATATAAACCACATACATTTAACACAAACAGTCAGCTTGGGCTATACCTGTGATTACCACTCAAATAGAAAAAGCATACTGATCTTTTGATCGTTCATGTGGCCGTTCATGATACGGTGTACCCCAAGTACTCAATTGCACCAGGGCACGAGTGAGCACTTGAACCAAGCGTCTAGTTATATATTTTGTCAAAGAAACTAGCTATTCTGGTGAAAGAAAAACAACAAATTACAGTGAAAACTTGAAAATCTCTGTACGAGTGCGCGCTAGCCAAAACTGTAGAATTTTCACACGCTGATTAATAATAATAATAATAATAATAATAATAATAATAATAATTTAATTATGAATGATTGGTTGATTTTCATCACACGATTCTGCTGAATGATTGGAAAGCCAGTTTGAAGTAACTTGTACCCAAAATACGGTCCCGTATTTCGCGCGTTCTTATCCATATTTCGTGCGTTCTTTGACAAAAAATATAATACATATAATACAATAATTGATATTATTGAGAAAAACTAGTGATAAGAGGTTACAACGTTTCGATGACATCCTGTCATCATTATCAAGTAAAGTGAGATGAATAATGAGTAACAGATAAGTTACGTACGAAATGTACATAATTAACATAAGAATAGTGTTCAATGTGTTCAAAATATACGAGATGTTGCTAATTAAAAAGAACAGTCCGAAGCTAAACATTCAATCGGATTCCATCCATGCTAAAGTATTTGTTTAAATAACACTGAACCCTTTTATACTTATTGAACATTGAACACTATTGTTATGTTAATTATGTAAATTTCGATAATGATGACAGGATGTCATCGAAACGTTGTAACCTCTTATCACTAGTTTTTCTCATTAATTCAATATCTAAAGTTACCCTTATAAGAATCGATATTATGTTATTATAATAATTATTATTATGAGGACTTTTTCTCAAAAATGTAATACAATATTGATGAAATATAATTTTGCTACATTATTACATGAATGGGAATATTGTATAATTTGTCCTTAAATACAGTTACCACTTCTCCAATCAAGAACAGTTGTCATTAACTGTTTTCTCAGGAACTTCATGTCCTCAAATTTCCACGGGAATAATGGAGGAATGGTGGCACTGTGAACTATGTCCATGACAGACAGAATCACCCCAACACCACAGCTACCACAACCCTCACCTGTCGTCGTTTGGCGAGGCATGTTGAATATTGGGATAGGCAGAGTCAGTGATGGATAATTCCATTCCACTTCATTAAATGCTGTTACTTCACTTAGTTGGTTAAAAGCACATAGCATATGTTTGACCAAAGTCAGGGTTTGTTTTTGTGGCTCAATTTTCATGCCATCATCAAAATATACACACCTACTTGGGATGTGAAAGCAAAGCATACCCCAATGGTTTCTGACTTCATAGTGGATTGGTGTAATGATCACTGTTGTGTCATCAACTGAACATCGGGTAAAGAAACTTGACACTTTGTCTTTAAAGAATGTTGGCCCTTGCTTTGCCCATGTCTGACTGTAACTTGGTAGGTACACTGCACTTCCACAATTACTGACCTCAACCAGTTTCGGGCATATTACATCAATTGTGAAGCTGTTCAGGTATCTCTCTCCTATTAGAGTACTGAAATCACTGGCATCCATTAAATAAATACCATGTCTTAGTATCTCAGTTTGAGGGCCCACACTCATTATCAAGTCTCTGATTGGGAGATCAGAAGGTTCTGATAACCAAGCTTGCTCCTCTTTTACTTTAACAGCCAGCTGAGCTACATTACAAGCTTTTTGGTAAAGCTCTAGAGATGGTTTACCAAATACTACAAGATTGGCTATTCTAACTGCTTTCTTTTGACCTCTGTTGTGAGACAGTAATTGTAAGGCATGCTGAACTGTACTCTCACTTGGACGAACACTGAGATCTGAAGGGTTTGTCAGTGTTGCCACTTTATTTACAAGGACTACATCTGATAATTTGCAGCTCTGACATTTAGGGAGCTGTAGTTTTGCTGTTTCCCCACGGGTGAAGATGCCTTGAACACACTTGTGCAAATCACTTTGGCTGGTGTTGGTGGAGGCTTCTGAGTTGCTTGTGTCTGTATCACAATTGTGTGAATCACTTTGGCTGGTGTTGGTGGAGGCTTTTGCATTGCTGGTGTCTGTATCACAATTGTGTGAATCACTTTGGCTGGTGTTGGTGGAGGCTTTTGCATTGCTGGTGTCTGTATCACAATTGTGTGAATCACTTTGGCTGGTGTTGGTGGAGGCTTTTGCATTGCTGGTGTCACCATTTATTATCTGCTCCCAGTCACTGTGGCTGTGGTCCATTAATGGCAGCTCATCTTCTACCAGAACACAAACTTTGTCTTTAGTGTAAGTGTATTTACATGCATCAGGACCAAACACGTGGCTCAAAAGGTTATCCATTTTAACAATCCACTTCTTCTCTTCTTCTTCCCAGTGGACCATCTTCTTTTTCCAGCCACATCCACGATAGAAGAATGGTTTATCTTTAAAGAATAAACAAATATGAGTAAATGATTTACTTTGAGTTTTGGTGAACTTACATGTACATTGTACTTTGTACAGTACTTGTTTTCAAACAAGTCAATAGGGACTTTAAGCATGGAGGACGGGAACGTGAGGACGACGGCAGAGAAACAATAACGCCAATTACAAAATTCAATAATTTCTTTTTGGAATGTATGAAATGAGCTCGATTTGGTCTTACTTCAGGCGTTCTGTGCTAAACTACAACGAGAAATGCCTGTTTGATGTTGCAAAGAGAACGAGAACGTCAGTTTGATATTTGTGCAGATAGTTGTTTCTAGTCAACCGGACCACAAAAAGACGATGTTATTCATCAAAGAGGGCGCAATTTAGTGAAAAACACAAAAAAAGAAACAAATATGAAATAATAGACAACAAAACACTTTATTCGAACTTCGTCGTCCTCACGTCTCCGTCCTCGATGCTTAAAGTCCTCATTGTATCTGACAATACGACTAGTAATGCCAAAAGGAGTAACTTTACTCTCAGTTTGCTTTTAAAATGTCATTGATATTCCTTTATTTTGTTTATAAACAAGACGCTCAATGAGCGTATACTCGGACATTATGACAAGTAGATCTCTATCTTTGCTCACCAACACACACCATTGGTAGAACAAGTCACAGCCATCTCAAAATTGACAGACGAAGAGAAGTAGCTGTGAACAGGCTCTCTCCAAGGGGAGGGGGAAGGGGATGGGAAAGGGGAGACTATAGAGTCATTCTATTCTCATATCAAACTAATTTGACCCGTTTGAGCATATAATTACTTCATTAGGCGTTTGTATATCATCGCCCCCGTTTTCAGCCAATTGAAACCCTGAAACAGACATTCCTGACCGATACGATCACATTCTTTGCATTCTTTTTTTATTCTTCGACCAAACAAAACTAAAAAGAAAAAAAAAAGAAAAAAAGAAAGCCCATTTTGCTAACTCGTCACTTCCTCCGGAAGTGTCCGAGTAATTATACATTTCACCAATGATGTCTATACAAGTATTTACTATCATGGCTGAAGAAATCTGTTCATGGACAACATTTTTTTAAAGAATGACTGTACATGTATTCTACAAATTGGAATCCATTTTTAGAGCAAATTTAAGGGAAAATATTTATCATTGTCATACCTTTAGACATACACTGAATAGCTTCTCTTATGGATAATCGCAATTCAAGTAACATTTCAGTATACAGATGAGTGATAATTTGATCCACTGAAACAAATGTTACAGTCAAGTATTAATATAAACTACATTGTATACTAGTAAAAGACTTGTCTCGCAAGTTAAGATCATGTACATGTAACTAATAGCATTCTTAGTAGAAACCAAGGACTGGCTAAAATGTACCAACTTATTGCAAAGGTAACTTATTGCAAAGGTAACCATGTTTTAATTTTACATAGCTGATACTGCAGCACACAATATGACAATGTCTTAATTACTTACAGGATGTGGTGTAGCCCTTCGAGTCATGTGAGGTAGCTTTCAAATACAGTTGTCTCTGTAGTTTGTGCGCAGCTTCAAACCCTTGGTTGGAAAAGCGTCGAAATGACCTGTGCACTCTGAATAACATGGGGGCATGTTCCACTGTTAAATGGCCATAGTCCCCACTTCCTAGACTTTTGCCGAACATTTCAAGTAGAAGAAAGCCCCACTCTTTACACTAGTGAATAAATAGAAACATGAATCTAATTAACATATTATTATTGTTCTAAGCTAATTTCCAAATTAACGTCACATTTAATACGTTTTTCAAACTTATTTCCATTTCTAAATTTATTTTGAATTTCAATTCGATTTCCATTTTGCATATTCATTTTTTTATTTAGTTCTGATATCTTGTCAAATGCAAATTTAAAATTTCAATTTGTCTACGTGGCCCAGGAGTATCAGTATCAGTTATCCCATAATATTTACCTTTAACCCTTTGACTCCCACGGCGCCCGAAACCGCCCGTAAAAATCGATACTGCTTTGAAAAATTCTAACTTTCTGAATTTTCGTAACATCGATCTCATGGCCAGTTATTAGTGACAACTAGATAACTCTTCATATTTTAACCTCAAGTAAACTGACTTACAGGTCCGATTTCTGGGCATTAGTTCAATTTGTTTGCCATAAAAATCAAAAATGCGTGTTTTTGACGCAATTTTACACCTCGAAAATGAACGACATTTGACTTGGATTTTCTTCCAAAATACATCCTTGCGAAACAAAACGCCACTTTCTCAGCAAACTTCCATCTCTCTTCTTGATATAGTCGTGAATTTTGCCCTCTCTTTTCCTTAACTCGCCGAACAATAGCCATTTCCTTAGGTCCACTTTCGCTAACACGTGTTTTCCTTCTGCACGCCCGAAAAGGATGCCGGGAAACATCCGGGAATTTCGGCATAGATCTCCCCCGAAAATCCCTCTTTTAAGAATATATAGAGTGTCGAGCCACTCGGTCCTACAGGCAAAATATTGCACCGGTTGCATTCTTTACAAGTCCAAAGTCGCCAAAAATGCCTTTGTAGGTCCTGGAATCCACCACAGAAAGACCAGAGAGACGATTTCACAATTGAGTCTGCCATTTTGAATTTCCAAACGGCAAAGTCGAAATCTGTTCGTGAATTCGTATCTAAACTCCTGAGTTCTTCCAGGAGAACGGTCTCTACCACACCAGTCAAGCTTAATGATGCTGTCCTGGGGGCTTCTGTAGTGAATAATGGCTATAAACACTCTAAAAATGAAAAATTGACCGCTCCTAGTAGCTACGAGATGCCGTTCCTCGGAGATTCACCAAAAGAGAAAGATTACGTCAGAACCTGAGCCCGTGGGCTTTCAGAACTGTCAAGATTTCCATGGAAACCCCTTATATGGAATCGAAATTTCCTATGGCGTGATTAGGTCCAGAAAATCGCTAAAAAACTCAAAAATCTCTGGGTGTCAAAGGGTTAAGAAAATAATTATTGCATGGGAAAGCTAGCGTAGAAACTTTAGAAACTTTAAAGATGGCGGCGTCAAAAGCGGAGTGGAAGGATGATGAAGACCTGGCATAACTGGCTCTCCATATGTGAGAGAAAATTTGATCCCAGCGGACTCGAGGCTAGGAGTGTCAACAAGAAAGTAAAACCAAAGAATTATCTCTATACTTCTGAAGGACCGTTGTGGGTCATTTCTTTAGATGGCCATGACAAGCTGTGTGGTTATCAAAACTGGACCTTTCCCTTAGGAAAACTTATTTAACGGAAAGAGTATTTTTATATTTGTGTGCTGTTCAAACTCAAGCCCTCTAGTTATTGGCAAAAAGTACCTGGAATACTTGTACGATAGACAAACAATGCCAAGCCATAATTTTCTCATGCTGTTACTTTGAACGGAGTTACTACCACCAATTTCATTACTATGCGCCCGACAGAGAAAAGTTCCTGGTGCGAGTTTGGCGATTCTCTTCTGTCAATCAAACACATTTGGCGAGACTACCGAATACAACCAAGGAGCTTGACTCCATAAACATTCGGTTGTTTGAGAGATTAAACTGGTAGGAATATAAATGTTTCGTTCCTATTTACTTTTGTCGATCTGATAACTAGAGGATATATTAGTTAGAATAAAATACTTGCTCATTTGGTGTCGAACGCATCTTTGAAGTTCTGCGAGACTAATTAGGACTAACGGTTGTCAATTTCAATCAAATTTAGCAGTGCAAATTTTCCTAAAAATGAAATGGAAATACTTACAAAATTATTTCTCTTTCTCTTTTGGAGTTATAATAATTGCAAAGGCACTTTTATCTCTCAATCGTACGAATGTTATTGAGCCAAACTCCTTGGTTGTAATTGGTAGTGTCGCCAAATGTGTTTGATTGACGGAAGAGAATCGCCAAGTTTGCCCCAAGGAACTTTTCTCTGTCGGAAGCGTAGTAATGAAATCGGTGGTAATGAAATTACTGGCGCGCCCACTAGTCTATTGGCTTGTCTATTTCAACAGCTACAGTGATTTTACTTTATAGAGTACAATCGCTAAAAGCGTGAAATAATACTAAATACTTTAAAATAGTATCACCGTTTATTGTTTAACTTCAAATACATCGCCATCATCCATACAATTAACCGACAGGAAATGACTTTATTTGAGCATTCTGTCGCGAGAGTACCCTAAAAAATACCAAAAAAATGTGCACGTGGATCGCGTGGCGAGTTAGTGAAATCAACAAGCTTGATTTCGAAATGCATTTTATCTAATAATCACACACAGTCAGCTTGAATTTAATACAATCTTGTTCCCGGTTTTAGCTATTTTATACTGTCAACTTTCTTTATGTCGAACATTGCATTGATTTGTCCTCAACTGACCTGATTATAGTTTTAGAACCAAATGGGCTATAAATAGCAAGAGACAATCATTCTCATCATATGTTTATAGAGTTATAAAAGCTTTTCTCGAGGTAGCATTACAAACAAGAAACATTACCATGCATGCATGTGGTATCGTACAACTACAACATTGGCCTACATTTAAAGCCTCTAATATGTGTCCAGTGTACCAAAGGTTTTCACTCAAGTCACTTCAAATCCTGAAGTTCCATCATTTTGCAGAATTGCAAATGTGATCTTGTATAAAACGGCTTGTACTCGTGGAGACTGAAAGGTTGCCAGCACAGAAATATATCACACCAGAACTATCGCTTACTTCACACAAGTTGGTGGTAACAATTTCTGGGTCATATAGCTTGCACATCCAATACCATTAATTTGTTCTGTGAGTAAGACGTAGCTGAAATGGTCGACAAGGCACTCAGCTTTCTCAAATATTTCTTCGCTGGGAGAATCAACACTGCTTCCATCGTTGTTTATATACTTCAAAAAGTCCCCTGGCACATATTCTTCAACTATCACTGGCAGGTCATTCCAAGTGGAGAAGAAAACTTTTCCATATTTGAAAGCGTCCCCAAATTCTATGGGT
The DNA here is from genome assembly GCA_033675265.1 of Actinostola sp. cb2023. Taxonomy (NCBI): domain Eukaryota; kingdom Metazoa; phylum Cnidaria; class Anthozoa; order Actiniaria; family Actinostolidae; genus Actinostola; species Actinostola sp. cb2023. Next base: position 810,467 of record JAUJYZ010000412.1, on the reverse strand, counting down.
AATTTGTAGTGAAACGTGCGGTTATGTTTCGGGCAACTGAGTGCATCTGTACTTGTTGCCTTGTGTGATCTTGTGTGGACATTTTAAGAACATCGGCGATCGTGGTAACTGAATCGTCTTGGAACTTTTTCACTACCCAATCACCTCTTAGAGCTGACGAAGAATCTACACATTTCGCAAGATATGCATCACGAAAACCACCGCTGGCAAATTTGATCTCCTCGATGTTCACTTGTAACGATGAGGCGAGACTATTACACGTGCAATTTTCCATATCGAACCACTCCAACCCGCCATTCAAACTGTTCCCAACTTTCTTTATCTCTTCTTCTTTTCATTGCTGAACGTCGAAACAACACCAACTCAAGTGCCACACTGTGCATGTGCTTGATGGAGAACCCGCATAGAACGATGGCATGGGATATCTCATGGGAATATCTTAGCTTGATACACTTTCCCGCGCAATAATTATTTTGTTAAAGGTGAGTATTATGGGATAACTGATGCTGATACTCCTGGGCCACGTAGACGATTTTAAATTTTGCCAAATAGAAATCAAATTGAAATTCAAAATAAATTTAGAAATGGAAATAAGTTTAAAAAACGCATTAAATGTGACTTTAATTTGGAAATTAGTTTAGAAACTAGAATGCATTTTAAAATATAATCAACAGTGAAAATGCAATTTCAAATCAAAAGTTATGTTCAAACAAGAAAATGAATCAAAAATTGTTTTAAAAATAAAATCAGATTGGAAATTGCCGCCATTTTGTGCTATTTTTAGTAACAAAATGGCGGATTTTCAAATTTCAAAAATCATATTTTTGGATTGAATAACGATATCAGAGATATTGTTTCAGTTATATATCTAATTTAAGATGTTCCTTCGAATGTAGCGATCAAATTAGTGTACCGTAAATGCTCGATTTAGCGCCCCGAGCGCTTATTAAATTTTTAGACCTCTAGGGGGAGGCGCTTATTCGAGGGGGGCACTTATTGGAAGCAGGGCGCTTATTTCTTTTATCAGATGATGAACTCAATGTTTTCTTATATACGGTACTGTAACATACATATACAGTGAATAAAAATAGCAAACATGTACCGTGCGGTACTTGGTATACTGTATACTGGTATACTGTAAATATACGGTATTGACATACGGTATACCGTGTTTCTGTTTATCGGTAAAGTTTTATTTTAGAGAGTTGTTTCTGAATTTCTTTTAGGGGGAGGGGGCGCTTATTGGAAGGGGGGCGTTTATAATTTTTTTAGACCTCTAGGGGGAGGCGCTTATTCGAGGGGGGCGCTTATTGGAAGCAGGGCGCATAATCGAGCATTTACGGTATATCTGAATTTCAAAATTTGTTGTCATTTTCTTGACGTCATTTTCCCGCCAAAATGATGCAAAATCAAAACCATAGAACCAGCTATCATATCATGTACTATCATGTTGCTAAGTTTCAGTTTGATTGGATTAAAGCTGTATGTTGGAAAATTGTTTGGCCGATTTCGGGTCTTTATTTTCCCACCGTGCTGCGTTGAACTAAAATATCAGAGTAATTTTAAGTGTTTTTCGTAGGAACGAAGTAAGCTGATCGCTTCAAATGCCGAGGTTTGTTATTCATTCACTTGTTGATTGTGTGTAATAATTATTTAATTGTTATTATCCATGATCTTACTGATCAATATAGTGAATAAATTGCACAGAAAGAACGGCAAAACAGCGTGTAAAAATCGAAATAAATACGTTTGTCATTGTGTGTACAAGTACTGATAGCAAATTTTTTTGTTTTTTTTTGTTTTTTTAGAAAGAGGCAATTATTTAACATTTTATGCTGAAAAGCTCGTAACTTAGTATCAATGGTATTCTTGTAAATTCTAGAATAAATAGATGACCACTCAATGTCCGGATTGTTTAATTTTTCAGAAATATAACTTTGTGAGGTCATCTTAGTTTTGACTTTAAGAATTAATTTCAACTGACCCAGAGTCAACTTCAGTCTTAGAATGAATGTCCATTCTCCTATCACTTATCACCTTTCTCTTTCTTGAAATAGGTATATACATGTATGTTGAAAACTAACAAAATGTATTTTCCTTTAAAAAGATTAACTCAACCTGAGAATTATTGTACTTGAGAACTTTCACTTAATCCATGAAACAGTACTATTAACTGACTATATTGTACATTGTGGTATAAGAAGAACAAAAATATAATGTTCGTATCTTAGTGCAACAACTTTAAAAGTAACACATACATGTACTGTTAATTACAGCCAAAGGACATGAAGCGTGCCCCTCTATACTGCAATATTCAATTCATTATTGGATTTTTGGTCGTTTCAATCTTCTGTTTTCGAAAACAAAATTAAACTCAAATCACGAATTCTGACTGCACTCCGGGATTCAACCAAGTGAAGTGCCATCGTATATTTTTGCATGGTGATTTTAAAGAAAATGTGGTGTAGAGTCATAAAACACAAATTTTAACAATATGTACACGTTCATGATATACGCTGCCATCTGTCACGGTGCGAGTACATGGAATCAATGTATAAACAATGTTTACGTGAATTTAGCGTTTCTCTTCCCAGTAAACTGCAACATACTTGAGCTTTCTTTTCATAGCTTTCGAGATATACACGTGATAGAGACTCTGATTCTTGAATAGTGGTTTGACATTCTTCCATGTTAAAATGTTTTGACTTCGCGATCATCTCTTGTCAATTTCAGGCGTGAGAACGGTCCACTCTGATTGGTTGATAATGGCACTGATGGTATTCCTGTGTAGTTTCTATATATGGAGTTAGAGTTCGTGATTTGAATTTACAGTATTTTTGTTTACATTAACGGAAGAATGAACTGACGAGAACGACAAATAATGAATTTTAAGTCCAATAATGAATTTAATATTGCAGTCTAGGGGGGCACGCTTCATGTCCTTTGACTGTAACATTTTCCAAACCCCTGGCATTCCTTTAGGGACTGGCAAACCAAAGTGTTGAACTTCTGTGGGTCATTGATTCCTCTGGGAAGGTACAGAGACATTGAACATGTGGATGACCAAGGGAGTCTTCTAGCTCCATGGTTGTCATAAAATTCCACTCTAATAGATGTATCAAAGCCAAGAGGTGGGATATGGTCTGCACCTGTCAAAAAGATCAACCGTATTTCTCTATCAATTGTTATTGTGTTGAAGCTAATGTACTAGTAATGTGTGTTTGGAGTACCCAAGCGAAGATACTTTTGTAATGTGTGCGACTAAATACAAACTGGCGAGAGCCGGTGTGGAAATATTTTATGTGTGCGACGTACACAGAAAACTGGCGAGAGTTGTGTAGACATAAATGTACCTGTGCGACCAACACAGTAAACTGGCGAGAGTTTGTGTAGACTTATTTACGTGTGCAACCAACACAGGAAACTGGCGAGAGTTTGTGTTGACTTATTTACGTGTGCGACCAACACTTAAAACTGGCGAGAGTTTGTCTAGACTTATGTGTGCGAGCAACACAGAAAACTGGTGAGAGCCTGCAAAAATATATATGATTATGATCTGTGCGACCAAAATGGAAACCTGACGGGAGCCTGTACTGTGTAGATATATATCTTTATGGTCAACTCAATATATAGGTTTAAAGTTTGTTGCAACCAACGCAGAAAATTGGCCAATATAGATATACAAGCGCATGACTGGGTTTGCTTTTTTCCATGAAGCGCCAGACAGCCTAGATATGATAGGCATCCTGTGCTTTTCGCGGTTATAGTCAGACAATGTATATTAGAGTGGGGTCGATAATCCCCTGTCATTAAGAAATGGTTGTTTTGTCAATAAGCGATAAGAAAGACATTGAATCTTTCAAATGATTGTTGGATGCAGGTCATCAGTAATGGGGATCACAGTGCTATATGAATAATAATACAGGGTGGAGTATTTAGCTGACTTGTTTCTGGATCCTTTCTACATGTAGTGGAGTTATCATTTAGGTAACTGTCAACTGTGAGACCAAATAAATGTTCAACACTTTTGAAGTTCTTTGCCAAGTGAATTTGGACCCGCTGTCTCACAGTCAACTGTTCCCTAAAAAACTACTGTTGGATGTCTCCTTCACATATTTGGCTGCCCTTTCCCAGAATAGATTAGGTGCTCTCATTGAAGGCCATTCCTTGTCAGATGAACAGTCGTTGTACAATGCCACATACTGCACCAAAGCACGTATTTCTAAATCTGACCATGGATTTCTCCTTCTTTTTATTGGTGATTTTGGCTTTTTTAATACTTTTGCTGCTGCCTACAATAATATTATAACCAAAATATTAAGACTTACTACAACAGAAAATTATCCGTTTAAGGTGACTCCAACATAATTGCGAGTGCATTCTGTGATTTTTTAAACTCGCTCGTATCGCGTCCTCGGATATTTCTGCATTTAACACATGTAATAACTCAAACATGTAGGCTTTTAAGGGTGTATTCAAAATTTTATTTTTCAGTCGTTTGCCGTTACGGGCCGATTTTCTAACAGTGGTTTTTCATAATATTGTCCTCCTGTTCGCTCAAAAATCGTACGATTTCTACGAAACTTCAGATTCTTGTTAAATAGATTGTCATAATTTTGTCAGCCGGGTTTTTTAAAAAAATCTCTCGACTGCAAGTTGCGCGGCATTAAATGGTCAGTTTTTAGGCCGCGCAACTTGCAGTCGAGAGATTTTTTTTTAAACCCGGCTGACAAAATTTGACAATCTATTTAACAAGAATCTGAAGTTTTGTAGAAATCTTACGATTTTTGAGCGAACAGGAGGACAATATTTGAAAAACCACTGTTAGAAAATCGGCCCGTACAACGCGACTGAAAAATAAAATTTTGAATACACCATTAAAAGCCTACATGTTTGAGTTATTACATGTGTTAAATGCAGAAATATCCGAGTGTTTTTGACGCGATACGAGCGAGTTATAAATATTACAAAATGCACTCGCAATTATGTTGGAGTCACCTAACGTAGGAAAAGTCAATATCCTACACTTCTGACATCATAATTATGTATGTAGCTACTAGATTGATACAACATAAAATAAGTGGGATATGCTTTGCTTAATTATACAATAAGCTTTAAAATACTTACTCGTTGAGATTGGCTTTTACACGTGGAAGAAAACAGTACTTTCTTGCCTGTTGGACTCTGCCTGTTAATAGTGGTGAACTCTGGCTCTCACGAATTCGTATTCTCTTTGGAGTGGAATCTAAACTACTACCAGGTCTCTTCTTTAAACTCTAGAAAAATAAAGTTCGCAATGTTTTGATTGCTTTGATTTAAAGTGTGAATCGGGGTGCAAATCTAAGGCGGTCAGGCGTATGTGTGCAATTGACAACAAGATGCAAAATGGCGCCATTTTGAAAGCTCCGTAACAGCTTTGATCATGAAGTCTTAAGGAGTCCTTTATTACTGCGAGAATGCGTGACTATTCGTCTTTTTAATGGTGTATTTCAAGCAGGTGACCGATAAGTCATGCTGTTGTAGTAGTCATTTGTGGTATGCATTGTTTGAGGCTTTGAATGTGTCACGCTTTACCGCTCCAGTTGTAGATGCTCAAAGTCGTTGTTAAACAGTAAATTATTATTTCCAAACGCATTTAATCACAAAAGGAATGATTGATTTCTATAAAAGAAGCAATAAACTTACCATTTTTTGCTGTATTACAATATAGAAGGTCATTTTCTTGCTCTGTCAAAGTCGATAGCCTCGCATGTGATGAATAAATTTTGAATGAATTGTGCGTAGAGCATGCCGGGACGGTCCTGTAATCCTCCTTTTGTTCATCTCCTGAAAATGCAAAAAATTGCACAATAGTGGCAACCATGGCAACTATTGTGTGTCATCTATGACGTCATAAGTACCCACAATTTAGTATTATGATGAAACATGCGTGTGCAACGTTCATGATAATTTTGTTGTCATCAGTAGGCGTAATTTGGTAATTGCTCTGGATACCTGTGGTAGCGATTTCCAAAGTGAACATCAATATTGCTCAAAAGTAACGTATCCCGCTGGCAGAGCATCTAGTTACAATGAAAACTAAAGTTTCTTCGTAAAAATAAAAGCAATTGGAAATTCGTTTAGAAAATGATTGTACACAACATTCTCTTTGTTTTTTTCTAAAGAGGCTTCAGTTCTACTTTAACCTTGGAAACAAATCCAACATCAGATACAACAATGCCCAAACACATGTCTTAATGTTTATAAAGCTGGCCCACACGAAATAATAAGGCAATCAAAGAAGGGACGGCGATATTTTGAACAGCGGCTAGAAACTCTCCATGAATATGCTTGTTATTGGCCATCATCCCCTGGGCTAAAGAAGATACTTCCCAGCTAGCCCAGCGTGTGTACTGTTTGTTGGATGATAACTGTGGTGGCCTTGCGCACGGAGTTGGTGTACACAGACGTACCAAAAAAATGTAATGCTAGATTTCTTGCCATAACTTTGTCGTCTTAAATTCTATAAGCTTCAAACTTTGGATAATGAAAGTAAAAACTAAGTGCATTAACGAGCTAAGTGCATTAATTTTGAAGCAGTGGTTTTTATCCACGCCGGGAGCTTGCTCGTTTTCTCTAATTTTCTTCAAATCTCATCACCACGGTTTCTATAAAGATTTACAAACGAGACGACTTGGAATTGTCTTTCAATTGATACCACTTTACATGCTGTTTGTATGCATTTATGAAGAGTAATCTTACGAAAACTAGCATTACACTGAAATATTTTTCGCTGAAAATTTAATTTCTCTACTGCATATCGCGCATTTTCATGTCCTCCAGCGCGCATATTTTGCGTTTTTCCAGGATTCTGCCGTCATGCAAATCCCGCTCTTTGCACGATTTGGCCTTTTGCAAATCATGCCTTACATTGTTCATTCCTTTTTTGCATGCTTTTCGCACACGTCGTTCGACCAACTCTCTTAAAAGGCCCGACCAAACGAGTAAAACATTTCAGTACAACATCATAAAACAATGTTTTGTAAAACATGTTTTATTCGTGCGGGCATGCCTTTGAAATGTTTTTAAATTGCAAATTAAATCTCGCTGTGGAATAATATCCGGATAGAATTACAGTATTATGTTTTCCTAAAATTTCCAATGTTCTTACAGTCTTGTAATCTTTGTAGTTATGTTCCATCTTCATTACCAGAAATACATAACATATACTTCTGACATTATATGCTCTGGTGTTTTCAAATCACGCTAACAGTGAGTTTAATAAATTCGAGTCATCAACCCTCGTTGAGATACATGTTTAGAATTGATAACACCAGGAGACAACAGCTTTATCCAGAAACCGTCCAATATTATGACGTGCCGTGTTTATCAACACAAACCTGTTCGAAAAACGATTTTCAATATATTCTTGGATTTTATAGTAAAATTCCAGTAAATAGTGTATTTGATTTTTAGACGTAAACAAGTTCATGGTTCATTGAATAACAAAGCACTTCCCGCCAACTATCCCTTAGGCCCTGCTTACACGTAGCCTGCAAATACAGCCGCTTTTTGGCTATACTTTTTGGCGGTCGAGAACCCTGTGGTGCGACTGCCAAAAAGCGGCTGTATTCGCAGGCTACGTTTACATGGTACCGGACAATTTTTTAACCGTTCAAAAAGTTGTACGTGTAGGTAGTTATATACAAAAATGTATACAATTAAAAAGACAGTTGCTGTAAACGGTGTGTACTGGTCAATTTTTTGAACGGTTAAATATCCGTCAGGTACCATGTGCAGGGGGCCTAAGTTGTAAAAACTCTAAACACCTTGATTTGTTTGCGATGATATTTCTTAAAACAAACGAACAGAGTTACACTCGTTCTCAGTAACACGCGCCGAAAGCTACATTTGTCTCGACAACAAAGTTGACTTTTGGTGGATGTCAATCAAACAGTTTTCACGACAATAGACAAAATCGGCTAACGCAATGTTTACATTCTTTAACCTAATTCAAAACCTTTGGGAATAAGAGCTTTCTTTTCCAAACATTTCCATTTCATTATCATGTCAATGCTCTACTGAAATCGAAATACAACAGAGAAAGAATCGTATTTCCAAAAGGTTTGTAATGGGTCAGAGAATGTAAACAGTGCGTTGGTCTATCACAGCACATTTTCCCGGAGTAGTCAGTAATTAAGTAGTAAGTAATTCAAGCCTTTTTCGAATTCGTTTCGATGGAGAGTTATAATGTTAAAGCAGAGAGGCATGTCTACAAAATGTATTGCTGATATACTTTGCGTGAGCGAAGCATTCGTAAAAAAAGTAATTCGACGGTACGAAAGATCCTCCGCGAAAGTCCAAGGCACGGAACGATTACAGGTAAAGAAAATGCCATTTTCTAAATGTGAACTGCTTCTGTTTATCTGTGCAGCTTTGATTGTTCCTCATTTAGCAACCGAAATTCGACTCATTCGCCGGGTGATTGAGGACAATCCGTAACTTTATTTTACGTCAAATGGGATATGCACGTGGAAATTGGTTCTTATAATCTTAAGACTTATGGTTACAGAGCTTTCTCGATATGTGCACCAGTCATATGGAATTCACTACCACTTCATTTAAGAAATAGCGCTTCTGTAGAGGTCTTTAAGAAGGACCTTAAAACTTATTTATTTAGATTATCTTATTTTAGTTAGTTAGTTATTTTTTAGGTTATATAATATTTTCTTTTATCTTATGTTATGTTTTATTTTGTAAATATTAATAGGAATATAGTATTTTACATTTTTATCATTGTAATTATAATTTAGATAGCGCTTTGAGCACTAGGAAAAGCGCTTTATAATCATTAAAGTATTTTAATACTTTAATGATTATTAAAGATTATTAAAGCGCTTTATAATCATTAAAGTATTTTAATACTTTAATGATTATTAAAGTATTATTAAATGTGCTGTGATTGTCATGGAAACTGTTTGATTGACGTCCACCAAAAGTCAACTTTGTCGCCCAGACAAATGTTGCTTTCTGCGCGTGTTACTGAGAACGAGTGTAAAGTATGGTGTATTGTACAATATCGTAAAAATATTCTTCAATCATTATACCAGTTATGTCCAGACGCACAGTTCCTTTGTTGTACTGTAGCACTTCTAATATGGTCTCCATGTTTTCTATTTCATCCATATGCAAACAATAAGCAATGTTCAACAATTTCAATGAGCCATGATTCTTAAATCCCGAACATCGAAAGTCGTGATAAAAAAACAGCAATTTCCAATTTGGCCCACTAGATACAATAACTACTGATTACAATAATTACGGAAACAAATACTAGTTACAATTGAAAACACTGACATAATGAAATAATAATTTACAATAAATAGAAATGATAAATAATAAGAATAGGTACGCTTGGGCATACAGCAGGTAGTTTTCCATATAGATAACTACCAATGTTACAGTGGTCTTATGTTCAAATACGTTAAGTCTTTAAGTAATATCGACAGGAATCCTTTCTGGTTGCGGTTTATCTCCCCGGTGTCCAATCCACAAACAACTTAAAGTATATAAAACTTTATATACCATTCCAAGTTAGATCTAAAAATTCGTCCATTGAAATATGTTTTGTTGAAGGGAAGAAAGTACTGTTCAAGTTTTTTAGACTTTGGTCGCACGCATTTACTCGAATCCACACTGGACTGGTCTTGCAAAGAACATTCCATCTTGGGGACACTAAAGGTACTGTTCGTGTCAAATCCACAACCGACAAGAAGCCAAATATTAAGCAAAGTAGCTCATTCGGCAAATCATTGATAAAGATTCGTTGTGTCTGATTGTTAGTAGCACTCAAATACGGTAACCAATTTCTAGATAGATTTTCGCATTATCATGATATTGTAAATCGTGCTTTCCACGCAAGATTTGCCTATCGCAATGCCTAGTTTCGCACAATATTTGCCTATTTTGCTTTATTACATTCCAAACATTTTTTCCAACACCCAATATGACAACTATATCACGCACTTTAGCAAGCTCGAATCTTGTAGAAATTAGCTAATTACTCGTGCCCAGGCCTCTGGCCGCACGAGGTGAAAAACACAGGGAGTATTTTTTTGTGTCGGTGTCAGAAAATCGCAAAGTTGTGAAATATCCGGTACCCAGCATCCCTTGCGATATCACATGTTATCACAATACATGCATTTATCGAGATGCCATTTTGGATTTTAGACATGGCGAGGACGGCTTGGACGATTCGTGTGGACTTTTACGAGCGAAATCTTGCACTTTTTACTCATCAGAGTGTTAAGTTAAGTGGTAAAGACGAGAAGATCTTCAAATTTGAGATCGCCAACCCTTCCATTCGTGAGGGAGCTGTCCTAGCATCAAATAACGAAGAGACCAGCAAATATATGGTCGCTACCCCTTCCATTCGTGAGGGAGCTGTCCTAGCAGCAAATAACGAAGAGACCACAAGTACGGTCGAATTGCAAAGGAATAATGAAACAAACAAGTATGAAATGAACCATTGTTATCAAATATCAAAGTTTATATTGAAACACTCAAATCTACAAAACTTTAATGCCAAAAGTATTATTGTTGTTGGTCATGTATTAACATCTTATTATGATATGAAGAGAGAAGTAAGTCAGAGATATGATAATAATTATCTTAGTAAAAGAGCCAAGCATAAAATGCATCAGCATCAGAGGTATTGTGTTTCAAGGAGAAAGATTCTGACATCAGGTGACATTGAAGTAAACCCATGCCCAGTTTCCAATGCAAATAATACAGTTTCAAGAATTCCCCCAATGGTATTATTACAGTCTAATTAACCGAACAAGGTTTAAGATTATTGGATGTTGGCGGTGCAGGTGATTGCTTCTTTAGAGCAGTATCCCATCAGTTATATGGTGAAGCTAACTATCAATATTCACTTCTCTACTTTTATTGCCGAGTACATACATACATACATACATACATATTTTATTTAGTACCATTTATGATAAGAATTACAAAGTTGATAGGAGAAATTAAACTGACCTTTAGGTACAAGCCATCTACAATAACCATACGGCTAACCTAGATAGATAGCTAGATAGTCAGCAAGCTCTTCCCAAAAGCATCCAACTACACCCCTCCCCCCAGGCACGAGTTAACCCTGGTAGCAGGGTCTTGTTAACAGGATTAATTATAACGTCAAACTAACTCTTTGACATAAAATGCGGAAAATAAAATCATGCAGACCGATCATTAGTATTCACGCAAAACGCGCATTTCTTCATCAACCATTCACTAGATTAGTCAAACATTCACCACGAAGAGAAAGACGGTCGCGTTTTTCAAAGTCATGTCTTGTTATGGAGTCCAGGAAGAAAACAGGAAAAGAAAGGCTAAAAGAATCTAAAGAACGCAAAAAGCAATTGAATAGAGAACGGGTTAAAAAGTTTTGTGCAAAAAAGGCTGAAAAGGCAAGTAAGTACAAAAGACAACTTAGAGCAAACACTTTCCACTCGTGCAGCATTTAAGAGCACCTTAGATCGTGTGAAAGAATTGCTGCCGAACATCCCAGAGAAGAACGTAAGACTTCTAGAAGCTTTAAACAAAAAACTGTTACCAAACTCTGTAAAATCAGCAACAGCCATTTTAAAAGATGCCAAGGAGGGTGTTTTGGCGGTGAAGCACAAAAGAAGTAATGATGCGAGGATAGCCATCAGCGTCAGGATATCCATACTTTGTGGAGAGAACATTGCTAGTCAAGGGTTGCAAAAAAACATTTCCTCACAACTTGGAATAAATCGTAGAAGAATCGCCCAAAGCCTTCAACATAGAAGAAACGCTACAACCACCCTAAAACCGTGTGCATTAATTGAAAGAAAAACAACGGCAGACGCCACTCCTGAAGAAGTGAGACGACTGACCTATGACTTCTGGTGTAGTCCTGGGACTTCACGCCCTACAGGAAACAAAAGAGATGTTGCCAGAGAGCGAGTCGCTCCCAAAGAATACATGGAACACCAAAAACACATTCTAGAAGAGACGCAGACAGAAGTATTTCATGAATTCAAACAAAAGTACCCTGATATAAAGATGGGCGCAAAGGTACTTTGCAACCTGTAAACCTTTGTTTTGGTCATACCGGCGAGACCAAAGGATAGGAACTGTAGTTGTTGTCGCATGCATGTTGAAATGCAAATGTTGTTTAAAAGTGTTAAGAATTATCGAAAACAATGTGTTTCAACTGTGGCCATCAAAGAATAGTCCCACCTTTCAGATGTTATTGATGATACATTGTGTCCATTAAGTGATGGATTTCTGCATCACAAGAAAAGCTGTATAGAGAGGAACTGTGATTGGCATCAAAACTGTGGCATCAAAACTTTTGAACAACTTCCCGAAGAGAGAGAGAGAACACTAACGGTGCCAAGGTGCAGTGGCAGAGCTTTGAATACGTAGAAATTGAAGATAAACGGAAACTTAATCGTTTTTAAAAATCGTTTTTAAAGACACTCCTGTTAATGAAATGTTTGATTATTTCTTAAAACTACTAGAACAATTTCCAGCGCATCAGTTTCGCGCTAGCTGACAACACTCACAAATGACGAAGTTAGTTCAAAATCTTCCTCAAAATCATGCTTGTGCTATTCATGATTACTCAGAGAACTATAGCTGCCAGCACCAAGATCAGATGCAGTCACTTTATTTTGGCCAAGCACAAGTGTCAATTTATGTAACTGTCTTACATAGACATACCACTGAGTCTCCCTCATCTGTTGTTAACAGAACATTTATTTGTAATCTCGCCAGATTTAAAACACGATTCTCACGCTGTTCATCGCAACAGAGAGTTACTTGCTCGTTATTTCAAAGACATTGGATGTAACATTGACGTTTTGCATGAGTGGACTGATGGATTGTATGGGTGATGTTTCTTTTTCTGTTCCTGACTTTGCCTTTCTTACCATATGCAAGTATTTTGAAACATCCCACGCAAAGGGTCCCCAGGATGGGGTGGGAGCAAATATCAAATACAAGTGTGACATGTACAGTCATTTGCAAAATTTCTGGCCGCCACGAAATATATATCAATATATCAATATATCGGGTGCATTATGGGTAATTAAATAATACTATTTTGAGTTTCCTAACTTAAATGAAGCAAAATGTACAAACAACAAACGTAAGACTAAGATAAACATTATACTAAATATTTCTACCAACTTTGCTGGCGTTAACCCGCTTTTAAAGGGAATTTTCGATTACTGAATTACCCATAATGCACCCGATATATTTATATATTGATATTTCGTAGCGGCCAGAATTTTTGCAAATGACTGTATATAGTTAAATATAGTATTATGTTATGTATTATTATTATTATTATTATTGTTTTTTTTTAATTTCTGTTCCACACGACCCCACAAGCTTTAGCTTTAAATAATATCGTGTTTAAATAAAAGTTATTGTATTGTATTGTATATACATGTGTATTGTCATAAAGCGAAAAGTTTTAATCCAAAATGCTAAAGATTTATTTAATTTTGTTGAAAAGGAATTCCAAGATCCTTCCCCCAGTCGCTTTCAATCTGAAAATGTTAGGCTGAAACAACGAGTGTACTTCTACATTGATAACATTGAGCGAAACAGACCGAGTCATCTCTTCAAGGAAGTTGAAGGTAATAGATGAATACACAGCATCGTTGGTGAAAGTGCATCAGGGAAATATATAAAAACAAGATCACTTTCATGTTATTGTACGTCCTGTTTGATTCAAAAGTACGATGCATGTGACAATAAAGATTACGTACAAAGATGGTCTGTACAGGAAATGATACCAGAATTTCGAAGACCAAATTGTACAGATTGCTGACATGGCTCGCAATGCATATGTTGTAGCAATTGCTTCGAGGGACAGTGAAGAGGATTATTATCTTCTTAAAGTCACAGCTGATGGGCCAGAAATTTTGGAACACCCTCTAACGGATACCTGGGGAGTCCATTACCCAGCCGGCGTCAGAGTGTTGAAAGGACTCTTCCTAGAGAAATCAGTAAGACAGCTTGATAATCAGTTATATAAAATTGTGGAAGATAAACCTGCAGTTATAAGTTGTATATGCAGCAACTGTTCGTTTCATTTGTCAAGACCTTGAATATGATACCAGTAATCAATATGTGATAACACTGAGGCTTCATGAAGAGATTCTTGGTTCACTTGATGGATTTTAGTTCAAAACGTTAACGTTGTATCTTAAAAAAGTCTACTTGACAGGTATACAAAGTACTGCTAGGGTACAATCATTAAGACCGTACAACATATTACTATCAGATTTAGTACAAAAATTGCACATTTTAGTACAACAATCTATAAATAAAGCTTTGACTGTTTGAAAGAGCTCTAATAATACTCGTAAAATCCATCCTTTTTATACGTGGGGGGCTTAAAATTTGAGGTTTTTTTAACAGGGGGACTGGATTTTTTTTTTCAATTGAATCCTTACAACTACGATTACAACGCTTATGTCTACGATTTTTGATTCTCACCGCGTTTTAATGTTGCAAAGGACTACGATTACGACGCTAGTGTGAACTGGCCTTAATTAACTGAACATTGGCACGATAGCGGTCAATAGTCAAAAATATGATGCCATCAAATAAATTTGTGAAAGTTTTAATTAAAAAAATACTCTTTCTTTTATAACATTGTTTGAAAATGTCAAAAATGATGTCGCAAAACAATACAAATGCTTGCTCGATAAATATATAACTAAAAATACTGTACTTAATAAGTTAAGGCTATGTTATAACATTGCTTGAAAATGACAAAAATGATGTCAAAAAAACATTAGAAATGCTTGCTCGATAAATATAGAACAGCTAAAAATACTGTACTTAAAAAAGTTAAGACTATGTTACAACATTGTTTGAAAATGTCAAAAATGATTTCGCAAAACATTACAAATGCTTGCTCGATAAATATATAACAACTAAGAATACTTTACTTAATAAGTTAAGACTCATACTTTAAAATACATTAAGTAATACAGAGCTGCAAAAAAGATAAAAATATTGTAAATAAGGCCGTGTTCACACTGAGATCGATTGCAAGCGAATTACTTTTGAAACGATTTAAAATTAGTACGGGTTCGTTCACACTTGATTCGCTTCAGGTCGATCTAGATCGGTCGCAAGCGGTTTCCGTGTTCACACTACGACATTCTCAAGCGAACTGGTTCTGGTCAGCGGACTCTTTTATGAGAGTATCCATAGCAACATAATGGCAACTGGCGACAACAATGGCGGCATCCATCTTGGCTGTTTTTTCTTTTTTACATTTCATTTTAAGTATTTCATGTAATAGAGGAAGAAGAAGAAGAAGAAGAAGAATAATTATATTAAAGTGAAGACAACGCCTTCGGCGGTCACAGTTATCAGCAAATGTGCCAGTTGTCGTTTGCGACTCCACAGAGCACAACAACACAGACGGAGTAAAGTAGCTTTGTTGCTTTGTTTAAGTTCACCTCTTAAGAAAACATATGTAAGAACAACATGGGTAAAGACCAGGATTTCAGACATCTGGGAAGATGTTGGAATGACATGGACACCGAGAGACTGGATTGAAAACATAAGGATGTCTCGGCAAACATTTATGCACATTTGCGACATGTTAAGACCTCACATCGAGAAAGCATCAACAAAATATCGACCTGCCATTCCAGTAGAGAAAAGAGTGATGATTGCCTTGTGGAAGTTAGCTACCAATATTGAATTTAGAAGTCTGGCTATGCTATTTAATGTAGGATGATCGACAGCGTGTATTATATTCCATGCTGTTGTGAATAGTATAAACGATGTCTTGGGGCCCAAGTACATTAAATTTCCAACTGGAAACAGTCTGAGAAGAGTAGTACATGGTTTTCGTAGCAGATGGGGTTTTCCACACTGCGCTGGCGTTATTGATGCCACGCATATTCCAATTATCGCTCACGAACACCATGCTGATTATTTTAATCGTAAGTCTTTCCACTCAATAATTCTGCAAGCTGTATGTGATGACAATGCTGTGTTTACAGATATAAGTGTTGGACAGCCAGGTAAACACCATGACTCCCATGTCCTCCAAACCTCTCCTATCTTTGAGAAGGCATCAAATGGTCAGTTATTTCCACCTTCGATGGACAAACTCGATGGAGTCAATGTCCCCCTGTATTTAGTAGGAGACCCTGCCTACCCTCTAAGCAATTGGTTAATGAAAGGATTTCCAGGTGGAGGAGTATCACAAGAACAGGAACATTTTAATTACAGACTAAGCCGGGCTAGAATGACCATAGAGTGTGCTTTTGGGCGGTTGAAGGGAAGATGGCGATGCCTATTGAAAACACTGGACTTGCAAGTAAGAAATGTCCCAGATGTTGTTTCTGCTTGCTGCATTTTACACAACACCTGTGAAATCCATGGTGAATATTATGATAGTGAATGGATGCAGAGAGTAGCAGATGATGAAACCAACAATAATTCACCGTGAAATCCATGGTGAATATTATGATAGTGAATGGATGCAGAGAGTAGCAGATGATGAAACCAACAATAATTCACCTGTCAAGAGGTTAAATCATTGTGATGAACAAGATGCCAAACAGATACGGCATGCATTATGTGGATGGGTGAGCTCATATCCTATTTAATTTAAAAAATCATTTCCTTGCATTCAGCAGACAGCTGATCTACAATGAAACCCACGCAGCTATTTTGAAACTCAATTTCAAAGAATGTATTGATATCTCTGAAATAAAACTACAAAGTATAACAAATTGCAAGCAGTTTTCAATTGTCTGTACTCTTATATTGACAATGAATGATGTAAAAAAAATCAAAACTAAAGTGGCAAAGTTTTGAAGCATTTTTAACATCTATGCATTGTCATGAGTACAGAAAATTGAAAACTGCTTGTGATTTGTTTTACAACAGTTTTAACCTATAAATCAGTGGCTGGCTTTTCATGGAAGTTTTTAAAAACTGTTTTTACCATTAACTGACAGTTGTATTAAATTTTTAATTTGTAGCAGTTTTGCTAAAAATATTTAAGAGTGGATGTCAGGAAAAATCGAACAAAATCGAAAATCCGCGGCAAACCTTGAATAATCGAATTAGCTCATACTTTCAAGTTAGATAGGGTAGGGTGTCATAAGAATCGCTGTGTAGTTGGTTTGGCCAAATACCATTTCATTTTGGAGAAAAATGCAAATTTCGAAACTCCACCGAAAACGCCGTTGAAGGCACCGAATTTTGATCGAAGTTTGGAGGTCTCGTATCACAAAATAAGCCATTCAAAACCCCTAAACATACCCCTATCCTGTTAATCAACCCCGTATTTACTATTTGCGTGATTTTTAGATGTATTGTTCTCCTCTTTCTTTAGATAATAATTTTATTCTCTACACCTCCATTTCAAGTTGCTAAAAGTACCTCCTATAGAAATTGGCTTCCACGATGCGCGTAACCTTTAAATGGATTATGCTTCTGCTAGTTGAATGACGAAATGATAAGCTCTAAGATGCTGTAAAAAATTAACTGGGCAAATAATTTTGCGTGACGCTAGAGCTCTTCAAAGTACTTCAAAATTTACCGTCTTTGACCTTCAAAGGTCATCACTCTCAAATCATCTAAAACATCTAAATATCTTTAGAATACACCTTAATGTACCATGCAATAGAATTGCTAACCTTTTTGTCGAAAAGGTTTTATCCAGGAAATGTTTTGACCCGTAAATCCTACTCAGCGAGTATGTCAACAATGAAACACTGATCTTTGATTATCCTGTGAGGACGTACTGGGAAGCTGGGAAACGTGCAAAATGCTTTTTGAAAAGCATAGCTACTTCTTTGAAGCCTTTAAAACTGACAACTCACTGGGACTAAGCCACGTACGAACTTCCATGGCACATTATTATAGCCTGTGTACATCCGCTTTCCACCGCAGGAGTCAGCGTCGCAATGTACACAGGCAATGAACTCGTGAGTTTAAAATTTATTTATTATTCTAATTACTTAACCTGTCAATGTTGCTGTCTTCTCAGAGCTTCGGCCAAATGTCCCAAACCAAGAGACCATTACTAAATGCATGTTTATTATCAAATATTATACATATATACACAAAGTAACAAAATACGTGGGAAAAAACGCAAAAAAATATTTGACAATTTATCTATATCTATCATCATATCTATTTACATTCTGATCGGCTTGATTACGTGGTGCTAGTTTGTATTTCATTGGTTCACTTTTGTTTTTACTCCAATACTGTGAAACATTCACTTGTTTTTGCAAAATTCAATCGAGAGAACTTTGAGTGCGCGTTCATTTTCTCTTTCGCGATTTGTAACCAAAATGTATGTGGGACAAGGGACTGTACACAATTATCCCTCTTCCGTTCCATAACCGGGATCCTAGACAATGGACCTGTGACATCAAGGGGTTTGTTTGTACCTCTAGAAAATACAAAGCAACTCACGTCAAACAAGTCCGATATTGAGAATAATTTGTCCATGCATATTGTCGTGTGAACTCATTGACGTCACATCACGTCTGTAATTTACATACAGTTTGAACACGCGAAAATTGGCGTTCAAACGTAAGAAAACAAAATGTTGCCGTAGTTCAAGTCATTCTTTTTAACCAAACCATGTAAATAAGCGAATTCTAAGATATTGTTCTAGCAAATAGAAATGCGGTCGACCGATTTTCTCCGTTTCATTCTCACTATATACTCATTTCAGTGATAGGAATAATCATGAATAACTGAAACTAAACAAGTGCACTATATCTACAGCGACTTGCAAATATATATATATGTAAACCCAAAATAGCGATATATAGTAATTTGCATAATCTTAAATATATCGCCAATACACTGATCCGGAAACAAATTTTCAAAATTCAGCCATTTTATGATGCCATTACCCACAATGCACCATTATATTTTGTCTATCGATTTTTTAAACATGTTTGCAAATCGCTTTCAAGATATGACTTGTATTGAGGTAAAGCATGTCACAACAGAAAATAAAAACTAACTTGTACAGGTGCAGGAGTTAACCAAGCTTACTAGAAGTTCTATATATGGTTTTTTTCTTTTATACTTTACCGTAGGAATGTCAAGTTCAAAATGACTGCAGATATCGTGCAACATCGGTATTGCAAACTTGGACAACTTTGAGTTTGCGACCAAATCACAAATGCTATATGTATCATACATAATTGGATGCTGAATGGCTATCTCGCTCATGACTTCTTCTCGTAGTTGCTCGATATTCCTTTCTCCAATGTCAGGGAGTGTTTGAGCATCATCGTCGATGTCAGGTGGAGACGAGACGGATTTTTTTGCGGACAGACGCGAGAAATAGCTTGTTATCTGTTTGGGAGTGAGGTAGTCGGCTGTTTGAAAAAGAAAACTCCCATCTGAGTTTCGTGCTCTTCTCATTGATCTTGAGACCTCACTGGGATCCGCTTTCCTCCCTGTCTGTTCCCCAATAAGAAATACGTCAGTGAGGTGTCTTTTTTGATGGTCAGTTAGTCGATGTTTTCGTGTTGTCGTTGATTTCAATGCCCATCCCATTGTTAACGTAGGCTCGCCACTTAAGGACTCGGAGGGCAATCGATCTTCTACTACGTTATCGATTGATGAAGCGCCATGTTCTAGATTAGACGCATACCTCATCATTGCTTTGTCGAGAAGTGTTTCTCTTTCAAGGACGTAGTTATGCTTGCCAGCGTCCAAGTGATTCTGAAGTGAGAAATATCTTTGATAGGTCTTCATACATCCTTCCTCAGGGCAAGCGAAAAGCGCATCATCACCACCTGTACTACTACTCTCTTCAGGTGAGGATTCAATGGCTGATTCTGTCTCACTTGTTGTCTCACTTTGCTCTTTACTCTGTCGTCTGGCTTTGATGGGGCAAAACGTCGCTTTGGGGTGAGTGGCGTCCTCGATTACTTTCAGGTTTGACGCCGATGGCCTCTTGGATACGTCAAAAGCAGTCCACGGCACAAACTTCCCAGGACCAATTCCATATGCTCTCCAGACTTTCATTCCTTGTTCTAGGTATATGATATTATTTACCAGACTAATGCTTTCCCACTTTACAGGAGCTGTTTTCACATTGTCAAGGGGACCACAGAGCACTACCCTGACACCAGGCACACCACCAAATGACTCCATAGAGGTCTTCATCTGTTCTGCAGTCTCGATGTCGTGGCCAGAGTTCAGAAATACTCTCATATGATTCTTTATTGTGGCTGACTTACGGTCGCATGACCCCTTTCCACCTTGTGGATCAGAAAAGTCCACTCTTATTTGGACTTTATGCTTCTCTGCTAGTTGTTGTACTCCAACTAAGGTAGATGCGCTATGGTAGCAGCCGGCATTGTCTTGTCTGAAGCAGATAGACTTGATCTCAGGCACGGTGCTTTTAAGCTGTTTCAGAACATCGTCCATTATTGCAAGCACAGTTAGGCTATCTTGATTGCAGCTTTGGAATATATGAACTAACGTTAGCATTTGTATCTGACTATCCGACTTAGTCATAGCCACACTGACATGCCAAGAAATGCCTCTCTTTCCGAACCAGTCGGCTTGGCTTTCACGGTACTTTCTTGGGAGGAACTTCATAGCCCAATCCAACACTACCAACACTGATCCTACATCTAAGGTGTCAAGGATGTCTAAACGGGCCTCATCTTGGTTCACTGAGCGGAGTAGGTGTGCCTTCCACGCTTCAACGCTTTTCTTAGACTGGGCAACTGTGTATTTCATTTCTTCTCTTTCTTCATCTGGAATTTCCAGGTGTTCCAAGGTTGATTCTACTTCACCAACAACAGCAGGAAACAAGCAACATCTATCACATGTTCGATCATGGACATGGTCACAACTACCGACATAGTCAGTATCGCTGTCATGACTAAGAGCATAAGTCCTGCAATGATCAGGAACCCTTGAGCTTGGTGATATGTGTACCTATTTTGTAAAAACAAAAATAACTTCTTGGTCACTCAACTATTCATCCTGAAACATAAACACCTGATGTCATGGTGTATGCTTTTTTTGAAAGTATATGACATAATCAAGTCATTAATGAATGGGGCCCTCTCATCCACAGTGCTTTGCGCGCCGAATCAATATATTTATTTAATCCATTGATTATCTAAGCCATCCGACACTGTGGAACTGGAAACATTCCTTTGGAGAAAACACAGTCCAAACCAGTAAGATAGCGTAGTTATTTATTTATTTGTGTGTGCATGTGTGTGTGTGTGTGTGTGAGTGTGTCAAATAGCGATTCGGCGCGCAAAGCACTGTGGATGAGAGAGCCCCGTTAAACACACATATTTACTTACCTTGTAATCACCCTTCAAATATCGCTTTGCAAGTTTAAGCTTTTGGGCCAACTCTTTTGACCAGGTCAGTCCATTGTTGTAGTTGTCTCCAAGCTTATCAATCACATCAGCAATATCGTCGAAGGCTTTCGCTCCCTCTGATGAAACATAGTCCAGCCCTTGCAGAGACTTGCGGACAGAAGCGGAGCAAACTTTAAGGATTCTGCAAAGACTGCTGCGGCTCATAGGAGAAAACTCGGTCTCGCTGCAGTAGCTTTGATACTGCCTTACAATTTGCTCAGGAATGGAGCTTCTGATGACATTCGGGATCTTGATTTCAGTCTTTGAAGATAGCTTCAATGTCTTTTCACCAAATGGCAAATCTTGCATTACTCTCGCACTTGTTATGAACGATAAAAAGTGGTCGAGTTTTTGAGGCGATACATACATTCTTGTATTCTTTTCTTGCGGAATGACAGCTCCTCTGCCATGGAGTAACACATGGTGTCGTGCGATGTTGTATCTGTACCTGGATATATCAGGGATCCATCTTTGAAGCACTGCAAAGCTTACTTTATCTGCAATGATAGAGAGTATCTGTCTGCGCGTACTCCAGTGACCTGCATTCTCGTAGCACTCAACTAAAGCTTCTAATAATGTAGAATCCATGTTCCCTTCTTCTTTCCTAGATGACTGTATGGCACTAAATAGCATCTCTGAATTTTGGGGCGCAATTTCCTCCAAAGTGGCAAAAACCACCTGCTTCGCCTTGCGCATATAATGTCGCTTCGTTCTTTCTGCGGCAGTATCCCATGGAGTTGTCATTGATGTTCTGATTGGACTTATGTCTCTGGAGACCAAAAACGAATTGAGTTGGTCCTTTGGGGAAGCCTTCACAGTTTCTGTGCCCTCATCTCCGGGTTGTGTCAGGATTGACATGTCAGAGGCCTGGGAGACTCCTGATGGCGTGTACATAGTCGATATTATTGTGCTTTGTGGCGTTTCTGGTGCTGGGATGATTTTGCCTTGAGTTGACTTACAAGGGTTGAAAGTAACTTCATCATCATCATTGTCATCATCATGATCATCCTGAAAATTTGAAACAACTTATTTTATGATGCGTATCAGTTTATGATGCATACCTAATTAGTTATTGATGGATGTTTTCCCATATACAGTTTGATGAGTGCGCTAAATAAAATAAATTGTCAGTCGGTCGGTCGGTCAGTCGGTCGGTCGGTCGGTTGAATGCTCGCTTGTCTTTTCATTCTTTTAAATATTTATTTATTATTACTTCGCACTTTGGTTCTACTGTATTTCTTTCTGTACAAAAGAAAAACATATTGCGCAATAATCACCACATGCGAGCAAAGGATTTGATGTAACTGGCACAACACTGACGACACATGTATTAAATGATGCAGATGTTTGTATTACACAATCTACAGGCTATACATACCAGTGTTGTCTTGTCCAACTGATGAGCTAAATCATCCACCACATCTTCACTAGTTGTCAATTCCTTTAATGCGTATCTACATGTTCTGCATATACCTGGAAGGGAACAATAGAATAGATGTGTCGGTATAGTTCGCCTAAACCGTGTTGTTATGAAAAGCGTTCTCGTAATTCTAAATTCCAGTTTGCGAAATAGTGACAACAATCTAGTACAAAATCTAAGTAAAAAAAACAATTAGTACAGTATATGCATGGTCTAGACTTCACTACCGATAGAACGGCAATATGAAATATCGGATTGATATCTAGTTCTAACCATTCTAACCTGAGCCAACTTGTACAAACATTCCAGTCTTGTGTAGCAGCATCTCCGACTCTTTCTTTCCTAATCCTCTATCTCCTTTTGCCAATTGCCTTTGCTTTTCAGTACATGATTGGAAAGCGCAGGCGGTACTCTACATCTGGTGCTATGCCCCCTTGACCACCCTAGACCGAGTTTTGAGCGATGGAGGGGACACACACAGTCATCGTGCTCAAGTTCTCTGGTTTTCCAAAGATTCCTGCACGACTTAATATCAGGTCCACCTCATCATCAGGCCCCGAAAAGGAATATTTCGTCTTGTGCTGGCTTATGTCCTTCGTACAAGAAAGCACAGGGATAACTTCTACATCACGATTTCGGTCTCTACTGTCGAAGCCACAAATTCCACCAACGATCGATTTCAATGTACAACAAACCTCCATACTAAAACATCATGTACACGCACTCGACTGGATGTAACTACTGGTAATTTGAAGAGCTTGTTTTTTCTTTACTTTCATTAGTTCGGGTTACACAATTAGCAAATAAATTAGCATAATCAGCCAGTGGTATCGATTGATCGAATCATGGAAGTTCGTACGTGGCTTAGTCCCAGTGAGTTGTCAGTTTTAAAAACGCTTCAAAGAAGTAGCTATGCTTTTCAAAAAGCATTTTGCACGTTTCCCAGCTTCCCAGTACGTCCTCACAGGATAATCAAAGATCAGTGTTTCATTGTTGACAGATTGTTGATGCCTGATCGAAAGTCAGCTACTCGCTGAGTAGGATTTACGGGTCAAAACATTTCCTGGATAAAACCTTTTCGACAAAAAGGTTAGCAATTCTATTGAATGGTACATTAAGGTGTATTCTAAAGATATTTAGATGTTTTAGATGATTTGAGAAGCACAGAAACAACGCAACACGTGTCTCGAGTGATGACCTTTGAAGGTCAAAGACGGTAAATTTTGAAGTACTTTGAAGAGCTCTAGCGTCACGCAAAATTATTTGCCCAGTTAATTTTTTACAGCATCTTAGAGCTTATCATTTCGTCATTCAACCAGCAGAAGCATAATCCATTTAAAGGTTACGCGCATCGTGGAAGCCAATTTCTATAGGAGGTACTTTTAGCAACTTGAAATGGAGGTGTAGAGAATAAAATTATTATCTAAAGAAAGAGGAGAACAATACATCTAAAAATCACGCAAATAGTAAATACGGGGTTGATTAACAGGATAGGGGTATTTTTAGGGGTTTTGAATGGCTTATTTTGTGATACGAGACCTCCAAACTTCGATCAAATTTCGGTGCCTTCAACGGCATTTTCGGTGGAGTTTCGAAATTTGCATTTTTCTCCAAAATGAAATGGTATTTGGTCAAACCAACTACACAGCGATTCTTATGACACCCTACCCTATCTAACTTGAAAGTATGAGCTAATTCGATTATTCAAGGTTTGCCGCCATTTGTTCGATTTTTCCTGACATCCACTCTTAATATGTCCTCAAAGACAGTGTATACATTTAATTATGATACGACTGTGACGTAAATTTACCATAAAAGGGCACAAAATCCTCCAAATATCCGAGCGTATTACCCACTAGATTGTCGTATTACCCGGCTTGTAACCCGGTAAAACCGGTTTTGAACACAGCATATTTTGTACCAGTTTTGGTTTTCATTGCAACAAGAAAAAACACTATACAACGACAGAAAAGTATTTCTAAAGGGAATAGGGAAACAAACAACTACTTTTGAATGATATCTGTATAGAAAATATGAAGAAAATCCAATCTTTTTGGTGAAAACAGCCAACGAAAAATCTCTCGAGCGCGCGCTTGATGGCGTATCGATTGTGTGATTGCGCGCGCATTTCACAAACAAATCACAAAAACAGCTTTTGTACGCTAACAAATAAGCAAAGAAAAGGACGTTTTTGAGGGGGTTTATTTTGTTGTCGCATAATAAACAATTTATTACAGTTAGAGTTGTGTAATACGGCTGGACATTTTTACTCGTCTATTTGTATTTTGCCTCGCCTACGGCTCGTCAAAATACGGCAAGACACGTAAAAATATCCAGCCGTATTACACAACTCTAACTGTAATAACCTCTATGTATTGACTGTATATTATTTTATAAAATAACTATGTTATAGTGCGTGCTCTGATTGGCTGAAAACCGATGTTCTGTGAGAGCACAGAAACGCGGTTTTTTTCTCTCTCTCTGTCTCTGTCTGCCTACAAATTAAAGATGCATGAATTGATGGAGAATGAATCCTATTTTTTGAGTATGCCTTCATTCGAATTTGACTTATCGGAAATCAGCCTACCATCACCCGAAAGCACTTCCAAAGACATTAAAGAGTCCATGAGTGAGCCAGGGAATAAACGCCGCTTTGGAGAATTGTCCGAAAGCGAGCAAGACGATATTGTCACCAAAGGCCAAGCAAACAGAACATCGTATAACACTCACTGGGGAATTTCTGTGTTTAATGGTACATAAACAAATGCCGACATTATTCTATTCACATTATTATACTGATATCGATATTAAACAGGTTAAAATTAAGAAACATTTAGTCTATACAATTTTACAATAGCAACTTTTTGACGAGACGTGCGGACGTGTTTACATAATTGACATTTGAGACACAAAAATATCAAAGAAAAGCGTTTTATAATGATGAAAAAGTTGTTTGATAAACAACTTTGAATGAAAAAATGCTCAGACAGACTAATTCTTGTATTTTTAATTATATTTTAATTGTTAAAACAATCCGAAATACGATAATATGCTCAGCCAAAACGTCAAAGAAAGAACATAGCTTTCACATTATTCATTGTTTACTTTAAAAAAAAAAGTACTATAAAAACTAAAAATACATTTTCACATTCAAATTGTTTTATAACAATCCATAATTCAACTATGACAATATTTTTTCTGTATAGATTGGTGTCAACAAAGAGGAAAAAGTCAAAATATTGAGGTCCTGGAAGAGAAAGAACTTGATGAAATGTTGCGTCAATTTTATGCCGAAGTGAGGAATAAAGATGGCCAAGAGTACGGCCGTAGTTCTCTGATTGCACTAAGATATTCCATTGAGTGCTACCTAAACATGCCTCCAGTTAATAGAGCGTTAAAAATTTCTCAAAACCCAAAGTTTGCCTCCTCAAATCAGATGCTAGATGCAAAACTAAAGATGCTAAAGCGTGAAGGGAAAGAAAACACAAAGCACAAACCGGCAATCGATGAAGAAGACCTTCAGAAGATGAAAACAAGTCATGTTCTCTTACCGGACAATCCCTTGAGCCTGTTAAGAAATGTCTGGTTTCATTCCAGACTTTACTGGTGCCGCAGAGGTAGAGAAGGACAGCGGAATCTGAAAAAGTCAAGCTTTTCCTTTCAAAATGATGCAGGAGGCCGTAGATTTGTCACTGGCGCACGAAGAAGCCACACAAAAAACACCCGGGTGGCCTAGTAGATGTCCGGAGTTATGAGAAGTTTGGGCGAATGTACGAAGCAAAGTCGCCAACAGATGGTTATAAAAAATCGTCCACTCGGAGTTAACAAATTGGCCTCCATGATGAAAGAAGTATGTGTGACTGCACAGCTTTCACGTATATACACCAACCATTGTGTAAGATCAACAGCCATAACCCTATGGTCCAATGCCGGGCTGTCGAATCGCCAAATCATGGCTATTTCGGGACACAGAAATGAAGCGGCCAAGATCTCCGCCGTTGTAGCGACGTTCTCACCTTTGCTCTTGGCGATGAAAAACCACAAGCCAATGCTCCTTCATCTGCTCAATCCATGTCTACAGAACAGCAGACTGAAACCAAGCCTTCTAATGCCCAACAGAGTCACTTCATCTGCTCAATCCGTGTCTACAGAACAGCAGACTGAAACCAAGCCTTCTAATGCCCAACAGAGTCAAATAAGTTCTGACATTGGCAGCTTGTTCACTTCATGTTCAATTGATAAAGTTGAAATTCATTTTCAAAAGTAAAATTAACTGACGTTGTTGATTACATAATATAATCAGCTTTCCTCTCAACTTTCGTCGCACTTTACTGAATACAGAGAGATCCCACTTGATTTTCCAGTGATATTATCATTCACCAGTAATTCCTTGGAATTCTTTTTCCACAAAACAGAACGTTTGAACTAAACTGCTTCAAGACGAAATATTTTCGATGTCTTTGGTGGAATTTGATTGGATAACAAGTGATTCCTGATGTTTCTTAGGAGAATTTGCAATTTGATCACACAAAATAAACGTCAATAAATATATTATTTTTTGAAAGAAAGACTTCCTGTTATTTTATAAAAGTATTAGAAAACGCTTTTCCATGTTCTATGCTCTGATAGAAACACGCGGGATGTTGGGAGAACACGAGAAAAGCTTTAGAATCACGAGCCTCTTTTTTTTTCTTCTAATGCTTAAATTCACATGAGTTGGTATTGTCTTATGAACAAATGGGTTCTTATTTTAGCATTCCGAAACTAGATATAAAGCTACAGAAAATTGACAATGTCAATGCATACAAAAATGTGACTGCAAGCACTTTGTAGAAAACATAAATCTGTTGTGGTTTGATATTTTTCACTGGTTTAAATCTCTAGGGAAGCGTTTTACCAGTATTACATCATTCTTTCATGTTCACCCTTTACAATATAATGTACATGTATTAGCACATAATTTACTCACATGCACCATGAAACCCTAAGCGTAACATATTATTAACATAATCCTTGGAGTAATATAAACCTGAGTGAAGAAAACAACAATCACAACACATATATGTACACAGATTATGCATAACAAAATTGTTCAATTAAATGTCTTGAAACTGGTTATCAGCATTCATGTTGTTTGGCAGCTGCATCTGCATCAGTGAAGACATTGGGTCGTTGTTTGAAGTGGAGGGAACCCCCATTATGGCTGACATCATAGCCATCTGCATTTGCATCATCATTGCCATTTGCTTTTCTTCTCGTTCATTCTCTTTCCTCTCTCTCTTTTCTTCTTGTTCATGCTCCAATTTCCTCTGTTTTTCTTCCCTCGCTTGTTGCTGTCTGAGGTAATCTTCCATTCGTTGGCTTTCTTTTTCCTCTAACTTTAAGAGAGTTTCTTTAAGTATTTCAGCTTCGCTCATGCATTTTGATTTCCGTTTCTGTTTGTTTCTTTGTTTCACTGTAAAGGGGCAAACAGATATATAAGGTTATTTACCAGCAGGGAGGTCCAGATAGGGAAACACTGTGCAGAGGTCTCGAGTCCGTGGTCAGATATAGAAAATTCCTTGAGACTAAAATCAAATTCTTATTCTTCTTCTTATTATTATTTTCTTCCACCCACTCCAACAACCAATCAGAGCACACAATTACTTAGGATGCCTGGCTGTCCAAAAAATATTGTAAACTGAACACATATGATATCATGCTTTGTTTTATTGTACAGAAACATTGGCTGAAATTGCTATTATGAAAGTACTGTAATAACTCAATTCAAGCACTGCAATGATACAGTGCAACAATCAATTTCATGTAATTTGTATACTAACAGAGTTTATCAGCTGGTACTTTTGCATCTTTGCTTGTTACATCTCTTGTGGTTTCTTTCTCTGGTGCCCCGACTTCTGATTCTGTACAAGTTAAATTAAATACTCTCAAAATACACAATTTGTCTTCCTAAATAACAGTGTCAGTGTTAATATATATGGTATACATGCATGCATATAATTGATTGTCAAAAATTGTCTGAATCTGCATGGTATAGGTATAAAACATTACTTCTTTCTTCCTCAGTAGAGGTGCTTGGAGCATCAATCTGTGACCCTGAAGAGAACAGAAAGGTTTAATTTAATGTAATAAGTATCCATCATTTAATAGAAATAGATTATTATGAAGTTCAACATGAAATACTAGAAAGAACGAAAACAATTATAGACTATAACTACACTGACTCACCTGTTACATTTTCTGTGGCTTCATTCTCTTTATCGTTGCAACGGGGACAACAAAACACGTCGTTTTCTGTGAGTAGTCCCCCCCCCCCATATAGCGTAGTTGGGGGGGTGGGGAGGTCATAAATTCATAATAGGATTAAATTTATAGCGTAGATGGAGGGGGAGGGGTGACCAGAATGACCAAATGACCAAAGTCCAGAGGGGGTCATAAAAGGATTAAGAGATTATACGTCTGACGTCATGACCAAAGTCCAAAATGACGTCGGAATTCTCGATGTATATAAACTCGAGATAAAATCTGTGAGAGTCACAATTGCGCTGATCATTCAGACCATCAAAACCTAACCATGTGGATGCTAGTACACGATAATTTCTACGCCTCGGTAGTAGTGAGTGAGGATGGGACCAAAAATATATTCATTGGTGATTATGAAGCTTCGTCAGACGACAGCACTAAATAGGGAAGTGGTCTTTTCATTACTTTGAACAACTTTGAAAAATTCAAAGAACATTACAAAGAAATCGAAAGATATTTGTTGCCTTTCATCGAAGAAAAACGCCGTCACACTGAAGAATGTGAATCGAACGGGAAAAGGAAGAGAGAAGAAGATCAGAATGAAAATCAGAATGTAAATGAAAAGAAAAGCAAAATGGAGAACAAGAAAAGCGTTAAAACACCAGAGGAAAGTAAACTGAACGAGATGATAAAGGCTAAAGCACCAAAGGCCCAGTCGAAGAACAGAAAACCCCTTAAACTAAAACTTCCAGTCAGAAGAAGATCTGTGATGAAGTGGAAATGACTGAAAGACAAAACAAGATAGAAGCCATGTTGCTACAAATATATGCTGGAGAAGTACAAGAAAAACTTAATGTCATAATCAAGGAAGAGTGTTTTGGATGTCAGTATGACAAGCCGAGCCAGAGAGACCATGACAAATGTCTTAACACTACATATGAAGAGAATATCGAACTATTTTTGAAAACAGCCATGTCGAGAGCAGATCAAACGCATGTGATGAAACTGTGGTATGAAGGCCTTAAGAATATAGATCCACCCGTCAGTGCAATGGAGATGTTGAAATACAACTGCCCAGACTGGCTAGATGAACATTTAGCAATTGTGATTTAGCAATTGAAAAACTGAAAAGTATTTTGTAGATTTGTTATTTTAGCTAATGATGATGATGAGAAAAAATATATGATGTTAATAATAATAATAATAAAAAAAATTCATTGGAATTTTGAAAATTAAAGAATTGCATTTAAATCAAAACCTTGTGTGATGGGTAATCATTTTTTAGTAGCAGTGATGCGATCAACATGAGCTCTTGCTTTCCTGACTCGCCTGTTAAGCTGGAGGCTAATAATCTATGTAGACGCGCGAAGTGCATATTTGCTTGTTGTGGAGGCTCTATTATAATCCAGAATTCTCAAGTCGATGGACCAGTATCTTCTAAACCTGTATCACGATCCAAATCATGCTGGCAGTTTTGGAGGCGTAGAAGCTGTTTACCGTGCTGAAAGAGAGGAGGGAAAACATAAGATCTCTCGTAATGAGATCAAGAAATGGCTGTCATCACAGGATAGCTATACACTTCACAAGCCTGTTAGGAAAAACATCGAGTGCAACAGGGTATTTGTTGATAGTATTGATTCTAGTTGGCAGGCAGACCTTGTGGACATGTCTTCGCTCAGCAAGTACAACGATGATGTACAATTTCTCCTAACTTGTCTGGATGTGTTTTCTAAGTTTGCCTGGGTAGTTCCCCTTAAAAGCAAATCAGGCTCAGCACTCGTAGAAGCGTTTTCCAAGATCTTTAGGTCAGGTAGAAAACCGGAAATGCTTTTTACCGATAAAGGAAGTGAATTTACTAACAGACTTGTTCAAAGACTTCTGAAGGAAAACGAAGTTAAGTTTGTTACTTCGCAAAACGAAACAAAAGCTTCAGTGGTTGAACGCTTTAATCGAACACTGAAAGCGAGAATGTACAAGTATTTTACCTGGAAGTGTAAACTCCGATACATTGATGTATTGCCACAGTTAGTGTCTTCATACAATAACACCTTTCACCGAAGCATAAAGATGAAACCGAAAGAGGTGAATGATCGCAATGAAAAGCAGGTGTGGGAGACACTGTATGGTGAGAAACAACACATATGAGCTAAGCCTGTCAAATTTATGTTTAAAGTTGGAGAGTGGGTGCGAATAAGCAAAACGCGAATGACGTTTGAGAAATCTTATTTGCCTCGGTGGTCTGAGGAAATCTTTAAAATCGAAAGCCGTCAAGCTTCACGTCCTCCTACGTATTGCCTCAAAGATTTTAACGACGAAGAAATTCGAGGCAGATTTTACGAACAAGAATTACAAAGAGTTACGAAACCAGATGGCATTTATGAAATCGAGAAAGTTGTGCGCAAAAGAAAACGCAGAGGAAAAACCGAATTGCTGGTGAAATGGAAAGGATGGTCAGACGAATTTAACAGTTTGATACCGAAAACAGATCTAGTGTAGATAAAAACCGAACTTTTTTCAGTATTAGCATAGTCTAATTCTGATCTTCAACATGGAAGGATCACAATTCTATCTGACTTTGCCAAGTAATTCATCTATGAATTTTTATCCTCAAAATACCCTATCAAAATTCACTGTGAACCCACCACAATCTATAGAACTGACAGGACAATGGGAAGTCAGTTTGAAGGAAATCATATATCCACGCACCTGGAATAATGTGCGGAAGACAAAAAAACATTTTTACATGTGGAATACCAGTGGCTTTCCTACCGTTTACATCCTACCAGATGGTTATTATCCATCAGCGGAAGAAATTATTCAGGGGATGAAAGACATCGACAAAGTAGTGCGTGATTTCCTTGAACTGAGTTTCAATAAGTTCACAAGACACGTCGTCATGCTGACTCCTAAAAACGGATGGTCTTTTTCCTTCATGGAAGGATTGAGTCTTATATTAGGATTTGGTTTGGAGACTTCCAAAAACCACGTCACCACACGTTGTGAACCTAGAAGCAGGTCTCAACTCACTTTACATATACAGCGACGTAATTGAAGCACAGATAGTTGGAGATAGCATGGTCCCTTTACTGCGCATTCTTCAAGTGGAAGGAAAAGATGGTGATATAGTATCAAGAACATTTCAAGATCCGCCTTATTTCCCTGTCAGTCGAAAATCATTCGACAGCATCGAGGTGAATATAAAAGACGACACGGGGGAGAGAGTGCCATTTGAGTCTGGGAAAGTGATCGTGCAACTTCACTTTAGAGAGCACAGACCATTGTACATTTAAGAAAATGATGAGAAAAATCTACCACCCTAAACCTGAACTTTAGAGAGCTTATTATTCAAAGTAGGCTCAGCAACATGGGAGTGGATTGCCCGCGTTTCACGGGGCGCGCATTCAACGTGGTTACGGGATTGGATCTTTTATAAAAGGTCTTTTTCGATCAGCTGTTCCATTGGTCAAACAAGGGGCGAAAACAGTGGGAAAGACTGCTCTTACTAGTGCAGCTGGTCGGGATCTTAAATCACTTTATCGAAACGAGCAAAAGATCAGTTGAAGAGCAAAGATTCAATGCTGCCAGATACAGTCGGTCAGACTGGAAAAGAAAAACGACGTGATTCTAAATCCCGCAGCAAAAGAACAACTGGTTCAGCAAAGCCTACCTGCGCCTAGCAAGAAAAAGAAAAAGAACACTGAGCAAGACTTTAGACGAGACATCTTTGAATACTAAGTATGGCATTTGTACATCACGAGTCTGTAGAATTACAAATCTGAACTGGAACTATTCAGCTCCTACTCAAACAAGTTTGGAATCAGGAAGATGGGTGGATTTTCATCCCCTCTCTAACATTACTGATAGTGAATTGAGTTTAACATTAGCGGTGCAGGAACAGAGTACGAATCTATCTCAAACTCAGCTGTTTGTAAAAGTTAAAATTTGTAAAGCCGATGGCATTTCCTTAGAATCACGGCGAAGTGTCAGTCATCAGATCATCTAGGACAATAAGGTTTCGCTGTGTAGGATTAATCACTTGATTGATATCACTGGGCATCCACTCGATAAACTCTATATTCCCAAGGGTTCTGCGCATCTCTTCAAAGATGGGTTGATATTCACCATAACACCATATGATTTTTTTTCAGGGGCCTGCATGCCCTTTTATCCTTTTTTAACATAGGCAAACTGAACTTGATCAGGGAAAATATCAGATTTTCTATCATTTGAGAACAAGCACATATAATGACTTGATGTTTCTTTTCTTTTCCGCGAGGAAATAATTCTAGTAATTGTCTTACAAACGAAGTCTTGCCACTCATCGTCCGCCCACTAACAACCATGGGGAAGGGATGTTTTAACCGTACGTCGACCATGACTAGACTGATAACAAAGTACAATTGTGATCTCATATTCGTTTCAACGAATTTATTATTATTTTAATATTTCATATTTTACAAACCATGCATACATAGAGGTTATTACACGGGTAGTTGTGTAATACGGCTGGATATTTTTACGAGTGTGCCGTATTTTGACGAGCCGTAGGCGAGGACAAAACAAGAAACAAACTGAGCGCGCGCGCAAAATTGACGTGTCCGAATTCTAAAACGTGTAATACGCTGTCATATTTGTACTCGTATTTGTACTGTAACATTACAAGTTGTGTAATAAATATCAATATAACATCCTTGTGTTAGCGCTGCATGACTAAAAATTAATGTTTTTTAATGTTTGATCAATTATATTTAGTATTCGTTGAACTGACTGAACAGCTTAGTACCCATAGGGAAGGGTGTCAAAATTATCGATTATGACACGTTTATTATATACAATTCGGTAATCTTTTGACGAGAAATAATATTTTTATTTTTAACGTCACGCACAATTTTGCATGGGTTTGTGACAGTTACTTTGGCTTCGCCTACACCCCGGAACATTCTTGAAATGGTGTCATAGATTTATTAGAAGAGAATTCCTGTAATTCAAAGTGATGCCTCTAACTTTACAACACGTTTTGCCGTCATTAAGTCTATGCGCATAATGTTTTGGTCCTCCGGACACAAAGGCGGTAATATATTTGTCACCAGTCTCAGAAGTCAGTTCCCCCAAATAATCGCCAATCTCCGGTTCCCATTCGTCTTCACGGGAGAGGTAAATGATGGAATCTAAACTCATATATTGATAAGTATTTTATGTTTGTGCATTTTTTCTTTCTTTTTCAAAATGGGAAGAATTATAATTTTACCTGTATCAAAATAGAGGACCCTCCGTTCCAACTGCTCCAAGATACTGTAAAGCTTGAATCGCGCATGCGCCGTGGTAAAAGCTGTCAGTACTACATTGGTCTTTGCATTGGAAGGAACGAAGTCTTCAGCGTGAACATACTGAACCGCGATCATCTTGTCGTTCACAAACCTGGCATTTTGCACTTCGATGGAGTCGCTGGTGAAAAGGTCAAAGTAACGGGATGCGTCTTTGATCATTTCCACTTGAGTCATGTTCGTTTGCTGTGCAAATTTACCCCAGAAACTGAAAGAAAAATAGTTAATAAAAATTAATACCTGAAGACGTTGAAACGCACACCTGTTCAGCATTAACTTAGCCAGTGCTCGCAAACCAGGGTTTTTTGTAATCTTCTCAGGGTCCAATAGTATACCTTCGTTTTCCAGGTAGTCATTGATGTAACGTTGTCTATCCTCATCACTTTCACACCAACTTGGGTAGCCTGAGCTTTCCTGTTTAATCTTTAAGAATTTATCTATATACAGTTGAAACAATTCATTAGATTTTTCAGAGAAGTTCCACACCTTGTGAATACATTCGATAAAATAACCCTTCTCTTGAGCCTTCATCAGTTCAATTAACACCCAAGTTCCATTGATAGCACGCTCGTTGTCGGAGTGATTGCAGGGTTCCTGCTGTTGGGTATTGGCACAAGTACGACATAATGGGAAAGTAAGTTTGCCATTACAACGATTAGGGAGTACAGGGTGGTACAGGCCACGTGGCGGGAGGACGGTACACTTAATCAATCCAAAGTACTGGTCGAGGGGGCCAAAGTTTTCTGTGATAATTTCAGGATGACCAATAGGAAAGGTACAACACTTGTTTGTCCAAGGGTACAAACTGAAATAAAGTAATGGAGGACGTCAGTCGGACTAACAAATGAACGAGTAAAATACCACCTAACCCACATAAAAATATAAATCTTACCTAATAAAGTCGACGTACTTGATCTTTTCTCCCTCTCCACACTCATGAAATAACTTTGTCCGGCCACCAAATAGTGCTTGACGGGGTTCCAGAGGTTCGGCGAGTGTCATATTTTCAAAACATGCTTTCATTTCTTCATTTCCTTTCAGTTCTTTGTTGAGCACACACTCCCATTTCTCAACAACAGTATAGCCTTCATCCATTAAGTATTTTCTGCGTTGAATTGTTCTCTCGTATAAGGCTTGCATGGTGCAGTTTGTTACTGGATTTTTTGTGGTTGGAGCAAAACAATGCTTACAGGCATGCCAAAAATCTCCATAGTACTCATAGACTGTATTAGTTTCTTCATGGAATCCGTCTACTTTTTACGGCCCAATCTGCTGCTCTCCTGAGTTTTTAGCATGCTTGATGTAGATGCTGTTCATTTCCGCTAAATATGTAATCCATTTTAGCGCTTGCACTGACTGCTTATCTTTAGGTCTATACCCATGCGGAGGGATGAAAGCTATCGTCTCTGGCTGTAAGAAGTGCTTTCTAAAGACCAAATTACAAGCAGAGGCAATAGTGATACAATTCAGGAATGGATCAACATCTGCCATTTCTTGGAATAGGCGACGAAATTCCAAACATGCATGGCGAAGAATATCAACATCCGAGCGACAATACTCCAGAATTTCTTTTTCCATATCAAACACGTAATTTTGTGCCTTAAAATCTTCGTACCAGGTGTAGAATTTATTTCTATCATCTAGTGACATACCATCCGGGTCGTAGAATTCAGGATCAGTGTTAAATTTGTGAGGAAAAAATCCCTTTTTCAGCTCACTTAATCCAATTGTTTTTGGTAATGCCGCTAACCGCATTGGTAGGAATGCCATACTATCAAGAAACTTCATGTTTCTCTCCTTCACTGTCATAGATAGTATTTTCCCCCCATTCATGATGACTGGTAAGATTCCGTTTCTATTTAAATAAGAGAGGATGAAATACCCATCAAATCCTTGTAGGTTGTGGGCAAAGCATATGGAGTCTTCGTTAGTTTCTTCAGAAAATAGCCAATCACAGAAATCATCACATGTCGAAATTCCTTTGAATACTCTCTCGACGCCATTTTCATCTTGCACAACTACGAGGTTAGGCGTATGCGTTCTCGTTTCCTGATTTGTCTCAAAATCAAAAAATAATAATTTTGCTTCCTTTTTCTCTATTCCGGTTCTATTCTCTTCGCCCTCTTCACTATTTTCGTAACCATCATCGTCATCAACATCAGCATCTACGCATTGCTCAGCATCCTTGCTCTCAAAAGGTTGCATAAAACATAAATGTTCTTTATCAGCAAATGTCCTACAAATAGTACACTTGACAAGTCCACAATGGTGTGCATCTGGGGCTAAGTGTTGTCGTTTGACGATCTTGTTGCAATTGTCGCACTTCACTATGTTTCGACACAAAGAACTTCCTATCTTATTAATTTATTTGTGGTTTCTAAAACAGTTATCGTTCTTAAAGTAGCGATTGCAGTCGGCACAGTAAACCCAATTCTCCACCTCGCATGGTTCACGGAAACAGACAGTACACAAGTACTTACATTTGCGATCTTCATGGTGAGCGTAGCCTTTGTTACACTTCGGACAGAAGTTCTTGCGATTGAGGAAGGCGGCCATAGAAGTGATAACATCATAATGGTTGTCATGGTGATAGAGGTAGATCAACTTTTCACTTTCAGGGCCAGAGTAAAGAACTGCATTGAACAGATCTTTAGAAACTACATTAATTTGATATTGAGATAAATGTTTTTGAAATTGCTTTACCTCTTCTAGTCCACATGAGCGAAACGGTACATTGGCGTCAATATGCAACTGTTCTGCGAGGCGTTTCTGGCATGCTTGTCTCGAATCACTGATAGCTTTAAGGTTAGGGTCATTATCACCTTTGGCCTTGGCCACCACCAGCGCACGGGCTAAACAAAGTTCATCCTTGTTACGTATGCGAATAATACATCTCTTTTCCTTTAAATAGCTGTCAAGGTTAATAATTTTTCGGCGCCCTTAAACCACTTCCCTGGGGCATAGCAACATGATAGAAATTAAGTTGTACAGAATCATCTAGGCCAAAACTTTCGTGAGATTGAAGAACTTTTTCAACCCTTCTTAGGAACCGTTCAGCTGTCAGCTGGTCGCGCCTCATAAATGGTAGAGCAATTGGATATTGGAGTTGGGGCATATGCAAAACCATACGAATTCGGTCGCTCCCCCCCCATTTGCCTTGGCTGAGATGGGATTTTCACTGCATTATCATTCTCCTCGATTGAAACCATGTCAAAATCGTTATCATCCTCAATTAATGAAGCCGTTGAACAAGCTGTCAACTCATCGATTTCTTGAGCCGCATTATCCTCAGCTAAACGAGCTGCCAACTCCTTCATTTCTTGAGACGCGTCATCTTCCAACAAAGCATTCGTTAGATGAATGACGTTATTCTCTTCCTGAAGCTGTCGGTCTAGTAAAAACGCTCTACGTTCTAGAGCAGGCACAATCAAGGCTTCGTGATAGCCAAACAACTCTAGTTTGAAATCGAGCTCGTCTTCCGATTCACAAGCAGATATAACTTCTTTTGCAAGACTAAACAGTTGGTTATTTGCCATAATCTTAAAATGAATAAGAAATAAAGGAATGAACAAGAAATAAATGATAACTTATTGCAATTAAAGCGGTGCTCGTACAGTAAATAATATAGTAGGTCTAACTAAATAGAGTTTTCATACCTTTTCTTGTATAGTTTTCCTTTTGCGTTGAAAAAGTATATAAATGTACGAATAACAATACTACCATTCTCCAGTTCACTCCAATGCAATCTCCAGCTCTAAATGAAGTGCAGCATGGTACGGCATGTAGTACTTCCAGGAACACCAGAACACCGGAACACCAGAACACCGGAACACGGAACACCGGAACACCCCGGAACACCAAAAACCCGGAACACCATCGGTAAAACCCGGAACATCCCGGAACACCATCAGTAAAACCCGGAACATCCCGGAACATCCCGGAACATCCCGGAACACCATCAGTAAAACCCGGAACACCATTTTTTTGGGCATACTGCAAGCTTTTTAATAATGTATTAACAATGATGGAAATATTTCTTATTTTATCGTGACTTGATTTCTCTTCACAATCTTTTAAGAATCTTTTTAAAAAAAAATTTTTAATCTTTAAAAAAATTTTTTTTAACATTTACAACTACAAATACGAACTTGTGGGACTTGTCAATATACACAAAACATTTCTTCCAACGTTTTTTAATAGTTGGCTTAGACCATTGAAATCGGTGGCTGGCATCTCAGGTACATTACAACCATGTGTCTCAATTACAAGAGGAGTGCCATCTTGTCACTGAACACTATTTTTAAAGTTAATTTTTACTTCAACCTAAACACAAAGTTGTTGTGTAAATACAAATACTTTCCAGGATTGCAAACTGAAGGCCTAAACCCGTGACGTCATTACTTTAGTACTGTACTGTTAAAATCCTATAATAACTTAGACCACTGCACTCCCAATCTATTTAGGGTAACGTATTCCGACACATGTTTTAAGTTGACCGTATACCTTCGTCGGTGTCATTCACGGAACAAAATCATAATCGTTCAACCTTGTCAAATCATACATCATTTTTAAAAACATTAAAAGCATTATAAATGTAGAAATCCAAAACAAAGGCAAGATTTATATCAGTGAATATTGAATTTGACCGCTGTTTTTCTGTTTAAGTTGTTTACCAAGGTAGTTTCAATCAGCACATGTTGACCCAAACACAATCACTTTCCAAAAATGTGGGAACTGAATTTTTGACGAACATTCTGCATTAGGGTTCACATAAAAGGAACCAAATGAAAATATCCAAAATCGCTCAGACAATCAGTTGAATAATTAAGTACGTCCACTCGTTTACCTTTTGACGAACTTTCGAATTCATTGAATTTTGGTTGAATCTATATATGCGACTGGTAATTCGCTGTTGTACAAATGTTTGTTTCTCCAATGCGGGCAATTTAATTCATGTGGATAAAACATAACTAACAACATAATAATCTGCACGTCTTAAAGGGGCAGTGTCAAGCCTCACGCATGCGCATTAAAATCAAAACAATAACACTCGGTTGAGAAGCCTACCTTGCCCGGTAGCGAGTTACAAAACCCCCCTAAAACCGTTCTAATCGCTAAATAAATGACCTACAGAACTCATGTAGATACTAATCTTTATTTAGAAAGCAATTTTAGAACTTCAATGTATCAAAAGGACTGAATTCAAGAAGTGAATTCACGGCGATATCATTTTCCAACGGCCGATCAAATAAAACACAGGAAGCCCAACACATAAGTAGATGGTGGGAAGCTCACCGGGTTTACAAGTAGTTCTACGTGAGTTTTTCTCTTCAAAAGTCATGAACAGTACTGCACCTACGATTGATGATCAAGATTCCTTCGCAATCGACCAGAATTGCCGGTTTACAATTCGGTTTTCTTCACTCGAGGATGATGGCGACCTGCCTCTCAACGGCTGTTCGACACTTTTTTCAACGGCTTCAAAGTCAGTTCTAAGATGAAATAATCTCCACTAGGAATTGTTGAAAATGAAGAACATGCTTTGAATTATTACTAGTGATCCATTAGACGCTTGAACAAACATGATTAAGGTCGATGGAAACGGATTCAAAACATCGAAAATAATAAAAGTCCACGGTGGACTTTTATTATTTCTCGCTTCTTCGTACCCAGGCTTACGCGGTCATATGGCTTGACACTGCCCCTTTAAGCTTTAGCAGTTATAATTTTTTCCGCTAATGACCACTACGAAGGTCCTTATCTACCTGAGATCCAAACCGAACTCGTTCGTGAGATATGTTTTATGGCATTCTGTAAGTGGCAGATGGTCAGCAACGAACAGAGAGCAGGGGACAAAAGAACGTTCTTCTGCTTGTATGCACGACACACAAAAATGGTAGTGTGCATCGGTTTCCCGCGAGGGCGTGCATAACTCTCCTGCACAATCTTTGTAAGGCCGTCTTTCTTTTCTTGAGACACAAAAATTAAATGGCGCATTAAGTAATTCCCCTGTTGGTGATTTAAGCAGTCCTCTGCATCCTTGGCAAACTTTTATGCGTGAATGCATTTGCTTGAGGCAGAAGGGGTTTGTATTTGGCCTCTGTGGATAGGTTCTTTTGACGCGCTCATGTATTGGCAGCTTGGGGCATGATCTTTTTGCCGTGGAAGGAACTCCACCCTTACGGCCTGGATTTTTTGGCATATCTGTAATGACTGTCTTTGAAAGATTTTCACCCCTTTTCAAACTTGAGCGCTGGAAAATTCAAGAAAATCCAGTAATTCCCCATTTTGTTGTGCTGTAACAACAGCGTGAGAACAAATCCGAATACCATTAAAATGGGGGCAGTTTTTCTCACACCGGTACTCTCCTTTTTGTTTTCCCGGTGTGACAAGATGCGGTCTTTCTTTTACTCTTCGACTTTCAACCATCCGCGCTTTTTCGCTGCAGCCTGGTGCACTAACGACAGCATTTTTCTTTTTTAACAGCTCGGCAGCTTTTGTATATATTCCCTCCACTGTTGAATCGGCTTGTTTGAAGTAACTTTTAAAGTCACTAAGGGGCATCATCACTGTTTCATGTTTCGCTGACTCTTTTTCGGCGTTATCAAGCATAGACAGCACTGCATCTGCTAGCACTGACAAACCAGATATGCTATCATCTTTCTGACATTCACCATCAAGGAATACATCCATAATAGAAGGCTCATATCTATCAGAAGAACCTTCCTCCTCTTCCAACGCAGTTGTAAGGCCAACATTGGATCTAAGGACCATTCTTGTATATGACTCTTTTTCTTTGTTGGACATTGAAATCCATTCATTTTCATCCATCTCAAAGTGCTGTAAAGCTGGATGCAAGCGGTACGGCCCTTTGTTAACGATAGCCCAACGCACGTTTCTTGACTGCCGTTCACATAAATTTTGCATTTTTGCAACAAATTGATCAACAGGTGACTCGTTATGATCCATTTCGCTACTAATCATGCTGTTGCCGCACTCTACCCTGTTAGTGAAATATGGCTTAGGAGGGTCTCCCAATCCGGCCCGTTTTCGCACAGGTCGCAGCATTTTTGCTTTCATCAGTGCTGCCTTGTTGGTAAAAAAACACCTATGGAAAGCTGCACCTTTGGCACCAAGACGTTCGCTCCAAATACTTTGCAGTGCATCGAGACGTAGATCAAATTCTTTCTCGTCCTCCGAGTCAACTAAGCCCTCCTCGAATCTAGTGCCCTGCTGCTGTCCGAATATATCTGCTACAAAGGATTTCCTATTGGGCTCATCAACTCCAACTGACTTGAGGTGGTTAATAATGTTGTTTTTGAAGTGTATAAAACAAAGTAAGTGAGTTAGATCTGGACATCTATCAAGAAATGGCGCGGAGAGGGCAAGTTCTCCATCTGTGCCGAGGGCACGTAAGTTTCTCAACTGTGGTCTGGAGTTTAAAAGGTAATCAGAAAATATTGTATAAGTATCCCTTTCTTTCTTTTGATGAATCATCAGCGGACCAATCATGACAGGGTGCACACCTCCACGACAGCTTCTTAAAAGTAAAAGCTCGTATGTTGTGGCAGTAACGCTAAATGGCCCGAGGTCAAATGTTGGGTCGATGGATATGATACCAAAATGTTCACTGTTTGTACAAAACGATACGAGACCATCCAGTTGTTCATCTGTCCCTAAGATGACGATTGGTTCCGGAGCACTCAACACTTTTCTCACAAAAGCAGTGCCACTGTCTTTTGACTGTTCTTTACATTCCATTACCAGTGCTAAGTATGGGTCGCTTTTACTTAGTTTGTTAGAACTGGAGGTATCTGCATTTTTCTTAATATTGTACGCCTGCGAAATATTTCTTGGCCATGATCCAGCACTCTGGCCATTCATTAAGCCCCCACATTCTTCTGCTACTTTGTTGAGCGCAATTCTTGGTTGGTTTGAATTCAACTCATTTTCGAGAGTTCTTATGGTACTTGTTTGTGTTCGTGTATACGATTTTTGAGTTGTAGTGTCATTTCCGTGGGGCTTAATTCTAAAGGCGTGTTCCTCTTCAGCAAACTGATACTCTATTTTGGTTAGTGGGAGTCTGTTTCCTTTGTCATCTGAAAACAAGTCATATATAATATTATACTTATCATAACGTAGATATGAGGCATACACAGACTCTTTGGAGAGAAGGTCTGGTAAAACAAAAGTGGTTGCTTACTTTGAACAAAAGATACGATCCTGTGGAAATCGTGAGCATCTCTGTTATAATAATAGTGTCTGTGCAAGGTTACCCATGGCCGACTCAGAAGACTTAGGTCAAATGAGACACTCCTTCCCACCCTTTTGTATAATCCATCTTCATTCTGCTCATAATGGAACCTGTGCTGGCCATTATTTATCCAAGAGCCAGTGTCATCTGCCATCGCATCAGCCACATCTTTAAGTTTTAGTGTGTCGACAACAAATGCCTTGTTTTTCATGACCTTCCTTGGGGGTATCGTGCAAATTTTGGAAGCACTGGGTGGAGCAACCGCTAACGTTTCAAGGGTCTCCGTTACTGATTCTTCTTTTTGTCTCTTGGACATGTTGCTCTTTGATTTCAAAATACTGAAAATTGGCAGTCGATTGTCGTCCTGGTGGTACATTTGCCTATATGAAGAAAGGAGAAATTTACGAAACCGACAACAACTAAAGTGAACCATGCCTGACGTACAACATTTTCAAAATATTACTTTGCAGAGAAAAATGATCCTCGTCTCGACTCAGGGGTAGTTGCAGTACTAGCAGCTGGCCTTGCTTTCTTTTTTACAGGTGAGTTCTCGTTTGAACTCAAACCACCGACGTGTTCCGTCAGATCATCTACTCTTTTTAGCTGTTGTCCAAGTTGATCAAAAATTACGATGGAGGGAAAATAAAGATAAAAAGGTGTCTTTTAAATGACAACTGAGCACCACGAATTACATTCTGGCTAAGCATTTTTAATTTCAACAGCGCTCTCTATTGAATTGTTTTGTCTGTCTGTCTGTCTTTTTTTCTTCCTTGTTTTCTTTAATAATTTATTTATGTCTTCCTTCCTTCTTTCTTTCCTTCTTTCCTTTCTTTCTTTTCTTTGTTGTTTTTGTTTTCAACACTTAAAATTTGCATGCAAATAAGGAAAGCAAATTGACAATGCTTAGCTATCATGAAACAACTGAGTTATTTGGAAAGAACTATGCCGGCGCCAAAGCAATTAATTCATATAAGCAATACTCACATCAACACGTCTTGTTAATTTCTTTTCTTTGATGTTTTTGACCTCCTGAGGTTTGCTCTCGTCTTCGTCAGAACTAAGAATCAAAATCGGGATGGCAT
Organism: Actinostola sp. cb2023; assembly: GCA_033675265.1. Taxonomy (NCBI): domain Eukaryota; kingdom Metazoa; phylum Cnidaria; class Anthozoa; order Actiniaria; family Actinostolidae; genus Actinostola; species Actinostola sp. cb2023. Next base: position 766,716 of record JAUJYZ010000412.1, on the reverse strand, counting down.
CACTTTCCTATAATAAAAACGAATCAACTGTTAAAGAGTACCTTCCTGTTCATTTTTCCATTCATTCCTTGAATCATTCGTTAAGTGTTCGTTTATTCATTCATTCATTCTTTCTTTTTTCATTCCTCTTTATTGAGCAAATGATTTTATATCCCAAACAAGCGAATTAACCATAAACTTTATTTTCCACGTAAAAAACACTCAGTTTTGGCTGGCTGTAATTTATGGCCGCGTAGCTTAATTTCGTGAAGCAACGCCGGGTCGCTCAATCTAACAAGAAATTGGGAAATCATCTAAACGGTGACCGCGTTCGCTTAGTCTAATAGAGGTGGCGGCTAGTTTGACTGTATATACAACTATCAATAAAACGTTTAGAATATTCTTACCTTTAAATTCCTTTACGGAAAGTTTCCGTTCTTTGTTTTCACCATCCCCGGCTCCCCATCTTCCCATTCCTCTTCTTCCTAAACCTCGACTGTTTCGTCCGCAGTACTATCGTCATCACTCAAGCTTATATAGGTGACTGGAGCTCGAGGTGCTTCCTCTTGTGTATTATTTGTATTTGGCGCTGCATTACCAACTACCAAGCCATCAAAATGATCGCCATTTCTTAAGATTGAAAACTCTTCAGGATGCCCACGGAAGTGACGCGAGACCGAAAATTTTGTTTCGATGACTTTTTTCCCACTGACGTCAGCTACTACAATATCTTTATTTAATGTATTCGCAATGACCTGCAAAATGATGTCGACTATTTGCAGATTGTAAACTCTGTTGGTGACGTAATAGTCGAATTGTGCCATTAAATATCTACTGCTTCCCACGAAGAAAGCCAAATAACTGTCCTGGTTCTTCACTAATTCTCGTCGACATCTTGATAAAAGATCTGACTGAGAAATGACATATTCCAGCTGACTTCTGAGGCTACAGCATACCGATCGCACAAGACAATGGCCATCTCCAGGACTACGTTGCACAACTACATTTTTTTCTCCTACATAGTCGTGAGCACTTTTGTTGACCGAAATCTATAAGACTTTACTAATGAAAAACTACAAGTTCGATTGGATTAATGTGTAATATAAAAGTAAATGTACTTACAGTTTACAAAGAGAAGTCGCCATTTTCTCGCCACGAGGAAGAAAGCTTAACAGCGCAGGTGCAGTAATTCATAATAAATGGGCTTCCTGTGTTTGTGTTGGGTTACCTGTGCTTAAAATGGCGCCCATCCAAATTCGAAATTGATGGCCTGTTTTTATTTCTCGCCAGTATTTCACTGGTTCAAAGTAAGGTAAACAGTCCCCATTATGACTAGAGTAATACCCTCAATTACCCTGTGACCTTTATAGGATATGTTTGTGTGTTAATAATCAGTTCCGATCGGTATGATTACATGTATTATCACTACGGAAAGTTACGTAGTTTTATTAAATCGTCTCTCTGACGGTCACCGTTGTTTGATAGTATCCATAGAACACTTATGATGGTGTTTCAACTACATGTTCGGGATTTAAATGGGAATCCGTTGAATCCGTTGAATCCGTTGAATCCGTGATTTAGAAATGCCGAAATTTACTTACCTTGAGAATTCAAAACTGATATATACTGAAAGATCAAGGTATGCTGCGTTTAGTCTTGCAGACGGGACAGTGAACAAACCACTCTCGAGAACGATCAAGCACACTTTAATAGTTGAAGGGACAATCGGCAGATTGCAGATTGCAGAGAAGAAATATCGGCGATGGGGAGTCAAGCTTTTATACGCTGCTTCAGAATGAGGCTCGGTCCAACACAAAAACATTTCGGGGGAGGGGGGAAGGGGAAGGGCTCCTAATTATGCTACCGTATTCTCGTTAATTTTCGCACCGAGTACTTAATTTCGCGAATATTCAGAAGCCGTATTTTCGCGAGTATTTATATAATTTCGCGATTTGGGGAGAAAAACAGAACCAAACGTATTTAATCTTTTTTAGCGAACATTTAATTTTGCGTTTTTTTTTTGAAATCGCGAAGATTAGTACTCGCGAAAATTAGTGAGAATAAGGTGCTGACCATCTTCGATCTGTTTTTGTCTGATTTCTGTGGTCATGTTATTTTGTAAGCGTTGGTCTTCCTGTGGTACGCTCAACCGTATTTGGTATACCGTAGAATCCCGGTTCTACGGTATGTAGTTAGATTTTCGCTTCAGTAATGGTTCTTAACTTTAAGAATATTGAACTCCTAATTATACTCAAGAAATAAAGGTTAGTAGTTGTGTAATTTGATTTAGATTTTTTTTAATTTTGAAAAAATAAAAACACACCAGGGTGGCACATTATTAAACAGCTTGCAGTATGCCAAAAAAAATGGTGTTCCGGGTTTTACTGATGGTGTTCCGGGATGTTCCGGGATGTTCCGGGTTTTACTGATGGTGTTCCGGGATGTTCCGGGTTTTACCGATGGTGTTCTGGGTTTTTGGTGTTCCGGTGTTCCGTGTTCCCGTGTTCCGGTGTTCAGGTGTTCCTGGAAGTACTACATGCCGCATGGTACAGGCTGATTTAGTATGTTCTCTCTAGGATTCGCTGATTGGTTGAAAAATAATTAAATCCAAAAGCAACGTTTCCTATTGGTGAATTGAAATCAGTAAAATCAAGCCGGAAGATTTGAACTTTGATCAAAAATGAACAGAGGGATTACTAAAAAGAGATAATCCCAATAGCATGATTTCAAAGCAACGTTTTCCATTGGATAATAGAATCGTGCTGGAATTTTGAACAGAGGGATTAGTCCAAAAGAATAATGGGTTAATAAAAAAGAAGAACTTTGGACCCCACACACTTTATTTTACTGGGTAACACTCACATTATTTCCACCATTCAAACCACATCATCGTTAGGACTACATCTGTACGAATACCGCCGATTCTAGAAAATTATAAACATGATATCAAAGGGACAGGCAAAGAAAATCCAGGAACGAGAGATAGAACTGTAAGTTTCTTGTTTATTTTCTCTCTCAAGGATTTCATTTTGCATTGATTTAATTATCGATATCTTGTGCTAGGCTGATTACAAGTATTACTGGAGGATTTACGTTATTTTCCAACCCTGGAGCAAGAAAACTGCTTCACGAAGCTGCGAAAACATACGAGGAGGAACTTCTTGCAGAATTGAGAAAGAGTGTAAATATATATCCCGACGCAGACCCAAGACGACTTATTTTATTGATTGCAAAAATGAAAATTAAGCATTGATTTGATTATATATAACGAATTGTAACCTAATGTAGCCAAAGTCATGATCACCGAATTCAAATTAACAATCATATATTACATGTACAATCTTAAACAATGTTAATTCACACCTCAATATGACTCGGTTGATTTTAACTGTAACATAACGTGTTGAAATCCATAAATAAAGCCCATTGAATGGCTACAAAACAAACCAATCAGAGTTGTGTTTCCGATTTAAATCTTGAATATACAACATCTTCATCGTTTTCCAAGGAATCGTAAACATTGGAATTCTGATTGTATAATCACGAGGTTTTGTCGCCGTCTTGCACATTTATAAATTAAGACAATAATCCCAATTAGCACAAATGCCAAAGGCACAGGAAGAGAAGCTTGTAATATCCAGGCCACAGATTCTTTTGACTCGACTTCATGGATCTTTGATTTTAGTTTAGTAGGATATGGCGTCTTAGTAATAGTGGTCGAACTTCGAGGACTTGAGGTGAATGAAGTGCTTGGCTGAATTTCGTTGCTGGTAGATGTTAGTTTAGTAGGATGATGCGTCTTAGTATTGAGAACTTGAGGCGAATGAAGTGATTGGCTGAATTTCTTTGTTGGTAGAAACACGGATGAAACACGGGAATCACTACTGCTAAAGCCGTTATTACTGGTTAAACTCGTACTAACTGCTATGCCAGAAATAGCAGAAGTCATTTCTTTGCAGACGCAGAGTAACATTGAAGTTGGTTTGGGAGGGCAAGCAGGAACAGTTAAGTGGGTTGTCAGTTAGATCAATTAAATCAAAGTGATCCAGTCTTTGAAGAAACGAACTATTAATACAGCAAATGTTATTATGACTTAGCATCAAGAAACGAAAATCCTTCACATCTGCTGACAATCGAGGTACATTTCGTAACCCCAAACCTGTACAGTCGATCATTCGAGTTCCTGAAATGCAGGTACAAACAGGTGATGGACATAGTGACTTACTGGAACCAGCAATTCAACAGATAACGACCAACTGCAAAACTTTTGCGAGTGACATGTTTCTGACTGGTCAACTGCTTTACGAGTTCATTAGTGGAGTGATCGATATTAAAATGAAACAAGATGACAATTGACACATCTAAGTAAACAAAGACAAATTCGATATAATATATTATGAAACACTTTTATTCTTCATTTATTCGTACAGTTTTCTTCAGTTTTCTATTTTCTTTTCTATTTTCTATTTCTTTTGTCTTTTAACACATTGGTCCATCAAATATCTCGCTTATCTTTTGAGGTGTTAGCCCTTCCATTCGGGAAGTGTTCGCCGTAAAATGGTCAAATGTCTCTACACTAGTTCCTGGCCTTCTAGTGTCTATTAAATTAGAAGCCGGCCTTTGTGGCACCCTGTCTGGCGGTCTCTCTTGAAACTGTCTTGGTCTGTGATTTGGATAAGGAGTAAACCGAGCTCTCTGTACATTTTGTTGTTCTTTCATCTTGGGGCGTCTTTGCGTTTCCTGCTACAAAGTTTTCAACCGACCATCTACAATTGCCGAAGAACGTTTGATATCTTCCCATTCTTGTAAGGATAGCGTCACGCCAAACTTGGTAGGGTACCCGCTCACAGGATCTTCAAACTGCTTTCTTCTGTGGATTTTAGGTTCTCCCTTGAACTCGTTCACAAAAAGTTGAAAGCCGCGTTGGCCAAGTATGATAGGATTTTCTGAAGACATCTTTACTGTTTGAATGCTTAGAGCTTCTATGAGCGTCGATAACAAATTGGGCTGCTTAAATATTTTTTTCCCGTTATGTTGCGTGACTGATCTCTTATCACGCGACTCCCGGCCTCATTTTGACGTCAGACATACTATCTCTTAATTCTCTTATGACCACCCCTCTCCCCCAATTACGCTATAAATTTAATCCTCTTAATATCCACCCCTCTCCCCCCAATTACGCTATAAATTTAATCCTCTTATGACTACCTCTTTATTAATTTTTTATTTATTTTTCAAGCAGAATGTCAAAATCGATTGAAATAAATGTTCATCTAGTTACTGATCTACATATATTTGCTGGTCTTATACGGCAGTTCAGCTTAATTACTTATAGTGTAGTCTAAAACAATTACAGTTTGTCTCGAGACAAAGCACTCTATAGGTTCGTGCATGCCATCTTCTCACTGTAATGATATTGCGCGCGTGTTCGGGTGGGTCAAAGGTCCATAACATTGGTTCCATTTCTGCATATTCCCGATGAACCGGCGATCGACTAATCTCTCCAAAGCGATTGTTTGCAATTCCTCCTCTCTTTCCATCTGTGTACAGGTCAATAAACTCATCCAATTTTTGAGAAGGAATGAGTTCTTGGACATTTATCTTTAAACATCAATGGCATTGAGCGGATACTTTACGATAGACATTCCGATATTTTCCACTGAGAGCTGGCAATCGTTCATAAAGAAAGTGATAAAGTGCAATTCTTCTCAATCGGGTTCCATCAATGATTTGATTGCATTGAATACAGCAACCTCCAGCAGCTAAATGTTCTACATCGGCTCATACGTTAAACCAGGACTGAGTTAAAAGGTCTTTTTCCACTTTTTTCAGTACATACGCCCATTTAGGAATATATCCACGCTCCATATTATTCAGTAGTCTGTGAGCTTCTATATGTCTCATACTGAGCATTAACTGCTCACACATCATGTCATGCTCATTCTGCTCAATTTATCGTCAGTCGTATAATCTCTTAATTCTCTTATGACCACCCCACTCTGGACTTTGGTCATTCTGGCCACCCCTCCCCCTCCAACTACGCTATAAATTTAATCCTATTATGTAGTGGGGTAAACTACTTCTGTGTACACTCTCACAATACCACTTTCTTCGAAGTGTACACCAGAAGAAAATAGTCCGCGCGCTTCCTCTTCGTAGCCGCATTTGGGACAAATGCAGTCGTTGATTATTTGCCCTTCGCCGTATTTCGATTGCAATTCTTCTTCTACGACTAAAAATGAACAATATCAACGTTTAATATATATTTATCGATGAAATATCTATATTCCTCTTCTTCAAGAAAATTGATATCTTCACACATGAAGATAACATGTTTAATCGTCACATGACCTTCTCACATGTGAAAATATCACTATAACCTTAAGTCTTATCATAAAGTAAAAATTATTTCAAAACCAAAAAAAAATGTTTCATCGATAATTATATATTAAATGAATAAAGTAATATTATTGTCAAAAACAGAACTGATATTACATGATGGCTTGGAGATACAAACGAATCGTGCACAACAACAAAACTTGTTTTGAAATAAAAATCATGCCAAGAACGAAAACAGATGCGGCTATCTCCATCTACGCTTAACAGAGACACTAGGCTAATGAATTGATTTGAAAAACCTCATTTAAAAACAAAGTTGTCCAATGATATCCTCTAGGGTAGGGTAAGCATAAGGGTAGTATAATTTGTTACTTTGATTATTTTATTTGCTCAAAAATACTTATCGTCCTTATCACTTAGACAAAAATAAGACTGCTTTAAGTATTAAAAATAAGCTTACCTTATCGTTGCATGACATGCTATTTATTGAGCTTACGGGATTAGATATCGGGTGACAACCCAATACATCATCCAATTTCGCCCAATAAGTCCACGAAATTCCCCCTGCACCACTTTTCCTCTACTGCCGTTTCAGCTGAAAATATTTTACTTTTAGCCTCTTCATTTTTGAACGGCATTCAGCTGCTGTTCTGTTGATCTCAGGCTTCATTTCTTTTGCCTTCTCTGCTATGGTTTGAAACACGTTTAGATTTCTTGTGGGGCAGTCTTCCAGCAGACTCTGAATTTTTCCGTCTGCCCACAAGTCAAGTATCAGATTGTTTTCATCAAACCCGCACGTTTCTCCTCGTTTAGACATAATTCAAAAAGTGTTGTTACCGCTAAAGGTCTACTAGGTCTATAAACGAAAATGACGGAAAGACACTGATATTTAATTGGTTTTCAAATATTTTAATAGCAACAATACAAAGGTAAACTACGTCAGCGCACGGCCGCGTCTGCCGGCTTGTTTTGGCGGGAATTCTGCTCATTCGACGAGATGTAGCATTCGACCTTTTTTTAGTCGTTCACACACGCAACTGAATCGGTTTACTTTAGTTCGAGCTAAAGTAGAACAGCTCTTTTCAGGTCTAGTTTGAACTGCTCGCGAGCGATCTAAATCGTAATGTGAACACGTAAGAATCGATTGCGAGCGCTCGCGACCGACCTAGTTTAAGCTAGTGTGAACACGGCCTAAGTTAATCCATCAATTTTTATTGTCTCAATGAAAATCCCGGGAAGGAGGGGGGACTCCCATATATAAAGTGGTGGGGATGCTCCTCGGAAATCTAAAAAATGCCCCCTAAAAGTTACCTGGGTCTCTTCCAAGTGGGCGTGGCATGACATAATTTACACCCCTAAGAGGAACCAAGTCTAAAACAATAAGTGTATTAATTCATTTGCATTTAGCGGTTAATTTGCGATGCCTCAGAAGCTTCGCAAAACAAATGTTATTTGCTGTTCATTTGCTGACAGACACCCTAAAAGGAACCGACTTGGTGTCTTTGTGGTCCTTTTAAATCTGAGACCCCTAAGTGGTACCAAATCGCGAATTTCAAACCCTAAAAGGTAAGACGAGCATCCCTACCACTTTATATATGGGAGTCCCCCCCCCCCCCCCCCCCCCCGGAATAAAAATATGTCATATCAAAGCAATCTTAGCTTCAGTGGCCCTTCATGAGCAAATTAGTAAGCAATTCTTCATCCATGATCATATATAATTTATTTGATCTGCCGTGGGATGAATATGCATGAAATAGAATATTGCCAAAACTGTACAGATTCTGTCATTTCAATAAATTATTGGCAGTTTGTATGAAAAATTGCATGGTTGCCCGGGCATGAGTGACTTTGAGCTTACCTTCATGACCTGTCATACCTAAACTACCACAATCTTTTTCGAACTTAATTTTTTATATTCAAATGTTTAAAACTCCTTTGAGAACATCAAGACAATAGTGAAAACTAGCATCTGGAAGTGTAGGTATGAAACATCATGAGGTTAAGGGCTTTTGCTTCAAAATCATTTTGACATACTTACTTACATACTTTGTTGATATACTTGCACAATTACGCATAAGTATCTACCTCTGGGGTAGGGTTATATTGAAAAAACGTTGACTTGATGTAGTCTCGGGCGTGAGTATTCATCGGGCTTTTGTTGTTCCCCCCATTTACATTTACATTGAGCAAATCTTCTTTGTTTGGGTACAATAACTTGAGGAGTTGTACGCAGAAGTTATATTTGGTCTTGGATCGGAATAGATCTGCCACAAGGCTTTCGTCAGGATATTGTGAGGGCCTTGGGTGAGGTGTTGGAAGGTTGGTGGTACCAGTGCTGATAAACAGAGGAGCCAGAGGAGGGGTGCAGTCACTGAGAGAACAAATGTTAGCAGGTTTAGGTGTTAGTAGAGAATCAGAGTGAGACAATGCAGGTAGCCCATAAGTTTCACCAGCATTAATAGCAGCGTTAAAAGCAGATGACGTGGTAAATGGAAATGGAAGCGACGGGATTAGCTGTGGAAATATTATCGGTGATTGTGTGGATTGGATCATGGGTGTTGATTTGATGGGTGTGGTTTGGATGGGAGTGGATTCGGTGAGTGTTGATTGTAAGAGCTCGGTAATGACGGTGTAGATGTTTGTGTATTTGCTGTTAGATGCGTATTAATCAGGCCAATTATTTCAGTTTGGTTAGCAAGAAGAGTAGCAACGTTAGCGTCTCTAGTGAAAGTGTGCGTATCGGAGTTGGACTACGGATTTCAGGCTTATTGAGAACAACAGCTGTCACGCGATGATCTTCTTCGTTGATCAATGTCCCTTCTTTTGAGGGACTTGAGAGCATCTTTCTCTCTTTCCATTAAGCTCAATTGAGTGTCTTCAATTAAAAAAAAAAGATAATTAACTCATGCGAAACCAATCTGATACAAATTGATTGTTGTGAAAATAACATAACTGTGGAGCTCTATACACATAGAAAGTCAACAAATGGAAAATCACTGATCTGAGGAAGAAAACCGTGCACGGCAAAAAATGGTCATATACTACCCGCATAGATCTCACTTGCCATGCACTGCTCGCACGAGCTGCAAAACAAAACTAACATAAACTATAAGTCAGAATGCATACGGCTGACAAAGTAGCGAACACAACTGAATACGATGAACTCCCTCAATGCGGGCACCCCTGTAAGGAGTACACCCCTGTCCCCTGTTATAATGTACAAAACTCCGAACATAATTCGTTCACCATATCATTCCATTCAATGATTTATTTCAGGAAAAAATACTAAAAAGTTCCAGATAATTTTATTATAGGAAAGATTTGCAGTTAAAAAAAAAGCAGTTTTACTACCATTTTTTCAGCGAAATTATGAGGCAAATTTGAAGAGGCAGTGTGTGTTTACCGTTTGCTCTACAACAATGATGCTGAGCTCGCGCAATAAACGTTTCGTGGTCTTTCCAACTATAGTATTTAATTTTCTGTAACCTCGAGAGTTATTTTTTAATTTTGGTTTAAAATAGGTATACTAAGCACCATGTACAGAACGTTGAAATATAGGCAAAGTTTGAGGTACAAAAAGGGATCTGGTACCTAACATTTCCAAATAAAAATAATGCCGTAGGAAAGCTTCACTTTTGTGTTTTTATAGACTAGGAAGCAATTTCTAAAAGAGGCCTAGAAAATGCGAATCGTAGCACACCCTCTACATACTTTGTCTGACACCATAAAATGATAGTATGGTACCTATGGAACATTTTTAGACATGATGTACTAAGGTAATGGTGGGCCATCATTATGCAAGGGACCAAATTGTTATTACTGGTATGTCCCCTCAGAATTATGTACTTTATAGGGCCATAATCAAGTGCATACTTAAACTGATATAACTCGTCAGAAAATAATGGGAAATGTTTCAAAATTAGACAGCATCTATTGTGACATTGTCTTTTGCATCAGCATGTGAAAATATTGATACCATGTTGCCATGGCAACCGTTGCTAAGTAAAGAGGTCATTAATAATTATCTGCCAATCTCGAGCAAAATTATGCCCAAATTTCTATTGGATGTGTATTATTTTGAGCAAAAGAACATAAAGGCAACAAGAATGTTGCTTTTAAAAGCAAAACAACCTTTCTCACTACGTTTTGTACATAAATGTTTCCTTCCATTACCTCAGTACATCATGTCTTAAAAGGTACCATACTATCATTTTATGGTGTCAGACAAAGTATGTAGAGGGTGTGCTACGATACGATTTTTTCAGGGTTCTACCTCCTCTAACTCGCAATGCAGCATTTGTGGGAAATAAAACTATAAGGTCACGGAATGTCCAAATTAGCACTAATTTCGACCTATTGGCGACATTTTTCTCGTTGAAACTCAAAATTTAAAGCCAAAACACGACTATCATGCACTTTTAGTTGATCTCTGATGATGGAAAATTATCTTCCAGTGCACAGGAATAATTTCAACCATATTTGAGCAATTTCAGCCACAGTATAAACACCTGCAATGGCAAAAATTATTGTTCTTCACTCTGAAATGCTCAGAACTTACTTCATATAGACTTAGAAGCAAATTAGCAGAGTTTTACTTGAAAATGACGTTGATTCAGGAATAATTTGGATACTATAGCTCGATTACCACTTTGCTGACACTGCAAACATGTAACACAATTTACCTGCTACAAGTCACGATCCTATCCTTCGAATATTTACATTTTGCGGCATGAAATAATAATAATAATTATTATAAAATATAGAATAAAAATATATTTCACACTTTCTTGAAAGGGTGAAATTTCATTTCAGTGTCGTTTAGTTTAAGTGATATTTTTTTCATTCAGAGGCTGTTGTTTTTTCGACGATCTATGCTAATTTTTACATTGGCGGAGTCTATATCGACGACTCACTTATCTCATATATGGTTGAAATTATTCCTGTGCACTGAAAGGTAATATTCCATCATCAGAGATCAACTAAAAGTGCAAGATAGTCGTGTTTTGGCTTTAAGTTTTGAGTTTCAACGAGAAAAATGTCGCCGATAGGTCGAAATTAATGCCAATTTGGACATTCCGTGACCTTATAGTTTTATATCCCAAAAATGCTGCATTACGAGTTAGAGGCTGGCACTTTCTCAACTAAAAGAACAACAGTGAAGCTTTCCTACGGCAATATTTTTATTTGGAAACTTTAGGTACCAGATCCTTTTTTTAACTTCAAACTTTGCCTATATTTCAACGTTCTGTACATGGTGCTTAGTATACCTATTTTAAACCAAATTTAAAAAATAACTCTCGAAGTTGTCAAACTGGTTTTTAAAAACTGCAAATTTCTCCTATAATAAAATTCTCTGGAACTTTTTAAAAATACATTAAATACTACAGTTGGAAAGACCATGAAACGTTTATTACGCGAGTTTAGCATCATTGTTGTAGTGCAAATGCACACTGGCTCTTCAAATTTGCCTCATAATTTCGCTGAAAAATGGTAGTTGTCAAACTGGTTTTTAAAAACTGCAAATTTCTCCTATAATAAAATTATCTGGAACTTTTTAGTATTTTTCCCTAAAATAGATCATTGAAAGGAATGTTATGGTGAAATAAAATAAAATTCGATTATTTTGAGTTGACCGTCAATTCTCGGTAAAGGCATCTGCTTCGATTATTTTGAGTTGCTCGATTCCTCAAATTGGATATAGCTATACTGATATAGACACAATACCTGCCAAGTGTTGGATTTTCGTCATATAATCAGTGTTCTTTCTTCCACTTCACCTTCACATAACTGTTTTCTTTTACCACTGCCTTCGTCTAAAATCGTATTATCGAGATTGTTTTGAGTTGACCGTGTTTAGTCTAGCCTCGGTTCTTACAGGCATCTGCTCTTAAGGTCCCAACGCGTACGAGATTGTGTTGACAAAATTCTGCGGTCTCATAGCCTCGATTCTTCTTTAATGTTATCAAATTCCTGAAGGATTGTGAGTTCATGTTCATCAATGTGTTTAGATATTTTTTCTCGATTCAGCTTCTAACTAAATATTTCAATCACCACTCCCTATCATTTACTAACTATACACATATTTCCTGCCAAGTGTTGGATTTTCGTCATATAATCAGTGTTCTTTCTCCCACTTCACCTTCACATAACTGTTTTCTTTTACCACTGCCTTCGTCTTCACTACCCCAACCTCGTCAGTTTCTATAAAAAGGATGAGCGTATACTTCCAATCCTTGAATTATCAATGATAATTTTCTATGAAAAGGTATCATGTTTTATGTTTAGCTCTTGATTCCATTATCAATTTCAATTTAATAACAATAATAATAATAATAATAATAATACATAACAAAATAAAACTAAGCAAAAGTATACGACGTTTCTGCATCACAGACGCCATTATCAAGTGAGTTTAATGTTAATGAACAATGTGAGAGTTTATAAAGGCATCAAGATGAATAACAATATACAATAGACTGCCTATTGTATGACATGTTTTTCATAAGAGACAAAAGACCTTCTCTAAATATTCAATCAGACTCCCTGAGGGCCAAACTCTTCATTTAATAACTCATTGTTATTCATCTTGATGCCTTTATAAACTCTCACATTGTTCATTAAACTCACTTGATAATGGCGTCTGTGATGCCGAAACGTCATATACTTTTGCTTAGTTTTATTTTGTTATGTATTACGAAATCCTTACTTATCAAAATAATCATAATCATAATCGTAATCATAATCATAATCATAATCATAATCATAATCATAATCATAATCATAATCATAATCATAATCATAATCAACTTTATAGTGAGGGTTACACTGAACAGTATATCAACTTGTATGTCAATTTGTACTTTATATTTGCTGTCTTCGCTCACAATAATGGTACATACAATAATCTCGCCGATTTGATTGGTTAGATTTTGACAGGCAAAGCTTTTGAATGCTACAAGCTTTTGAAAGTTGTCTTCAGTATTCAAACATAAAATATGACAAATCGATGTTTTAGAGTCTCAAAGAAAATCATAAGGATTGATTCTTCTTTGGAAAACTTCAGCCTGTGTCTGGCCATAATGTGAATGCTGCAAGACGACAAAGCAGAGCACCTTCAATGGCCATTCAGTGCCAGTGGATTAGCACGAGTTCATGCAGCTTGTCACCGTAGGAAACTGAACAATAGTGCTTTATTTGAACGTAAGACTTAATCAACTTGTTGTCCGAGAGAAAATAGCTTTGGTCATTTGGACGCTTTGGTTTGTTGTGCTTTTGGGATTGCAAGCGACAGATATGGATTCTCACAACTACTCCCTACTGGCACTGAGTACCGGTGAAATTGTGTTCATTCTCCAAGATCACTTATATATGTTGTATGAAATATTCTTGAATAGGAATAGGCCCTTTGCAGGACTTGGTCACGTGCTTGGATACCACTTAGCAACGCCATGCTGACTGGCAAACACAACGAAGCATCTTGCATGACTATAGTTTGTTTACGTTTCGTAGCGAGGTCAAGCGTGTCTTTGAAAAGCTTTTGACATGGTCGAAAGAGTGTTTTATAATCCTTTTTTTGCTCTATGCATTCTTTAGTATTGCTACTTTGTTTTACTTATTTTTTTATCGGCGATAAATGATATCTGAGGGCGATATTTCAACGTGCTTTCCTGACGAAGTAAGCAGTGTTTATGTTGGTGATGGCGGACACGCAAACGTGTAAGTTATAGTTCGTTTTGCCGTACAATTGTTGATCTATATGCATTTGTAAGCTTCTTACTTTTGGCATTAAAAGAAAACTTGTCTTTTGTTTGACAGCCAATGCGACTGCATTTTTTTTTCGTATTAGCGGTTACATACCAGCATCACTCCCCTGGGAAAGGGTGATGACATCCAAGTCTTGGAATAGTTTATCCAAATCAAATCTCGCTTTAACCCTGAATACCAAATACATTTTCTTGTTGTTCTTGCAGGATTTCTTGCAAAGTTGTGTCCATGTGCGTCTCTTTTATAATATTCTGTACCTGTTCTTTCTGAGCTATTTTCTCTGCAGTAGGTTCTGATAAGTTCTGACATTTTGGGCAAGTGAAAAACTATTCGGTTTGTGTTTCTGCATTTTTCCTTTGTTTGCTTATCAATAGATTTTCTTTTTTCTTCCATCACCTGTACACGGCATCTTTCACTCGTTTCTACTTATCAGCACTTTTTGCATGCATTTTGTCTCATTCCAAATTGAAAATATAAGCAGAGTGTAAATTATAAACAATAAAAAGGCAGTAAAGGAATGAAAACAAAGAATCAAGACTATGTACATGTCAAAAGCAAACCTCCCATTTACACCAGCGCATAGATGAACAACCGTTACTCGTCAATTGGAAAGCCCATGGGGAAGACCATAGGCTGACCACTAGTATAGCATCCAAATGTTTTTCCATCTTAAGGAAATGCAGCATCATTTTTTGTCTACTATATGAAATGTCATTCATAAAACATATGTTGCCCACACTGAACGTTCAATGGGACTCTGTTCGAGCAAACTATTTATTAAAAATACCTCTTATTTACTTTCCTATTAGGGAGTTTAAGCAGCAGGCGGTTTAGACAATGCGGATCAGGATGGCGCGCGCACAGACGAATAATGTTCAAAACGACATCTGTGATGGCAATCTAAGATGCTCAAGCATGTTACGGCTTGTTCCGAAACCCTTTCCTTTACCCCCAGCGAAGTACTGACCAATAACCCGCTGGATGTCTCATGGAGGTTCCGTTCATGAAGAAAATAAACATGGCGGCCGAAGTCGTTACTCGGAAGGATGCCATGTGGTCTTTTATATTGCTTTGAAATGGTTTATGAAACTATCTCTTCGGTGTTTAAAAGTTAAACGGACAAACAGTTATTTAAATTTGTTTTCGAAAGTCGTTGATTTACATTTTCTGTTTATATTGTTCAAAGTTTATTTTTGTCATAAGGCTTACGTAAGCTTACAACTTCTTAACTCGTGGTCATTGTATCGACAATGGATATTCTTTGAAGGCCATTGTATTGATAATTTTCCATCATCAGAGATCAACTAAAAGTGTTTTGGCTTCAGGTTTTGAGTTTCAACGAGAAAAATGTCGCCAATAGGTCAAAATTAATGCTAATTTGGACATTCAGTGACCTTATAGTTTCATTTTCCAAAAATTCTAGAAGACGAAATGTAACCCCCATTTATGCGAAAAAAACACGACTTTGGAGGTCACGCTTGGGGAAAAGACAATTATTTAGTCAGTTAAACCGTTCAATGTATTGTAAATAAATTCAATCAGACCAAAGCGAATACCTGTATTGACATTTTGAAAGCATTTCAAAGCATTGTGAGAAAAGACGAAACTTTTAGAAAAAATATTACACGTTCCTGGAGGGTCGAAAGCTTCGTTGACGGTTCAGTTGGAATCTCGACTGATTAGCTTGGCTCAATACCTTGTTTTGAGTCGATAATGTTCAAGGAATATAATGCATCAATGGTGTACCTTGATGTACTTTAATTGTATTCTTGGAGAATTAAGCCATAACATACAGAGTTGTGAAACGATAGGTCGGAAGTAAACAACTCCACTGTCAACACGACAATATCGCGTGACAAACACCACAGGAAGCCCGTCATGGCCGGAAACTGAAATGCTGGGCCCCATCATTAAATATATATATAATATAATATCTAACTTTGTTAGATATTAATCTTGTTTGTTTGTTATTTTAATGTGATAACCAAGTATTCATGTATTAACGGTTACACGATGTAAAACGTGGAGTCAAATCATATTCTCATCTTTTTAGTGCCCAATGGGTTTGCAGAGGGTTTATTACGAATTTGTTCAGTTGACTCTTCCACAAACCTGAGTTACAAGGATGATAACTTTAGTATAATTAGTAAGCTGTTTTAGCGTTGTGTGCAATATCTATTGTTATTACGTTTTTATGCTGTCAATCAGCCGGTGGTTTTTAAAATTATGATTTTCTCAGCATTTTACAGTTGACGTAAATCTTTATCTATAAGTCAAATCAAATCAAATCAAAAGACTTTATTTTATGAGGGTGACACTAAACAGTCTCAGACTGATAAACTTGTGGCCCTCTAACCTAAACTAAATAAATATATAAATCTATAAATATAATTATAAAAAGTTGAACATCAATATGTATATGTAGTACTCTGAAATCGAAGAAATGGTTCTGTGTGGATTTGCTGCTTTTGTTGGTAGAACGTGTGATCAAAGCAAAGATAACCCAGACAAAATCCAGGTCGAAACTTTTTGCGACTGTCGAAGAAACATAAAACAGCATCTTGCCGGGTGTTTTCAGAGTTCCAACATGTAAACGCCAAATGTCATGCTTTATATGCGGGTCCGATAACTTCAGTGCTTTTCAGGATTTATCCATGTTGTTCTGTTGTACTTTAGGAAAACAATACGAAAGAAAAAATGAGTAACATGCAGAGACAATATAATACGCGTTTAAAAAATGCGCGTTTGTGAGTGCGTTTATAGTAAACTCTTCTCAGTGGTCTCACTCTAACTCGTAGCATGAGATTGCGAGATCGGCCGGACGAACTGGCAGTTATGGAAAAGTAAAGGTAACTGCGCAAAACGGCGGCCGGGAGAGCAAGAGCAAGACCTGAGTGACTGGGAATAGATGCGCGATGCTACAGCAGTTGTGGTAGAAAGAGGCCGAGTCGGGTGCGGTCATCTCATTTATACTCGTGAGTGAGACCGCTGACAATAGTAAACTCTTCTCAGTGGTCTCACTCTAACTCGTAGCATGAGATTGGGAGATTGTCCGGAACTACCTGAGTTCAGGGATATGGATAAAGGGTGCGGCCCTAAATACTCCAGGAATGAGTCCCATAACTATATATTCCATACTAACCCACACTAATCCAAACTCCGAAACTAAACTAGGAGGTTCAGGCCTGGCGCTCATGTTTATTTTCTTGGGAAGAGGAAGGGAAAGCACAAGTAAAACTTTTTAGAGAGTTAAGAGAGCATCCGTCATAGGACCAGGCAGGGGTGATACATGCCATCTCTCCGATTTCAATGAAACTCAGCCAAAAGAAAGGCCTCACCTGAAAACTCATCAAGCCAAAGTAGCTAAGATTTTAATTCAATTCCGGGGGAGTTAGACCACCCCTCCTCGTTTTTCAGTAATTATTCAAATATTTCCTTGAAAAGTACTATAAAAGTAAGCCTCTTTCCTGCTCACCCAATTCAATAGTTTCTTTTCTTCTTTTATGTGAGTACTTGTATGCCTTTTGTTGATTTATAGCAGAAGCACTGATATCTTTGAAGCTATCCCTGTTGATTGACAGCTGTCAATCTTTACCTATGTCACACAACATTTTTCAATAGTGTAAATTTGACAATATTGCAGTGAAAATATCTCCAATGAGGCACCTTCGTTTTCAAAAGTAACTACATCACGAGTTAGACCAACCCTTCTACTAATAATATCAGGAATCAAATGTTTGGCCTCTCTCAAATTTTATTGACAGCAGCAGTATGAAATTGACACACACCACAGGAAGCCCATGTTAGTTTCTGCCATATAAAAACCCAAATACAATAAGAAAACAAACATCTGTTCTAGCCTCCTCCGCATGCGGAGGAGGCTACATCTGTTCTTACTTTCTACTTTTATTCAAGCTTTATACAGTGTAAATCGTTCTGTATTTGCCACTACTAAAGCAGAAAATTTAATAATCCACACAGCAAGCCCGTAAACTGTATACGAATCGCCTATATCTTCATTTATGCACTCAACCAATTTAGGATTTTCTTGATTCCAATCGATTAAAGCACACATAATCACAATCTAAACTTTACTTAAGTCCTCATAAGCTTTTTGTTGCTGAAGCTGTTGCTTACAAAGTGGTTGTCTTTCGTTACTTAAGGAGTATTAAATGTTTACATTGCACTCACCGTCGAATTTCCCAAAATTTGACATTCTTAAACAATCTCGATCCAACAAACTGAATAACTAAATACTTTCATTGGATTTGTAAACCTTTAGTTATTGAAAACATCTATGATACCACGAGATAACCCCCCCCCCCCCCCCTCCCCCCCCCCCCCCCCCAGGGGTACTCCCTTTGTCCAAGTGGTAGTGGTGATCGGCGGTCCTTTTAGGGTTGAAAATATTTTCTGTGTGTACCTTTTAGTCAATTGTTATATATATTTTTTTATTGAACAAACATGAAAGAACAGAAGAAAGATGTTGTCCGATGTTGTCACTGATTAAACGATATGAACAAAATCACTTTTTCGCCATATATAGTCATATATGGTCGTACATTTTAGGGGTCGAAATGAACATGGCTTCAACAGCTCTTTTAGGGGTCGTTTTCAAAACCGTCCGCCGATCACCCCTACCACTTGGGCAAAGGGAGTACCCCCCTCCCGTGCGATTTTCCCTTGCAAATGACACGAAATTGATACAGCTTAATACAGCTTTCATAAAAAAATCGAAAATTTGGCCGCCGTTTTTAATTCCGAGGACAGACTGGGTACTAATGAGAGTTTCTTTCAATGACTACAGATTGGAGGGACTAGCTAGAATTGGAAGGAATATCCCTATTCCCTCCGATCCGTACCCTTTGGGCCGCCACAAAGCCATTGCAAATCGAAAACATGTGAAGTAAGCTATTTTAGCTATCAAATAAGGAAAAAATGGATATGATTTCGAAAATGTTTTTTTTTTGATGATTTTGACTTATTGCTCGTGCGCAATAGAAATGCACGCGAACATTGATCGCGAACGTCCTTATGATATATAAAGGTAAATATTTTTGAAATGCATATATGTAGCATACCGTAGCTTGATTTTCATCATGCGTAATCAGTACATTAAGATTGCTAGGTCCAGGTTGTGCTAAATCAAGAACAGGATGCGGCTCCTCCATAGGCAAAGGGGTACTAGACGGCCGGTTCAGTTGACACTTCAATCGCCAGATTGCTCTCTTGCTCAACCTCACCCATTGCAGCCACGTGGCCATCATGCAGTGTGGGTATTTAAAGCTAATTTACAAGGTATTTACCTATTTAGGCAAAAACTAGTGCTCAAAAAGTATACAGCTTCTGGACAAAAACATTATCTTCATCTTACCAGCGCCAGCAGGAACAAGAACATTCCACTTCTTCGCAATGTCTTGGCTCAGTTAAAGTGTGCTCCTCGTTCTGGCTTCCGAGACATTATTCCATGTAGTGGAAGACAACATTTCCACAAAATTCCTAGTTCGCATCTATGCTTTGGGCAAATAGTCATATCCATACCCATTCCCTCTTCATTGAAAAGCCCGGCACGTGCTAGAATGAGGTATTTCCCAGATGCTAAACACGTCTGTGCAACTTTTTAAAACTTGTCTCAAATGTGATTTGATATTTTTCACGCAAGAGTTTAAAAAAAATGTATGGTTCGGAAACCCCACTTTTAGAAAACGATGATGAAGAACACGATCGCGATAGAATTGACATGTTTTTGCTACGACCACTAGAGAACTGAACTATTGACTTGTGCTTACTCAAACAGTACAAGCGTAGTTCAAGTGGTGATCCGCACTGGAGTAAATACGTTTTGTTTCAATGTATTTCGTAATACCCGGTAAATGACTGACACAAATTGTAACATCTGTTGTTGATTTACTTTGTAGCAGACTCGAAAGTAGATCTACAAAGTGTTTTTTCAGTTGATTCTAAACCAAGTACAAATCAATATGGACCTTTTCGTAGTTTCCCAGAATGCTTCAGCTGGATTCTGCGCGCGCAAGCGAGGTCAGAATACAAAATAGATCGAAAACATTAAGAGAGAATAAAGAAATTCAGTAGAAAACTTAAAGTGCAACTAACCTCTATGAGATTGTTTTAAAAAATCTATTCAATATATGCTGAATAGTTGGTGGGTTCAGTATTTTGTGATTTGAACCTTGCGTTTATGAGTTATAGAGGTTTGAAATTTGATGACGTCTACTAAAGAATTTGTCATTACTTATTTATAATTTTTCAAGAAGAGCTTAATTTTTGAAATGGACAAAAAAATATTCTGTAAGTTTACAAATGTCAATAATCAGCACAAGTGTGTTTTTGTATAATAAATGATTCCTTTAGTAGACGTCATCAAATTTGCATATTGAGATTTCAAACCTCTATAACTCATAAACTCAAGGTTCAAATCACAAAATACTGAACCCACCAACTATTCAGCTTATATTGAATATATTTTTAGAACAATCTCACAGGGGTGATAGGCACTTTAAGATCAGTATATGCAAATTCTCAAGCAAAACAAAAAGTTTTTTTCCTGTTCTTGATTAGATACAGTAGTCAATATTTTCCTCAATACACGATCGATTCTAAATATTTTTTACCCTGACCTCGCTTGCACGCGCAGAATCATGAAGCATTCTGGGAAACTACGAAAAGGTGCATAGGTTTGAGATGTGCATTGACATTTATCTGGACATCTGGCTCCGGTTGCACGAAAGGTGAATAGCGCTATCCACTGCATTAGTTTTAGCCGTTGGATAGGACTTATCCGGTGGATAGCGCTATTCACCTTTCGTGCAACCGGGGCCTGACCATAAGACCAACCATTGCTTCTGAGGCTATTTATAATTATTATATATAATTAAAATATATATTTACATGCGCGCGTCTTTTTTGATGGGTTTCCTGTGGTAGAGCTTAAATAAAGTTTAGATTGTGATTATGTGTGTTTTAATCCTGATTGGAATCAAGAAAATCCTAATTTGGTTGAGTGCATAAATGAAGATATAGGCGATTCGTATACAGTTTACGGGCTTGCTGTGTGGATTATTATTTTTTCTGCTTTAGTAGTGGCAAATACAGAACGATGTATACTGTATAAAGCTTGAATAAAAGTAGAAAGTATGAACAGATGTTTGTTTTCTTATTGTATTTGGGTTTTTATATGGCAGAAACTAACATGGCCTTCCTGTGGTGTGTGTCAATTTCATACTGCTGCTGTCAATAAAATTTGAGAGAGGCCAAACATTTGATTCCTGATATTATTAGTAGAAGGGTTGGTCTAACTCGTGATGTAGTTACTTTTGAAAACGAAGGTGCCTCATTGGAGATATTTTCACTGCAATATTGTCAAATTTACACTATTGAAAAATGTTGTGTGACATAGGTAAAGATTGACAGCTGTCAATCAACAGGGATAGCTTCAAAGATATCAGTGCTTCTGCTATAAATCAACAAAAGGCATACAATTACTCACATAAAAGAAGAAAAGAAACTATTGAATTGGGTGAGCAGGAAAGAGGCTTACTTTTATAGTACTTTTCAAGGAAATATTTGAATAATTACTGAAAAACGAGGGGGGGTGGTCTAACTCCCCCGGAATTGAACTAAAATCTTAGCTAGTTTGGCTTGAGGAGTTTTCAGGTGAGGCCTTTCTTTTGGCTGAGTTTCATTGAAATCGGAGAGATGGCATGTATCACCCCTGCCTGGTCCTATGACGGATGCTCTCTTAAGGTCCTTGTAACGAGATGTGTTGTCGTCTGATGCGTCGCTGAGCTCCGATAGGCGGGCGGAAGGGCCAGAGGACGAGATGACTTCTGCTAACTTCATGTAGTAAAGAGCGGTCTTGGAATTCCTCCAGCCGATGTGGGACATCACGTCGACTAACTGGGCGCCGGAGAGAGCTAAAGTTATAGCGCAACCTGCGCGGAGGCTGTGAAGGGTCTCTCCCTCATCGAGCGAAAATTCTTTCAAATAGCCTTTTAAGCGAGATGACGCTGTTGATCCAAGGAACGGTTTGTCCATGATGTGCCCTTGTGGGGCGGTAGGGCGGAATAGGTGGCCCCTGGATAGGTCTATGCCGAGTTCACTTGAGATCGCTACATAGGTCTCAATTCCCTTGATGGGGCACACGGAGGGGTCAGGGTGTCTTTGTATGCCAAGCATATTTGAGGTGCCGTCTCTCAAGGTCTTTCCCCAGATATGGTTGAATAAGAGGCCGTTGTCAGCGGGGAAATGAAGAATTTCTGGGGTTTTCACTGAACCCACGTCTGAACCCCGATCTCCACTAAAGAAGAGTGCTTTAAAGTAAGCTTGATCACGGGCGAGGATGAAGCGTTCTGTTGCCGTAAGGTCTGGCGACCGCAGCTTGCGATCTAAATGCCGGCTAAGCGAGCGAACCTTAGGTAAGAACATGGGTGTAGCCTGTTTTGGAGTAACTCTCGCCTGAAGCTGTTCTTCGGTCACGACCTTGAGGTACCGTTTTACTTCTTGCGCCGATGCGGGGTTGCCGAGATTGAGGGAGCTCTCCCATTCCCCACTTCGGCCCGACTCATGAAAACTGGTGCGCAACTTTCCGATGTAAGAATCTACTGTGTTGAAGGAGAGTCTGATGGGACAAGGGCAAGAATGAATCCCATGTTGGCCCAAAAAGGAACAACCATCATTGTGGACCTGGGTCTTGCCTGACGAGTCCTTCCAAATGAAAAAACGGCAGAGATCCGTGGGAATCGCGGAAAAAGTTTTTTTTTGGCTGGGAGATTGTAAAGGAAGGTTTCCAATTCCGTTTTTAGAGAATGTTTCTGTTTGGCGTACGGGGTGGAATTCGCAGATTTGAAGATCGATAAGAGTCTTGTTTCTATTGCATGGGGGTCGAGAGCAACGCTTGGGAGCGTAGGGGGAGAGGGACATCTGCGCTTGTAGCCACACATTTGGCAAAATCTGAAAAGGCGGTCATTTGGATACTGGCAATTGGGACAGGCCACCGTGGGAACAAACAGTCTGGCAACTGGGGGCAGGTCCTGCCAAAAAATGTTTAATGGGTAGTGTTAAGACATATAATGACACGCTAGAAATAGTTGAGTTATTCATTTATTGGGCTGTTTACAAATCAAGCTAAGATAGGTGGAGCCTGAAGACCCACAGATCCCAAAACAAGGCAATGGGAACGAAGCCTTGTGGAGAGGGGCAGAGGATGGCGTGTCGGTATCCTTGACGGCCGAGAAGAGAGCTGGCTGATGAATGATGATGAAGGAGAGGCCACCAGTATCTTCTGGGGTGAACATCATATGTTACCAGAGTGCATGACAGGGGACCAAAAACGAGAAGGTGCTTGAGGAGCTGACCAACTAGCTGAAGTGGAGGGAAGACATATGGATTGCGGAAGAGTTGAATTCCATGAGAAGAAGGATCCTGGGCAAAAATGTTCACGCCAGCGCATCCGGGCGTGAAAACACAGGAGAAGAATGGCAATGGCTGGCCATTGGGTCCCCGCTGCGCGTTAGAAGGGAGGGCCATCAGGTCGACGGAGTGGCCAAGTACGCCTCCAAACCGAGACTGGAGATCTTCCCATAAGCGAGGGGAGAGGGAAACATCATTGACGGTAAAATGTCTGGAGGGAGCATCAGCCAGATTGTGCGCGGACGGGACGTAGAACAGGTTCAACGAGATGTTGGAGGTCAAAACTTCTGAAAAGATGGACTTCAAGGCCTGGAAAAGGGGACGCGACTTTGACCCTTGTTGGTTCCAAGCGGCAATGAGTGTTTGGCTATCGACAAAAACGTCAACCCACGAGTTGCATATTAGATTAGCGCTGGATCTGAGAACTTTAGCCAAGGCAAATGCTTCTTTGGTAGTGATGTGTTGGGACATCTCTGAAGGAGACCAATAGTCGCGCATGGACAGGGATAAAGCGCCCGGACTCAACACCCCCCCCCCCCCCCCCCCCCCCAACCCCCCCAAGCAAAATTTGAGGCGTCTGAGTAGAGTTGGTTGTGGGTGTGTTTCTCAGCCCGCCAAGGAAGGAAACCCGACCAATTCTCGAGGAACAACCAATGCTCGATCTCAGACTTGAGAGGAATAGTTAGCTTTATAATTGTTTTGGAGCGGCGAGACGCTACCGAGATGGCGAGGTTCATTTCGTTGGTGAAAAGACGAGCGCCCGGGACAGCCAAAGAGAACGAAATACATTTCCCGGCCAGGCGTTGAAGCGTTGCCAACTGGATGTGATTTCTGCTCAATATGTCTCGAATGAGGGTGATAAACGATTTCTTGTGGGGAAGAATGGTGAAGGCTTGCTTGTTTGAGTCGGAGACGAAGCCCAGAAATGAAACTTGCTTAGCAGGGGTGAAAACTGACTTGGAGAGGCCAATAAAATATCCCAAGGAAACGAGCGTGTGGCATACCAGGAACAGCGCGTTGTTAGCCAGGAAGAACTGGTGAGACTCGCTGGATCCAAGGGTTGGGACTTGAGGAGGAGCCAACTGGCCGATGTGCCGATCGTCGATGTACAATGAGCAGGGTATCCCCAACGAACGAAAATAATGGGACGCAGACGAACCAATGGTGTGGTACACGTACGCGGATAGCTTCCACCCGAAGGGGATGGTGTTACTGACGAAATACCATCCAGCCCATTGAAAACCAAAATACGTTTTACTGTCGTTTGTTAAGAGCACGTGGTCGTATCCAGACTTGTCATCGGTAATGGACTGGAAGGAATCCTTGGAAACATAACGGGGGACATCCGGGAGGGTGTCCAACTTGAAAGGCTTATCGACCATCCAGAGATTCAAAAACCGGTTATCGTTGCACAGTCTGGGTTTATTTGGCTCTACCGTAAGAGGGCATTACCAAGTGAGGGGGGTCGACAACACCCACTTTTCCCCAAAGAGAGATGGCACCTGTAGACAAACGTTCCAAGATGGCTCTCGATATAAACTCTGTAAACTGCTTGCAAGAGGGATGGTTGGCGAACAGTCTGGAAGGAGGCTTTGGACAATTGTAATTCTCTCCTTTAAACTGGCCGTTGAAATGGCGGAAATATTGGGAGACTTCGACTTTATTGGTTATCCAGGATAAGATTTCCCCGGATTTTTCAGACTGGTTGGCTGACAATAAATTTTCCCATTGATCTTGGAAGATGTGGAGCTGGCCTGCTCTGAAATTATTAGGGTTGCGGAAAGCGACCATGGAAGGATCGGCCGAGGTTTTGCCTTTTATAACATCTTGCAGAAAATGTTCCGATATGTGAGAATTGGAGGCTGTCATTCCCGTGGTTAAAGATAGACCAAAACATGTCACCCAGGAGATCTCTGAAGTCGGGCCGGACGGGGGGGATACACTCTGGGTCAAAATCTGGGTCAAGCTCCCAAACGTTAAAGGGTAGCCCAGTAGATAGGGAGCCCTAGGAGCAAGAGAACGCGACATAAGGAAATGTGTAAACTGAGGTGTAAACCACGGGGATGACAGCCTTGAGAAACGTTAGAAACGAGTACTGAAGGGTAATCTAGAACCCTTTCAAGGCTGGCAACCTGGATGATTTGTGTGTGTATGGGTGTGCGTGTGAAAAGTGTGTGTGTGGTGCAAAATAACACAAATAGCGTGAGGAGAGTTGAACAAACGTTTATTAAATTATTCCAGTGTCTAATTATGTCTGATTTTGTCTAATATATGCACAAAACTGAGTCACAAATTATGCCCTGTCGGCATTGTTGTTGCGACGAGCTGGAAAATCCCGAGGGCCGGCCTGATAAGGGTTAGTGCGCATCTCACTGCCATGTGACCCGGATGCCCACATCGGAAGCACACCTGGACCTGCGGGGCTGTTGACGGAAAGGCTCCCGGAACTGCTGGGTCCTGTAGGATTTCTCGAAGGATTTCTCCACCTTGTTAAGGGATTCAGTGATTCTCGAGTAATCCTTATCGGAGAAGATCGTTAAAAAATACGCTTTGAACTGGATTGGTGGTTTTTCCATGCGAGAACGAATCTCCTGCAACCCTACACTATAGAAATTGGCTTTCTCGTGTTGGCTTATGGAGGCAATTCTGACCAGTTGTTCTGCTAAGGCAAGAGCTTCGTACTTGTCGAAATCCTGGGGACTTTTTAATGCTAGAGCGTTGACTTTCTCTAGGGTGGAGGCCACCGTTGGTTTGTTCTTGTCTTCCAGAGCTTTGATACGTTCTCTTAACGCTACCAGATCGTCATCCTATTAAAAGGGAAAGTAAGGTTCAGGTCAACTATATGCCCCTACAGAACATGTACATGTGTGATGCGACTAGCTCCAAGATGGGACATGAACATGACCCTATAATAAATTGTTATTATTATTACAATGACTGAAGCGAGAAATAAACAGGAGAAAATAAGACACTCCAGGTTATATGACAAAATGGAGGCTCCAAAATATCAGAGCGCGAGCTTAATTCGACTGTTAACTCCACAATATTAATCGTAAGCCGGCGAGACCCGCTGTTAACTCGCAAACTGTTTTGAGGCTTCGACTGTTAACTCCACAATTACTATCGTAAACGAGGTCAACTGTTAACTCGCAACCTGTTTAGGAGGCTTCGACTGTTAACTCCACAATTACTATCGTAAACGAGGACAAACTGTTAACTCGCAGACTATCAATTAAAAATTCGGCACATGTCACAAAACGCGACTCAAATGTTAACTCGGAAAACGTTATGGAAGTTGTGAAGCATGTGAACTGTAAAACTCCAATTTTGAAACGCGGAGGCAAAACATGCAAACATGAATGGTAATTTTGGACAACGAAACGGCGAGGAGAACGAAAGAAAAGGCCTAACAATTGTGAAAGCGAAAGGCGACGAGGCGTAAAGCAA
Source organism: Actinostola sp. cb2023 (assembly GCA_033675265.1). Classification (NCBI taxonomy): domain Eukaryota; kingdom Metazoa; phylum Cnidaria; class Anthozoa; order Actiniaria; family Actinostolidae; genus Actinostola; species Actinostola sp. cb2023. Next base: position 739,758 of record JAUJYZ010000412.1, on the reverse strand, counting down.
ACACTAAATGGACAACACTTTCACTTTCTTTTATTTGCACACTTCATTGTATATATAACAATAATATTATTTTCCTAATTACATAGTTTTAGAAATATTCATATAATTGCATAGATATGTGCGTAGTGACCAAAGTGGCATAGCTTTCGAGTTGGCCACTACGATGTGTAGAATAGTCGAGAAAAAAAGGAAAGATATAAAAAAGATATAATAAATATCCATTAACAAGAAATATATAAGTAAATAATTATAAATCATATAAATATAAAACAGATTTAAGTTCATACCAGTTTATAAAACTGGATATATAATAATAATATAATCAATTCCTATTTAATACACATATAATAATATAAATAATTATCATTATCACATTAATTATTCATATATTTATTATTATTACATTTTTATAGTTAATTCATATAAAACAATAAGATGTGGGAGACACATTATAAGTTCTAGGTAATAGTAAAATATATAAGTTGAAGTAAATTGGCAGCGTGTATGACTGAATCAGGCTTGGTGATCTAGAAGAAGGGACTTGAACTGCTTTTTAAACTCAGTGTACGATAATGATTTTATTTTAGCAGGTACCTCCTCCCATAGTCTAGAGGCAACAGATTTGAACCAAGAGAGACCATAATTTGTTCTTGAGGCTGGTCGAAAAATATTATCTTTAGTAGCATATCTAGTATTATATTTATGTATATTAGATGCAGATGGAATTAATTCGTGCAGAATATCGGGAACGTTTAGCTTGGTACATTTTGACTTACGGATAAGTATAGAAATTTTTAATTTGAAGATATTTCCTAGCTTGAGAATCTCTAGAAGTTTATAGAAAGATGAAGCACTTTCTATTCTCTTTGCAAAAAAAATGGAACGAATACATTCATTTTGTTTAGATTCAATTAATTTAAGTCTGGATTGGGTAGCAGTGCCCAACTCGTTAGACCATAACACAGATACGGATAGATGAGAGTGTAATAAAGATGAATGAGAGTACTTAAGGATACATAGTACCTTAATTTTTTAATAATCCCTATATTTTTAGCCAACTTATTATTAACATGAGATATTTGCATACCCCACTGTAAGTGGCTGTCAATGAAAACACCTAAGTATTTAATTTGCGTTTTATATTCAATATCACAGGAAGTTATAGAGATGTTGAGATTCTTTTTTGGTGAGGTAACAATCATGTAATTTGTCTTTTTAAAATTAATTGAGAGTTTATTTACAGCACAGTATTTAATGACATTAAGAAGTTCCTCATTCACCACATATTCCAAATCACTTAGTTTTCTTGAGGAATAGAAGATATTAGTATCATCCGCAAAAATTCTAAACATTAGTTTCTTAGAGCAGTTTGGCAGATCATTAATATACAAGAGAAATAACAGCGGCCCAAGGGTTGATCCTTGAGGAACCCCGCACGAGATTGTTTCAGGAGAAGACTCTGTCTTTCCAATTTTAACATACTGTTTCCTGTCTTTTAAATAACTTGAAAACCACAAGTGAGGTAGACCTCGGATTCCATATTTATACATTTTTTCTAATAATATTTTGTGGTTTATAGTATCAAACGCCTTAGAAAAGTCGAGGAAAATCCCACAAGTTATTTTATTATCATCAATAGCTGTTTTTAGGTTTTCTACAGTTTCCAGAATTGCATGTTCCGTAGAATAACCTTTCCTAAAGCCAAATTGATATTTGAATAATATGTTTTGTTTATCCACAAAAGACATAAGTTGATTATAAACAAGTTTTTCTAGAACTTTACTGAAGGAGGAAATGATAGAAATAGGTCTATAATTTCCCGGGTCAGTAGGATTACCGCTTTTAAATATAGGAGTTACTCGAGAGGTTTTAAACATGTCTGGTACAATTCCTGTTGAGATTGATTCGTTGAATATCCTAGCAAAAGGATTTGCTAGAGTATCACTAGCAATTTTAATAATTTTATTTGGAATATCGATATGGGCTTTATTAACATTCAGATTTGCAAAAAGGGAGGATACTTGTTGGCGTGTTACTGGCCGGAGAACAAAACTAGAGGATGGAGAGTTTGATATGTAATCGACGGGATTAGTTGGACAATAATTTTTTATTTTGTCAGCTAAGCTTGGTCCAATATTGACAAATAATTTATTGAATTCCTCCGCAATATCAGCTTCCTTAACATAGACCTTATCGTTAACAGAAATTCGGGTGGGAAGTGCCTGCCCCTTCGGTTTCCTTTGTATGAGATGACCAATAATTTTCCAGGTAAATTTGAGATTATCTTTAGACTTAGAAAATTGTTGTTTATAATAGTCAGTTTTGGATTTATTTTTCAGGTTGTTCAAGATATTAGCATACCTTTTATATTCTATTTTCTTATTTGGGTCATTGCTAAGGAAGTGAGACTTGTACATTTTTTGTTTCTTTTTTATTGATTTCAGGATACCAGATGAAATCCAGTTTTTTTTAATTAATTTCTGTTTTGAACGAGTAGCATGTTTTATTGGAACATGTCTGTCGATAACAGTACTAATTATTGATATGAGATCCTGGGTTTTCTCATTTAAAGTTTAGTATTTCAGGGGCTAGTATTTCATCCCAACTTATCATATTTAGTTCGGCGAGAAAAACCTCTGCTTTAAAGTTTGAATGATCTCTATAGTGATGATTACTTGCAGTAGTGGTGAAATCCGAATTGACTATACAAAAAACAGGTAGATGGTCAGATAAGTCGGCAATGGCTATTCCTGATGTAATTTGTGAGATGGTTGTATTTGTATATATATGGTCAATGAGAGTTGAAGTATGGTTTGTAATTCTTGTAGGCTTTGTAACGATAGGGAGAAGGCCATTTGCATATATCATATTTAAATAGGCCTCAGTTTGTGGATGTGTATTTATCCGTAGGAAGTCTATATTAAAGTCACCAAGAATGTAGATTTGATACTTATTATTAAATACCTTGAGTAAGCTGTTTGATTGATTAGTAAATTCGACGAGATCACATTTCGGGTGCCTGTAAATACAGCCTACTATTATAGGTTTTTGTTTATTTCCGTTATTGATCTCAGACCAGCATGATTCGACTAAGTTTAAATTAAATTTTATATCAGGTCTAGGAATTGCCTTTAGATTTTCAGCTATGTACAGTGCAGCACCACCAGCATTAGTTATAGAGTCAGTATGAAAGAAATTATAAGATTTTATATCAACATTGACAATGGAGAACTCATTAAGTTTAGTTTCTGAAATCCCTATTATATCCAGTTTATGGTCCAATGAGTCTAGTGTATCTTCGAGAATATGCAAATTTTTTGGAAGACTTCGAATATTACAATGGAAGAGAGTAAACTTTTTGGAACCAGATTCATTAATTGTCTTACTGAGTTTAGAAAGCGAATAATAATCAGAACAAGGCGTTGATAACATTAAATCGGGATCACATTCATCACTTTTATCAGGATTAGGGAGCAAATCATACAGATCTTGGTTATTTTTAATCCTATCAGACCAGCTACCAAACAACGAGTCAAACTCGCTGTCAGATACTGAAATAAATGGAAGATTTCTACTTACATTAATATGTTGATCAGCCATGTCGATCATTGGACAATTAATAGTGACTTAGGTTTAATATTGGGCCTGATGATTATCAAAGAAGTCATCAAACTGTTCATCAGTAGTAAAGGAGCATGATGTTGTAGAATCAGATTCTTTCATCATGATTTTGCCGTTCACAGTCCATACGTACTTGTAGTTGTATTTACGCTTGAACTCGAGGATCCTCCCAAGCAAACGCTTTCGGTATGGCGTTAAACTTTCGTTTACATGGATTGCTGCTTTGTGATTGACGGTAGCAGATTCAGGCTCAGCACGGACTAATGGCAAATCTCTTGAACGTTTGGGCTTCAGCTTCCCCCGCTTTTTGTATACAAGATCTTTCGTTTCACGCCTAGTGAACTTCACTATGATGCGGTTTTGAACTTTCCTTGTAGGCGGGAGCCTATGAGCTATTGAGATGTCTTTATCTTCTAACTTGATATCCGCTAGATTAGCCATTTCAATTACTAATTTAGCTGGGTCGTCGTTGGGGACGACCGGGATTCCACAGATTTCTAGGCAATCCCGCCTTGAATATTGTTGTAGGTCGTCGACTTGCACATGTAGTTCATAATTTGCACATCGTACGTTTTCGATCTCTCTCTGTATGTCAGCCATCTGGCCATCTCTGAGTTGGACCTGCTTCTTTACATCTTGCAAGGTCGCGAGAATAGAATCGTATTTGATCGAGAGGAATTGTTGTGAATCCTCGACTTCAACAAGCTTTTTCTGCAGAGTCGCCATGTCGTTCTTCGATCGTTGGGTTTCCTTTTGAATTTCTTGGCGAACTTCAGCCAGAAACAAGCGGTTCATTAGGCTAAAAAACCTCAAGGGAGCACATGTATGCAAAATGAACATAAACATTAACATAAACTGACAAGCTAAGACGGCTAGGAAGGAAATAATAAAACGCAAAAGAAATAACAATTTACCCCCAGTACAGAAGCTAGAAAGTAAAACGACACGAATTAAAAGCGAAATGAATGGCGAGTAGAATGAAGGCGAAAGAGAGTACAAATGTGTGAAACCGAGAGAACACGTAGGGAGTAACAAGGGACGACATAACGCTAACAAATATTAACCTCTGGTTGTTCTTGGGCAGCTTGAGCTGCTTGGGCGGCAGGAACTACTGGAATTGGGTCCTGTTGCTGTGGTTGTTGGGGTTGAGGAGGTGGTTGAGGTAGAACAGGAACTTGGACTTCGGGTTGATTGTCGGCCATGCTCGAACTATAAGGATTGGTGACTCACTGAGGACTCTTGAGGAGATGTGTCTGTGAAGGCAGTTGTGGTAGAAAGAGGCCGAGTCGGGTGCGGTCATCTCATTTATACTCGTGAGTGAGACCGCTGACAATATCTGAAAATGCGTTACTCCATTGAGTTGTATTGTTTTTTTTTTGCGTTTGCAATTATGACAATTAATAATAATTAGTATAACTCAACTGCCAAAAATTCATTTACAAAAAATATGTTAAATATTATCAAGAGAAAATGAGGGACAGAGAGTGCATCTGCCAGTCATGGCCTGTATTCGCCCTTGTTTTACCAGAAGAAGCTAAAAGCTGTCCCACTTCAAGGCGGTATTAACCTGAGTATCAGGCTTTTTTGGCGGAGGGAAAGAGAAAAAGAAAGGGGGAAAAGAAGGGGAAAAAAGGCCTTCTTCCTCTCTCTTCTCCCCGCCGGGGCCCGGGCCTCTCCTCCTCCCATTTCCTTTTTGAAGGCCGGATCTACTCAGGTTAAGGCAGTATCGTTTACGCTTTATGGGATCGTGTTACGTATTAGATGATCGACCGGCATGACAGACAGATGGACGATCGAAACACACCCCGATAATTTACTTTCCATCAGTAACTGTAAATGTACTTGCAGAGTAGATCATGCATTGGCATAAGATCGATGAATTGAACTGGCGGTATTTGGTTTGCTTGACTGTAGACTAGAAATAACCTCTCTTGTGTTGGCCTCTTCACGGCAAAATCATAAACGCAAACGCACTCCACACTGTACCGTGCATGCGTCACAAGTTGTCTTTCTGAACAATGACAGCAGGCCCGTAGCCAGACCAAAATCTCTCCCGAGGCACTTTTATCAGTGCAGCCAAAATTATAAAATTAAACGAGACTTACCTGTAAGTCGAAGTTTGATTTGGATTCTATCTTGTCATCAGTCAGGAACGAAGGAGTAACATGAGAAGCACGCGCGCTTGCTTATCTAGCCATTTTTTAAAGCTCAATAGATTTCATTGCTAACACTCACGGAAACGAAGGAGTAGGGAGGGTAACCTCGTAAGGGAGGGTGTTACTCCTTCGTTCCTGACTGATGACAAGATAGAATCCAAATCAAACTTCGACTTACAGGTAAGTCTCGTTTAATTTTATAATTCTATCATGTCATCAGTCTAACGTCACTACGGAGTAACATGAGATTTCAAAGAGCGTGAGTGATGGGCAAGGTACGTTCGTGGTCAAAGTATACAGCGTGATGTTGTCACGCATTATCATGACCACTGAAGTTTACAGAACTTCATTGGTGTAAGTGCCTGTTAAGGAACTTGAACAAATAAAGTAACAGTAAAAATAATACAATATCCCGTGTTGATGTCTACAAGGATAGAATGTTATTTAATGTGTTTCCAACTACACGATAGTGTGCTGCTTTATAGCATGTTAAAAGATGATATGTGTATATATCCTATATAATCAGTTAGCTGTCCTTCTGCACTTCTCTAAAGTGTCTTAAAATGCTATGTCCAAAGTTGGGGTTAATTGGCTTATTATAATGCCTCGCAAAAGTTTGCGAGTTTGACCATCCGCCAGCTTTGAGGATGTCTTGTAGAGTTAGACCAGATGATAAACCATAAGACGAGGAGGCAGTTCTGCTACTGTGGGCCGAAAATTCGCCAACGTCGATGCCGGCCTCCGCCAGTACCGATTTAACCCATCGACCTATAGTAGAGTTAGTGACCCCTCTGTGAGGTTTTGCATAGCTGATGAGTAGTTGTGAGCATCGGCGGATGGGTTGAGTTTTTTCCAAATAGCATTTGAGGTATGTCACTGGACAAAGTCGTGGGTCTTCTTGATACATACATATTTCTTTCGGTGGTAAATGGTTCCCAGGTCGCATTGTTTTGAGTTTGTTGCGTATGGTGAATACGATTTTGTCAGGTAGTTCTTGCATGAATGTAGTGTCTAAATTTGCAAGTGTTTGGCATCGCTGGGCCGTTGTAAGAGCTAGTAACATTGTCAACTTTTTAGTAAGCATTTTTAACGTCAAGATGTCCATAGGAGGCATTGACTGTAGGTATTCCAAAACAGTACCAACATCCCATACAAATGCGTAACGTGGCATAGAGGGTTTGAGCTCAAATATTCCTTTTAGGAACCGCGTGACTAAAGGGTGTTCCCCGAATGTGCTCTTATCGCCTAAAGTGATCACCGATGACAGAGCGGAGCGTGCGGTGTTGATAGCACTGTAACCCAAACCTTGTTTGTAAAGGGATGTCAAGAAACCAAGCCCATCCTTAACTGTGGCTTTGTCGATACTGATATCATGTTCTTGGCAGAAAGATATCCACCTAGAGAGATAGCTATTATATTGTTTCCCGGTGTTTTTTCTCCAAGATGCCATAATAACCTGCACTGTGTCATGCGACAAACCCATACTTTTTAATTGTCGCCCGACAAGTGGCATACTAGTAGGGTTAGGGATTTGTGGAGGGGATGTAGGTCGTCGGGTCGTCCAGGAAGTTTTAGAAGGTGTTTTCCCGGCCCCAAAGCCAGAGGCAGGCGCAGACACATCTGCATGGCTTTGGGGTACCATGCTTGGGTAGGCCAGTCCGGTATTATGCAGATTCCTGTTGCTTTATGTTCCTGGATTTGTTGTAAGAGGGCAGCTATCACACTAAAAGGAGGGAAAGCATAAAACTTAAGGGGGGAGAGGTTCATAGACGGGGCATCAATGGCAACTACCCCAGGATCAGGTCTGTAAGACACATATCTGGGGAATTGTGCGTTGACACGAGATGCAAACAGGTCAATCTCGGGTCGGAAGTCGAGTTTATCTAGGACCTCGGTCAGGATGCTATTGTCAATCATCCATTCCGTATTCATGTTGGTTTTCCTAGATTCTGCATCTGCTTTTATATTATCTACCCCAGGGATGTGCACTGCGCTCATCCAAAGATTCCTCTCGATGCACCATTCCCAGATTGTTTTTGCTAAAGCGTTGCAGTGATGGGAATGGCTAGTTCCCATGTGGTTTATTACTGCTATGGCAGTCGTGTTATCTATTAGTAACCTAATGTGGGTGTCACATAATGATTTACAATAGGACTGTAACCCCAAAAATACAGCGAAGAGTTCGAGGTAGTTGATGTGATAGGATTTCTCCGAATCAGACCAGAAACCTCCCGTACTGTTATCGTTATAAACGGCTCCCCAGCCTGTACCGGACGCGTCTGTGGTAACGACACAAGAGGGTTGCCCATGGGATATTACATTATGTGACCCAATAACGTTATGTGACCACCAACTAAGTTCGGCCTTGGCGTCGTCAGACAGTGACATTTGTCTATCAAAGTTCCCTTGATTGGCTTTTAGGGCGTCTGTTTTGTCGTGTTCCAACGCTCTGAAGTATAGCGGTCCATACATGACCCCGGGGAATGAAGATATAATTTTCCCTATAACCTGTGCAACTACTCTAATGCTGATTACGTCTGACCTAAGTAACACATCACATAGCGTTTTGACAGCAATAGATTTTTCAGGAATAAGCTTGATAGACATGTCAACGGAATTAATAATAAAACCTAACAATACTAGTTGTTGGGAGGGATTGAACACAGATTTAACCGGATGAACCGTAAACCCAAGTGAATCAAACTGTATGAAGGTATCAATGACATTATAAATACACTGCTCATATGTCCTCCCTTGGAGAAATAAATCATCAATGTAACTTGCTATAATGTGCCCCGACTTGTGAAGGGTCGCCAATGGGGGCTTCAGGAGTTTTGTGAACATTCTAGGGCACGATGAAAGGCCATTTGGCAAACAAGTGAATTGATAGAGCGTGTTTTGCCAGAGGAAACGCAGGTATTTACGATAGCCGTTTGAGACAGCCACCGAGTAATATGCATCTTTGAGGTCTAGTGAGGCCATATAGCAGTCTTTTACTACTAGTTTTACGATGGACTGTAGGGTGTCCATTTTAAAATGATGATATGTGACAAATTGGTTAAGGCCTTTAAGGTTCAATATAAGCCGATGGCTGCCATCTTTTTTCGGCCGGATCAATATGGTTGATATAATTTCATCAGTACAATGATTAGTGATTTCAAGTATATCCTTGGCTAGCAACTTTGCTATTTCGCTATCAATAATGTCTTTTTCTTCAGCTGAAAAAGAGGCACAAGGCCTACCGCCACGAGGCAGTTCGTCAAACTCGATAGTGGCACCGCCCACTGTTGACAGAATTTCCTTATCTGAGGTGATGTTCTGCCAAACTTTGATTGCGGTTTTGATACATCCGGCCTTGAAACTACCACATTTATCCAACAGATAACTCTCTAGATTAGGTATAACTGCTGGAAATGAGCTTACCTTGCGTTTGATGTTGGCCAGTGTATTAATTATTTTTTCTCGGGTTTGGATTTGAATGGCTTCTTCTGGCCTTTCCACAAAAAACGATCCTTTGTGTCTTTGTACCCGCTATTCCTGTCTGGCCCTCTCCTGTAGTGCCCTTTGTCGCGGCCGCGATAAGAGCTTCGAGAGCTAGGGCCGCTTTGCGCGCCAAATTTATTAGTGGCGCCAATCGTTTTCCCTATATGTTGGTGTCTTTTGCATCACGGACCTGTTTAGCCAGATCCGTCCCAAATAGGAGTCCAGACTGTGAGGCCACGTCGTTTGATTTATTGCAGAGTGTTGCAAATTCCGGTTTCATAGCCGGTTTGATTTGCTCTCTTCGCAAACGGGAGATTTCTCCGACAGCATGGCCAAGGAGTGCGATAGCATCAATGTTAAGCGCCAGCATCTCTTTGCTGTCTCCCGGCGTGGTTTCCAGCAGTCGGTCCGACGACTTGAGCATTGCAAAGGTTGTCTTTTGCAAAACTTGTTGGTCTTTGCTCAGTCGAAGATCGGCTTTTCTCCGAAAATTGTTTAGCTGGCCCCAAATTTCTGGATTGACCTTTGATATGGCAATTTCTAAGCAATTCTCTGGTTTGCTGTGCTTGGACAGCAGCGTTTTTAGCTTTTCCGCGGTTAGGGTTATGCCCCATCGCTTTTTCGCAATGTTTGCCAGATTTTGGTGAACTTTGGCACCAACTGGTTCGTCCTCATTTAAGGAATCTAATGTTTTGAGGAACTCGTCCTCTTGAGTGTCAGGGTTGGCTTCAGGCACTTCGCGCCCAGACGATGAGTTTCTTGGCGTTTCAGCCAGAAATTCTTCAACGTCTTGGTCAGATGTAGTAATGCTGAGCTCGTCATCTCTTCTACGCTTAGAACAATGTTCTTCTACATTATCGTCCGAGTCAGAGAGCTCGGGCAAGTTACGTGGCTGTCTTTTCCGGCCTCGATCGGCCAAACCACCACCTTCAACGATCTGGCGCAATAGTGTCGCCATGCTGCTCATAGAGCTATTTATTTCAGTGAGAGTTGTACTCAACTGATCTTGGCCAGGTTGGCCTGTAGCATGGGCAGGTTGCCTTGTTTGGTCAGGTTGACCGTCTGAATGGCCATGTTGGCCTAGGGTATCACTACAAGGATGACCCAGTTTGGAGGTTGTGGAATATTCCAATTCGTCGGCCATGTTGTAATTATCAATAATACGCCTGTAGGGAAAGAAAACTGTGCAATTGCAGTAAACCTGTCAGAAATTGTAACAATGTGTAAGGTAAATGATGGTATTCGATGTACTCACGAAACCAATAGGTTGTGTATAAGAGTTAACCACGGTGAAAAACTATGTGCTTCGGCTATGAAAGCGAGCGTACAATGGCTAGATAAGCAAGCGCGCGTGCTTCTCATGTTACTCCGTAGTGACGTTAGACTGATGACATGATAGAATTGTATGTGCCGCATGCATGCTGACAAAAACGGAATGAATGAGGGGTCCTGACCCACTGGACCCTGCATCCCCGGTATCCGCCCTTGCAAGAGCAGGTATAAAGAATAGAAAGAAGACAAGGATACATGAAAGACTGATTATTTCCGATCCTGGTTAGTTTTCCGCTCAAACTTTAATCTGATAGTATGCTGACTATTTTTAACACGTTGACCAAGCAAGCGCCAGCCCGCATAGAGTATAAATAGAGTATAAATAAACAGTTGTTGTTGTTCAGGGTGTACAGTAGTTAGCGGGGGTTTGAGTTAACAGGGTAATTTTGACCCTCATTTGAGCCAAGGGGAAATAAAATTAGTTCAAGCTCAAGTATTAAACCGAGTTCGAGTGTATTTCAGTTTCCGGCCATGACGGGCTTCCTGTGGTGTTTGTCACGCGATCAGTGGAGTTGTTTACTTCCGACCTATCGTTTCACAACTCTGTATTTTATGGCTTAATTCTCCAAGAATACAAGTACATCAAGGTACACCATTGATGCATTATATTCCTTGAACATTATCGACTCAAAACAAGGTATTGAGCCAAGCTAATCAGTCGAGATTCCAACTGAACCGTCAACGAAGCTTTCGACCCTCCAGGAACGTGTAATATTTTTTCTAAAAGTTTCGTCTTTTCTTACAATGCTTTGAAACGCTTTCAAAATGTCAATACAGGTATTCGCTTTGGTCTGATTGAATTTATTTCCAATACATTGAACAGTTTAACTGACTAAATAATTGTCTTTTCCCCAAGCGTGACCTCCAAAGTCGTGTTTTTTTCGCATAAATGGGGGTTACATTTCGTCTTCTAGAATTTCAATTTGTGAATTGCCCAAGAATTTTATTCGACATATTACAAGACGAAATAGTATTCTTTGGCTGAGGTATACTTTCTATATTTGGATCGATGTACCAGTGGAGATATTAGCCTGTCAATATAACCTTTGAAAAAACGCTAAAAATGTGAAAATAATTTGCAAATCGATAAAATATTTATTTTTTGTTAAAGATCTTCGATAAACACGAAAAAATGTTAGACATTATCTCACTTTCCCGAAATGATATCATTTGTTCATCGAAAGTTAGGAAATTATTTGTTATTGTTGGTTTTACGAGTACCGTAAAATCGCCTCTTAAAACCGGAAGTGATCCCAAAAATCGAATATCGGCGCCGTTCTCCTAATATAATTACCCGATTCAAATAAAACTTACACAGCATAACGAGTTCACCTAGGCCTACATTCTGACTAAATTTGAAGGAATTCGAATTTACCGTTCTGCACTCTTTAGTCGAAATTTATGGACAGTCACTCTTAAACCTTGAAATTAAGTAATTTCGAAAAATGTGGACGCATGACGGCAAACTCCCATACTAAAACTCTATTAATGTCATTTACGATATCTTCTCGGGATTTTATCCAATACTATTGAAATTTTCAAAAAATGTTGATGAAATTGCATTTTCAGATGGCAGTGGTCATTTGTATGTGAAAGATCCTAGTATTCTGATCTCGAAAATCAGCACGCGTGAATTACGTGTATGGAGATGAATCCCTCCACATCATATGTTGAACTAGTTCTTGGGTGTTCAGCTTCAGTAGCTTCACCTACACGACGCCGAAACTCTCTACTTTCAATGTTGGTAGTGAGGCCTACAATGACCTCCCTTGAAAAACCACAGATCCCTTTCACAGACCTTTAACAAATGCAACAATAATTTCAATTTTATAGTGCTAACATGAAATAATTACCAAGAAGGTTAGCAACGTCATTCGTTTGAATAATAGATGATGGCATAACAAAACAATAATTATTATAACTTATCTTATCTACAGTGTAGTTTATGTTTTACGGGTATGTCTTACCTACTGATATCAATTTTTGAGTGACGGTCATATGTGTGCCATGGCATCCAGTCATCAAGAATGAAGTTTAACATCTGGAAAGTCTAGTGGGATCTTTCAGCTTCTGTTATTCCCCTACCATCATTAGCTTTGTGCCAATTACATACAGTTCTCACAAATGTGGCTTCTGTTTGGGTCCATTTGCTTCCAAACCATAGCTGGGGAAAAGATGCGCTCCACATCAGGTATACTTTGCTTTCTCTGGCCAGTGAGTGCTGTGTAGGTCAGTCCTGTTTTCGGATCTTTCATAGCTTCAACGAAGCAACGGACATCGATTGTTGGAATCGTGCCAGCTTTTGTACATGCACCAATGCGCTTGAGAATATGGTTATGGTCTTGATGATCATGTTGTGTGCCATCAAGAACATACAAGTGGATTCTAAAATCTACACCATTGGAGATATGCACTTTTACTTGGTACCGATATAGGTACATTGCCATCAGTGACTTCATGCAATGAGAGCCTGTTTCATCTTTCCCTGGAAAATCCTAATTAGTTTAGGTAATCATATGAGAATGAGTGCAATTAATAATTAACACCGCGACTGACAAGTGGTAATTATATATTAATAATATATCATTAACGTTTCATAGTTTCATTACTATACATACAGCCAACAACTCTTGGTGTGAGGTACTGCTTAATAGTTGCAACTCTTGTTGATCTGACTTCTGATTTGGAATCCATAGGCACCTGAATGACTGAAGTGGCCCTATTAGTGCCCATAGTTCTTTTGGAATTGAACTCTCCATCTGTTGAAAAACCTAAAATGCACAAAGTAAAGTAGTAGCATACAATGTTTTGGAAGCAGAACGACTTTGTCTCGGTGTTATTCACCCATATTCACCTCGCCTTCAGCGAATAATAATGCTAAATATGGTATATAAATACACAGGAAGCCAAACCATTCCTTTTGAGGCTACTAGATAATTCAATAAAATGTTATTTGCGTCTTTTGTGATGGGTTTCCTGTGGTAGAGAGCGCGCGCGCATATATAATACGTATGTTGGACATGGGTTCCCTGTGTTGAGTAACGTATAATGTTGGGCTGCCTGTGTGCGTCCCGCAAGAAGCGCCCGCAGAAAGTGCATATTGAAACAAGGTATGAAACTGATGTGCGCCGCATGTATGTGGTGCACTTTTCCGTGAACCGAAGAGCCGAAGTCGTCGTGCGCTACAGGACCGTGGGGGGTACCCTGGGTGACTTCGTTATTTTGTCGCCAATGGCAGGGCGTCGAAGGGAAGTTCATATCAAGAAAGACTGATTTTTTCGGTATAAACGTTGGGATTCTATTCCCTATTCATGGTAAGTTTAGAATTTCACAATTCATGTCAACATTAAGTAACTTTGAGAATAAATTCGGCGGTTTTAAAATAGTCCTTTTTCATTTTGAATGGTGGAGAAACTTTGGATATGTTGTGCTCGACACGTGAGAAAGTTTTGTTGAAAAGTAAGCTGAACTAAAAGTATTTTTGTCATGGTTTTTACGTAGTATGTGCTCTAAATGTTCTCTAATAAAAGGACTTGCGTATACTAGGGCAGAAGGGCTGCTTAATACTCCTCAACAAATCAGTAATCATAAATTATGACTGAACTGTTTGACTTGTGTAGTTTTGTCAGTGATCGAAATACACTTCAACAAGGAATCTCTCAACTGACTGATGGCACTTTATGTTAAACATTTTGACTGTCTCATCTAGAAAGTGTTTGACGTAATTTTGTACTTTACTTATAGTAGTTCTTCTGACACAAGGGAACGCCAACACAGCATAAACCATCTGAAGCAAAAATATAGATGAACTCAAATTCACTGACATCGAAGTAGACATGAATGGCGATAGACTCATGAAGCTGCCGTGGACTAAAATATTAACAGTTGTTCGTTATTGTCATTGAAATAGCACAACACATTTAGCAAATATTATCATCTGAGAGAAACACAGAGTAATTTTAACCGTATTTTTCGTAAGAACGTAAGTAAGCTGCTTATCATTCGCTTGCAACTGCGATGTATTCATTCACAACTTGTCGAGTGTGTATAATTTATTTAATTGTTAATATCCATGCTATTTGTCTCCCATGGGGTGTCTCGAAAACTAACACCTCGAAAACTAAGACCCAAGACCTAAGACCTCGAAAACTAAGACCTCGAAAACTAAGACCTCGAAAACTAAGACCTCGAAAACTAAGACCTCGAAAACTAAGACCTCGAAAACTAAAACCTCGCGAATAGATAGTGGAGGTCGTAACCAAACCCACGTTAGGAATAACACAACAGGTAGTCCAAGCGTCTGCGTCTTTCAGTAGAATTTGTGTAAATACTAAAATGCATATCTTTGCGCCTTCATTATATTTCAGGCGAGGTGATTGTTGGCAAATTATAGCCACGATAAACCTTTCCCTCCTTTACGGACTTGGAACTCCTTTTGGATCTGTTTTTTTTTAATACTTACAATAAATAATAAACCACATGTACACAATATATTTCAGTGTTCGAGGAACACATTTATGAATTTTCAAGTTAAAAATTGCGAAGTTGAAAATGTTATTTAGTCGCTAAAAGGGAAACAAAGATAAACTATTCAGTAATTTGTCACACAATGCAATCACGAGTTTTGCAGGTGTGACAGCAATAAATACATAAAACCTTTTCAACAGTTCCCAATGTAGTAACTTGCATTGGGAAGACTAGCTAGACTCAACCGTCACTCGTTTGATTATTACATCACGTAATTTTCAATTTTCAATAAGAACTTATCATTTTTGAAACATTGGGCAGAATACTCAGTCCTAGCCTCCTCCGCAGGCAACGCCGGAAAGCGAGGCCGAAGGCCGAGTGGGATCCCTGTGCGAGGCCGAAGGCCGAGAGGAACTGGGCCCCCTAGGAAGGAAAAGAAGGAGTTGCCTGCCAAATCCAGACATACACGGACCGCGTCCTGGACCTGATGGACTTTGTAATTCATCCCGGGTCCCCTGGGGGGTATTTGTCACATTGGATATAACAAGTATAGTCCCCTAAGGCAAATTATGTCTTGTGTTGATTTGAAATTTTCGAAATTCAAACTCGATGGCGCTTGTCACAAGGTATTTCGAAGACCAAACAAAGCTAGAATAGTTTGAATCGGTTAAATTATTAAATTGCTTACGCTTCAAAGTCAGTATACATAAACTGAATCGACTGCCGATCATGTACGCTATTTGTCCGGCAATTCGCGATGTAAAATGTGCCGTCACAAGGTATACGGCGGTATCAGTATCGTAGCCCAAACAAAGCTCAACAAAGCTAGGATATAATAAAGATACGTATCTTTATTATAACGTGACACCTACGTACAACAACATATTGAAAGCTAGGATAGTTTGTGAATCGGTTTAATTAATTGCTTACGCTTCAAAATCGACTGCCCGAACACTGTAGTATTTTCGGCAGTTCGCAATACATAAAAATCGACTGCCGAACATCTAGATTTTCAAAACCCTGATTGGCTGCCGGACATCCGTACAAACTTCGACCGTTGAACTCTTGCTCGACGGAAAGTAGACCAGTTAAAGAATTAAAAATTAGGTCAGCTTCGAAACTAGAAGCTCCGAAATTATTGGAGTTTTCTCGACCAGAGGAAGAAATCTGGATGAGTTTTTGGTGAGTTCGAGTGCTTGAATCAATATGCTGTCACTAGACGTCGACAAACACTCACGTCCTGTTAATAATCATTTTTATCGCACACAATTCCCCCACTGTCCCCTACACGAATTGGATTTACATGCGCGTGGTCACTTGCGCAGAAAGACATAACCTTGTCTGGATTTGGCAGGCAACTCCTTCTTTTCTTTCCTAGGGGCCCAGTCCCTCTCGGCCTTCGGCCTCGCACAGGGATCCCACTCGGCCTTCGGCCTCGCTTTCCGGCGTTGCCTGCGGAGGAGGCTAACTCAGTCCTTGATTGGTACTACTAATCGTGCCCTCACAATCAATGTTATATTTTAAAACAAAACAGAAACCGTTTTATTTACATTTACGGTAGTATCCTAATCGTCGTGCACAGGTTCAAATTAGTTCATTCAAATTAATTGGGCTAGTAGTCGTACCTGATTCGTAGATATATACCGTATTATAATATTTTTGGAGATGCTAATGACACATTAAAAATAACAAAAAAGGGTAGCAACCAACCGAATTGCCTTCGTGGCTTAAAGTGCCCATGAAGCGAAAATGTCTATCCTTGTTTTATTGTACATTATTGTTGTTTGGTCTTTCTATGAGTCGACTTTGAGTGTGGGAACATTTTCTTTTCGCGGTTCAAAAATTATAATTTTCAATCAAAATGTGCGACAAGAGACTGGGCCCTTGACAATGGCTCAGTGACGTTTATTTGTGGGTGGAGGCTAAATGGGATACTTCAAAAGGACCTCATTAATATAAAACAATAGAACGATTGTTTGGTCGACCAAGCGCGGTTTGGGTTATGGAAACAGCCTTTACCTAATTTGTGCATGCCTTTGTTTGCACAACTCTTGACGTCACATTTCTATAGTTCACATAACCAACTTCGAGCGTGAAATAAAAAATTGTTCCTCAAGCTCAATTCACTTTTATATATTAACGCCATGTAAATAAGCAAATACTAAACTATCGTAGTAGCAAATGTCAAACGGGTTTTTTTCTTTTCATAGGCACTTTAAATTTTTGGAGTTTTGGATGTGGTGCTTATTCGAGGGCGGCGTTTATGAACAAGTAATTAAAAATGCGGCAATTATTAATAAGTTTGCTATCAGATGCGGCACTTACTGGGGGGCGGCGTATACACGGGTAGGTTAGGTTTAGGGAAATAGTAGGGTTAGGCATTGAAGTGATTGTTTGGTGCCAGCTGTGCAAAAAAGTATATTAATTCCCACAACCTATTACGTAGTTGGTTAACCCATACACGACGATACTACCACATTTACATATGCCGGCGTACAATTAATATGCGACACATTTTTATCAAAAGTATACAACCCTTTGCAAAAATTATGTAAATCAAGTATATCAGTATATCGATATATCGGGTGCATTATGGGTAATACTATTTTAGAGTTTTTCCACAAAATATGCAGCAGAGACTTACAAACAACAAACTAGAGACTAAATTACATAACATTCTAGAGTTTCAACAATGTTGCTCGCATGGAACATCATCTAGGGGACTTTTTATATTACCCATAATGCACCCGATATATGGATATACTGATATACTTGATTTACAGAAGTTTTGCAATCGGCTGTAAATGCCGATTAAAAATCACAACAAGAACGTTTCCAACTGTAAACCCTAAAATTATATAACCGTTTTGAAATTTAGCCAGAAAAGGGAGCACGTTCCAGCAGGCAAACGAAACCTCAAGTCCATGGCGATGCTATTCGTACTCGATTAAGGAGAATAGTTGAGCTCTACCTTAAGGAGGTTGCGGTGTGAGGGTCGCAAGCGGGGTAGAACATCAGATGGAATTTCCAGGAATGCCGAGTTGAAATACGGAAAACGACTAAAAATGCAATTTCGCTTCACACAGTAAAACTTTGTCGTGTATTTCACAGAGGGAAGCTTTCTGTCTGGGTCACCAGGACAAGGGTACATCCAATTTTCACTGTGGGACAAAACAATATCGTATGGAACAATCTTCTTTTTCAAAGGAAACTCCACTCGACACTCTCTACACTCCTTCGCTTTTGGCTGATCACTGGTGAAACAGACGATTAATGGGATGTTGTTGTGGTGAATCTCACTGAAAGGAGAAGGGCGAGCGGTGAAAACACTTCTACTTGGTCCCCACCCTTCTTGCCTGGGGCATGTTTCACTGGCTCCACAAGACCACTTCTTGAAGGTAGGGAAGTGCGAGGAGACTTTTTGAGATGTTTTAAATGTTCCTTTAAGATACCTGTAATCTCCGCAACACAGAGCCTGTGTTTACAAATGTTGTTATACCTATAGCAGGGACATGTCGAGTGGGTATCATAAACTGTACATTCGTACATCCCCTTCTTGCAGGTTTTTGAAGCAACCAATATCCAATGATGGCATATCCAATGATGGCATTTGCTGGATGGCGTCATTGCAATTCAGCAATTTTTCGGCTTCCCGGGCAATGGTTGCTACTAAACCAGCTGTGCAACCGCTGATAGATTGAAAAAATTCCTGTATATCGACGGAGAAAACTTTACAATCTGTCACCTTTACAGCTTCTGATGTTTTGATCACTTTTATACGAAAGCCAAGAAGGGCCGCTCTGTTTCCGAACTTATACTTCAAAATTTCCGTATTCATAGTTCAAAATTTCCGTGTTCATAGTTCAAAATTTCCGTGTTCATAGTTCAAAATTTCCGTATTCATAGTTTAAAATTTCCGTATTCATAGTTCAAAATTTCCGTGTTCATAGTTCAAAATTTCCGTGTTCATAGTTCAAAATTTCCGAGTTCATAGTTTACAATCCGTCGATCTTCTATCCTTTCCTCTTTAGGTTTGAATAGCATTGTGGGTATTTATCATGGTATACAACCAACTGGACCTGTAGTCATGATATCTTCTATATTTTGGTAAGATTTAGTGCCTTCATTTTACGCTTACCTGCTTTAGTATACGTATAACAAATACACGTTGATTTAGCTAAAGAATGAGGACATAGGCGTGCGTTATTTACTTTGGGTAGGGTTTGCCTGCTGACTCATATTTTAAGGTTTACATAACATATACTTTGTCGTTGCTCCTATAGGCTGTTAGCACTGTTGGTGTTCATAGACGGAATTCGGGTTTCATCAAGCGTTTTGCCGACATATACACCCGCACTACAAGAAAACAATGACTGTAGAAGGAACGAATTGATTCGTAGTTACATTCTACAAGGTTACGCAAATGCTGATATTGCTAGATTTCTAGCTTTGTGTCACGGAATAGTTATTTCTATCAGAACCGTTAAGAGAATTCTCAACAAACTGAAGTTAAAGAGAGCTCGTAGTGGCAATGAGTCTGTTATAGAACACATAGTTTATGCAATTTATCGAGAATTGGATAGTAGTTGTGGCTCGTTTGTGGGATACCGGCAATTAACTCAATGATTAAGGCGAAAGTATAACTTAAAAGTCACACGAGATACAATAATGAAGTACATTCGAATTATTGACCCTGAGGGGGTTCAGCGCCGCAGAAGATGTCGTCTTAAGAGACGGAAGTACACAACGCCTGGACCTATTTTTTTATGGCACATCGACGGATGGGATAAGCTCGCACCATTTGGATTGTACGTGCATGGCGCAATTGACGGGTACTCGAGGCGCATTCTGTGGCTAGAGGTCAACTCAACTAATAAGAACCCAAAAGTGGTTGCGTCTCATTATCTGGATGCGGTAGAGCAGCTTGGTGGTGTGCCGAGGAGAGTGCGCAGTGACAAAGGGACAGAAAACACTGTTATTGGCAGACTTCAACAGTTTTTTATTCTTCATTCAAGGAAAAAGCAGTGCCAATCAGCGTATTGAGTCCTGGTGGTCCAAATTGCGGGATGTGGGAGGCGGATGGTGGATTAACATGTTCAAAGATCTCCGTGATTCTGGCATCTACAACGATAGCGATTTCCTAATAAAAGAGTGCCTTAAATTTAGCTTCCTTCCCCTTCTTCGGCAGGAATTACACCTTGTTGCCGAGCTTTGGAATACTCACAACATTCAAAGTCAAAAGCGAAGTGAGAGGTGGCAAACCTGATATCATGTTCTTTATGCCGGCTTCCTGCAACACGGTTACTTACCTACGCAGAGTTGATATGGAAGACGTAGGCTTATGCAGACAGATGTACACTGAACGGTGTGACGACTACTGCAAACATATAGAGGAGTTAGTGCAGCTCCTAAAGCCTGACTATGTGCCGCCATCCGACATATCCCAGGCCATTGCTTTGTTTTCGGAAATAGCTGCATTATTGGAGAACTACTGATAAAAGCTACTAAACTAGCTACTTCTTGGATGCTACAGCAGAGTTGCGGAGTAAACATCAGTGTAACATGCTGTGTAATCATTAGCTTTTCTACTTTGGTAATGATGGGCACAAACTGACTGATAAGCATTCAGTACTGAAACGGCGAGGGAATACACTCATTTCAAAAAAGGTTGAAGGGGCAAATGGGATTACATGACCGAAATGAACTATGGGTCTACAAAATTCTTTATAAATTCTTCAGTAAACGAATGTAAACCTTTGCACCTTTCTTTTGCATATGTAATAAACGTAAGTAGAGTTCCTGTAGGTCGTGAAAACAAAGAATTTAAAGATTTTTTATAAAGAATTTTGCATACCCATAGTTCCTTTCGGTCGTGCAATCTCCATTCGCTCTGTCAACCTTATTTGAAATGAGTGTATAATAAGTACTTAATTCACGTTGAAGATGCTGTAAGCAAGCATGATATAATTTAATTAGGAAGAGTTGTCTCTGATTAAATTAAAGTGATGGTATTTAACTATTTGGATGTTTCTCTATTGATGATATGCTACAACCTTCATCAGCAAGTATAACATCAACTGTAACGTCCAAGTAGCTTAATTCCATCACTTTAATTTAATCAGAGACAATTCCTTCTTAAATTACTCAATTCACTCGTAATCTAAGCATTTCGTTGGGTTTAGGGTTAGGGTTAGCATATATGTAAAGAAGCTCAAAATTGGTGTTGTTGGAAATATGTATATTGTGATAAGTTGACATAGTAAGTTGAGCAGTCTTAGCTATGCGCCATTTAGGCGACTTCAGGCTCGGACACACAATGCAACTTTTCTTGCAACGTTGCGCGCAACAGTTGCAGAAGTAGGATCGAGTTCTGCTTCTGCAACCGTTGCGTGCAACGTTGCATCGTGTGACACCCCAAAAAACTATTGTTGCGAGCAACGTTGCAAGAAAAGTTGCATCGGGTGTCTGGGCCTTTAGGATGTAAATTTTTACTTACACTAAAAAGTTCTTAGCCTGAATATCAGCCGTCTCCTCTGGGTCAAAAATTTCCCCGAGTGAGACGTCTGAACTCCGAAGTCGATAATCGTGTCCAGTGATGTCATCTAATTTATGTAAATGTTAGAATGTCAACACTTGAGGCTTGACTTTGAATTTGACTATTTGTGCAAGAAATTATTAGAAAGAAAGACAGACCGGTATTAGGACAAAGTAATGTTTGTAAATCTTGTCGATAGCTAGTAGTGAAACACCTTAGAATATACGAAAATTATCGAAATCGCAGTATCATTCGTGCATATCGCCAAAATCCATGTTCAAATATCAACGCCAAACTGAAAGACAATATCTGCGAAGGACTGAGTAGACTCCGTAGAAGATGCGGGAAAGAAAGACAACTTTATAGCAGCCCTTCGTCTTCACTTGGCAGTACAAGTACATGTAGTTTCTAAAGGGATAGTTCGGTTCAGTTCGCTGCAGGCGTGGAGCCATTTCAAAGATAAGCGACTTTCTGTAGCCAGTCGGAAGGTTAACATAGACATTCTTCCTGTTAATAAATTCATAAAGAGCTTTTTCTTGCTGTGGATACAGCCCTGTTATTCCAACCAAGAGACTAACGTTTCGAACGGCGGTTTGGAAATAACACACCCGCCATCTTGAAAAACCCAACGAATTTGTATAATTATCGTGTGAGCCAATCAGAACACACTACCCGGAACCGGCGTAGTGTGACGTCACTGGACACGATTATCGACTTCGGAGTTCAGACGTCTCACTCGGGGAAATTTTTGACCCAGAGGAGACGGCTGATATTCAGGCTAAAAAGTTCTATGCTCTCGCTTTTTCTTATTTTCGATTTTACTGTTATAAATGTTATGTTTCATGACTATAAATAAGGGTAGAACAGGCTTTGCAAGTTAATCGTAATTTTGTATAAGTTAACTGGAGCTAAGAAATAAATCCTGAGAAACAGCCCGGTTACATATGCATCAAACTGAACTTCAGGCTTTGCATTGCTGATCTCACGATAGACTGAAGTCAGTATAAATACGAAACTTGGCAAAAGTAGCTTGTACGTTAAGTGTACGTTATTAAAGCCTTGTTCATCCCTCATGAAATTTTACTGTATATTTTACCTGGCATATGGAGAAGAAAGAAACAGAATTACCTTAATGTGGGTAGAGTACAAACACTAAAAGCGTTAAATAGTACTAAATCTAAATAGTACTAATTGGTGTTTCACGCTTTTAGTGTTTGTACTCTAATATGATGGAGACAATATTCATTTTCACTCCTTTAATTCGATGTGTGGTCTTAGGTAATCAAACAATTTTCCACGGATATTTATGTCATCATTATCCGAAGAAACATTGGCTAGAAATACACGTATCTTCTACAGTAACAATATCTAACAGTAACAATATTTAACGTCCAAACGAAAGCATTTTCTCTAAAAAAAAACGATTTGACGTAATCTCCACTCTCTCTCTAAACGCTTTTGGATATAAAACTCAACAGAAATATAATTTACTGAATATAAAAATTAACATTAGGTTAAAACGTCACATCCTAACGTTATCTTTATATTAAATTCGAACTTAAAATCATATTACTTTATTGCCTTATCAAAACTTTGAATCTTCTAGGCGAATTTTCCATTTTTGATGAAAACACTAATTAATAAATGCGGGATTATATGAAAACATTACAACAACAATTTGCACGGTGTACCAAGATCAGACAGCAATAAAGCGTCCCATCACAGCACATTACACAGCAAGGTTTACAGCTGCCAGGATATCAATGGCAGACGGTCTGTTGTCCTCACAGTAATCAAAACACTGAACCAGCACTGGATGAAGTCCACCTATAACGTCAACCGACAAGTTGTCTAGGCACCTCGGGCGTTGTCGTTTAGCCATTATGGACATCAAAGCTGTTATCTGGTCAGCATTCTGATGGTCTTCCTCCAGCTCAGCTTCCCAGCAGTCTGCACCGGTAAACAATTCGACCAGCGTGCAGGCCACTGACCATATGTCACTGGCAGTTGTCGCCTTTCTTTTGTGCAGCAGACATTCCGGTGCCATGTACTGCGGTGTTCCTGGAGTTGTAATTCCGGGGTGGGTAATGCTTTGCTTTGATTTGAGCTTCGACAGTCCCATATCACAGCGTTTGGTGATGTGCGTTTCTCTGGCGACCAAAACGTTCGCAGGTTTTATATCCCGATGCAAGACTTGGGGTTTTAGATTATGCAAATATGCTACTGCTTGAAGGAGCTGTCTGCTTATATTCATCTTATTGCAACTGGCGATCGAAAGTGATTCATCATCGTCTGCAAATATTAGTTCATCCAGGTTTCGTCATTCAATTAGCTCCGAAATGATGTAAACTGAGTTCTTTAACAACGATATGGCCATAATCTGTACGATGTTTGGATGCCTGATCAAACTGTGTACCGCGACCTCATTTGTGATTGTCGAAGCAAGTCGCTTGGCGTTTCTTACTTTTATGTGTTTCACTGCCACTGGAGTTCCGGCCCAGGATGCTTTGTACACTATGCCAAATTGCCCCCTTCCAAGCTCGTCCTTTTGGCAAAAAGATATTTCGTCTTTATCTACGACTGTAATATTACCTGGCTGGGTGACACTGGATGAAGCCATTGTCGCTGGTTTAATAACATTTACAGTAAAGGGTTCTGCTACGTATGTTTTGTCTCCGCATTGAACTTCTACAGAATAAGTACCCGCCTCGTCTATAGGTGTGGAACATAAGAAGTTTCCTTTCTTAAAGATTTCTTTGTCCTTGTACCATGTGTACATCACGTCCGGTTGCATGTGGCAAGAAGCCACCACTCCAACAACAAGTCTGTTACCGTCGTGGCCCCACACATCGGAAGGGGAGTGTAGTATGAGGTTAGTCTGATCAATGTCGGCTTCAGGAAAGATGTGTCTTACTTCTTCTACCTCAGGATCATCTTTCGAGGGTTCGGCTATCTTGTCGAGGTAGCACTTATCACCTATGCTTATCCTTGTCACCTTGTACGGGCCATGTTCTAGGGGAAAATAATTATTAAACTCGATGTCTCTGATTTCTGGTTCACACAACATCTGGAGGTCATAACAACTTTTCATATTAGACGATACAGATGTTAGCACAACGATACAGATGTTAGTCACTTTTGAGTTTTGTAGGCCTTGGTCTCTTATATATTGCAGATAGGTACACTCTTCACCATCTAAGGTTACAAAGGCACTTATTGCTTTTCTGTGAAAGTTTCCTAAACAAATTTCCATATCATCAAGCTCACCGAATTTGGAAGTGCCATCCTTGAAAAACAAACGTGTTGCCCTTTTTATTATAGACTTGGGGGTTACAGACTGTACCTCGTCACCTCTAAAAGTAAGTTTTCTTACACCTCCACCATCCTGTATGCGAACAAGTTTGAATGGTTTTTCTTTACTGGCACGGTGTAACCAGCCGACTTTCATTTCCAGTTCTTCTTGTTTGATAGATTTCTTGCTTTTCTTAACTTGTGTACTTGTTGCTTTTGGCTTCATCGTCTCCTTCCCTTTACTTTTTCCTATTTCCTTAATTTTCTTTATTGTACTCTGTATTTGTTCCTCTCTTGTAACTGTAAATGGATATTGATATAGCTATTAGTACATGTCATTGACATGATTGTTCTAAGATCAGGGATCAAACAATATAAGATCATTCAATTTCTTCTAAAATGCTGTTGACAGTTAGTCAACCATAAATCTCAAAATAAAAAGCAAGAATTATCAGGTTAGAAAACTTTAAAATAATGATGATAGTTGTCAATCACAGCTACAACCACATTGAACTGAATCGGGGCTTTATCATGCATACATTGTACAGTAAGTTGATAATGCCTATCATACATTCTTGACAACATTGAGGAGTTTTATTGACACACTATATATCAAACCTAACATTAATGAATGAATGAATTTATTTATGTAAGTTTTATGAGAAACAATGTGACTGTGATCCAACTACAACTGTATGCCTACTGAGTACATGTAGTACATGTAGTACATGTACATCAAACCTTACTTTTACCCTCCTTCTTCTGAAGCCCTTCCTCCTCACCTTTACTGCTGCCACTTCCCAAAACTGCTTGTAAGGAAGCAACTTGGTCTATAGCCACACCCATCTTTTCAAACTGCAGCTCTGTAAGCATCTTTACGGTGTCAATAGTGTAAACCTAATGCAATGGACAGGATTTATTAGATCCGAAAATAACATGAATGCAATGAAGTTTAAGAATTAATCCTCATACAATACCTTGTGTTTAAGAAATGTTTCTTTCAAATCCAAGTGATATGACTCTAAGAGCTGAGTTAGCTGAAAATAAGTTAATTAATTAATTAATAACTAGAATGTAGAATGGTTTTCATACATTTGTTACCCATCCCATGAATGAGATACATTAGTCTAATACAGACTGAACTCATCGGTGAGATGCATTTGTCTCTGGTGACGAGGAGGTAACCATGGTAACAAGTCAGCGGAGCAGCAAGAAATGGCAAGCTAATGGATTTGTTTGAAAATGACCCCCCACTCTTATATCAGCATGAACAAACAAGTCAGTGGTAACAAAGGAAGTACCGTAAATAAAAAAAAGATGCTTCTTCAGTAGTTAGGGACGTTTCGTTGCAATATACGTCACGGCGGCCATCTTGGTGGAACTTCAACAAAAGATTGCTCATTAGTGTCTATTGTTTGTTCCACCAACATGGCCGCCGTGTCAATTATCTCTTGATTCTCAAGGGATTGATTGCAAGCCAAGAATGTCTGAGCTTTATCTTGGATGGCACGACGATCGCTTTTCGGCTAATTCGTAAAGATGGCTCTCAAATTCTGCAAGGGTTATTGATAGTAGCGACTCTACAGTTTCGCTTTAACAGCAATTTGAATGAAAAACAAACTTTGCAAGAAAGACTTGGTCCGAAAGACTCACCTCTTTATCCATGTAGTTGACGTCCATCTTGGAATCTGACCTGCTGTGTAACCACGCTAGCTGCATAACCACAGGTATCCCAAGCTCGTGCAGTAAATGTATGTATAAACACTGTATATATATTAACTTGAAAATCTTGTAGTTGCAATCAGGCATATTATAAGTAATGTAAAAACGTGAGTTGTCACTGATTTAGGTAAAAAATACTGTATTTACCGGGACGTTTCGGATGCGTACTGCAACCTTCATCAGCTAGATGTAATGTTATGGCGTCTAGGGAATATATAACGTTAGGTGTGATCACTTAAGAATGTTGTAGACTTTAGGGAAATAGATGTGTATATATATATTCGTTACAAATTCAATTTAAATAAACACTTGTAGTATTTTCTTGTTTGTAATTATCACATCTTAGTCTGGGTTAATTTTGAGGCCGATCCGTCCAGTATTTAGTATGTTACAATTTTGTTTCTCAACATGAGATTGATTTTATACAAACAGGTTTCCCACCTGGGACTCAGATTTTTTCTGCAGTGGTTGAATGTGTTTCTACGTAGGTTATCGCTTCCTTATTCATTTATTGTATAATCATCATCCTATATCTATGTAATCCTACATATATACAATCTTCTGACATTTAGTAACTGATGGATTTCAGTATATGTCACGTCACTGATGGATTTCAGTGCTATATCACACTCAACCCTCAGATAAATCATAGAGTGTCCAGTAGCTCAGTGGTAGAGCAACCGTCTGGAAAATCGGCAGGACGTGGGTTCGTTTCCCACCTGGGACTCAGATTTTTTCTGCAGTGGTTGAGTGTGTTTCTACGTAGGTTATCGCTTCCTTATTCATTTATTGTATAATCATCATCCTATATAAACAAGAAGATGTTTTATTCAAATTGATTTTTAACGAATATTATAGTATACTAGTGTTTACGAAATTCCATACATTTACTGTAGTTTGATCACCACTAATCACGAGCTTGGGATATCTGTGCACGAACACGGAAATTTTGAATTTTACGAATTCGGGAATTTTGAACTATGAACACGGAAATTTTGAAGTATGAATACGGAAATTTTGAAGTATGAACACGGAAATTTTAAACTATGAATACGGAAATTTTGAACTATGAATGCGGAAATTTTGAACTATGAATACGGAAATTTTGAACTATGAACACGGAAATTTTGAAGTATGAATACGGAAATTTTGAAGTATGAGCACGGAAATTTTAAACTATGAATAATGAAATTTTGAAGTATGAACACGTAAATTTTGAACTGTGAATACGGAAATTATGACAAGCATTTTATAAGAACCTATTTTTGAAAACAGGTTCTTATTTGGGAGGTCAGTTACACTGTTAGTACTGAAAACAAAACTGAAGGCATAGCGTACATAGCAATGATACAGTTTTCAGTTCAGGTTATTGAAGACATTAATCATAATTTTGACCTAATTTATGTAGTAATTTATTTGAGCGGCATAGGCCACAAACCGGTGTTATACATCTGTATCTACAAACTCATGACCCCCACCACTTTAAGTTTTAATACCTTTGAAAAATAAGAACCTATTTAACATCAACAGCCCGACTTCTTCTTTCGCATCAAATAAGATCCTATTCAGCCTGACCTGGAAAAATGTAGGTTCTAATATACGCGGGCTTTCACTGTATGAATTTGGAAATCTTGAACTATGAACATGGAAATTTTGAAGTATGAACACAGAAATTTTGAACTATGAACACAGAAATTTTGAAGTATGAACACAGAAATTTTGAAGTATGAACACAGAAATTTTGAAGTATGAACACGGAAATTTTGAAGTATAAGTTCGGAAAACAGAGTGGCCCTTCTCGGCTTTCGTACTTTTATGGCTTTTCCTCTACAAGCTTCATCGACTGTCATTTGGTTGAATTTATGAACGTAATCCCTTCTTTGACTTTCCAACATTTCGAACCATTTTTCAGGAGAGACATACAAGTAAGCTGCCAGATCTGAGAGCTCGTACACCTCGCTCATTCCACAAATTGCCATTTGCAACTGTTCCTGATCGTGCTTATTCACTTCTTCCCAAACATCTCTTGTAAACTCAAGCTTCGTGAGACTTCCCTTGTTTTTGTCATTCTTGACTATCGCTTCCTTTTGTCCAGTCAGCTTATTATTCATACTCTCTGACTGATTGGTGTAACTGCGTAGTGGCCTGCCCAACGCGTCAAGTGGCATTCCTGCTTTCTTTCGAGCACTACCAATCATACACCTTTTCATCATTTCCTTGTGACTGTCAACGTACTTCCAGAAAAGAGGAACTTTCCCCTTTCCAATCGTTGACGCGCATCTGCTATCCTTGTATCCAAATCAAAGTCGTTATCAGCATCAAGAATTCCCTGACTAACACCCGGCCTTCCAAATACAATATCAAGGAATGGTAGTTGTTGTTGCTTTGACTGGATTCCAAGTTTGAGAAGTTTCTGTTGGCAATTTTGACGGAAATGTCTGAAACATCTGAGTCCAGTTGCATTATTAATTTCCTTCTTTGATAGCACTAGATAGGGCTTTCTCGCCATCTGTAATGAAACCCTTGGCTTTTTCTGCAATAGCAGGAGAAGAGGCGCACACAGCTGATACAATTCGTTTGTATACCGACTTCTGCTTGCTGTAGTGAAGAGCAGTCAGCCCCAAAAATATAGGAGAGCCACCTGTTCTTTTGGATTTCAAGAACAGATGTTTGTATGTAAACGGCGTGACTTCATATCGTCCAAAATTAAAAGTCGGATCGACACTAAATGGGTGACTGGACTTTTCAGACGTGCAAAAACGTGTGAGATCACTGGCCATATGGGACTTGCCTAGCACCCACAAGTCCTCCGGAACATCGTGGTGCTCCAGAACTATTGATTCTTCTTTGTGTTTAAGGTACTGAAGTAGTTCATCGACTTCATCTGATATTTTCCTTTTTCGATCTTGGTAGATCACCGGGCTCGCGTGAACCCAGCATTCCTCCTGAAGATTTTGAGGCAATACTGAATGCGACTGAGGGCGTGTTAATGGCAATTTCGTTCTTGATCTTATCCAATGTACTCTTCTTGGTTGGGTAAAATGGCTTGCTTGAACGTTTGTTATTTCCATGAGAGGGCACATCAAACCTGACTTCATCACAATTTTTGTTTTTTGATGGTATACTGCAGCAAACATTGGGCATTAATTACATCATCATTTTTTCCGGCTTTCAGTAGGAATATGGAGCGGCACAATCCGGCTTTGTTACTTTTCGAATTAACTTGCAGATGGAAGTGCGACTTACCGTCCAACGCTACTTTTCTTTTTTCAATAACCTCTACATCCCTGTTCTCATCGATGTCAACAGTCCATGTTGCTATGCGAAGAGGATGGGGATACACACCATTCATGTCACTTTTAAAATCCTCCCAGTGCTTCAGCTTTCGCACATCGATTATAAACGCCATGTTTTTCTTGACTTTCAAAGGGACGTTAGAACATTTTTGCTTTTGTTCCTGTATCAAAATCTTGGCTGCCTCCTATGCGGTGTATCTATCTCGCTTGTTCTTTTGGAATATGGGCAGGTCATTGTCGTCATTGTAGACTTCCTGAATAGTAATAAATTTGACATTCACATATCGTTCTTTCCATACTTTATAATGCGATGATCGCAACTTACCCGCATGACACTGTTTTCTGTGGATAAACTGGCAGATCGATGGGCCTTAAGATAATTAATATTTCGAATTAGAAATTCTTAGATTTTTTCTTTCTTACTATTTCATATTACGATGTAATATATGTACCTATTTCATCATCAGTACTCGCTGAATCCGACATGCCACACTCAGCAAAAGGCTCAACGCCAGATCGACACCCTGTTGTCTCGTTGTCTTTGCTATGTGGAGACGATTTTGGGCCTTAAAATAAATAATATTTCGAATTAGAAATTCTTAGATTTTTTCTTTCTTACTATTTCATATTACGATGTGATACATGTACCTATTTCATCATCAGTACTCGCTGAATCCGACATGCCACACTCAGCAAAAGGCTCAACTCCTTGCGGCTTCAGGTTAAGGGAATTCTTTCGTCTTTTCAAGCTACGGTCTGAATGCTCATTGTCAGAATCATCTCTCAAACGTTTACTGGTTGACTTCCCTTGTGAGTAAAAGGAAAACAAATATCTCAATTCATAAACCCAGGTAAATCAGTGTTGTCTATTAACATTAATTAATAAATATCGTATACGACTAAACCACACTATGTTTTCCACTGGCTTACCGTTCATCGTCAGTAATGGAACCAGAAGAGATAACAACTTGGTCAATCTCAGTACGTTTTGGGAACTGTCCGTAAAAATATTAGTAAATTTATTATTATTATTATCATTATAATAAATAACAGTTACTAATAATGACGTAAACATCAAAACTGTCGCAAACAACTGTGCAAACAAACAGTGAAATAGAAAGAGGTTATAAAAAGGATGTTGTAAATACACGTGTCTGTTTAATTTTACGCGTCATTTTTGTACTAAACACGCCCATAGGATTAAAAAAAAATCGAATATGACACAGCTTTCCATGTAATAACTTTTTTATTATACAAATAACGATGATATGAGGATAAGAAATCAGTTAAAGCTGGTATACAAGCATCAGCTGATTTTTCATGGAATGATGAAATAAATATATTTACTAATTTCCCGGGTAATTTGAGCATGCTCTTTTAAAATGGTCGTAATGATATTGTAACTAAGAGTACAATAGATTGCTGGACACGCCTTTATCCATGAGTCTATATTACTTACCGATCGATTGTTATCGCTGTCCACTTCAACAATGCTGTCTGTAGCGTGTAACTTGTCATCGCATGGAAAACCTTGAATGTAAAATTGGAAATATCAATTCAATCCCCGATGTAAGAACCTCACACTGATAACAACATATCATGTTCGATGTTTTATAATTTAGAAGCTTTTCCACGAGAAACACTGACATAAAAAAACACGCGAACATGCAAATATATTTATATTTATATTCCTCAATAGCAATGGTTGGGCTGCCTGTGGTTGTAGCTATCACCAGTCGCGTGTCTTAGGAATCCTTATTCAGTTTAGGAGAAAATTACAATATGTTTTTACATTGCAAGAGAAGTGTTCATTCATGCCGCTGGGCTGCTGAGTATGTACCCAATGAATGAATAAGGCGCATCTCTTTGAAAAGAAAAATGTGTGTTATTGCTAGGAAAAGGAGTTTAAAAACTTACCATTTCCTGTCCAAGTTCCTTGTTGTTCGACAATCTGTTGCTGGGTCGCAGTAAAATCTGAAATATAAATGGAAACTATAACGATTAAACTAGTATGGGCTGCGTCGGTGTGTAAGGAATGATACAAAGACGGGTCAAAGGAAAACTGCAACACCATGTAAAACTTAATTTGACTGACGTTTCGAGCATTGGTCCTTCGTCGCAGTAAAAAGAGAGTCGGAAAAGTAAAAAAAAACAAAAAACAAGAAAGCGAAAAATGTGTGAAAAGAAGATAACAATAGATAATTGAAAGAGAAAAGTTCATTCGTGCCCTCGCTGATTTCTGGTTTACTGTTTTTTTTATATATTTTACACTGGGCAGGGCTGGGCTGCTAAATACCCAATGAATGAATTGATGTGTTTGAGTGTGAATCATTATACGAAGATAATTTATACATTAATATATTTTTCTAACAATCTGATTTGTTTGATTCATCGTGTGTGCCTGTAGTTGATTTTCTATTGGTTTTGAGATCCTGTGATCCTGAAGAACTATTAATAAAACAGAAATGACATCAATATAAGTGAAAAAGTGGAATAAGGAGTATAAACCTTGTCGGATAAAAAAAAAACCGTTGACGGCTTCTTACGTTGTCTCGATGTCATAACGCCAAGAGATTGGCCAGATTGCTTTTTCACACCAGAACTTAACAATCTTTTCCAAAGCCAAACACAGACTGACTTCCACGTAGCATCGGCGTTGTTTCTTCCCATTATTAAGACACCGTGATTTTCCGCTGTTACGGGATGTGAGTCAATTAAAAAAGCCTTCCCCTCCGAACAACCAAGTATTAGAATTATTGGCTCACAAGAAAATATTGCAATAAAGTTCTTTTGACTAAGGGTACATAGCTTGGAATGGAACTTCTTCCTGGCGTCGAAACTGTAAATGTAATCTGAAAATGGTAATTCTTCAGAAAAGTCATAGCTTGAATGAAGGACGTTTTCTTTGGACAAAATATCGTTGGCTTCCATCACATCATACAACTTGGTCATATCACGTTCGAGATTGATTTTTTCTGGGAGGTACCAAATTGTTTCTTCGACGACCCCAACTAAAGCTGACAGATCATCACAATTCCTCTCGAGTTCGTGAATAAACCTGATAATAATAATAACAAAAATTATAAACTACAGTCAACTCTCTCGTAAGCGGACACCCTCGGGAATTGAAAAAAGTGTCCGTTAGTAGAGCTGTCCGCTTATGAGAACTATTCCCGTAAGCGGACACCAAAGAAAAATAGGATGGATGTCCGCTTACGGGAGAGTTAATTACGTTTTAATCGGTAGAGAAAAATAGCAACTGAACCGTACACCTTGCTTCCCCGCGGACAAATTGAGATTTGACAAAACCGATCCCCACTGTTCTGTTGCTCTGTAAAAGGTCATATTTTTGTTGATTTATTGCAAATTAAAGACAAATTCCATTGCCGAAAGTCCATTATTATATGGTGTGTCCGCGTACGAGAGAGCGTAAACAAAAGAAAAATCCAATTTTCGTTTTCAAAAGTGTCCGCGTCCGCTTACGAGAGTGTCCGCTTACGGGAATGTGTAAATACAGAGTTTGACTGGGAGGTAAAACGATGATTTGAAAAGGTGTCCGTAAGTAGAGCTGTCCGCTTACGAGAGTGTCCGTTAGCGGAGAGTTGACTGTATTATATTATTATTATTATTATTATTATTATTATTATTATTATTATTATTATTATTATTATTATTATTATTATTATTATTATTATTATTATTATTATTATTATTATTATTATTATTATTATTATTATTATTATTATTATTATTATTATTATTATTATTATTATTATTATTATTATTATTATTATTATTATTATTATTATTATTATTATTATTATTATTATTATTATTATTATTATTATTATTATTATTATTAT
Organism: Actinostola sp. cb2023; assembly: GCA_033675265.1. NCBI lineage: Eukaryota > Metazoa > Cnidaria > Anthozoa > Actiniaria > Actinostolidae > Actinostola > Actinostola sp. cb2023. The sequence continues at coordinate 705,992 of JAUJYZ010000412.1, read as the reverse complement.
TATTATTATTATTATTATTATTATTATTATTATTATTATTATTATTATTTATTATTATTATTATTATTATTATTATTATTATTATTATTATTATTATTATTATTATTATTATTATTATTATTATTATACGAATACGAATACGAATACGAATACGAATACGAACACGAACACGAACACGAACACGAATACGAATACGAATATGAAAAGGAGTGTGTGCTCTTGAATTTACTAATTAATAGTTCATAATTTCATATATACACAGTCCGACCTCTATTAAGCGTCCACCCTATATTAAAGGGACTCTCCAGTGGAAAACACATTAATGCTTATTTTGTGAATAAAAGGGTCAGGATTTCGAAAATTGAACTGAAATTGACGTAAAATTAATTTCCAGCCCGATAAAGCGAAAATTAAAATTTTCGTTTGGGTACCCTGTGGTGCAGTGACGTAGCCGATGACGTCAGTTCGTCGTGATCGAAGACGAAGGTTTTCTCAACTGTTTTCTCTGTTTTAGTACAAAATATGGCGCTACCTTTCCAGTTTGAACCCGAATATGAAAGCGATGAGACTCAGGAGAATGATAACAATTCTCCAAGCAGTGAATCCGAAAATGAGATTGGGGAAAATCGCATGATTTCAAGCACTTGGTGTAGTTGTACTAATTGTCAAGTCATGGAATCGCATGAAATGTGTGTTTGCTGTCAGGAATTAAACTCAGTGTTGTGCATAATATTGGAAGGTTCGTCCTTTATTTCAAAATTTGACATTGACATTTTTCTTTTCAAGAGAGGTGACTATAGTAACTTATAAATTATTATGTTTAATTTTGTTTCAAGATGAAGTTTGTATTACAGAACATAATAGCTTCCGCCATGTTTGTTTAAATCGTGACGTTTGATGGACAGCTCTTGTCTCCCTACACGACAGAGATAGTGCCAAGCTACCAAATCTTCATAATATACCTAATGAGTAAGTATTGACCTACAATAATTTCTTTTGACTGATTAGTTTGGAACCAACATTTTCCCTCTGATCTATTCTCAGGTATTTTCGTTATGCTGCATACCGACAGTTTACGTGGTGGACACATGGCTATTTAGGCAAACAAATAAGAAGAGTTATTCCTGCATTCCTGGTTCTTCCTAGTAACCTTTGCTTTAAATCGTGGCTTTCATCAAAGCAAGAAGACAAGAAGTGCTTGGAGCAGAGATGGGGTTTTGAGGGAAGGTTTTCATTGGGGCGACCTGTGAGATGTATCCATTGTTTACGTAACTTTAGCTTGTTTTTGCCCGTCGTTATTACATGGAAAGATATTCCGAATTCTTTCTTTTCCGAGTGACTGGAACACCCAATGGCAACACAATGAGGCATAGTCGTTAATGTTATAATAATAACGAACTATCGTCTTTTTTCAACACTAATAATAATTTAAAATGTTCGTGCCAAAATCTGCTAAAATAACAAGTACGACGAACTGACGTCATCGGATACGTCACTGCACCACAGGGTACCCAAACGAAAATTTCTTTATCGGGCTAGGAATTAATTTTACGTCAATTTCAGTTCAATTTTCGAAATCCTGACCCTTTTATTCACAAAATAAGCATTAATGTGTTTTCCACTGGAGAGTCCCTTTAAGCGGCCACCTCTATTAACCCTTTAGGGACCAAATTATTTTGAGATTTTTTTTTCTTCACCCAACCGGTCATCACGATTAAATTTCCCAAAAAATAAATATAATATATAAGTATGACAAACCATATCCTTTTTTTATTCTTTACAATTGGGCTTTATTTTAAAACTGTTTCTAGCTTCATACATTAAATGTGCTGCATTTTATGGGTTGTAGATTATGAGCTAATATATTTTGTGATTTTAATTTTTAATTTTTGTTAACATATTGCAGTAATAAAAAGACCTGATACCCATAAGTATATTATATCAGAAAACTTGTTCATTGTCTTAGCAGCAAAATACCACAAAAAATACTTCAATAGCATAACTGTGTCAAAAGTTATAGCGGTTTCTATCTGATACGTCAGATATCAAATTTCAGGCAAAATAGTAATAATATTACTACTCGAGTAGAGAGTGTGCTAGTAAGGCTAAAATGTACTGCAAAATGTGCACAATTCAATTTCTTTTTAGATGAAAACAATTTAAAATAGAAATAATGTCATATCCCATATTCAATTTCTTATTTTAGATGAAAACAAATAAAAAATTAAAATAATGGCATATCCCTTACATTTGGTGGGAGATGGGAGTGTTGGAGCAATCTAGCCCGCTCTACTGTAAGTAAAACAGTCTTGGTAGCAATTATTATAACAATAATAATGTGCAATCTAAGTTTGAAAAATAGCAATAAAGATAATATTTATATTCTATAATACATACACTTATCTCCAGTACTCCCTTGTAGTATGCCATTTTTGCCAGCAGTTTCGTGCTTTGTTTACACATAGAGGGATGTTGTCGCATGTCTTGCAAACAATTATTGACTTATAGCGATAGTTCCTGTCTAGTCCTTGCATCTTTGCTACCTTGGCACAAACAACACAGTCTTTCCTATCATCAGACACTGAAATTTCATGCTTCCTGTCATTTAATCTTCTCTCATCCCTTTCTGAGGCTGCATATACTAGTGGACGTCCGGCACGAAGACGGAATGACTGATTGCCAATAAGTTTCCTTGCTATATCCAGTCTGTACTCAACAAAGTCCTTGGAAGAGCGAGTGGTTTGCTTCATAATAATAAATGAATCCAGTAGGGAAACCTCAAGGCCATATCCAAATATTTTTTTCCAGGCTTTCTTAGATTTTCTTATCACAGTATAAGTGTCCAAAGTTTTTGATGAGCTGGTCAGACAGATCTACTCCACCCATGTATGCCTGATAATCGCTATGAGCAGGTGGACATGGTACATCAATCTGTTCCCCATTTCTGGTTCGGCGCTGTGTAGTAGGAAGACTACCATCCTCATTTTTGGGAGGGTGGATAGTTGACAAAAGATATACTGATCTTTTGTCAAACCAACTCATAGCTAGGAGTTGCTCATTCATTCGCCATTGATAGTGACCGCGCTCCAAATGTCTTTCTTGTTGTTTGGATATCACTATATCTTGGGGAAATCCCTTTCTGTTTGCCTTGACTGTTCCACAACAATGTATATTGGAGACCATCAGTTGATTGAACAGTAAAAATTGTCCATATACAAATGATGGTTCAATCCTCCCAGATCAACAGTCAAATCCTTGACAACACGTCGCGCCAAATGCTTTTCTGCTTGTTGAGCTTCTTTTCCAAGATAAACTTGGAACTTATAGATATATCCAGTTATTGATTCTGATAGGATCCAGAGTTTGATACCCCATTTGGTTGGTTTGCTTTTTATGTATTGTTTGTATGATAGCCTTCCTTTGTGAGGTACCATTGTTTCATCGATAGCAACTTCCCGTGATAGGTTGTACTCCCTTGTGATGTTGTTAGATATAATGTTAAGGTATTCTCTTACTCTGTAAATTTTGTCATACCTTTCATTACCACGAGGAACAGCAGTTGCATTGTCTGCGAGGTGAAAGTACCTCATCAGTTGTAAAAACCGTGTGCGTGGCATTATGGAACTAATACTCTTTTGATGGAGTAAAACATCTTCCCTCCAGTACATTTTTAGCCTTGGTAATTTGACAATACCCATCAAAATAAGTATGCCAATGAATGTCTCCATTTCCTCTTTAGTCACTGGTTGCCAAGGTCCTTTGTGTTTATTTGGTTCTGATGCAACCATTTGATCATGATACTTGTTGGTTTCTCTAATCATTAGGTCCCATAGGTTTTCGGTAAACATCAAATCAAAATAAACTTTATCAATTTCTTGTGGTTGATGAACAAATCTTCTAGTAGGTCATGCAGAATCGTGATAAAAATCTGGAACTCTAGTATGCATACTATCATCCTGTGACCACTGAAGTTCTGGGTCTGCATTGACTTGTAGTTGTCTCGCTCCACGGGTTGCCCTTCCTCCACGTTGTGCTCTTCCTCCACGGCATCCGCGCCTTCCTGCAAGAGCTCGCCTTACTCCACGTGCACCTCTTGCTCGCCTAGCTCCTCTCCCTCCACCTCGTGTTTGTCTAGCAGCTTGAGGTTCGTTGTCATTATCTAAGGATTATCGAACACACAATAGTTCATGTGATTAAAAAACAGGCTTTGAAAATACGCTCGAAAATACAAATTGAATACTATAAAGTAAAAGGCAATGCAAAGAAACATGTATTCTTACCAGATTCATCAGATTCGGAAGGCAAATCTGCCTCTGTAAAACTCAAGTCATCATTTAGATCGCTATCTGAGTCATTTCCACTTTTGTTTGACAAATCTTGCTCACTTTCATCATCTAAATCACTCTCTTCGTCGCCATAAACTACACTTTGAATAACCTCTTCAACAGAGAAAAACCTCGCGGCCATTTTTAAAAGGACATCATAAAAAAACTTCAGAATTTTGCAAAAAAAACGAGAATTTTAACAGTAAACACGAAGTAAAGGCTAGTGATCGCTAAATCCAAGATGGCTGCTACTCCTATACTATTTTTACTAGAGGGGGGTCATTGTAATGCTATTAAATATTCATATTTTAAAACCACGTGTGATTTCGTACATATATGTACGACCGGTCCCTAAAGGGTTAAGCGGCCACCTTTATTAAGTGGTCACCTCTATTAAGCGGCCACCTCTATTAAGCGGCCACCTCTATTAAGCGGCCACCCTATTTTAAGCGGCCACCCTATATTAAGCGACCACCCTATATTAAGCGGCCACCTCTATTAAGCGGCCACCTTTATTAAGCAGCCACCCTATATTAAGCGGCTACCCTATATTAAGCGGCCACCCTATATTAAGCGGCCACCCTATATTAAGCAGCCACCCTATATTAAGAGGCCACCTCTATTAAGCGGCCACCCTATATTAAGCGGCCACCCTATATTAAGCGACCACCCTATATTAAGCGGCCACTCTATATTAAGCGGCCACCCTATATTAAGCGGCCACCTCTATTAAGCGGCCACCCTATATTAAGCGGCCACCCTATATTAAGCGGTCAGTTCTCAAAGTCCCGAGGGTGGCCGCTTAATAGAGGTTGGACTGTATAAATCGAGTTGATATTTAATAGTAAAAAAATGTATACCTGTCTGCGATCTTTACGGTAAGGAATGCACAAGCATTAGTACCATCGTTTGTCGGTGCAGTGTGAACTTCTAATGGTGACAGGGTTTTCTCTAAAAGGCAGCCAATGACGATGTTATGATCCATCTGCTCCACTGCTGCACTTTGACTAACTTTTCATTGTATGACATCACAGCTTTGTGCAACATCGTTTTGTTATGATCCATCTGCTCCACTGCTGTACTTTGACTAACTTTTCATTGTATGACATCACAGCTTTGTGCAACATCGTTTTGGCCACTTAGAATTGCGCTAACCTCCTTCAGTGTCACTCTGTTTTCTTGGTCGAAGTTTGTGCAGCCAAGGAAAATCTCCTCTAGGTTTGACCAAACGGTTGCACGGGCAGTTTCATACCTAAAAATGTATTGAATGAAAAATGTATTGTAATTGGTGAAATAAAAATCTAAAATAAGAAATAAAAATAAAGTTTCCTACCTAGAATCTTGCAAAGGATGTATTTTTTGACGTAAAATGTCCTTGATGAATCCTTTTAACCCTCCATGGGACTGAAGATTACCTGCTTCTGCTCGTATTTCTAAAAGGTATGGACACTTTATGATTGGGTTAATCATTGTATAAAATGTCATGCCGAGAGACCAAATATCAGATGCCATTAGCTGGTCCAGGGATGCGCTTTGGTTCTGTTCAAGGAGAATTTCGGGAGACATGTATACAACAGTTCCTCGATCTACCCTCGATGTTTGCGAGGCCAGTGTTGTCTGTGTTTGGATCAATGCTGAGTGACTTTCGCCAAAATCTGTCAGTTTGCAAATCACAGGACGTGAATTGAATTTCATCGCTATTTGATCTTCATTCAGTGAGTCATAGTGCTGATTGCTCACCAGGATGTTCGCTTGTTTAAGATCCCGGTGGGGTATTCCATTGGCATGCAGATACGCTAATCCATGTACTATTTCTCCAACAGCAAAGGAGACAAGATCTTTAAATCCTTCGCATTGATACTCATTGTCGAGGTGCAATAACAGATCGCTTAAAGAACTTACTTGAAAATCCTCGCCAAAGGGTTTAATGTTAAAATACATATACTCGAGCATCATGGCACATGGCTTGTAGCAAACGGCTTTCAAACGTACTTATTAAGTTATTAACTTGTTAAGAAGACTAACCTCTTTGAGAAATATCTTTGTTTCGTCTTCGTCTAAAGCCTGGATCATTTTCTTTACTACCACTGTCTCACTCTTATTATTCCTGCATGGATCCTTGTATTCCGCAGTATATCCTTCACCAAAACTGCCAAGACCAATCCTCGTTTTAATGTCAAGCCGATTGCAGTCGAACACGCTCATTCCCTTAATCGTAGCATAATTTCAATTTCGAAAAACCGGCAGTTTGAATGGAGTACCATGACAAACGGCTTGGACTCCTTCGAGCAGTCTATGTGCAAGTCATCGCATGACCCACACGTTTCCGCCAAAATGTCAGTCATGCCTATATTTGGAAATGTGTGTTGTCACGCATTCTGCAGCTCACGCGCTATGAGCTTAAAAACAGAAATGAGCACAGTCCTGTATAGGCGCTATACAAGCAATTATTATTATTATTATTATTATTATTATTATTATTATTATTATTATTATGAGCAGACTCGTTCCCAGTCGCTTCTTGGAGGTTATCGGAGGGCACGCGGAGCGCAGTTTTTAAGTACGGACAATACGTGAATGAAGCGAATGATCGGTCCAATTTTAAGTACCGACAGGGAACGAGTCTGATATAAAGGTTTTATTTATTTATTGCTGTCACACCTTGTGTCACAAATTGTGTGACAATTTACTGAATAGTTTATCTTTGTTTCCCTTTTAGCGACTAAATAACATTTTCAACTTCGCAATTTTTAACTTGAAAATTAGTAAATGTGTTCCTCGAACACTGAAATATATTGTGTATTTATTTGTGTGTTTATTATTTGTAAAGGGGGGAAAGGTTTATCGTGGCTATAATTTGCCAACAATCACCTTGCCTGAAATATAATGAAGGCGCAAAGATATGCATTTTAGTATTTAGCCTAAAAAACATTTATTAATTGTTAATAATTTGCATAATGTGGTATCAGCGTTTCCGCATGAACAATAATAATGGCGTCAGTCAGACGTAAAGGTGTTATAGTGTTAGTCTGGCAAAATATCCTGATGAATGCATCGTATCAGATTGTCAATAAAAATTCGTAAATCCAGGTTTTTGTATTTGGGAAATTCGTAAATCCAGGTTTTTGAGTGACAATTTCCAAAAACAGGGTCCAGGTCTGAACATCTCGCCCAACATACCTAACCATTTTTTAACCAAGTACCCCCGGGGGGGTTTGGGTACGACCTCCACTATCTATTCGCGAGGTCTTAGTTTTCGAGGTGTTAGGTTTCGAGGTCTTAGTTTTCGAGGTCTTAGTTTTCAAGCTCTTAGTTTTCAAGGTCTTAGTTTTCGAGGTCTTAGTTTTCGAGGTCTTAGGTCTTGGGTCTTAGTTTTCGAGGTCTTAGTTTTCGAGACACCGGTCTCCCATGTGACAAGTGCAAACTGTTCTCCACAAGATTTTCTCCACAAGATGGAAATCTTGTGAACGGTCCTAAATCTGTCAAAGCATCAGCTTAAAATCTTGAATATGCAAGTCTGGGATCCCTGACTGGACAAGCAAATTGAAGCTCTACAGCAAAGATCTGCACGCTTTGTGAAGAACTGCTGGGAACGATTTTTCGTACTCCTGGAACTGTAACAAGATTAGTAGACGATTTGGATTGGCGTCCTTCACGGGAGAGGAAAAGTCGCATGACTCACTTTATTTCATAAAACCATCCATGGTGAACTGGCACTGGATCTTCTTCAATACATCAAAAACCGCGACCGTCAACTGAGATCTTATCATAAAGACAAATCCATTGAGCTAAGTACTAACACTGAATCTTATAGAAACTCCTATTTTGGCAGAGCCATCGAATAATGAAACTTATTATCAAGCAATATCTTAAATATTGAAAATCATTACCATTTAAGAGAGCTCTATTTCTATTGGCAACAATAACATCATTTATTTATTTATGTATACACCTGTTTTCAAAAACGTTGCCCATTTACAAAATACAAAATAGTAAAATAGCAAAAAAGGAATTAATTAGAGAAACAATCAGCCAGAAAAAAAAAAATTAATAATAAAAATAATAAAAATAATAATAATAAAAAATTAAAAATTAGAAAAATAAGCCAGAGTTCAGCTTGAGTGCATTTCTTTTGTTTCTCTAATTAATTCCTTTTTTGCTATTTTACTATTTTGTATTTTGTAAATGGGCAACGTTTTTGAAAACAGGTGTATATATATATTATATATATTTAAATTTCTTATATGTTTTTATGCTGTTATTTATTTACTTATTTACTTATTTATAATCATTAGTATTATTAATTTTATTATATATCTATATACATTTATATTGATATCTACTGTATATACATTTATATAAATATTTGTTTTATTCCCCTATGTCTTGCAGTGATGGATATCCCCCTTTGCAGGACCCCCTAATGTAAATGTAGAAGATAATAATTTGCACAATCCCCATATAACTGTATTCAAAGGAAAACGGGAAACGTAGTTGGACATCTTCGAGTACAGAGTTCGCTGATCATATTTATAGTATTTTCTCAAAATAAGTGTTTGTTATTGGTGTCCTTTTAACACTACAGATGTTCCACACGAAGTTTTGCCATAAAACGAGATCAGCTAGTGAAGCACTTCAAAGAATCAACAGCTTATTGTCTCCTGGCGTGGAAGTGGAACCTTTGGATTGGTTGACACAAAATGCATAAATATGTTTCCTTGTTGTCGGACTCATGATGATTGTGTCAATCAACTTCAAATATAAACATACTCTGCATAAAGCTAAGTTACTTGTAGCCTCTTCTTTATACAGCGTTTTATCCGAGAATATTGGGATACCTGTGCTTGATGTTCCTCTATGCTCTATGCAGTGTTTCTTTAAGACTGATACATCATGACCGTAGTGTTGTCAGTACAAAGATAATAATAATAACAATAATGATGGTGATGGTGATGGTGATGGTGATGGTGATGGTGATGGTGATGGTGATGATAATCATAATCATAATCATAATAATAATGATACTGAAAATAATATAAATATATAACTTTATTTTTAAATAAAGTTAAAAACTGATAAAACCAATCAGCAATCTACAAGATTAACTGGTATTAACTGGTGATCAGAATATAAATGAATGATATCTATTAGGACTTGGAACGAGTTTTGAGAATTAATCTAATTAAAAAATGAACCCCATCGCAAGAACGAGCATATATCACAATTAGCATTGTTACAAAGTTTCAAAAGGTTTTGTTAGATATTGAACGAGTAATACCTTTCCAAATATCGCAAAAATTTCAAAGAAATGTATGTTCAGGGATGCTTGTCCCGAGTAACCATACATTTCTTTTTGCTGTTTTTAATTGTCTGCAGTTCAGTTGCTGCTTCTCCAAACCCTATCAAACTCCTAAAACTTACTAATTCTGATATGCTCTTTCTTGTGATGGGGTTAATTTTTAAATTAGATTAATTCTTAAAACTCGTTCCCAGTCCTTTACTCGTTTCTAAAATGGCTAATAGCGAAGCGCGGTAATGACGTCACGGAAATTGTGACCTCCCGCGGACTCAGACAAACACAGCACTTTCTTACATATATTTACTGTTATGGAATGGCGAATACATGGCAAATATAAGCAGTTCTTCGGTCAATCGGGTTAATCGTGTGACTATTCTCACTGATAACAACAACGTACCATTTTGAGAGTGACCCTGAACATTATTCATTATTGGTTAAAGCAATTAAGTAGCGATCCGCGTAAGAACTAAAGCGAAAACAATAGACCCGCGGCTATGGAGGACGTTAATGAGGTGCGGTCGTAAATGTGTCTATCCAATTATAATGAACGATCTCATTGGAGAACTCCTCGTTAGCGCGAAATTCAAACAGTATATGTAACTTTACTTCGTTGATAGTACGATTGCACAGCTGAAACTCATACAATTTGTCACATTTATCATAAACATTCACATGGTACATTTCGAACAAAATCGTATGTGAGGAACTAAACATTTTATGTTACAATGCGTTCTGTTTGAGAGTCTCTGTTATTTATCTCATTGTCGTTGACAGATATGTCCCATTCACCTCAATGCTATTGGATGAAATTTGGCGAGAGTGAAGTCCGCCGGAGCGCCAAAAACAAAACAATAACAAAATACACTTTCAATGTCCTATAAAAACTTGTAAAATCTCAAAAAAAATCTGAAAATAGTTCATCATCCGCAACGATGTCCAAGTCATCATAGTAATAATCTCCTGTGTCAGTATCATCGGTCTCTAGGTCGATTCCTCCTTTCACAAGTTCAGGAAAAGTCTTTGTTAGAAAGAGGACTTCCATCACATCTAGTCTAATTCCCCGAGCGCATATCACTCTTAGGGAAGGATAAGAACAAAGACATGCAATGGTAAGAACGCTGAACTGGGTGTTAGATGAAATTGATTCTTGTGAGGCGTCGAAGAGAGTCATTCGCTTTGTAAATTGAACGGATTCAGCGATCTCCACAGGTAGCCCAATAATAATTATTTGTCAGAGAAAGGCTAATTTTAAAATGGCTATAACTCGCTCAATTCTCGTTCAAATCGCTTCAAATCTTCACAGACAATAAAGTAATAATTGAAGAAGATACACAGAACTTTATACAGGATTTCATTTTCATTTTATTATTTTATTGATTTTATTGACATTATCCACATAGCTTGGGCTACCTAGCTGTGCGATCTCGCCACAGCTTTCAATGTTCAATTCTCGTAGATGTTTTGCTGCTTTCCTGGTCTTGTTCTTTGACCAGTTTGCATCCTCGTCTGATAGAAACAGCCGTGATTCTTCACGTGAACACAAGCGAAGTTGATCGGCGTTCACCGCGCCGTGCTTCCATTCGGCGTGTCGCGAACAGCAACAGAGCGCGGAAAAGGGCATTCCATTCGATTGGAATACCTCATGCACATTCACTCTAACTTTCCTTATCTTGTAAGTTACTTTTTTGCGTTTGATTTCGGCTTTTCAGATTCCTTTACATTGGCCTATTCAATGGCCTCAACTTGTTGACACGACATCCATGACTTGAAATTGGAGACGAGAGTCAGAATTTCGTGACGCTCACATACGAATTGTTCCCGAAGCCAATGAAACAATCGGAGAACGATTACTACTTCCATATACGGAGTTTCGTCTATGGAAACGAAGTATATCGTAGAAAAATCGGAGTTTCAAAGACTTTAACCAATCAGATCGCTGGATTTTAATAACTTAATCCCTTTACGATTTCTTTGCATAAGACATTCCTAAAGTTCCATAGCCGTTCGTGCTTTCGTTCTTACGCGGATCGCTACTTAACTATGGTTAAAGTGTAGTCTAGCGATCGAAGGACTCATCAATCCCTCGCAACACAAGACCGATTGCCGGCCAAGGTCTTCGGAAAATGCTAAATAATTTCAGAATTGCTAAATGCATCTAATCAAATAGAAACGAGTTCATATGTTGGGTTTGTGAAAAGTGAGTGTATTTTATGATTCTTTGAATCTTATGATATATTGATATATTTGATTGCGGCCGGGAATTTTATAGTATTTCGAAGACCGTGGCCGCCGGGTCAAGCATTTTAGTGACACGAACAGAATCCTTCGTATTCTTTGCGAATCAAAATCCACATGGAGCTCATCAGAAACGCTTAACACATCAAAACAATTAGAAAACAGTTTGATTTGTGAAACGTGAGTGGATTTTGAAACAAGTATTGAGCATTTTTTGACGGATGGCCATTTAGTATTTTGAAGACTTTGGCCAGTTTATTTTACTAATAAAGTATTCCTACTGCATGATTCTGTGCCCAGAACAGAGACAGAGAAAATTATTAGTATTTTGAAGTCCTTGGCCGGCTGCCGGCCATTTAGACACAGCGTCATATTTTCCTACCAGACTCTTTCAGCGTTCTGACGGCTTTCATATCATTTCGCTTAGTTTGTAGGCGATTTATGTAGGTTTTCGAGATACCTGGAGTCGCTTTTACACTGTCCCCAACAGCAGTGCTTGGTACTAACCAGTTCTCAAACTCTTAATCTAAAATAAGTATAATTTCCTGCTTAATTTTAGCGAACAACGCCAAACTTCTGCCACATCTCCACTCTTCACGAATCCGAACCAAAGTTTGTCTGAGTCATGTCTGAATAAATTAAATATATTTTTAGTATTACCGCGCTTCGCTATTAGATGACGCGAATTATTCCTTGTTGGTCTAGAGTGATGATCTTTCTGTAGGCACTTTATAATAATAATAATAATAATATTTATTGCTTATATTGCGCATTTTAACATTTAAATATGATCAAATGCGCATTACACAACACTAATTAATTATATACAAATGATAAAAAAATCTACGAAAACTACCACACCTAAACTAAATTATCAATGTAATATATACTCACTATCATAAATATACTCATTATCATAAATAAAAATATAAAAATATAAAAATATAAATTAATATAAACTAAATATACAAATAGTATGCTAATAATAATAATGGTCGTTCTTATATAGCGCATTTCACATTTGTCCCAATGCGCTTTACAACCGATGGAGGACTTTTTCGGGCTGCATATGAAAGGCGCCTACGGCAGCAGAGCAGTTTACAATCATGAGGCGTTAGTATGTTAGTATGTTATGCGTCCAACTTTGAAGTAGGCTGTTGAACCGGGTAACAATCCCCTACTCTTACGAAGAGTTCAACAGGTTCTTTTAATGTTCCCCGTGCACAGGTTAGATTAGGGTCGGGAGACAGGACCTATGGTTTAACGTCCTTATCCGAGAAGGCCTGAAGGTCTAACCATTTGCAGATGTAATTACATAGGCAGCACCTTCTCAATTATTTTAAGACCCTGAGTAATGGTCCGGCCGGGACTTGAACCACGAAGCTCCCGTACAATAGACCATTACTCAACCAACTGAGCCAACCGGACGGTGACTTTGCTATTTTTCACACTTAGAGTATTGCATCCTCATTACCATTTGATTGATTATGGTCTGTTCCCATGGCACCAGGGCACTACAATTAAGTAACAGGGCAACAGAGCACTACAATCTCCTGTGTCAAGATGCTGCGCTTGCTTTGGAAGGGTAAGGCTGAGCGTAGGTGGATCACAGATTTGGAGGAGATCTCTTTCGAGTAGAACTCATGCATGATTACATTTGCTACATAGGTGACAACATCAACTTCCGCATCGCTCCTTTCTACACACCTTGACATCCAATATGTTTTTCTTCCCATCAGAATGATTCGCTGGATGGTCAACCTCCACCTTTATTGAAGGATGAATGTCATTAGCAATTGACTTCAACAGTGACATGCATCTTTCATTGGGGTCTTGTTGCTTATCTCGATCCTTCTCACTCTCCACCACACGTAGACCTCCATTAATGAACATCGAACCTAGTTCTAATATGTTCATAATGGTGTTGATATCGTCAACATAACACGCAGACATGTGTAGTTGTGTCCCCATCGTCTCATTAGGTTGAGTCTGCTATCCCACCACACCATAATTGTTTTTGTGCTGAAACACCTGTAAGTTCTATTTTTTAGGGTGAAAGTCGTGTCCTCAATCTAGTAATGCTAGATCGATTGACACAGTAAAACAACTTTTATGGCGAGAAGCAGTAAAAGAAAATAAATTAAGCTTTAACTGAAAGTAATAAACAGACACTTACATCGGCAGAAGTGACAACTGAATCTAGATATTCTGCAATTGTTTCCTCCTTGGAAATACACAAAAATGCTTTTTCTTCTGTCGTAGTCCATGCTATTCTTTTTTTAGCGACATAATAAATAAAATAAACTTTAAACATCAATCGTCATGGTTAGTGTTGGTTTAAAGTGCCTATGAAGCGAAAATGTCGATCCTTGTTTTATTGTACATTATTGTTGTTTGGTCTTTCTCTGAACATTTGCTGTATTTAAACATCGACTTTGAGCGTGCGAACATTTTCTTTTCGCGGTTCGAAAATTATCATTTTCAACCAAAATGTGCGACAAGAGACTGGGCCCTTGACAATGGCTCGGTGACGTCATAAGTTGTGTATGCCTTTGTTTGCACAACTTATGACGTCACATTTCTATAGTTTGACCGAGCGGGAATTGTCGCACTTTGAAACCCAAAATGCCCAACTTCGTGCGCGAAATAAAAAATGTTCCTGAAGCTCAATTCACTTTTATTAACGCTATGTAAACAAGCAAATAGTAAACTTTCGTAGTAGCAAATAAAAACGGGGTCTGTTTTTTCGTTTCATAGGCACTTTAAAGGGTAAAAACATTGTATGGCCAGTGGAAGGTTTATTGAGTGCATGTTGTTTTACATCAAGTTCACAGATTCTGTGATAGCATTCCATTGACAGGAAATTGTTGTGCATGCAGGATAAATGAAGCCATTAGTCAAAGCATGTTCGATTTTGTACAGTGATCACAGGGCAAAATAACAGATTGTGTGTTCCTGAAAGGTTAAGAAAGGGGATACCAATGGCGCATTTTATTTATCTTTATGGTAATAATGAAAGTTTTGAAATCAAGTTATTGTTGCCCTTTTGGAGCTCTACGAAAGGTTACAAGTGGAACATTTTGTACCTATCACTTAAATGTGTATAAAATACACATTTCATCATCTTTAAAAACTGTACCGAAAGATTAATTAAACTAATATTTTATGAATCTTTTGTTAAACTTTCAGAGTTGTCGAAAAATGAAATATTTATTTAAAATCCTTGAAAATGTTAAGGAAATGGATCTTTTGTGGGGCTTTAGTGAACGTTTCTGACTTGGACGGAAGATGAAATGTCTACTTATAATTAAATTAATTTGTTTTCCTTAAAAAAATATGTTTTTCTGAATTAAGGCATTTTCATCACTTGTGAAAAGAAAATATATGCTAGAGATCTAGAGTATTAAATGTGTTACTGTTTACGTAGTTATCATTAACACAACAACAAATCATGATCAATTAAATCAGCTTCTTTATTACATACTTTAATAACAAACAAACAAATGGATATAGTTCATATATATGCGTATTTAGTACAACCATAATTAAGACTCACCACCTAGCTCGTAAATAGTTTTAGTAATACAATTCGACGAATCACAATCAATTGCTCGAATCATAATGGAATATATAGAAAGCTTTTGTAGAAATTTGTTTTTCATTCCTTATAAAACTATATAAGGATAATCAGTTATCAATATTAGTAAATCATATTTTTGACCACTGGCAAATTATCTGGTAAGGTTCTAATCGAAAGCTGCTCCCCTTCCACTCTTGGGAGTATTCTATCTTTTGCCCGTTTTGACAGTCTTGTCAAGTTTCCTCTTAATTTTCTTCATCTTGGAAGTCTCCCATGGTAACCTTCTGATTTTATATCCAATGACTTTCGTTGAAGTGTCATCTTCTCTGTAGTCACTCTCTTCGCTGCTCATTATTGTGTCGTCTAATAATATCTCAGCGACCTCGCCTTTTTTCTGTGTTTCCCATCCACTTTTGTCTAGTGCTAAGGTGCAGCGCGTCAGTTTCTACAAAATAAAAATTCAAGCAGTATGAGATAGAAGCAATATATAAATGCATGGCTTAGGCATATGGCAAACGTCGAACTAACCTTGAGCTTAATTCAGTGAAACTTATTTTGAAATAGACTCATGATTAGAACGATGTTAGTTCGATGTTTGCCGTACGCCTTAGTGATAACTATAAATTTGCAATGATATATGAGTGAACAACATATAGCTTGCAATAGAAAGAACCTTTAGTTTTCTCACCTCTCTTCTCCTGCCATTTTTTGTTGCTTTTTTCTGTGTTCCTCATAGTTTTGTTTCCTGACCATTTTGTTTCCATGCGAGATACGAAATACCTCCGAAAAGCAGCTGAAAGTTAAATGCATAAAGACTTATTTCACACACTTATAATAAGACATACATTATATAAACTACAGTGTTTTACAATTTCGGCCACTGAGAAATATAGTATCTAAACAAACGTAAAAATACGAACATTTTACGTATGTTATTTGCTATCAGCCAATCAGTCAAAAGTATATTTCGAGCCATTATTAAGACAGAACAAAACAAAATCCGTCCAATATAGTCATCAAAGTTGTTGATCATGGGCTGAAGATTCGCTCAGACTTCTGAAGAAGTTGAATAGTATTACAAAGACACGCTCAGGCCGAAGTAAGGTGGTTGGACAAGTTTGCTGGACAACACATCCAGGAGATAACATAACAACTGATCAACCACAGGGCAGAAGAAGAAATCCTATAACATGGCACTTCTATAGTAGATACCCACGACTTCAGTACTTTAGCGTGTGAGCGGTATGTGAATAGTTTTGTGATTGATACAGTCATCCTGAAAATCATGAAAGCCACAAAAAACAAATATGTTGTTTACCTGCCCATCTACACTCAGACATGGGCTACACAAGGAGTGAAGTTCTTTAAAACTAGAATGTCAAGGATGTTCTCCAGTGGCTTTTCAATTGGCTTCATAAAAATAATTATAACCTCACTTCATGACAATAACAGTCAACACTGGGGCCTATTATATTTCAGTATAGAGTCAGAGAGTGTATTTTGATGATGGCCTAAAGGTACACCCACCAGAAGGAACGCCTAGAATCATCAACAACATGCTTGATGGATTGTACTCAATTACCTCAGACCAAGTTTTCAAAAGCGAAACGTGGCATTCAAGCTTTCCACTGCAACGGCTTAACCACGATCTGGTGTAGCTTCCATTTCACAGAATATGGACATTTAACAAATAGAAGATGGATTTCTATGTTCTATACAAAAACGATGCGTGCCTGAGCTCTTGAAATACTAGCAAGTGGATGTAAATATAAAATCGAGAGAATTTTCTATAACTTAGCATGGTGATACATTACGGCATTGTATCTCTAGCCTACCGTCTGATAGTAAGAAAATGCTCGAATTTTGCATAGTTGTCGAAAAATAGAAAAAAAAGCACAGATGTTCGAAGCACCGAGGGTCTAAAAATCGATACTTCGTATGCTTTCATTCAATTTTTGTTGTTTGAAATCCTAACTTTTTTTAATGCTTTGCTATATATAGAACTTAAAAAATGGGGGTTACCATTTTCGATTTATTTTGAGAAAACTTCAGTTACACTTGAAATATTGAACGATTTCCAATGGTCTCCAATGTGCGCGAGCTTGCGCGAGCTTCAGAATCGTGCGCAGTAGAGCGTGCGCAATGGGGCGCACAGGGCCAGGTAACGTTTCGGGATAAAATCTGTCCAAAGTGAATTTTTCTCCCATGTCATGTTTTCTAGGAGCATTTTCATTTCTTAGAATGCAATGCCGAGAACATAAGCTACAGTGTATACATAAAGGTCTTCTTATATCAACCTTTTGTGTGTTTTGTTTATCAAATTTGATTTTACGATAAAAAATACCCTTCGTTATACTTCGTTAGATTTTTTGAGACAATTAATAGCACAAAGTGAATTGCAAAGAATCGAAGCAAAGACCTGATTTGAAAGCGAAACCCAAACGTGAAACTGACAACCGTTCAGTTGACACCGGAAGCCCAAACCGCTTACACGAATACAGAGATTGGTAAGCCTGTGGACTGATTCTGAAATATACGTTTTCAGTTGATTATCGTATTCAAATGAACGTACAAGCACTGTTAGAGTTACCTTGCATTTGTATGTGACTAGTAAACAGGAAAAATGCTTTATTAATACTGAAAAAGTAGTGCAAAATGTTCCTAGAAAACTCGGCAAAAATACAAGACACATGGGTGAAAAATTCGCTTTGGACAGATTTTATCCCGAATTGTTACCAGGCTCTATGTGCCCCTTGATCCGTGAATTGGATTATTTTACTGAACTAGACGCTCTACTAGCGTGAACTCGGGCTTCTTAATAAAGCTGTTTTGATGGATTTTAAATGTCAAACCTAATACCTTATTCGTACTTAATTTCGCGAGGCTTTAAGTTCGCGATTTTCGCGATTTAAAAAAAATCGCGAAATTAAAGCCTCGCGAAAAAAACACGCGAAATATTATGCCCAGAAAAAAAAATACATATCTAAACCATTTAATCAAGATGAACAATAAACGTTTAATACAAAATTGGTTTTTAAAACGACTTTTTCAACAGCATAATACTACCATTTGCAACTTAGCATCCGTATAGCGTAAACTTTTTTGTCTTTTTTAGCTACAAGTTTATAACGTCTAGTTAGTCTAGTTGACTGTCATCTCGGCTTGTTCCTGTTTGTATTGAAATAAGTTTGGTTTTTTAGAAAAAATAAATGTTGTTGACACCGCTTTCGCGAAATTTAATGCTCTTTTTTCATTTTCTTTTATCGAAATCGCGAAAATAGAGCCTCGCGAAATGCTGTCTTAACAAAATCGCGAAATTAAGTACGCGCGAAAGTAAGTACGAATAAGGTAGCTTATACCATCATACACAAGTAGTTTTAGCCTATTACTTGCACAATTTAAAGCAGAATTTCCACGCTCAGAATGGGTCAGTGAACGGCAAAAATACAATCGAAAACATCCTTAGATATTAGCGAACTATTTCAGGAAACAGTGTTTGGTCTCTCGTTGCGTGACTTAGTAGAGCATGCATTCGTAATTACTCGTGCCCAGGCCGTAGGCGACACGAGTTATAAATCCCAACGCGTATTTTTTTTTTTTGGGGGGGGGGGGGGGGGGGGGGGGGGGGCGTTGCGCAATATCCGGCCACATGGTATCGAGACCAAATACCGGGCCTAGTATCTCCATCACGTGTAAATGTATTGGAACCATATTTGGCGTCAGTTGTGCGATATCCGGTCACATGGTATCAAGACCAAATATACCGATACCTATAGTATCTCTATCATGTGTAAATGTATTGGAACCATTTATATACAAACATTTCTCTATCTCACAATCGATGTGGGACTTTGTCAAATCCAAAACACTAATTACTCGAACCCAGACCCCAAACATTTGCCACAGACCGGTTAGTAGCCTCAAAAGCAATGGTTGGGCTGCCTGTGGAATCTCCAGCCACGGCCTTCGAAATTTACATACCACAGGTATCCAGCATCCCTTGCGGTTAGCACATGGTGCACATGCTCAGAAGTACAAGACGACGGCCATTTTGGATTTTAGACATGGGGAAGAAGACTTCAACGATTCGTGTGGAATTCTACGAGCAAAATCTTGCACTTTTTACTCGTCGGAGTGTTAAGTTAAGTGTTGAAGACGAGAAGATCTTCAAATTTGAGATCGCCACCCCTTCCATTCGTGAGGGAGCTGTCCCAGCAGCAAATAACGAAGAGACCAGCAAATATATGGTCGCCACCCCTTCTTCCATTCTAAGAAAGGTATTGAATAATATGTTTGCTATATAATTATGACACACAGCCGATTGCAAATGATATAACGCGATGATATAAAGCAATCGATGTAAAAGTTTATTAAGCTGGCTATGCCGTATTTAAAAAAAAAGGCTATAGCTTAAGTATATGGAACTCCCACTTTAAGCTTATCTGTCGTGCAGGTAATAGCTAGAATATACAAACACCGACCGCAGCCTTCGAAATCCACACTGCTCCCACAGGGATTCCAATTCAACTAACTTGGGTGATCCAAAGCATTCCCACCAGGGCACGAGTGAACCCTGCCGACAGGGTCTAGTTAGCTTCAACACTGACACTGCTAGCTGACAGCCGGCGAAGCATACCGTAATGTTCCGAAAGTAGCCATCCCCCGAAAGTAACAGTAGAAATTGATGCTTGCTGACAAATCCCGAAAGTAACGACTCCCCAAAAGTAGCGATCCCCCTGAAAGTAGCGATCCTAGAGCGAAGAACAGCACGTAAGGAGCCAGAACATTTACTGCTACACTGATAAGCAAATGTAACAAAATAAATACTGTAGCCATAATAAAATACGTTCCAGATCCTGTGAATATTTTTTTGTTGGTTAAAATGCCGTACACGATGTCGTTGAAGGTACTTGATATGGCTCCTAAAAGTTGACGATTTTAGCACCCCGAAAGTAGCGACCACCTGAAAGTAGCGACCCCTCGAAAGTAACAGTTACCTAAGGTTGCTCAATCCGAAAGTAACGAACTCGCTACTTTCAATTACCTTGCAAGAAACGATTTCACAAACTCATCAATAAATTTACGAGTTTTTACTAAGCCACAGACATCTGTTAGAAATACACTTTCAGACAGAATTGCAATACCAAAAAAATGTTCTCTAGGATATTTGTATATTTAACTTGAAGCAGTATTGATGAACAACTCGACTGGCTTGAGCAAGGGAGCACGGCAGAATCCTTTTTGAATCCTGGTGATTTGATTTATCGTTACGTTCGCCCGCCATCTTGAATTACGTTGATAAGCTGCTGACCACAATAATAATAATAATAGACCTCTTTAGCTTGTATGTAATTTGCCCATTTCAAACCATGTGATGTAAACATGATATTCTCTGGAGAATTGTTCATTTATATTTCTGAAATTTATTCGTTCATATTGAAAGGACTAATTCTCCAGAGAACACCATGTTTACATCACATGGTTTGAAATGGGCAATTTACATACGAAGCTAAAGAGGTCTATAGGAACGCTACCGAGAAGATTAGCATGGCCCCGAGATTTATTACCGACAGCGGTAAACACGCATGCGCTATGGTGACCACTTGCAGATTTGGTGTAGAAACATGACGAAAAAGAAAAAAACGTCTGTATTTTTAGACTCGGGCCTTTCACAGGAAACCCGAGTAAAAAGACCAAAATTCTGAAGTAAACAAATCCAGCACATGCTCGATGGTGTGATGATTATTGTAATTATTTTCGGTAACCTAGGCAGACGAGGACGAAAGTTTACAATATTTTCCGCGAAAAGAGTGGAAATGACGTTATCACGATTACGTGTGCAACTTATTATGTATATGTTGTGGTTTGAAATTTTCCACTGGTTTAAATTTTTTAGTCCATTGTTTTGGTTTCTTAATTCACTTCCTTTCAGTTTAATCCTTTAAAACTAACCTAAACACATAACTTACCTTTATAACATAGTTACGACATCATAACGCGCGCTCTGATTGGCTTGCTAGCTATGAACAAAAAATGAATAGAACAACCCTCAGAAAAAAATATACCAGTGGGAAAAATTAAACCACAACATATATAGGGATAGTTTTAGAATCCACACTTTGAAATGAACAGTCGTATTACCAAATGACCATAACTTGTGACCCTCTATAGGTCTGGCCACCAGAGAAATTCAACCTCTCGAGTACACCTTCCCTCTCCAAAGCCTATTACTACCGTAGATTTTGAAGTAACCCTTTTCCTGAGCTGTCGAGGAATAGCTCCTTTCCTTGTCGCCAACTCTATAAGTTCCTCCTCCATTATGTTTTCTTCCTGAGCAATTTTGGTGGGAAGAAGGGGGAAAGGGTAAGTAGGGATACTCAACCACATGTACAGAGCTTTGCTACTTATTTTTATCTCGTGGATTGCAAAGCATCCACGAGTTATTGGGATGGGACTTTTGAACCGGAAGTGTCACTCACTCACTCGGTGGCAAATTGTAAACTTTTGAGCCGCATGGGACTGGGAACTAGACATGAGGCTTCAGATTTCCAAGACACGATGGAAGGCTCTTCATGTGGAATTTTTTAAAGAAAATCTTGCACTCTTTACTCGTCAGAGTGTTCAGTGTGTGGTCAAAGACGAGAAGATCTTCAAACTTGATATCGTCACCCCTTCCATTCGTAAGGAAGCTGTTAGAAGGACGAAGAGATGGCTACGTCGCTAGCCGGTACTGACTCTACTGGTTTCGCTCAATGTCAACATGCCTAAGACTTATATTGCGCGCTAACTGATCTGAAACACATGGAAAGCCTTGAAAGCTTTTATCAGTTACATGTATACAAACTTGAAGTTAAACAGTTGCATTGTAAAGAAATAATTACAAAATAACCTGGATTTTCAGTTGAAAGCAGACTCGAGCACAATCAAGATTACATACATGTACATGCTGACTTGAAGATGAATTGGACTTGAATTTGCGTTAATAATAATAATCATAATAATAATAATAATAATATTTTATTTATATAGCGCACTCTCAAGAAATGCCCAAGTGCGCTTTACATATATACAATTCAAAAAAATCTAAAACTAAGTATGAGAAAAAAAATAAAAATATATATATATACATCAAGATGTTAAAATACAGCAATATGCAGAAATTCTGATCCTTTTGACTAAAATACATATATATATCAAAAACCTACTTAAAATTATGGGATGGCTACGCTGATATTTTTTTCTAGTTGTCTGCCAGCGAGGCTTTATGAAAAAAATATCAGCGTAGCCATCCCATAATTTTAAGTAGGTCTTTGATATATGTGTATTTAGTCAAAAGGATCAGAATTTCTGCATATTGCTGTATAAAAAACAAGAATGAATGCTAACTATGTAATAAAAAATGTCAGAGCCTATGTGAATAATAAAATATTAATAATATGCTAATTAAGAAAGATGTGTCTTGAGTTTCTGCTTAAAAATTACAACACTAGGACTACACTTAATTAAATGTCCATAGGTAGTTTGTTCCACATATTAGGAGCGCAAACTGAGAACGCTCTGGACCCATACGACTTGGTGTGATATGATGGTTGGCAAAGAAGCAACTTGTCAGCAGATCTAAGAGTTCTCTTTGGAGCATAGGGTACAAACAGTTGCTAGATGGTGCTAGACCATTAACTATCTTTTACGTAAACAACAAAATCTTAAAATTTATGCGCTGCTCCACTGGAAGACAGTAGAACGATTTCACGTAAACCACTTTAAAAATGCTAATTAGATTTATCTTATGCTAATGACACTGGAAACGTGTTCATGAATCGAGCCTCTTCGAAATCTCAACAACTCGCAAACATACATTTACTCCTTGCCTTTATTTTCGATTTTAGTTCAGTATTTTTCATTAACAAAACAATAATACATTCTGTGCTACCTAGATTTCAGTTCAGTTTTTGCACCTAGCATACACAGAATTCTGCTTTAATACAATTCGTCACTCTAGGTACCGGTATTTTTTTCCAGACGTTGTTCGGCTTTAGCTAGTAGGTGATTTACTCTATCCATAGTTTCTATGGCCTTTTCGCACATCTTTTTGTGCGCGTCTTGTGCCTCTGCTGCTTTCTTCTTCTTACTTTTCTTGGGTGATCGAGCGAGCTCTTGCTCAGATTCGTCGGGGTCTGAGGATCCAACAAAGTCACACTCAATCTTGTTCTTCAAAGCATCTCTCCTACGCTCTTTAGGTGTCTTTTTTTTCGCGTATTTCATTTGTGCCTTTACCAAACCTGTCCCTTCTACTTCGATTGGTTTTGACTGAGGTTTCGGGTCGGACTGAGCCGATGGCTGAAGGGCTTGTTTAATTATGCTCTTCATTCTTGTGACTAGCTGCTTTTCTTTGCTCTCGAAATAGAACTGCATAACTCGTTGGGGCAATCCTGAATCCACTATTTTTGACTTGCTGAATAAAACTACGTCTTTCCAGTCCTTCCCCATGCAGTGGTTATAGCACTCAACTATAAATTGTTTTTCTCTTTCACTGATGATGGCTCTTTTCCTCTTATTTGTAGCACCTGTTAAAGCAGAAAATAAATCGTATTGTGGCTATGCAAACAAGTTTTTAACTAGGCTCTACTGGAGACATGCCGCTAATATTTACCTGTATCACACGTCTCTATAACAAACGAAGCTTGTTCTTGTTGTACTGACATATTCGCTCTTCCAAATGCAAAATGCTCTCTTCCTTAGTTCAATGGCCACGCGTGCTGTGGCTATGCAGCGTGCCAGCGTGCTGGTGGTGATGAAGAAATGTACATTCCAATAGCGGAAGCCAGTTGAAAACAAATTTACATATTTGTCGTAAATCCAAATTGACATGTCATGGATAACCAACAGTTGCATGCTCTTCTTTTGAATCTTCTTGCAGTATTATTGCTTTTTGCTGCTATACAGCCTCCTTTCATTGAAGACAGTCTTCCATTAAATCAGCGTTTAATGCCAAATTTTCACGGTCATGGGTTTCATGGTCGAGACGTGTTTGGACTGATATCTGACCAGCCCTGGTTGTTTTTGGAGGAACACTGGCGAGACACCACTTTCTTTTCTACAGCTAGTAGCAGATGTATCACCAGCTTTGTTTCGCCTCACAGTTCGTGGACAGCCGCGGATCCGACAGCGCCATCAGAAAATTAACCTCATGAACCAAATATTGCTTGTACTTATGTGGCTGAGAAAATACCCTCATATCGATAGCTTGGCACTTTGGTTTGACATTGACCCATCCTCTGTAGTCCGCACCATTTATAGAGTTGTACCCGAATTATGGCAATATTTCCAAAATCAAATTCGTTGGCCCAACTTGCAAGAATGGGTTAATCTTAGAGGAAACTGGCCTGAATTTCCTAATGCAGTTGGCGCCATAGACAGTACCCCACATGAGATATATCGTCCCATGACAGAGCCGCAAAGACCGTTCTACAGTGGCCATCGCCACTATCACTGTATGAACACACAGCTAGTGATTGATAACGAAGGTCATCTAAGGTTTGTTCAAGCGGGCTTCCTCGGTAGCACACATGACGCTAGGTCATACCGTATCATGGTACCCATTGGTCCAGGGCTTCCTTTGGATCTCCCTCCTGGGGTAAATCTCTTAGCGGACAAAGCCTACCCCGATGGTGGACCGCTTAACACACCAGTCAGGGCGATACAAATGCGTCTACTAAATCACCGGGAGAGAAGGCGGGCTCGGAAGTTTAACAGATGTTTGTCGAGACGAAGAATAAAGGTAGAACATGTTTTTAAGGAGATGAAAACGTACAAGTCCATAGGCAGTATATGGAGGCATCCAAGGTGGCTACTGCCTCCCTGTGTAGAGCTTGTAGCTTTTTTGGCCGAGAGACGAGTGAGACTATTTGAAAACATCTGAGGCCTGGTTATACCGTGAAATCCCGGTTATCAGCTAGCTAGCCCTGGGTTTAAACATGTTCGTAGATTGATTTTTTATTTTTATTTTTATATAACCGGCTAGGATTTAGCCTCCTTTGCATTTTAGTTGGTTGGCTAAGAAGAAAAGCGAACCCTGTAAAACGTCTGCAAAGGAGGCTAGCTAGGATTATAATTGGAGGAAAATGAAAGGGTAAGGGGGCATAAATCAAACGGCATTATAACCGGGTATGCGGTACGTATATTTAAAAACTGTATCCAAAATTCGTAATTTGGTTGTACTGGCCTGTCAACAACACTCGAGTGAGACCAAAACGTTGATTTTTAGTCTACTCTACCAATGACGTTAATTTGTTTTGTTCGCATTCTTAGCGTTGTGATTACTGTGCTCGATAAGTGACACCATTATACGGCAAAGAAATAAAGATTTGTGAAGCTCTAGTCAGCTTGTTTACGTGCACTGTTCAGTGCAAGTACGTTTCATGAACACGTTTCCAGTGTCATTAGCATAAGATAAATCTAATTAGCATTTTTAAAGTGGTTTACGTGAAATCGTTCTAGTGTAATTCTATAAGCAAAGGCGTGATATGATCAGCCTTGCGCGACAAGGATATGAGCCTCGTAGCGGAGTTAACAGCATACTGTAAACGCTGAGTTAAGTAGCTAGGCAGGCCATATAATAAGGAATTACAACTATCAATTCGAGACATAACAAACGCGTCAACAAGGGTCTTTGTAGATTCAACTCAAGCATGTTAAGGCCAGGACTATCACCAAAACGAGGAAAGTATTATTTTATTTCACTGTTGTCTTCTGTTTTGCTGAAACCCCACCAAACTTTGCAGAGTTAATCAACTCCACAATATTCAGATTTTGGATTAACACTTTTTCGGATAAAGTGGTCACGTGACCTCCAGCCTCACTTCTATGTTGATTCAAACTTTGAATTAAAATGGGCCAATGGGTAATTCATGTACAGAAATAGTTATACATAGATTTTGTTTCTATGTATCAGAGGTATCAAAATCTGCCCTCATTGCTGGGTCAATGATATGCATTAAGGAGCTATTTGCTTAAATCTGATTGAATAATCAAGTCACGTGACCTATTTTCGAAAATAACTCCTTTATGAACATTAGTTTCCCAGCGATGAGGGCAGATTTGTATACCTCTGATATATTGACACAAAATCTATGTATAACTATTTCTGTACATGAAATACCCATTGGCCCATTTTAATTCAAAATTTGACCAAACATAGAAGTGAGGCTGGAGGTCACGTGACCACTTTAACAAAAAGTTGGTGTTGCAAAATCTGAATATTGTGGAGTTAATTAACTCTGCAAAGTTTGGTGGAGTTTCAACAAAACAGAAGACAACAGCGAAATAAAATAGCCTTAGCCTCGTTTTGGTGATAGTCCTGGCCTTAACATGCTTGAGAATACTAAGATATATGCGAATTTGGGAAATGTTCCTAATGTGGAAGAAGGCAGACTTGCAGATTTCACTGATATGCGTTATTGCATTTGTGTATTGATTTTCATTATTTATTGGTTTTTATTATTTTCAAACAAGTTTACCGTTGTGTGTTGTTACCGTCTCTTTGAATTCAGGCGAAAACAACGAAATCCAGCCGATCCCGGAAACCCACAAAATACGCCTCAACCCTCAAATAACTATCAAACTATATTTATAGCAAGTATTTGAAGGACAAGGTAGTTTAGAAAAGGGATGCCTTCTAGAAACGAACCGAGACACGGCCCCCAGAAATCCACACTAACAGGTCCTACGGGGATCTCAGTCAGTCTTGAATGATGCCAAAGCCGACACAACACAGATGCTAATCAATCATTGAACTTTACTAATAATACATTTTACTTGATTAATGTTCAAAGAGGGAAATATAAAACATACAGCATTGATCACGAAAGATAACTGCAAAGACATGTGCTGGTTCCATGCTCAAACATTCCCTCTAGCCTGCGTAGCCGTCTAACCAGTCTCTTCTCCCCCGGAGCCGGCCACACAGGCTAGCGTTCCTCATCAGTCACATACCGAAAATCCACGAGTTCACCATTGGGTGCCTTTGATTAGTTTTGTCCTCCAAGTTGAACTGGGAAGGGATTTTACTGCATAGGGTCTATTTCATTCTCGTCCCCAGACCCTTCTCAGTTTTCTAACGAAAAATCGTAGGCTCTGGTAAGAGACGTCTCAAGCCTCAATTTGATTGGTCGAAATAATTCCATGCGTAATTAGCGGCAAATTAATATGCAAAGAGAATACGAATTTTGGCACTTTTCAAGTCTTCCGTCATCTTTCATCCTTAACACAGCACATGGGATTCCTGTATTTGCCAATTTGGATATCTGCTCCTCCATTATCGTAGTGTTAAGTGGCGAAATTACTATGATCATTTCCAAGACCACTCAAAAACCAACCGTTAAGCTTTGATGGATCAAAGATTTGCCGTATCCTGTGGGAAGAATACTAAATCAATCTTTGTTTATGTTCGTCAAACTCGTTGTAGAGTTTCAGTGATGTGAAAGGTAGAAAAACGAACCTAATTACATGTAATTGTTATTCAAAACAGGCACTTTTTGCCATCGGTGTCTTGATCTGATCAGTCTGTTCTTGTTCGTTGAGTGAATAAATGCTTTATTTGTGTATTAAATGCTTTATTTGCAACTGGAATGGTTGTAGAGGAGATATCCAGCGCAAGCGTCGGAAGATCTAGCTAAATATATTTTTGATTTTATATTTACCGTGATTAAAATTATATTTTGAACATTTCACTGTACTTCAGTTAATACACGTACTTGCTGGCTGTAGAATGAACTCGAAATTCTTCATACTATGTATGCCGCTGTAGAATAAGTCTGTTTCTAGAGCATCGTAATTCGCTGAAGTCCGACAATTCTGATCAATTCTGTCACCGGAAGTTATAAAATATTGAGCATGCGCATATCTGACGACCTAGAATCTGGGTCTTCCGGTTTGTCTCTTACCAGAGCCTACGATTTTTTGTTAGAAAGCTGAGAAGGGTCTGGGGACGAGAATGGGTCTATTCATAACCAGCAAATTTCATGTAATATATATTTTGTCCTGGATATTCACAACAGTTGTAGTATCAATTTAAATAGTTATCGAATTTTCACTTTCATGTTTAAACAAAGGAGTAACCAATTTCTTTGTTTAAATGTTTGAATCAGGTTTTGTATGCGAACACTGATTAAAGTAGAATACTAACCAGGTAGTTGGGAGTTTATTCTCTCCACTAATCCAGCAAGCCAGATTTTATATCTTGCCAGTTCCTCTAAATATATGATTTCCGTCTGTGCCGGTTTAGAAATCACCGATTGTAGCTCGGGAAATCGTGGACTGAGCGATTCAATGTCAACATTAGGATATGTGACAATGGAGTGTAGAAAGACTTAAATTGTTTGGAACAAAATCCACAAACGATAGATAGCATCTTCATACTTCAACTTCAAGCACATGGAACTTGTAATTTGAGCCGTACTTGATGACGCCCAGAAACATAGCTTAATATTTAACTATGTTCTTGCAGCTGAGCTTTGAAATTTGTTTTCAAACTTATTTTGCTGCCTAGAAATTGATGGGGGAAATTGCTTCCGATCATTATTGTAGAACATGCATTGACGTATAATTAAAGGAATTTGATGCTCGAAAGTAATTTCGGTCCTTTCTCTCGTGCATAGGACTGATTTTGTCACTGCTACACTGATTTGTTAATAATCCAAGATTTGTTTTGACTCCGTATTCAACTTAGAGCTATTCAGGGGCACATACCTATATAGCATATGTATGGGAGTATCAAGGTCAAGGAGGAGCACAAAGAAGCGATCGTACAGGTAGCCCGTGTAAAGCTCAATTCAATTCCTCCAACTATTAAACAAGACAGAATTGGCAGTGGGGAATCCGAAATTGCATCCACTTCTACCAGTAAATACCCATCCAGAGGCAAAGAACTTGTTAAACTTGCATTGCAGAAGAGCAATCCAATTTCGAAACATATGTTTCTCTTAAAACATAAACTAGATATATGTTGTTCTGTTGTGACTGACTCTTTTTGAATTGATATATAATGTATAATACGTTTTACAAAGATATCATGACAAGCCGCAGCGCTTGAATACACAAGCTACTGTGTTATCTGAGAACAAAAAGTCGCCTTAGGAATTAGATTAGTGATAACCAACTATGCACTATTTATATGCACTATTTATAAGATAAGCACTATTTATAATGCCCGGGTATAATGTTATTTGGGAACAAAACATTCAGTTATAGTACTAAATGATATGTAAATGTCTAAATATATACGACGGGTAGACTGGATTTTATTGACTTATTTTATTGTATTTTATTGACTTATTAATCTATTGACTACTATATTTTATTGACTACTATAATTTTTATTATTCATTTTGATATTTATTTATTTATATTATTTATATTTTTTTGTTAACATCCTTGCGATACTTATGGTTTTAAGGATAATAAAGATAGATGTAGATGTAGATGTGCCTTACACCGTTTCTTTGATGGCTTGGTCTTGTCATTGTTTTCAAAATCAAGGCAGTGAAGCATTTTTGAAATGACCTATTTGTCACAACCAGAGCCAGCATTTTGCCATATGAAAAAATATTGCTTGATGCGGTCTTCTTGTGGCCATTTTTTACTTACGGAGCGATGTATGCTGACTGGTAGTTCCTCCGCTTGTTATTATGATTATCGTTATCGACCAGAGCACTCTTTCCGTATTCAATAATAACATTGTTCGCCTTTAAGTCATTGTGTAAAATTTCTTTACCGTGTATAAAAGCTAGGACTGAGTTGATTGCTTGGCAAATAAACACGGTCTTTGCTTTATAAGTATTTTCCTTCTAATTGCCTTTGAGAGGGTCTGAATTTCTTCTCCTGAACCTGTGAACTGCATGACAATACAGTAGCTGGGCTCCAGTGAACAAACACCTAACAGAAATGGAATCCCTTCATGGTCCCCAAGACTTTGAATGATAGCAGCTTCAGGAAGCGCTTCCTTCCTACAACGTTCCTTGTCTTTCGCCGAATCATCTCTTCCCTGTATTTCTTTTACAGCCACTTTTATTCCTCAGTACGTTGCCAGAAGGCAATTGCCGAATGTCCCACTTCTAATTGGTAGTTTCAATGTTTTGCTAATCAACGAGCGGTCTATCTCACGCGGGACTAACTTATTACGGTCACAAGCCACTTTTCTTGTTTTCTCTGGAAGGTTGGCTCGGGAGCTAAATCAATCGTTGGAGCTAATTTCAGTGCTTAATTTTGGTGGCCTTCATGTGGCCGTGCTTTTGTTCCAACGATTTTGCTATAACTTGGTCAGGTTATGAATTATGTCAATCTAAAGTGATTCCAAAACTTTCATCCAAAAAAAAAATGGATCCAATTTTATCCAATTTTAAACAAAAGAACACGTACTAAGGTGTATTTTAACTAAAGTCTATTTCACAGGTTTATGAAAACCACTCATACTTGCTGTTAAAATTTTAATTTTATCAAACTCATTAGGTTAGAATTAATTCTGGAAAAGGAATATCGCTTTTGGCCGCGCTCAAGTTGTAAATTTGTTGATTTCATTCATGCAATAACTTTTTCTTTGAATTGTGTAGAAACTGCATGATAGCAGAAAATTGAGTTTTGACTTCAATTTCATTAGAGTTACAATAATTACAGGTGGTTTTGGTATTGTATGCCTTCCAGTTTCAATTCATAAAATTTAATAGTAATGAATATAAAACGTAAACGAGTGTAAAAGTGGATCTTACCATTGAACAATGACGGCTTTGTTGGCCTTTCGATAACTATCGCCGATTGGTATATATGGGACGATTGGTTTCTCTGCCATTTCGACGAGCACAAAACGCCTCATGAAGCAATCTGGTTTGAAATGTAAAGAATATATTGACAAGGTTTTGGTGGGTTCCCATTTCGCGCATTGCTGCTTTACGAAGTCAATCCACTTTTTACTTCTCTTCCTTGACTCTGGACAGTTATCATTTAAAACGGAATACTGTGAAGGATAATTCCCTTATTCACATTTGCGAACATCTATTAGGCATTGTTTACACCGAAAATGTAAACATACCAAGACATTGTGATCAATGAACCGTGAATGACGCTGTGATGTGTGATACCGGGTTGACGTCACAAGCTCTGTTAGTACACAGTCTTTTTTCTATGCGGTTTGTAAAATCAAAATGGCGAAAACTAATTCGTTCATCCATAAAACAAAGACAAAGTACAGTATGTGGTTCTAATTGTGAACACTTTTTGCACTTGATGATATTTCTCGTCAACATATGGTACGATTATCCTGAACATTTGCTAAAAATTAGTTCTACACTACAACTAACATGTGATTAAGTGTCGTTGTATTTATTATTGAACTTTTCTAAATATATTTTATTATATCATGTCCGTTGGTGGTTCTAATGGTGAACAGGTGTTTGTAATTGTGAACACTTTTGGCTTGCTTTTTAATGGCTTAGTACTGTGTATTATTCTCGATTTCTAGCCTTGCAATTCGATGTACAAGTTCCAAGTTGTCTTAAAACAATATTTATGTTCGTGTTATTTCGATACGAATGCTAGAAAAATGTTAACGGCAACGCTAAATTGCTGACGTGTTCGCATGTTCATTGATGCATGCCGTTCATCACGTTCGTGTAATTGCTAACAACGCAATGGCGCAAATTTGTATCACAAACGCGGACTTCTTATACATATTTCCTTCTCAATATTTGCTATTGTACCAATGCAGGTACATTAGCGGCAATTTTACTCTATTTCTTAAGAACTACATAATAATAATAATAATAATAATAATAATAAACTTTATTTCACAAGGGTACATTTAACAGTTTTCACTGATGAACTCATGGCCCTCAAATAATAATTTAAAATAAATAAAATATTACATACTATAAAAACTATATACTTTGTATAATACTACTATAAATACCCAATCCCACTTCACTAAAATTTAGGCCCAAGTTACAATACCCTTAATCTCAAATATTTGTATCCATTCCCACCACTCCAGATCCCATATAACCCAACACCCTTGTATACTTAAACCCCATAATTATATACCCACACCCGTTTATATACATCGTAAAATGGTACTGGTCGTAATTAAAATATATCCTAATAAGAATCTATAAAATATGAACTATAAGACAACCCACCATTTTAACCCAATTTCCAATGAATTTTAAGTCTGAGCTAATAAAATTATGAGAGTATGATATAAATGTAACTTAGCTCTTCATGTAGAAGTATTTACGGATAGCTGACTTAAAAGCTTTAAGAGACGGTTTTGTCTTAATTTCTGCAGGAATAGTGTTCCATAACTTGGTGCTAGTCACTCTAAACGTCCTCCCCCCTTCACACTCCCTTTTTGATTTGGGACAAACTAAATTATATCCTGAATGTTTAGTTAATCTAGTGTGGACATCTGAATTTTTAATTAGCATTTCATTGATGTAATTTGGAGTAAGACCATTGTTCCTCCACATGTTATGAAGTGTCAAGTTATGCGTGTTTACAATTAGATGCACATTGCAAAAACACGCACAATTTTTCATTCCGATGCTGCTCGTTCATTTTCAACACTTTTCTAAATATTGTTTTGTAAAGAAAAGTGTTATTATTTACCTTTTAGCTCATCTAAAAACAAACTCAAAACTCTGCGTTTTTAGAAAGAAAATATGCGAACTTTGCCACTGAGAATCTTAAAGGCGCGATTAAAATTCGAATTTGTAAACAACAGTCGTCAGCTTACCTTGCTGTCAAATTTGAAATTTTGCGCGGAATAAATGTCAGGAAGCCCAAAATAGCATTGAATGATTGAAAATAAATCAATATTTGCTCGGGTAAAATATTTTTTGTCGATCTTAACTTTACGGTATAAAAACGGCACTTTTACTGAAAAGTGTTCACAATTAGATCTGTTCACAATTAGAACCACATACTGTAATTAATTTTAATTTTGTTTTCGATATTAGTCCCACAAACCCTCAAATATTTCAAATAACTGAAATTTGTAAACAGGTTATGTATTTTAGTCATGAATTTGAATGCAGTTATTTTGGTTTCGCCGATTTTGCTGAAACTTAGTTAGGATATTCACCAAGTCAATTGAAAACGATTCACAAACGTTTACGCAAAACTATCGGATAATTTTTTTGTGAGCGTGTTTAAGTAGCGAGAACAAGGTCCATTGTAGCTCCGATATCACAAAAAATATTTGCGGAAAGGGAAATCGAATTATATTGTAATATTGCCAAATAATAGCTTCAACTTTCTGCAAGTCTGATAGTCCATCACGCGAATATTAAAAAAGTTATGGCCGAAGTTTTATTTCAGACGAATGCGTCTGGAATTTCGACGGAGCCACCTTAAATACACTGTGGTAAAGAAAACAACGAGCTTCTGAATAATTAGAAACGTGAATAATACAACTAACGTAACAGAGTGACGCTAAAAACTTCGAAGAATAACATAATTAGAACACTGTATCACGCCCAGCTACCATCCCTTGGGTAGTCATGATAAATAAGGGAGCCAAAGAGAAAACGATATAGAGCCTTATGTAAGGGTTAGCCTCATTATTGTTATGATGAAACAAAAGGACCCACCCAAGGGATGGCAGCCTGAGCGTCAGTAATCCGACTAGGGCATTAGTCACCCTTTCAGGCTACCATAAGGAATGGAAATATATTGAAAACAAAACAAAACTGACCAACGGTCGATGAGAGATCCACTAAATTGGGTTACAAATGAATATAATATGTCTAAATGACTTCAATCTAAATGACTTCAATTCTTGGCTTTCACCTACGTCATCGAACATTTTCCCAGGACTTATATAGAACAAAACCTTCATAGGCCGAAAGAGCAGCCAAAACCATATATCTCAGCCGAAGTTTTAGTTAAAAGAAGTTTTAGATACGAAGATATGAGCGATCGCTTATGCTCATAATTTAGTTAAAATGTATGGGTCCGCCATGTTGGTGTCGCATCGAGCGACACCAACATGGCGGCCAAATCACGAAGACTGAAAATCATGTTTAATTGCAAATACTTCAAGTTTTCAATAGCTATATTCATCAAAATAAAGTTACCCATCATCTACTAAGTTAAAATCGTATTATTTCAAACGAATTTTCCTATTTCTATGGCTTTTGAAAATGCGTGACTGTATTGCGTGACATAATTTGACTCGCAATAAAACGAAAACCAAACATCTAAATTACAAAATTATTTTGGTAAGAATTTTCTTATAACGATATAAACAACATATCCAACAAACAGTTTTGTGAGGTGAATAGTTTGGATTTTAGCTTTTTGATGACGTCATGTGAAAGCCAAGAATCTTCAAACTTGAAGCGTCTCCCGCGTGCATCCATAACGCGATGGTGCACGCTCGAGCGTTTACCATTTCTTCATTCTTAAATTCGCTGCACTGTGAAAGCCAGTGGACAGAGTGGTACGTTTCGACCCAAACTCTGTTTGTAGTCGTTGATTTGTTTATCTCCCTTGTTTTGAAATCTCCTGTTTGCTGTACTCTGGAATGTTACCAACAGATTGGCAGGGCTGACTCAACCTTGGAGTAGAGGTGTCGCCAAACACAGAATGCAAAGCTGAACATGCTCTTTTTCCGACGAATTCTACAATATCACGCCACCTGCGCTTCATTTCGAATGGTAGGCGGTTTATGATCTTCTTTAGAGTGCCAGGATTTTTTATCCGTTTAAGATAGCTGATATCCTTTAATGCAAATGGGTCCTTGTGGATTCTTTGATTTCTGTTTCTCCTTGAGAATAGATAAATGATGTAAATAAGGTATACAGCGCAACCATTGTAACTACGCTTGGGTTTTGCAGCAGATATGTTCTGATATATGTGAACAACAATTTCATAGGCTTGTGATTCTGCATTGGTATATTCAAGACACTCATCTTCTTCTTCCTTATCACTACTCACAGCAACTCTCCTAATCGTGTGATTGGTGCGTAGGTCAACACACTGAATTTTGGATTCTTTAAGGTATTTGGTATTCTCGCAAAATACGCAAATACGCACATAGACTCTAGAAGCACATAGACTCATAGACAAATGAAGAAAGTGAACACTGAAAATGGGTCTTCACACTACTTACTTTGAAACCGATATCAGTTATAAGAGAAAGTCCTTTTAGAAAACGTGTGAGTCATCTATTTTGGAAAAATATATAAAACATGTATAGAAAGTTGATGAAAAAGCAGTTTCTGACTTTTATTTTGTGTACTATTTTGTACATAATCACAGATTATCAAATCCATGCACATCTTGAACAACTGTAAGTTTTACAATAAATTGTTGCTTAAATTACCATCAAAATGCGTAATTTTGAGAAATTGTATAATTATCTAGCTGTTTTTATACATTTTATTTGATTTTAAACATATTTCTACTAAAAAAAAACATAAAAATCTTACCTGCCATGAAGGTCGCCATCTTGAATTTACCCAGAATGCCTTGCAACATTTGAGGTAATCTATTTATTTTATTTTTGTAGCTTTTAAGGAGATAAATTGAAATCTGTCTGATAGAAAATGATAAATGTACCATCTAGTTTTGAATGTAGGTATAAAATAATACTATTTTTGTTCCAGCTGAACATTTTGAATTGTACTTTTAATGATATTTAACGATATTTTAAGTACTATATACAATTTGAGCGGCCGATCTGTATGGGATTTACAAACTCGAGCCGTAGACGAGAGTTTGTAAATCCCATACAGATCGGACGCGAATATTGTATATTACTTATCGAATCCAACGATGTATAAGTGGATGTTTTACTATAATTTGGATGATAGGAAACAGTTTGGCCGAGAAAATCCAAGTTAAAGTTGAATGCAAATGAGGACGAATCTCTTGCCGATTTACAGATGTCTGCTACGCTTATGATTTCTATTGTATTTCCCTCATTAATTATTCATGAATTCGATAACTAAAACAAGACGCTGAAAATATATTTTACTTTTTGATAGTAAGGATAGATAGTACTTTTAGTGGTAGATATATGAAGGAAATCGAGTGGTCCGGTCTTACAGGTATATATAGCCTCTTTTAAAACTCTGGCATTGAAGTTCCATTTTCACTCACCAGGGAGCCCAAGCATAATTGCTTTATCAGTCTAATCCCTCAGGTAGTATTACGTACAGTCTCCACCATAAGTGTTTCAGTATCGCATCGAATAACAGGAGACTATTTTAAAACGTCAATTACTTTATTCATACTAGAGTGATTTTACACAGTTAATCTCCAGTAATAGAACAACATAACAATTATTTTGCAGCGATAAAATGAACCTTTCCACTAACTGCACAGTAATTCAATGCAATACAATACGTTTTTTCCAGTATTCCATTTGTATAGGATTGATATACATGGTATTACTTATAGATATAGTGTATAATTATGTTTCAATTTCAAAGCAATAAAATAGCAATAGCAATAAAATATTATTAAAAATAAAAAATAAAAATGAAATAGAAGTTTTCAAGTGCGCGATTGCCAAACTAAACCTTTCTTTGACGCGCTCCTTTAATGACTGTGTGAAAAGTAGAATACATCGCTAGCTGTACTCTCTTTCCCAAACTCAACTACCTCGGGGACAATATAACTTTTTCGGCTTCGTGGAACACTAAGTTTGTCGGTATTGCCGAAACTGATATTTGTACTTTTACCGAAATCAATCAATATTGGAGAATAACCCGATGAACTTTTCCGTTCTTCTAAGAGTACATTATCTGACTGAATGTCATTGTGCAAATAGCCCCTGTTATGGACGTATCGCACAATTTCGCAAATCTTTTCAAAAATACCTATAGAGGCTTTTAGAGTGATCAATTTCCCCTCTGCAGTGTCATCGAGCATCATGATTTTCTTGTTCACTCCGTGAAACTGTAATATCAGGCAGACTGGCGATTTTGCTGTCGCATCTCCACACAGAAGAGGTAATCCCTCGTGATCACCCAAAACATTGATGACTTCTCCTTTGTGAATGACTTCCCTTATAACTCGCAGATTGTCTTTTTTAGTGTCTCGAGTTTTTACTTGTTTGACAACAACGTCAATTCCCCTAAATCTTCTACTGCCAATAGGTGTATCCGATAAGTATTCAATACGTTCGTTGTTGATTTCCTTTATCTTTAAAATACCTCTTTACATCAGACTTTGTGAGCAAATCTGACTGGGGCTTTGTTCTTTTGGACTGGTTGCTGCGAGTGTCGCAACCCAGGTGTAGTTTTCTTTTCTGTGCCATGCGAATCGTGACGGCTGCTCTTGACTGGTCTGCGGGAGGCAGCCAGTTTCTGCGAACCAGTGTGTTTGTTTACGGTGGCGGTCTCGAGCTCGACTGACATTTTTTCTGGCTGTAATTCTTTGCTCCTCTTTCTCATTCTCGGTCTCTTTTTCTGCTCTTTCTTTTCCTCTTTGGTATTCTTACGACTTCATATGATTCGTGGTTGGTTAGCTTCAGTTACGGAATTCATTTGTTTTCCTGCTTCCTTTGATGAAATGGATTGGTACAACACTTTGAATCTCACCAGGCTAATGCTAATCGGGATGCTATTCGGGATGCTAATCGGCTACTGGCCAGAAATCCAAAGATATATAGATATAACATCATTGAAGTGCAATATTGCATGAACTTACTCTGGTAATTATCCTATTGCCCCCCAACCCCCCCCCCCCCCCCCCCCCCCCCCCCCCCCTCCAGAATGTGAAGGTTGTCTATAGCTATAGTAGCACATTTCCAATACCCATTAATTTAAACATGCTCCCTCAAAGCCTGGGTGCTGAGTTATACACTCAGTTATACACATGGTACTTTCTATATATCGTATTGTTTATCGTATTCTCTATATCACCTAGGTTCTTTCTGGGTATTCATTGCAGAACACCTACATAAATAATAAGAAATATTGGTGTTGTCTCC
This sequence comes from Actinostola sp. cb2023, assembly GCA_033675265.1. Taxonomy (NCBI): domain Eukaryota; kingdom Metazoa; phylum Cnidaria; class Anthozoa; order Actiniaria; family Actinostolidae; genus Actinostola; species Actinostola sp. cb2023. The sequence goes on along the minus strand of JAUJYZ010000412.1, from coordinate 667,566 downwards.
GACTTGAAAAGTTATATTTTAAACAGGCATTAGAGACCTTCGTCAGAGTGATGGAAAACGCTAAAAAGCGAGCGCACACAATTCAAAACTAACAGTGCGCTAGTGCTAGAGCAAGCGAAAGGTGTTTTATAAATGTCTGTAATTCTTATGTGATCATATGTAATTCATCGCGCTGTTAATGTATCATCCAATGACGAAGCCAAGAAAAACGAAATAGATCACTTCACATCACTTTATGACTTCACACAACCTTTAAAAGTCAAGTAGGGCAGATTTAGTGCTTTTATCACAATTTCAACAATTATTCTCCATATCTTCCGGTGTTGTTGTTGTAGGCATCCCAGTTACAACCCTATGAGAACATAATTTTCCATTATCAGTATCTTGAGAAAAGTAGTTACACAGCTAGCTTTTGGAATATTGTGCAGGACCAATTGATTGTTGAGTATTGGAGTAGAAATACAGAAGTAAAAGTGTGCATTCAGCAAGTCTGAAAATGCATTAGTGCGGAAGTATTGAACTCTTCCAACGGGTTTACCGTACATTTCACGCATGTAATGGGTTTCTTAGTTGACTTAGAAGTCATATTGATTTAACCATATTCCTCTTGGTTCTCATCTACTCCACGTCATTCATGCCGAACATCCATTTCCATGCCCGTGGCACATTTGACTAAGTAGGACCTAATAATTGGCAACTTCTCAATGCATATTTCTGAATACCAGGTTTTGTTTCCCTGTAGGAGCCCTATACGTACCTCCTTACCTACTGACATTTCTTGCCACTATAGCTATTCGACTGATCTGTCATGAAAAAGTTTGGCTGTCTACCTATTGAGTTTCATTTTCTCTTCTACATTATTTGCAAGTTGTAGGTTCTAGTTCTTCTTGAGTAGAGTCGTTGGACAGGGCTTGAACCTATCCCTTGTATCACCCACTAATGTAACAATCAACCACTAATGTAATAAAAATCAACCCCTTTTGTAAGAAAAAGCTAACCACTAATGTAATAGCTTTTTCACCTTTAAAGTGCTACTTAGACGAAAATCGGATGAAATTTAACTTAGCTGAAACTTCACTGAAATAATCTCAAAGAGCCATACAATCACTGGTTAATGTGTTTTCTCAAAATTCCTATGAGAAGTATTCCATTTTTATGAATCTTTAGAAGTGTCAGTGAGGTCATCTACTCAACCCTAACAATCAATACAGCTTGGCTCCATACATTTCTTTGTGTTTAGTTTCTTGAATTATTTTATTTCTATGAAGCTAAAAGTTTGGGTGAAAGAGTTTTCTTACATTATTTGTGCTTAGGATTGATTGTCTGACCAGTTGTCTTCAATGCAGAGCTGTTATCTGAACAAAACATTGAGATATTTTGACTCACAAAATACAAAGAAATGTATGGAGCTGAATGTTGGGTTGAGTAGATGACGTCACCGACTCCTCTAAAGATTCATAAAAATATAGTACTTCCCTCTGGAATATCGAAAAAAGATTTTAACAAGTTATTATTAGACCCTTGAAGAAATATTCAATGAAGTTTCAGCTAAATTAAATTTCGATCGATTTTCGTCTAAGTAGCACTTTAAGGTGTTTATGAAACCAAATTTTAAGCCTGTATTTGAAAAAGTGTCCGGGGCCTGGGACCTAGCATGGCATTGCGATGACGTCACTGCGAGGAGTGTTGTGATTCTTGTCGGCCATTGTTATTGTTTCTAGTTGTACATGTAATTTTTTACACTCGAGGATATGATACGCAAAGTAGATGGCCAACAATTCCTTGTTGGTATTATTGCTTAGCAGCTGCTTGAGTGTTATATTTTCGATGACAGCATAATCAGAGCTATGGTACACCATGGGCCTGCATGTTGCCAACTTGACAATACCGACGAGTGCCCTCCTTGAGAGAGTTTGGAATGTCAAAGGGATCAAAAATGACATTTTTCGCTGCCTTCTTTTGACCTATTGTCGATGATCTCAAGGAAATGAGTGGCAAGGTCACGGCCAGTGCGAACCCATGTTGGCTTTCCCATCGACTGAACAACTGCCATAGCATCAATGATGACAACACTCTTTGTATGTTGGTGCTGCTCTTCTCCGCCATTAGGGAGTTGTTGGGGAAGCAAACTTTCCAGGATGTTCATCAGTTTGCTCTTGCCAACGCAATGGCGAATGTCACCATCTCATTAACATCCTTGACTTTCTCACACGATGCGGAGTAATGCCTTTCATTGCAGTAAACACACAAGGGAACATTACCATTAAAGTTAGAACTGTTAGATGTGACGAAGGCGCTTGCGGTCAATTGCACGGGGCGGTTTTGCCTGAAGTTGGATGAGTCCATCACATATGTAATATAATTTGATTAACACTTTTCGCTCGGTAATGAGTTAAAGGCTCCTGGTGCCGCGAGCACATTGTTCGTTATTTAAAAGTCTAAGTTTTCTACTGAATTTCTTCATTCTCTCTTAATATTTTCGATCTATTTTGTACCCTGACCTCGCTTGTGTGCACAGAATCCTGAAGCATTATGGGAAACTACGAAGAGATGCATTAGCATGTTAACAGTAACTTCATCAAAGAGAGGTCAGAAATTTCGTCCGAATTTTAAACAAACAGTGCCATTATAATCTTTATGTTCTATATAAACAAACTGAAATATTTTCTCAATATTCTAATTACTCATTTGTCAAGGAGTACAGCAGTGTGTAAACAACTCTAAACTGGAGTATTGTCCTGTCTATTTTTTTAATGTAAAATCAATACATAGAACGACAATAGAACAATAGCCAGGAATTTCGTTCAGCTATACGAAGACATGACTGACTGGAATTCACTGGCCAATTAGTCGACAACTCAGTAATGGCGGAAAGTGATTTTTATGCTCTTTTAAATCAAATTTACTTGCTATTCGCCCTTAAGGTATCAGGGTACCCCAAAAAATCTTTCAAACCACTGGTTTTGATTTTTTTTGACAATCAAATCAAATTGAATATTATCTATCATCTCCAAAAAACAGAATCTAAAAATAATTTTTTCCTAAAAAGTTAGAATCAAAAAACGAATTTTGGTTTCATTTGATGCAAAAAGATGTTGACAAGCAAGCTGTCAACAGTACTCACGCAACAGACTTTCCACAAAGATTCAGATGCGAAGAAAGTATCCAAAAATCGTAACTGCTGACTCAAAACATCCTTGAATAACGATGCCAAACCACTCACGGTCAAAATGCTCATTGTTTCCACTTGACTTGAAAACTCTTTTGCCTTTATTTCGGAAACAAAATAACCATGAATCAAGCGCACATTTTGAGTTCCGGATCAAAGAGATTTAGCTGAAATTTGGTAGACACTTTGTCAAGTAAATATTCTTCAAAAAGGTGTCTCCGAATTTTTATATTCAATTTCCTTCGAAAGTTATAACTTGTTTTGTAAAGTGTTTTCCAGTTTTGCAGAGCTCGAAGTTTAGGACCGTATAAAAACGCAACGGGTTAATTTATCGATAAACGGAGACACCTTTTTTGTAAGCTATATCTCATGAGCTTGTAAAGGTATTAGTCAAGGATTTCCGATAAATTGCGGCTGTATGGGACCTCGGCGATGATAGTGATGTGAAAATCTGAACTTTTTTCCTATTTCAAATATACTGTTTTTGTTCTAAAAACTAATTGTTTGATTGAATTCTGCATTTATTCAGCTTTCAGAAAATGTATACTTTATAGAGGTTTTAACGTAACGAGTTCGCGATAGAGCGTGTTGCGTGCATGATGGTCGTTTGGGGTACCCTGATACCTTAAAGTAATCATATTTACAACTGTTAAGGACAGTTATCTGTAGTAAGACCCATAACTATGGGTGAAATTAAGTGCAGAGAGCAACCATTTTGCAGTAGTTATTGCAGATGTGTTCCTCTTTAATAATAATAATAATAATAATAATTGCTTGTATAGCGCCTATACAGGACTGTTCTAAGCGCTGTAAAAAAAAAAATTCCTTTGATCGAAAGATTGCCACAACATATATATTTCTGAATTATCAGCGTATTATAGCTACTTTGTGGCTATTTCTGGGTTGTACAAATTGTATTTACTCCCCTGAATATCAAGTAACATCACCTTCTTGTCACTTGAGTCATAGCTGTAGTGTAGCAGATTCTCTGCCTTTTCAATAAGAGCTTCTTGCTCCTCAGAACCATCCCCTGACCTGACCTGATATACTTTTGCAACTTTCCTTCTAAAATTCTTCAAAGGTTGTTGGCATGTCGTTATACACTGTGTAATATACGCGGTTCTACTTAAAGCATTCCCCAAATTTGGAAGGGACTTTACAAGCAAAACCTTTGGTAATCTCCCTAGCTGCAAGGTGCATTTGGACTTGCTTTCTGGTATGATAATGGTTTATTAACAGCATTTCCATAATAAATGGATCTTCATCTGTTAAAACAATACTGGTTACATGTTAATGCACAATACAAAAACAATGATCTTCCAGAGTTGACTGCATTGTGTCAGGAATTGTTTTTGTGGCCTTGGAATTATAAGTTGTAACAACCCACATACGTTGCTGCTCATAATTGCGGCTCGGGGTTACCCTGTCGTAAATATTGGAATACCTGTGTCATTGGCTAATTAACTATAATTAGAAGTGTGATGTCATAAACGCACAGTCCAATTAATCATGTAATTAACATCGAAATGTATGTGAAGTAAACTGATAGTCTTGTAATACCAAATACGTTCCCTGCCTGTTCTCTAAAATCTAATGGTATTCAAGACATACCCCTTTAAAGTGCATATGATGCGATTTTTTTTCTTTTGAAAGTCGATTACATATGTAAGAGAATAGTGGGATGGTTCAGTATTTTGTGATTTCAGCTTCGCATTGGCGAGTTATAAAGGATTGCAATCGTGATATGCTAATTCCTTTGCTCTTTCAAACAGCCCGTCCAACCCGAGATTCGTTTGCTACTTCAATCAGGTCTAGGTTTTTGCCCTGAAGCATGTTTGACAGGGCAACTGTATTCGACAGAACATGCTCTGTTGCACAGAGGCAAATTATAAAGTCAAACTGTCTTATCGAGCATAGGTAAGTCCTTGCCTTGCAGTCCCCACCGGAAGAAAGGCCTTCAAAAGCCTGCACAATAACGCTGAATGCTGTACGAAAGGTCAACAGAGAATCTGCCCGGCTCGCCCAACGAGTCTCGCACAATGTGCGTAGCTTCGTTTTTCTTTGCATTTCCTCTCTGACGGCATCATTATCACCTAAGCATTCCTGGAATGCCAGGAGGCGTTTCTCCGAATAGTCGAACGAGAATGCAATCTGCTGCAACGTACGTGTTCAACTATTTCTAACGAGGGGCTCCTCGCATGCATGGCCGATGGCCAAGTTCAGAGAGTGCGCCTTACAATGAACGTATTCTGCTTGTGGTATATGTTGCTTGAATATCGCTTGGATTCCTCGATGTACTTCCGACATATTGGCCGCTCCGTCATAGCCCTGAGCCCGCATATAGTTGACAATGATCCCGTATTCTTCTAGCATGCTCAGGAACTTATCAGCTAAAGCCTGTCCGGTAGTACTTTCAGCTGGAACAAAACCAATAAACTCTTCGCGCACTTCTGTTGTATTGTCTTCTTCATTGCGGTGCACAAAGCGGACACAAACAGAGATTTGCTCGACTGTCGAACAGTCTGTGGCTTCGTCTGCTAAGAATGCAATCTTCTACTAAAGATCTTCGAAGTAAGCTAGCGCAGATGTCAATGAGCTTATTCTGTATCCGTGGTGACGTATACTAGGATCGGCGGTCCATGTTCTTTAAGTGACTTTCAAGAATAGGATCTGTTTTGGCGCGAAATTGCAGTAAGGCCATAAAATTACTCTCGTCTTCAGTGCGCCCTCTCAGTGCAATATTTTGCTCACCGCTAAACACTACAACATCGATTATCGCTTTAATTTTAAGATATGACGATTTCTTTTGACTGTTTCAGCTGGCTGCATATATCTTTCTGTTTTCCAGTGACGATTTGTAAATAATTATCTCCCTTCGTAACCGCAACGTTATGATAGTGAGATTGATTGTGTACCTTGAGAACTCGCCCAACATTGGCCCAGTCCGATACACCCTTGAATTTTGAAGCCAATGTTCCTATCTGCTGCCCTCCCCCCGCCAAATAGCACGCAGTACACACATCAAACAGTATCTGTACTAACAGAATACCGCAGCCATTTGAAACTGGCAAGCCACATGTTTTTCTCATATGTAGATGGGAACTTGAACATGTGGTTGTCCTCCCATACCTTTTGAAGGCACTGCAGCCGAACGTCATCTCTCTGTAAATCATATTCAGAAAGGCTTTGTATATCTGGATATGAAGGCAAATATTTAGAACAAGCTTTGGTTGTCACGGCACTAGTCAAAGGCTCGCTCACTATTTCTTCTGCAGTCTTGCTTGCACTAGTGGTTGGTCATGACTCCATATCTTCAATAGATTCGTGTTCAGAATCCAACATAGAAGCGACAGCTTCCTTCTCGCGAACTTCTTTTGCGAAAAACTCGCGAAAACTCGACAATCGCTCGCTTTTCTCGGGAAGCCATGTATAATAATTCATAAATTGCTTTCCCGAAAGTCAGCTAAGTTTAGACATTGACACAAAAACAATTTCCACAGTCTCGCCTGTCTATCCGAGATTGTGGCGAGACTCAGCGTCGCCTGTCTACCACAGTCTCGCCTGTCTACAGTTTAGGAGCGCGGCAGGGCTATGAGGAGCTGCATCAATGACACTCTCGGCCAAACATTTTTGGATTATGAAAACACACACACACACACAAAAATACTTTTTTTTCAATTTGGCCGTCAAGAAACCTTTTAAGCCCGTGCTTAACTGGCTTACAGTCAGGTACGCCCCTGAGATGAATGCATGTCATTCTTGAAGGATAATTTATCAGTGATACCAGGACATGAATGTCCATTGCATTTACAATCTAGGCAACAATAAGAGCATCAGTCATGCCCAATGAGTAAGGGCTTTACAAAGGGCAAAGGCTTGCAACTCAACTCTGTAACGTCCTGATGACTTGCCAAATGACTTGACGTCTGGCTCACAATGGCTTAGCATCTGTCCATAGTAAATTACAATAATATGAGATTGGTTTCAATCTCGTCCAGCTCTTAAAATTTACATGCTCTATATATTTATAGCAGGGCCCCTATTTACAACGTATCGAATATCGGGAAAATTAACTCCCATACAGTAGTTGCTATTATAACCGTCTTATTGTTGTTGATTCTTGTTTCTTTCATTGATGTGATGATGCGTTATTTATTGCCTGCTATGTCATCCCATGATATACATTAATTATGCAGTTTGCAGCGTCGCTTGCACTTTGTGGATGACATGCATCCTCGCCTAGCTTCAGCAGTAGGCAATTCAATACACTGACATTCTCTGACATTGTATACTAAATAAATCCATCTAGGCTTTAATAAAGATATTTCTTTTGAGGGGATTGTAATATGTTGTACATAGAGAGAGCTTGAAACCTCTTGTTTTCCCGGCAAAGTCGCGATCTAAACACTTCTGTCACACAATCTCCTGTTATCACCCGATATCAGAGTGATTGCCTTAATTAGTATATGTAAAATGAAGCAATTTACCTTCTAATCATTTGCTCATAAGTATTTTAAATCACTAGAGAGTGGCTTGCGGTTAAAAAGACAATATACGAGGAACCAAGTCCGACTTATTGATGATAAACATACAAAGTTGGCCGGGAAAAGAGCCAACTATCACGCTCACGCAAAGTCGTTTAAAATATCCGATTAAGAGTCTTTGGAAATCAATAAAGGAAAGAATAAACTTGCTAAATTAATAAAATAAACTGCTGCACTGTTAAGAACGGACTTCCATAAAATGGCTTAAATTTAGTCGACCACCCAAGGCCGTCGTCAACTGACTTTTAACCCAAAGTGAAAATAATGTTTTTTTGTTTCGACAGTTGTCTTAGTTTTTTTATAGGCCTAATTACCTGTAGACCCACTTGTCCAGGGACACGTCACTTGTAATAAAGGCCCCAGTTATACGAAAGGTGGTTAACTCTTATCCACTATATATAAACAGCAGATAAATAAAAAAATAGTCAAAATGGTATAGGACTCATCCACCGGATAGGACTTATCCCCTGGATAACTTTTCGTACAACCTGGGCCAGAACAATAAGTATAATAATATTAATTACCTGAACTTTGGCCTTCACACGAAAGCATGAGTGTGTCCACTGCATCTGTGATCGTGATATATTAGGAAACATACTTTCCAACTGATCGACAACTGTTTGATAAGAAAATTAAGTATTACAAATATATTAATCCAACGCATGCTTATTTACATAAGCAAATAAATAAGCCTTTATGCCATACATCATAATATGTTATACTGTCAGAAAACATGCTATTTTATCTTGTATGTTATAATACCACAACAATATACCTTCTCTATTTTCTCTAAACATGGGACTGCAGGATAGTAGTGACTGTTGATTTCCAGAAGAACAGCATGCACTTAAAAATATCAAATTAGTTTTTTAATGTATTGCTAACTTAATATTTATTGTTAAATTATGAGCTATTTCTGACCAGATATTCAGTTTTTTATTTCAATGGCTTTACATTTCAGACAAAGCTGGTGAACTGTAAATAAGGCTCACTTTGACTTTTGTGTTAGATGAGTACATGCATATACTCTACATGAATAATATTCTATGAAAACAATCAATTTCTTTGTTATGAAGCCTTAAGAGTGATTGTCTGAGAAAACCAGGCAAAGTTGAAAGATGGGGGTCGGCCGATTGACCTCAAACTTATAGCATTTAATGTCTATCCGAAATGATTAAGAATGGTGGTATTTAGAGATTTTTCTGGTCTTTCGTTCCATAGTTAGACCACCCCCCCTTGTTTTGGCCTTCGCCGGCCCTGACGTCACGCTAAATATATGGCAAGTTTGAAGCTCGATAAAATATATTTCTCTCCATTTTTAGGTATACCCATATTAATTCTTTATGTTGTTTGTCGTCTAAATTACATTATTCAAAGGCAATATCCTGAATTTAATTAAACACAAATTTTTCATCGAATTTCGCAATTACCTTGCACGCACCAAAATATCGTATGCTAATTTTGAGGCAATTTCGAAATGGATTTTCTCAGAGGTGCGGCGGTTTATTTAAATCATTTGTTGAGATATTGCTTGCCTGACATATTCTGTTTCAAAATCAGCAAACTCCAATTTGAGCCGTTAAAATCCGTTTGCGTGAGACGCGTTCAAAGTTGCTATATTTTGGCATTTTTCCCGTCAAAATTTATGAGTTTTTTTTTATTAAACTGAATAACATTTCCCAGCTCTCATAATATGTTGCCTAACGGTAGCCTAAATCAATTCTACACATTATAAGACTTCAGCACTACGATCTTATCTATTATTACTCAAATCAAACCACGATATGTCGAAAAATCAAATTCTCCCGCGAAATTAGCACTACACTGTACTAGTAGGTCTTGTTTTCGTTACTTACAAATATTTTAATTACAAATATTTGAACGTCCGTCTACTAGTCTTAATTCGATTATGGAAAACTCAAATGTTTGACTCTCTTATTTGAAACTATCGGGAAGTTTCTACGAAATCAACCAGTGTTTTGTTTCGCGAGGTAATGCAAGGGAGCTGGTGTTGTTGATTCAACATATTATTACATATTATTACAGGTTATTTACCGGTCGGGGAGGTCCTGATAGGGAAATACTGCCAAGGACACAGTTTTTACCTATTCGGAGCTTATTTATTTTTGAGGGTCGTTCGGGTTGGACATTGGTTTCAGCCAAATTTCATGTAAATGTTTTTTTGGGCAACAAAGGTATTCGAATTTCCAAAATTAGGGGCACCTCCTTCGGCCCACCCTAAATCTGCTCCTGAGGGAAACCACTCTGATTCCTCGGTAATAATGTCGTCGAGAAGAGCTGGCTAAACTGTTGTGATGTCCTCCACTCATCTGACTTGAACAATTTCCGTCACTCTCTCTCTCCAGTTTCATTTGTCTGCTGACCTGAACAGGATCGGCCTGGTGCCCCATCCTGCTGCCCTGCTCAAATAACTCCACAAGGCAATCACCTTCACAGTTACCATCGTCGAATTTTTCATGGTTTTCAACGACGTGCCCTTGGCCTTACTGTCATCTTCGTCTGTACTAGATGCTGGTTGAACGTCCTGGTTGGCGTTTACCAGTTTCACCCCAACATCCGATTATAGTCAGCCAAAGGCGACATATGTCAACTTGTCCAAGAAGATAAGCTAAACATATATTTATACACTTAGAAACTGAGATTTTGAAATTCCTAGATATGATTTATCACTGTACATGGATGGAAAACATTCTGTCATTTAGGCTGTACATATTGTCCAAGCTGGACTAGAAAAATAAGGAAAAAAACAAGTTTAGAATATTTTAAGATTCATATACGCCACATCTGAAGCTAACTGAGAAACTCGACAATATTATTGGAAACAATGATTGTAATAGCTGCCCAATCTGCAGCTCATTAATATTATTACAGTTAATAAATAAATAAATAATATAAACAGATATAGTGCTTCTGTCAATTATTTTTTTTGTGTTAAAACTATTTATTATCTGATTGTATGTTAATATTATTTATATATGCAGTATATATATTTTTAATTGTAAATAAATTGTTAATTTGTATAATATTTAAGTATAATATTTATATACACTCAACTGCAGAAACGTTGTAGTATACATTTATACAAATATACAAATACCTAATGAGATGCAAAAGTGTTAAACATGTTAAAATACAACTGATTAAGCACAAAATAGTGCTGAAAATTATTGTGTTGTCCTTACTAGATGCGATACTAATCTAAAATTGATGTTTCTGAGATGATTAGAAGAAAATAAGCAATGTTTCGCACTTTGTATCTCATTAGATATCTTGTATCTCATTAGATATTTGTATAAATGTATAGTACAACGTTTCTGCAATTGAGTGTATATTAATATTAACAAGACGCTCAATGAGCGTACACTCGGGCTTATGAAAAGGACAATGTCAGTTGCGTGAGGAGAGACCTGACAATGACTGACAGTTGCGTGACGAGGGAGACTATATGTCTGCCAGATGAAGGGCTATACGATCTCGATTTACGAACATTGACCTTGCTTGCCTTAAATGCTTTGATGTAGTTTTGAAGTACGATTTTTACGATTCCTTTTCCTTCTGAATTTTTCAAACGTGGAATAAAATAAACATCCATCATGAGTTACTGAAAATAACTCGACTGGCTCGACTGTTTGCATGACTTCTGTACATATAGCTTTCTGTCAATAGATGGAGTTATACATGACCGTTGTACGGCGTTGGTCGTGAGTTTAATTATAACAAGAGTCCGCGGAGATCTTTATCTATGAGTCAGACACAAGTCTCCCTCGTCATTGAGCGTCTTCTTCTGTAATAGATCCCTAAAATCTAAGGACGTTTTGATTTCGATTGTATTTTTGCCGTTCACTGACCTGTTTTGAGCGTGGAAATTCGGTTTTAAATCAACGGTTCTAAAATTAGGTCGCGTAATAGATGTATGACTCAGATAAGGATCACTTTACAACTGTCATCTTACTGAAAAGAACACGGATTTTCGAACATTGACCTTGCTCGATCGCCTTTGTCTCAATTCATTTTTGGACGGATATGAGTTCGAGTTCGTGGAAAGGCGTTATAGAACAGCCGATAAAACACGGGCTTTAAACAGGCTCATTTCACAGACAAAAGCATACGGCTATTCGTGTGGGCCCACTCTGAAAGATGTCGTTTCATTTATAACAAAAGCAAACGCGCCTTAGCTTCATCGTGGAATGATCAACTACAATCCTGAACTTAATAGCTTGAAGATCTATGATGAGAAATCTTGAAACTCGATAGGATCAAATACATCGCATTCTTCGCATTTTTTCTTCATTCCATCACCACCTGGAAAAAAAAAAAAAAAAAAAAAAAGAAAGTGTATTTTCTAACTCGGGCTTCCTTCGGAAGGGCCCGAGTAATAATAATATAATAATTCTTAAAAACGCATAAAACTTACGTTCTATGCTTTTTACATACCTAATGTATTATAAAAAAACATGAAATAAAATTATATAATGTATAAGTAAAAAAATGTCGCTAAAATATATTCAACGCATTATTATTATCTATATTATTAATATATATTGTATGTTTTATTATTATTCTCTAGACAGTGTCCGGAATTAGTTTGTATTGTCAAAAGCTAAACACTTGAATAACCTTTTTATTATAATTAATACAAACAAAACATTTAGCTTGACTACCGTATAACGTATAACGTAAAAAAATGTCGCTAAAATATATTCAACGCATTATTATTATCTATATTATTAATATATATTGTATTTTTTATTATTATTCTCTAGACAGTGTCCGGAATTAGTTTGTATTGTCAAAAGCTAAACACTTGAATAACCTTTTTATTATAATTAATACAAACAATATCTTCGCGCCAGCCCACCATGTAATATCCTCTAGATACAATTCGTAAATTTGACATATCTCAGGGCCGTACACAGCACAGTACAGGGACAGGAAGCCCCCTTAGCAAGGCGAAAAAGATACCAAAAAGTACTGAGAACTTAACTGTTTTTATTTATTTTTTGCTGTTATATACGTACTGCCCCCCCCCCCCCCCTGAATTTTGGGTTATGTACGGCCCTGTTGATCTCCATTCTATTAACTCTTTTGTGGTAATCTATTTTAACTACCCCGATGTAAAAGTGTTACATTATTTATTATTTTGAATTAACAACACGCTCCCTTGCGTGACAAAACACTGGTTGATTTCGTATATAAACTTGCCGATAGTTTCAAATTTAAAGAAAGTCAAACATTTGAGTTTTCCATATTCGAAGACTAGTAGATTTTGGATATTACCGACGTAGGATCAAATATTTGTATTTAAAATATTTGTAAGTAACGAAAACAAGACCTACTGGTACAGTGTAGGCCTAATTTCGCGCAAATTCTGATTTTTCGACATCGTAGTTTGATTTGAGTTTCAAAGAAATGAATAATAGATAAGATCGTAGTGCTGAAGTCTTATAATGTGTAGAATTGATTTAGGCTATCGTTAGGCAACATATTATGAGAGCTGGGAAATGTTATTCAGTTTAATATAAAAAAAACTCATAAATTTTGACAGGAAAAATGCCAAAATATAGCAACTTTGAACGCGTCTCACGCAAACGAATTTTAACGGCTCAAATTGAAGTTTGCTGATTTTGAAACAGAATATGTCAGGCAGGCAATATATCAACAAATGATTTAAATAAACCGCCGCACCTCTGAGAAAAGCCATTTCGAAATTGCCTCAAAATTAGCATGCGATATTTTGGTGCGTGCAAGGTAATTGCAAAATTCGATGAAAAATTTGTGTTTAATTAAATTCAGGATATTGCCTTTGAAGAACGTAATTTAGACGACAAACAACATAAAGAATTAATATGGGTACCTAAAAATGGAGAGAAATGTATTTTATCGAGCTTCAAACTTGCCATATATTTAGCGTGACGTCAGGGCCGGCGAAGGCCAAAACAAGGGGGGGTGGTCTAACTATGGAACGAAAGATCAGAAAAATATCTAAATACCACCATTCTTAATCATTTCGGATAGACATTAAATGCTATAAGTTTGAGGTCAATCGGCCGACCCCCATCTTTCAACTTTGCCTGGTTTTCTCAGACAATCACTCTTAAAGTGCCACTACGATGTAATTTGAAAAAGTTATGTAAATCGCACTTACAAAAGTAGAAGTGCTATTACATTACCTGGCCAAACCGTATTCTCATCCGAGACCGGGAAGATATAAATTTTAGACCCTAAAGTTCGTGATTTAGCGTCCGCCATTAAACGATCGCGGGCCGGTTTTCTAATCGATAAACTAGAGGAAGTGACGTCATAGGTTCGACAATTCAAATGCTTTGGTACTTCAGCTTACTGAAGTAGTATAGACAATGGGGGTTCTGGACCAGAAAATGTTAGGGGGCCCCCCACCCCCCTGGGGCCCCCCACCATGGTCCAGAGAGACGGACGTTTTAGTCGCCGCGCCTCCCACCACGCCTCCCAGCCCAGTCCGCTTGGATCCCACTGGCTGAGGCCCTAAGGTAATCCAGACCTCCCAGCCCCGGTACGCTTGGGCCCCACTGGCTGAGGCCCTAAGGTAATCCACACCTCCCAGCCCCAGTCCGCTTGGGCCCCACTGGCTGAGACCCTAAGGTATTCCAGGCCTCCCAGCCCTAGTCCGCAGCGTACATATGGTGGGACCCGCCGTTTGCACAGGCGCCGCTTCTACTTATATGAAGAATCGGACTAAAAAGCGGGCACCGTCGCACCTCACCGTTTGCTCGACGCAGGGCCTGAGCCGCACTAGACCACCCCTCCCCAACAAACGATTGGGAACCCTGTGGTAACCGCGGTCCTGCAAAGACCGTTTTCCGTAAACAAGCGATTGGGAACCCTGTGGTAAGCAGACCTCTCCCCCTCCCCGGTTATATGATGGTCATGAACAATGATTGGGAACCCTGTGGTAAGTAACCTTAATTAAATCCGATATGTCAAGGCCGCTTTGCGACACCCCTAACATTTACAGGCAAAGATGTATTGTTGAGTACCGTTTCGCCGAATATCACGGCTCCTCAGCACAACTAGCTTTAAGCAGATGTGGACGGCACTCAACAACGAATGGAGTGCCTGGATTTTTTTTCTTTAAAAAAAAAAAAACCCCGAAACTTTAGCTCAACGGTAGACCCTAACAGTAAGGCCGAACAACAGACGTGTTTCAGTCTTCTTCACCGTCAGTTCCCTCTTCGACAGCTACTTCTAGCTTTTTTACTTCTTCCTCTACAAGACCTATTTCAGCCTCTTTTGTCTCGAGTTCTTTGGCGAGGGTTCTCATCCTTTCGCGTAGCTTTCTTCGTTGGCGAATAACGCAAGACCTTTCTTTTAGCTTTCTTGCCAGCCTGAGTCTCACTTGCGAGCGAGATACGTTCGTCTCAGCAGCAAGGGTCTCCAGGAACTGATGGACTCTTCTTTTGGCTCGTTGATTGTCCATTGATTTGGGTAGATTGATCGCTAGTGAAGTATCGAACGTCTTGATCGATTGACTGAGCTGTATGACTGTGTATCACGAGGATCGAAGGTTTAGTCTGAGTGATGATGTAATCGATTACATCACGTAGTGGCCAAAAATAGCACACATTTAACCGTGAATAACAGACGCTCTAAAGGTTAAAATGTTTAGCTGACCGATTGGACAGGGATTATATGACCCATTTTAACAAACTCTGTGGTGGAAAAGAAAATTCACCCGTAAAATTCCTAAGCGCCCCAACATTCCGAAGCGTCCCTATTTTTATGTTTCAACCAAAACTGGGGCGCTTTGGCGTGCCAGGAATGTAACTCAACGAAATCTTGCTGACTCACGCCGACGTAAAACTCGAACAGTCACAGGAAACCCCTAATATGTCATCTAGACTAAAGACCGGAAGTTCCCGAAGGTTCTAGAACATTCGTCTCAAACTCGAATAAAAGATGCTTGTTCTCTTTCAAATGCTGTTCTACAGCATAATAGACCCCAAAATGTCCGACTTCCAGAGAGAAGTCTGCTGCTCTGCAGCAATCGAGAGATAAACTCTAGGATCTCGAAAAACAGACCGAATAACAGACCGAACAAAGGTAGGATTCGTGTGTCGTGTCGCGGAAGCGAAAAATTGAATGATTGCGGACTCTAGAAGTCGCGGACACGGGATCACTCTTTCGTTTTCTGCACCGTGAAGCCGTGCGCCGTTTTTTCAAAGCTAATGCTCACTCGGACGCTTCGGACCCCAGTTTTTTCAGAATTTTGCCACGAATTCTTTTTTCGATCTCGGCGGGGGTTTCGTGTTGCGAAGCCGGTTGGGCTTCCT
This sequence comes from Actinostola sp. cb2023, assembly GCA_033675265.1. Taxonomy (NCBI): domain Eukaryota; kingdom Metazoa; phylum Cnidaria; class Anthozoa; order Actiniaria; family Actinostolidae; genus Actinostola; species Actinostola sp. cb2023. Next base: position 651,526 of record JAUJYZ010000412.1, on the reverse strand, counting down.
GTGTCGCTGCGAGAGTCGCAACTGTTTTTGCTCGAATTTCGGCTTTGAGCTGCCTGAACTTCACAAGTTCGGCGTTGATCAACAAGAACTCCTCGTGGGAGACTTTGCCGTCGTTCAAAGCCTTCGAGATCAAGCCGACAATCGTCGAGAGCTTGCTTTTAGCTAGTTCTACGGTCCGCTCGTGCTTCGAATCGACGAGCAACAGCGCCGCAGCCGGCCGAAACTATCCCGATAAGACCAGCTACACCAGCCAACGGAGCGCCCGCGACGATACCAAAGCCAGTCAAAGCGCTTGCGAGACTTCCGCCGGACAGAACAACAGTCTAACTACCGGTCAGGAGTGAGCATCGTGAAAGCCCTGAGTGAGCGCGTTTGTACTTCTTGAGAACCTGTTCGTAGTGACCAAGCTCGGTCTCGATTGCTGTTTGAACATCAGCGATTTTCTTGAGGCGATAGTCTTGGCCTGCAGTTTCGGTGAAACTGGACAGATCAGGGTAAACAGAGTCACTTGCCATTGTGGTATAGAATACTATATAATATATTACATCATTGTATCTCTAACATGATGTGGAGGGAATTGTTATGAAGAACTATTAGGGCTCCATTCTCATCTACAACACGGAAGTGGAGGGTGTGGACCTGCGAAACGGGCCTAGCTTTGATGCGAGCCGGGCTCAGGGTAGAATAGGTCAACTGGTTACCGCGAGGCATGGCTATTCCACCCAATATATCGGCTCTCCGCGCGGTGGTTTGTTTCTTCGAAACGAAGACAGAATTTGCGTCCACAAGGTCGCAATGAATCCATGCGATCTGAGGCTGAGACCAGGATATAGGGAGCCGCAAGCCGTCCGCAGACTCGGGGATAGCTAGAAGCTGCCTCAGGGCTTTGTTTGCGGTCCTACCAGGCCGAAGTATAAGCGAGCTCCCCGAGCTCTGCGAGCTGCCCGAGCTCACGATCTGTGCAGGTTGGCCGCCTACGTGCACAGCGGTGTCTATAGCCTTTTTCACTGCATCGAGTGTGTACTCTCCGGGTGGGATCGACAGAAGGAGCTCACCTTCACTCAGGATTTCACCTGCATCCTCGAGAACCCTTACAAGATGTACAGTGGCGCTGTGTAAGATGATCCACTTCGGGCTCTGGATAGGCTTATCTAGGGTGACAACAAAGTCCCCGGTCTTGCTTTCTAGAAATAGAATAACCATATTGAACCAATACACAGTATTATATAACTTTAGTTAATAACTGATACATCGAATCTCTAAAATGGTCGAAACACAAGAGCTATTCCTACAAGCCTATCCACATGCAGATCTGTCCAAGTTCGCGATAGGCCCCACCTATGTCACCTTTAACCACGGAGGCATGGGCTACGATGTCTTTGTGTGAAGAATAGGCCGAGGCCAGAAGATTCATCACTACGACGACCTCGAGATTGAAAAGGCCCTTCAGACCGCTCTAGGCAAGCCTTGGAAAGTTCCTCCGGAACCCCCCAGGTTTCCACCAGAGTTCATGCTGAAGATAGTTGCTTCGCAACAGTTGTATCCAATCCCCTCTAGCCCTTGGAACGCGAACCCGCCCGACCCAGCCCCCTTGCTGCTCCACCAGGACATCCAAGTCCGTCCGACAGCCTCCTTCTCGTGGAGGCCGAGGGATATATTTCAGAACACCCGCATCGTACATACAACAGCGAAGGAGAGCCACGTATGGTTGGCAGGTCCTAATATGCGATACTGGCCGCAACAGCTCCACATTGCCCTGTGGGTGGCAACCGCGGGGTGTGGAGTAGGGTTCGACATGTTAACCTCGCAAAAACAAAATGCAAGCAAAGTAATGCGATTCCACGTCTATTTCACAATGCGTCGAGTCTTGCAGACGCTCGGCGCTCCTCTTCCTGGAGATACGGCATTCAACGCCAAAAACAACCCGTATAGCCAGCCGGCCTACGACGCCCTATGTCGTGAGTTCGATGTCTCCAAGACCGCGGATTTCAGATTCACGGATGGCGCGAACCAGGGTCTAGTGGAGATCTACAAAAAGATCTTCGGCGAAATGTCCCTTGTTTCAGACACCTATGACCAAAAGACCGCGCCCCTATAGCCCGGCGGGCTATTCTTCTTTGCCGACGAAAGCGGTTCCTGGGGGGACCACGAGCTGCACCACATAGAACAAGCAGAGGAACATCCGTATAGGTTCTGGATTCCGCCAAAGGGACGCGGTCTCGGAAGGGCGGGTCTTGGAAGGCTCAATCGAAGCATCGAGGCACTCGTGTATTGTGTTCTAGCCGTGCAAGCAAGCACCCGCCAATCTATAGTCTGGTGCGCGCGTGCAAGCACTGGAGGGGCCGTGGAGACGCAGCAGGTTTTCAACACTCTCTTCGAGGGGGCGGTGTCGAACGACATCTCCCAAAGCGTCCAACGGTTCCAGAAAGCGGTCTTCGCCGCAGGGGTCCGTTTGGATTGGGCCATCGCGCCTGGTTTGTGGCTCCTCCCCAGCAACCTAGAGATCAACCGAGAGACCAAATGGGGCTACAACAACGGTCTCCAGAAAACAACTCTGGCTATGCAATTCGGCATCAACGAGCATGTCAACACGGAGAAGCACAGCCTCCACCAGTCAGCGATGGTGCAGCGGCCCCCGCGACCACAGGTAAAACCGCCGCAAACAACGCAGCCGGTGTGCCAGAACGACGAGCGCCCAAGGTGCCCGCGTTGCCACAGTTTGCTCTGCAAACAACCCATGAGAAAAATATCGCGGTGGTAGGCCTGGCTGCCGCAGGCCTCGGGTGGTGGTTGTTTCGCTAACAGCCCTCTAGGCTACCGCCGTCCCGATTGTTTCTTCGAAACCCGCTCGACGAGATACACAACGACCCCGACGACCATCAACCACGCGTTCTTGGCCAGAAAGCCGACGACCTCGCCCGCTGTGCGGAACAAGAACAAGACGATCGCGCCGATAGCCTCGGGGAGGAGCTCTGCCAGCTTTTTTCCGATCGCCTTCAACCCATTGCCAATCGCACCCGCTACTGCCGCGAGACGCTTGGTCAAGGCAGATACAATAGCTCCGATGACGGCCCCCACCGCAACGGCCACGCCGACGACTGTGACTCCATACTTGCGAAAGATGCGCTTCACTTTCTACCGCAACGTCATGCTCTTCTCGAGGGCCTTGGTTTGCTCTTCGAGGACTTCATTCTCCTGCTCCCGCTGGGCGATCCGCTCGCGCGCCTCTACCGCGTCAGCTTCACTGGTCTGAGGATCTGTCAGGACAACCTCATCCTGCTGATTGGCTGCATCGTTCTGCGCGACTTCCGCTTCATTCTTCTCAGCCAGGTCTGAAGTCGAAGGGCCGAGCAGATCTCTGAGAGTCTTTGGTAGTTTGGGGTTCCTCTCCCCATTGGTTTGCAACACGTAAGCGTGGGCGCTAGCTCTTCTGAGCTTTATAGTGACCTGACCGAACTCGTTCTCGGCTGTGATGAAATCCGATGTCTTTGCCTCTGGATACAGTCGTAAGACTTCTTCCACAGCTGAATCCTGGGCCATCTCCCGATTCAAAAGGGGGATATATTCTGTCCGACTTGCATCCAAGTCATTCCGGTTTGCCCACATCCGATCTCGTAACGCTTTTCCTATGCGGCCTGTTCTACGGGCAAGGCGTGCCCCCCAAGACTCCTGAGTCTCCTTCCCTCGGGGGAGAAGGCGTGTGTAGTCCTCATCTGTAAGCGGTTCGTTGATACCAACGTCGCCCTCTTCGAAAGGATCAAAGTCAATATCTTCCATTTAGATAGGCAAGTGTAACACAATATCTAGATAGATATATATATATATATACTATGGAACCGTACGTCTCTAAAAAGCTTGACACACTTCGATCGCCAAGACACTTGTTTGGTCTGAAAGGCAAGCGGGTCACCCAGCGAGTGACATTCAACCCGTCTACTGCCCGACCTGGAGAGACACTCTATATCTCCGTGCCTATCCTTCCCACAGGTATAGTGCTTGTGCCAAACACGTTGGCGCTCCTAGCCACGTTCACGCTGTCTGGAACAGGGAGACATGCCAACAATCGCGCCATCCAAAATCTGGGCCGCGCTCTGGTTGCCAGACGCGTCGTCCGAGTTGGTGACAAAGAAATATAAAATCTCGCCCGACCAGACCTCCCCGAGCTCTACACAGACCTATGGCGCTCCAAGGAAGAGCAGGCCAACCTCGTAGAGCAGGGTATTCAGTCGGCTGAAGTCTCAAAGCATTGGTCGACCGCTGGGGACAAGAACAACGCTGCAGGCGACATCGCTCTCGCGAAAGCGTTCCCAAAGTATCGCATACCTCTCGACGGGCTTGGAGCCTTGGAGATCTTCCGCACCCACGGCGCTCTACCCACGAAGGACCTTCCTGAGATTCGTATAGAGGTGACTCTCGCACCCGCTGCCGACGTCATCGTCTCCTCCGACATAGCCAAGGTAGGCGAGTACCTGCTGGAGAACATCGTGCTGGAATACCAGACCATCGAGCCTGACGTACGATCGACAATCCTTGCCCCTCCTAACCGCTTGGTGTTCAACTACATTACGCATCACGCCACGATCACCTTCGATCGTGCCACGCAGACTGTGCTGTCAGATGCCATCCAAATCCAACGTAGGAGCTTTGTAGGTATCCTTGGACTCTTCGTAACACCACACACCGTGGGGACTCGCGACACGGGAGCCTTCCAAGACCCTGGCATCTCCAAGGTGGAATTCGACATCGATGGGCAATCCAACGTTCTTTACCAACATGGTATGCTTCCAAGCGATCTCTGGGTCAGCGCCCAGTCCGGTGCAGAATGGTTGTTGGGCGAGGAGGCCGGAGGTCGCACACACCGCCCTGCTGGATTCTTTCCGAATAAGTTCATGATGTTCATAGACCTCCGTGCTGCTCGCGATGCTCTCGTCCACGGGGATGGGAGGAATTCTATGGGTCCTGGGCGTAACATTCAGTACCGCATCCACCGCTCGGGAGGTACGGGCAACTGCGCTCTACACCTATACATCTTGTCTGAGGGCGCATTTGAACTTGAACAGGATGAGTTGTATAAGTGATTCATTCACGAGTTTGCTCCGTAGGTTGCGCTTGCAACCGTTTCTTCAAAAAAGTTTGTAAATTAACAAATAATGGACCCACCCGGCCATATCGTCATAGTCGGAGCTACAGGATGCGGCAAGTCCCGTTTCGTCGTGGATACACTCCGCGGTCCTTTGCGCGGAAAATTCAACTTTATCGTTTTGATTTGCCCCACTTATGCATGGAATAAGACATACCGAGGCTTCGCCAAGGACGATCCCCAATTCCTCGCCTTGCAGCCAGATGCCTCCAATGAGGGTGAGGTTGAAGACATGCTGCAGCAGTGCTCCGCTGTTTTTGACCGGGGGCAGACCCTCCTCATCGTGGACGACTGCGCGTTCTCGAAGGACGTAAAAAAGCGGTCGAGCGAGCTCGTGCGTCTTGCATTCTCTGGACGGCACAAGGGAATCTCTCTCTGGATTTTAACCCAACAGCTGTCTAGCATCTCGAAGCCTGTCCGTGACAACGCGTGCTGCATTGTCACCTTCCACACACCCTCACAGAAAGACATCGACTCTCTCTGGGACAGCTACGGTGCGGGGATTTCCAAAGAGGACCGCTTACAGTTCCAAAAAATGCTGCGGGAGCATCGCCATGCGCGGTTATGTTTTCACCTCCGACATCCGTTCGACATCGAATTAGAAATACCGTCTAGTGGTATATATTGCACATAATACGAACACCTAAACTATGGCTGACTATATTGATGAGATTCTTGCGGAAGCGGGGGTGGTTACTCCCGCTGCTGCTCCGGCAACGGTTGCTGCTGCTCCTGCAGCGGTTGCTCCGCATGTTGCTCCGCAACAGAGCCACCTAGAAAACCTCCGAGTGCTTGCTGCCACCGGGCAAACGAAGGAGTATCTGGGTAAGGCTATGTCCTTGGGAGACGTCGAGAAGCTGTCTGCGGAGGACGTCCAACGCCTCCACTCAAGATATGAAGCGGTGCTCTCCCAGAAGATGCGTGAGACTGCTGTCGGTGGTGTGCTACGACTTGCTGTGAAGGTGTTAGGACTCGTGTTACCCTACGTTGGCAGGCGCCTGCACGACGAGCCGGCACTGCTGGAAGATCTACAGAAGGACGAGCTGGTCACCACAGAGCTAGCTGCCGTTTCTACGAGCTATATCATAGGCAGCCGACTCTCTCCTTACATCGCGCTAGCGTCAGCAGCACTTACCACCGGCACCTATGTTGAGAATGTGCAGGCAGAACATAAACGAGAAGATGCGGCGGTTGCGGAGCAACCGATGAGTCCTAGATGAGTGCTAGATGCTTGCTAGATGAGTGCTAGATGTTTGCTAGATGATTGCTAGATGATTGCTAGATGATTGCTAGATGCTTGCTAGATGAGTGCTAGATGCTTGCTAGATGAGTGCTAGATGCTTGCTAGATGCTTGCTAGATGAGTCTAGTACATCTAGTTTTTCCATCTAGTAGAGTGCTAGATGATTGCTAGATGATTGCTAGATGCTTGCTAGATGAGTGCTAACAATGAATTGAACTTATGTTTCCACCTGCTGTATAGTTTCAGAGAAACGAAAGATGAGTGACATAGTGACATCGCCCATCGTGGATACGGTTGCAGTTGCTCCGCAACACGCAACAGTTGCTCCGCAACAACAACCTCGCGTCAAGGATCCGAAGAGAGTAGCCGCGGGGCTTCGGCTTGCACAGAAAAATAGGGAGGCTCGTGTGGCCCTCGCACGGGAAACCAATGAGGTTGCGGAGCAACCTGCTGCTCCGGCAACCTCGCAGCCGTGGAGCTTAAATGCCATCCTAGGTATTGGCGGGATAACCATCGGTGTGGTCGGCCTGTACTTGCAGTATCGTTTGTTAACAGAACGACGGGGGTTGGCGGTTGCTACGCAACGGTTGCAGGAGCAACGGTTGCTCCCGCAAAACCACATGTATCCCGATTACCTATTCCAATCCGACCACATGGAATGTCGTTTGCTCCTCAGGTTGCTCCGCAACATGAGGATTTACAACCAAACGCAGTTGCGGTTGCGGAAGCAACCCCTGCAGTCCCTGCAACACGCGGTCCACCTATGATCTGATGTGATATCACATTCGAATTAGATACATAATATTTTACGTATATATACCATGGATTCCCCCATCGCTAAAACGTTAGTTGAAGCAGCAACTCTTGTAGGTCTTGCATCTGGAATAGGATACGTTTCAAAGAAAGCCCTCCGAACCAGTCTGACAAGTGACCCCTCGAACAGCATTGAAAACTACGGAAAGTGGGTCGCAGCCCTGTCTCTAGGGATCTATATCCGCACCTACCTCCGGAAGGAGAAGATTATACCTGCTTAGATTTGTTTTTGAAGAAACAAGTAATATACATAGTATACATAGTATACATGGCCACCGCACTCGCAATGATGGCCGTGGCCGTGCCGCGGTCGTCAACGCGGCCGCCTTTACAGGAGGTAGCATACTAGCCCACGCGCTGGCTAGTCACCCCGCGACAACCGCCGCGGAGCGCAAAAGACACGACTTGGCCCTCGAGAAATACCAGGCCGCGATGGGCGCGTGGGAGAAGCGTCAAACCTCGCTGCGGGACTGGGAAGAGACCCGCGAGATCGCCCGACAGAAGGCACTCGTCGACATGCGCGATGCAGACAAAGCGCTCGACCTGTACGCTCAGACACACCCACGACCTAGTTTCACACCTTCGCTGCTGGCTAAGCCTCAGTGGGGAACTTTCTATAAACCGTCCAAGGCTCAAAGAGCTGCAGAGATGGTGTTCGTGGGTGGTGCCACACTAGGCGGTGCGTATGTTCTGTCGAAGTTGGTATAGTTTAGTTTCTTCGAAACAGGTAAACATCGAAATGAGCAAACTCGTTTGCAAAATAAAACAAGGGAAGGGGAGGGAGGTGCCAATGCATCCATTTTTTCGTGTTGGAGATCTGGCATAGTTAGCAAATATGGACGCACAAAAGCTCGCAAGAATATACTACAGCCCTCGTGGCTATTGGAAAGGGCTCGCGGCCGTCGGGCATCTTGCCGAGGCGGCGAGCGTTCCAGAGGAACTAGCTCAGGCGTGGCTGTCGAAGCAGGCCCTGTGGCAGATTTACCTTCCAGCCCCACAGCATGTACCCCGACCCAGATTCGAAGTGTTGGTGCCGAACGAGGTCCACCAGGCAGACCTGCTCTTCCTACCGCACGACCGCCCTGGTCGCGGGCGAAAGCTATACAAGTACGCTTTGACCGTGGTCGATGTGGCCTCCCGCTACAAAGAGGCCGAGCCGTTGGCCACAAAAGAGTCCAAAGAGGTTGCGTCTGCACTCGAACGAATCTACAAGCGAAGCCCTCTCGATTGGCCGAAGCTGCTCCAGGTTGACCCTGGGCGCGAGTTCATGGGCGCGGTTGGGCCGCTGCTCGAGAAACATGGAGTGTCTATCCGGCGTGGTCGGGTGGACATCCATCGAGACCAAGCGATCGTCGAGCGGTGGAACCGGACACTGTCCGAGCGGTTATTTTCACACCAATATGCCCAGGAGATGAACGCGCAAGCGCTGGAGAAACAACAGTGATCGCGCGAGTGGGTGGCTCGACTCCCTGCAGTCGTGGCGGCCACCAATGGCGAAGTCACCCGATTGATTGTTGGACAGACTGTTGAGGAGCAACATCAGAAACCCGAGGACGCTATAGAAGCGGAATGCGTCGCACACAAGTCTTCTTCTGTGGTTCCTGGTCGCCTGGTTGGACTGCAGGAGCAAAGGCTCCCTTCTAGGGTCGGTGTTCGTTATCTCTATGCTCCGGGTGAGCTGGAAGGAGGTCGTCGTCGTGCCACAGATCCCGTGTGGTCCCTCCAGGTGTATCAGATTGGGCGCTTGGTATGGAAGGCCGGCCAGCCTGTCCTGTACTATCTCGACGTCCCAGCACTTAGTGCGACTGGGCCCAAGCGCGGCTTTGTCCGCGAAGAGCTGCTCGTGGTACCTCCCGATACAGAGCTGCCCGTTACAGAGTAACCACGTAACTCTCTAGAGAGTTTCAACCCCAAGGAGCTCATCGAGGAATGCACCCAACTCGGCAGCTTCGGCTTGGACGACATCTGCATCCTGGTATCCAAAGGCCAGCGTGTCTACCCCATTTTCTGCGATCCAACGCTTGCTGTCGAAGGGTGAGAGTGATACCTTGTTCAGGTGCTGCCCATAGATATGATGGCGCTCTGAGTGCAGGACATCCATTCCGTGGCGGAAGGTTTTCTTTTCGAATAGGGACTCTAGGTACTGCTCGTGGCGAATGTGGTTCTTTACGGTGGCCTTGCGAACGCCTTTAGCCTTCTTGATGTTCTTCCCGCTGGCCTCCAGAATAGAATACATCTTGGGGCGCAGACCTACATACTCTGCGATTGGACGCCCGGCACACTCATCCTTCATTTTCCCCGGTACCTTCTTACGTATAGAGGTGTACAGATGGTGCTCCTGGGGGTAGTCAGATGTGTCATAGAGCTCTGCATGCTCAGCCATATCCTTGTACACATCGTCTGTCTGGATCTCGAGGAGCAGGCTGTCCGTGTCGGTGTAGAGGAGCTGGCAGCACTCTCCGTACTGCACCTTGAGCTGTTTGTAGTAGAAATCATACATCAGGTGTTTAGACAGGTCCAGGATGGCCATACCAATATAGACTGGGCGGTTGAGTACTAGACGACTCTTGTGGACCTGGATCGCTGTTCAATCTTCGCCGAAGATGTTGGCTCTGGCAAAGGCGGGGCTTGCGATAAAGCGTCTGAGTTTATCTTCCTCACATACACGTACCAGCTTGACGTCTACCCTTTTCCTGAGGTTCTCCATAGTCTTACCGAAGACGCTGTTGTTCATCAGCTTGTAGAGATCCTTCTCGAATGTACTGGTTGCCTTTTTACGTAGTTCGGTGTTCAGGCTGATGTAGGGTTCCATCCAGGGCTTTTGGGTGTAGCAGAGGTATCGATGGATCTTCGTGAGTCGCATCCCTAGTGAAAGATAAAGCTGAAGTGTGCGGTAGTGAACTACATAGCGTTCCTTGTTGCGGAGGTTAGGGACCAGCTTCTCAACCTCTGTAGACGCCACCCCGACGCCAAGGAGATTGTGCTGGTACTCTGACATCCACTCTTTGGGAACTACCATACGCTCCGGAGCCAGCGGGTAGGCATTGTGTGCCTTATGCAGTTCCACCGGGTATTCCAGATCCACTTCCAAGGTGTAGCCTAGAGAGCTATCTGCTGCATGGGTGGTAATGTCCTCTGCAAGTTTCCCGCAGTCTTTCACCCATCGAAAGTCGCTGACTGGTAGGGGTTGACTCATTGCCCACCCATATAGGTTGTTGGCGTCCAAGTAGAGGATGTGGCAGGAGGGCTTGCTGGAGTCATATCCCTCGACAAGGGGGTTGTTAGCTTTGGCATGGCGTTTTGAAACATAGAGATACCTCCACGCAGCCCTTTTTCTATGAATAGGTGCTGGTCATAGTCGGTAAGCAGTTCCAGTTCTACACCTGTCTTCTTGAGTAAGGCATCCCATGAGAGGCCAGGGCTTGTGTAATAGTGGGCAGGATCTAACTTGTACTGTTTTTGACAGGTTTTACGAAAGGCCTCGAAGACATCTGCCAGGAGTAGCACATCGGTGCGACAGTATAGATCGTGATAGTCTCCCAGGTTTGTACAGTTGAAGACCTTCCATACCTTTTGTGCATGGGTATAGTCCTGATCGCTGATATGTGTGTCTGAAAGCTTGCTGTAGAATGCCTCGTGGGGAGGAAGCTGACACTCTTCAAACCGCTTCCAGGAGTCCATGTACTCATAAGGGTAAACACCTTTTCGCAAGAGCAGCTTGCGCCTCTCCTCGGTTGGCTCGTACTGGGCTGTGCTTTGGAATACCTCAGGTTGGTTGGTTTCCACGAGCTTGTCGAGGGAGGCTAGCAGGAACTGGGCGCTGTCTATGAAGCGAAGCTGGTTGAGAGAGAAGGAGATGTATTTCTCCGTGTTGTTGGGGATACAGGATATGCGGCCCTCTACCTTTGAGATTGCCTGCATCAGCAAGTGGGAGTCATAGCCTCGTAGATTATGAAAGACCACTGGGATTGTCGTGGTTTTAGGGCTTAGTCGCAGCTTCAGGTTGCAGGCGTTGTGGGCGGCGCCAGCAGGTGGGAATTTTGTCTGCGCATGCGTAAGGGTTAATGATTATTTTGCGAGCGGTCTTCCTGTGTTAGCGCGAAACTTGAAATAATGTAAACAAAGATGGCGGCTCGCTCATTGAAATTTGTTTTGGTCATTTGCGTGTTTTTGATACATGTTATTTCATCGACTAAAATATCTTCAAAGAAAACATGTGTTATCTGTCAGCGTCAGTGCAAAGACAACCTCCAATCAACCAGGAGTATTTCTAATTATTTGGAAAATGTAACTGAATGTTTCATGTTTCAAGTACGATGGCCCATCAAATGGCATCCTATGTTTCTCTTGCCGTAGAGCAATATACGAGCACAAAGCAACGGGAAAAACTTTTCACCACGTGAGTAACAAAATAAAAACACGTATACATGAGCATGTCCCTTTCTGATATTATTTATGGTTCCTATTTTTTTTATATTCGTACTTTACGGACTTTTTTCGTAACTTCTGCTCATTTTCCGAAAAAAACTTTCGATATTTTACAGCTTGTTGGCTCACAAACCAAAAGTTTTGTGGGAAGACCTCCAAAGAAACACAACTTGCAGACAGCAACTCGACAAAAAGAAAATGAGCACATAGAATGTACGACAACTGGAGAAGTCACCCTTCCACTCGATGTATTTGAAGAGATGGAGAAAAAAATCAAAATACTTTCTGAAAGTAAGTTGCGCTAAAAGTGAAATTTTTAAAAGGACAAATACACGTAATGAAGATTTAACTCTTTATTGATTTTTATTTCTTACAGGATGTGACCTAAAGACAGCTGGAAAAAATAAAAATAAAAATATATGAAGAATTTGTTGTAAGGAAAAACAGTCCCATATATGACCCTGAAGAATTTGAAAGTTTCTGTAGCAGTGCAGGTGCACATAATCTGTTCCAGTTAATCCTGGGTGCCATAAGTAGTGACAGACATTCCAAAGAACGGATCTCTATAAACAAAAAAAGAGCTGTTTCCTTTATTTACAAGATGTGCTATTGCCACAGTCAAAGATGCAACGTGTTGCAAGTTGACCATGCCCTATTTTTAAAGTCAAGTAATTTAAATCAAGAAGGTCTTGAGACACAATTTTACCTTGGCAATACTTGCTGCAGGAAAACATCAAACAGTGTTTTAAATGCTTTGGCAACAAATCACTTTCAAAGTCTTGAAACATTTGTCACCGATGCTATAAAGAATGATTGGCTTCTAGTACTAATCATTGATGACTACACAACCATCCACACTAACAGACGTCCAACTCAGGATAAGGCCTCCACTAGTATTAACATGTGTACTATTGTTGTCAAAGCATTTAAGACACAAAAAGCAGTCAAACTACCTAGAAATATCCACCAAATGCATGACCCAGCTGGCATCAACATTGATTCTTGTGTAGAAGTTATAACATCTCCTGATTCTATGTTCAAATTAGCACAAACGTATTCATCAATCATGCCAGAATGGTTAACAAGATCCTTTTTCAATCCAGAGTGTGAAAGAAATAGACTAGAAGAACATCAATATTGTGATAATAGCTCAGTAAGACACATGAGAAAAATACTTCAACGCAATGACCAGAATATGGGTTATGTTTATGTGTCTCAAGAGACGCCACTACAATAAATCACCCCTTGTTTGGTTATCTAATATAACTCACTGGAGGCTAAATTTTCCTGAACTTTATAACCTATTTAGACAGTGGCCAACCATCTTTGACGAATATCCAGTTGAAAACACACACAGCATTTTAAGAGCCCAGACGAAAGATACAGATACAGCAGAAACGTTATCACAAAAAGCAAAAAGTATTTTTGAATCTAAAACTAGGCAGGCTAATTTCCGTTCTACATTTACTCCTCACAAAGGCTTCTCCTTTTCTCAGGGCCAGCTTCAGTTTCTAAAGCTAAAATGTGCAAAATTCCTGACAACTCTACTGAAAAACATTCACAAGAATCCTAATGCCTCAAAGTTTATAACACCACAAAGAAAGAAGGAACCAAAGCATGTAATCTTACCTGATGTATTTGGCCATGATCCCATTCCATGACTGTACTTCCTCTAGGTTACCATGGTAGCACTAAACCTGACTGCAATTGTAGATGTGACTTTGAGGAGTGCCAAATAGAAAGTCAAAAAGAACAATGGACTCTGTTTGAAGGCTGCTGGCATTCTTTTCACAAAATATGCCTAAATGAGGCCACTTACTGTCCAGTATGCAAGAAAAACCTGAAACAAAAAGTGCAACAACTTGGTGCAACTGCAAAGCATGCAATATTCCATCCTATGCATAGAGTGAATGTGACACCTCATGAACCAGATGAAGAAAGTGAATCAGAAGACACTGACAACAGCACCTCCAACATTCCAAATATCATGAATCCACAAGAAATACAGAATACTGTTGCTGATCTTAATTCACACATTTCATCTTTACCACCATTACTTCCACCTAATCTACCAAATAAATGTCATGTCAGAAATACATCCTCATTACCTTCAGGTCCTCAACATTCACACTGCCAGGAAAACCTTCATCCGCATCAAAGCCACAATAGAGCACAACAAGGGCAGCTTCAACAACAATCAACTGGTACTCAAAACATAACACAACCGTCTACTGCACAACCCATTACACAACCATCAATGACTACTCCTAACCCAGCCAGAACACCTACATTTACTGTAACAAGAAATGATTTCCCAAGAGTTACTGAATGGTTACTACCCCCACACGTTTGCCAATTTGAAATATTTGGAAGACCAATAATATAATTTCTGTTCTCTGCTCATCCAACTTTCTCTCTGGTACTCTCAAAATCCCAACAACTCTACAGCAACTAGTCAATACAATTGGTACTTTTGGACAGAACATGAAAACTGGAAATAACATGTATACTACTCTAAACATTCCCTGTGCTACACCTAACCTAGAAGTGATTGATGTTCTTAATTGCTTTCCCACTAATGTCAAAATCGCCCAAGATCTTGGCCTTTTTGGTACAAATGATGTCATTGATAAGTTGCAACAGCTCTCAGACACATGCCAGAAGAAAGCTGGAGTCCTAATTGTCTCTCCAGACAAATCAATGTCGATTTTTATGGAGGGAGAAAAAATGGCTGTTCTTGACAGCCACAAACTGGACTGTATGGAGGGTTGATTGCCACTTCAACCAGTGTACATGATTTTGTGGCCTATCTTGAATTGATGGTGACAAGGGAGTGGACTGCAACTTTGGCTGGTTGTAATTTAGCAACATTGGAAATGAAATAGGGTTTTTAGCTTAAGGTGTGAAATACACAAATTATAAGCTCTGACTAGATGTGATTCAAATCCTTAGCAAAATCCCTGTTTAATTCAGTTAATTTGAAAAAGGAGTATCAGTTTGCCAAGAGAAAAATGAAAATGTTTACTTTTAGTAATTCATTTTAAAAAACATTCTTCAAACTTTGTTCAGTTTATGAACTCGTCATTTATGTAAGAGTAATAATATGGTTTGTACATCAATAAAAAGATCTGTCACGGTTTGTACATTTGTGATAGTGAAGTATGTATCTATCTGTACATTACAAATACAATTGAATGAATAAACACCAAAGTAGCTAGAGTGATCACACTTAATTCGTGAAACAAAATCTAATAGTCAAATCAAAACAACAAAAAACCAATGCAATTACAGTTTATTAATATCTACATGGCTATATCTGTTTTCAAGTCATCACTCTATCTGTTTTCAAGCCATCACTCTATTTGTATTCAGTAAATGGGCACTTTATTTATCGTTGAGCATTGGATGACTAAAAATGTCGGCCATTGAAGTTTATAATGTCAGAAAGGCGATCGAATATTACTATTAGTTAAAAACTCACAATGAAATACATTGTAAATGAAACAAAGAAAAGAAAAAAATGGCATTATTAATTGTATTAAATTTTAAAGATTTGACAGTCAAACATGAGAAAGCGCTGAGACCACAAGCCGAAGGCTTGCATGTTGGTCAGTTGGCTTTTAGAACGTCTTGTACATTTCATATAGTGTTCGACAATTTTTAACGCTGTATTTTCTCCTTCGACGCACGTTCTGCGACAGCTAAAAAATTATCTTGTCCAATTTTTATTCATCTAAACAATTGTGGTTTGGATTATATGATGCATTAGAATTCTATTAATGTACATTTTGCTCTGGAGAGTTCGGCAAACTTTGATGTAAAAGCTTCGCTATAAACACTTACTACACTTATTTAAATCTGAAATTACAGCTACAAAATCTTCCAAGAGAAAACAAACCGCAGAAATAAACTTTAAATACATTTGTTCATGTAACAGTAAAAGGCAGAACCTCGAAGAATAATGTTCATGCAAAATCTAAACATATCGCCGCTGCTACTTTATGTAAATCCACCATAACTCCCAAACACTCATTTCAAGGAATCGTACGTGTGCGTGTCATTGAACAAACAATATTCACATGAAGTCCAATTTTTACAGTCGATTGATTGTTTTCAATGTATAGGCCAGTATATTAGCAAAACTTAAATGACATAAATATTTTGGAGAGTTCGGCTATATTTTGAACTACACACAATCAAACATTTTTTTGTGATTCAGACTAGAAAATGGAGACTTACAATTCTACTTGGCGTTCTCTCCACAAATTCATTAAAAATCCTAGGTACAGTGCATTAATTGAAAACATCATAACATCATTTACAAATGCAATACGGTTACTCACCTTTTTCTTCCCTTCATGTGACAAAAATATTCAGCTCCTTGAAAGGAGGTAGTAGAATCCCTTCATCATGGGTAAAAACGACATAAAAGGCACTTGGAAGTCGAAATACGTTCGGAAATCAGAAGAGTCTTGAAGTTTAGAGGCATTGGATCAACAAGTAATTGATGTAATCTTCCTTGATGATTCTGATTTTTGATTTTTGAGACGTACACGATGTACCTTGCACGTAACCCAAGCCACGACCATGTGTTCTCACCTGGAGTCGATGAGAAAATTCAATGACGAAAACGGAACTTATCGCAATGAAAAGTCCACTTCATGTTTGCTGAAACAAACCAAATGTCTTGGAATCGAAAAAGATCAAAATAATTCGATTTCAATGTATTTCTAAGCATGAATTTTGAACATCGTTATCCTCACTTTCGAATGCTGTCGAATGTAAACAAATTCGCGCCGTTTTTTGCTTACGCCCGCGATTTATCGGTCAGCGTTTCCGAATTTCCGGTATTTTCCGGTAATGTGGCAGTGGTCCCGGACTTTATCTACGAAGTTTTCTCGCAGCAATGGCTCCTTGCAAATCTTACAGTCCTGTTGGTCGTCTGCCCCAGCTCTGTCGAGCTTGTCCTTACCCTTTCTCTCAGCTAAAGGGCCGACAAAGCTAGCCCGATCTTTGAAGTAACACTTCCGATGTGCTAGTCCGCGATATCTACCAGAATTTGGATTCCACATATCCGCAACGTCACGATGCTCTGGCCTAAGGAGGGGCTTTTCACACACGTGGCAGTCTGTCGCTGTGTTGTGGGCCCTCCAGTCCTCTTGCGTCATTCGCATGAACTGAGGGTTGGCTAGAACTGCCTTGATTTTACTCTCCTCTTCTTGCATTGCTTGTAAGAAGTGCTCTGCTGCGTTAGGCCCTCTATACTCCACAGGGGGATCGGTCTGGCCACCACACCACACCACAATGTAGCAGTAGCTGCAAGTCTCGTGGTGTTGCGTCTTTTGGGTGTTGCTCTGTGTTGGATCGAGCTCAGGCCCCTCGACCTTTGTGGTCAGAGCCTCGAAGTCGGCATAGATGATGTATGGAGCCGGCATCTGCTTGTGGTGGTTCTGGAAGGTTAGCTTGTTCTCACCCTCCTCTGGCATCTCCACTCGGACAGCAGTCTGACCGATCCCTCGACACTCGGGTCTGTGGGCTTCCAACAGGTCTTCCCTGGAGTAGCCGTGGAGACAGCGCTCGCAGAAGTGTTTACGAGTAGACGATTTAGGTCCTTGATCCAGGTGTAGTGGAACTTGCCGGCTTTCTCAATCAACAGTGTGTTGATGCGGGGAATGCCCTCAGGCTGTTTGGAAAGGTGATGGACTATGACACCTTTGTCCCAACCGAAGACGTTGATGGCAAGGTTGTTCTGCTTCTCAACCTTCGAAATCTGAGATGGGTGTGGGGGGCGTCGATCCCTCTGAAGTTGAGGTTGTCTTGGGTGGTGTACTGGCTAGGTCTGTCCACATGGTGTGTAGCAGGAAACAGCGCAGAGCGAAGTGTCTATCGTAGGCAGTGATCGTCCTTGTTGTGTACGTTTATCACCGCCTTTTTATTGCGCACCTCTGCTGGTAGTATGATGTAAGACCCACCGCGTAGGGGTTGGTACCGCGCAATGTCCAGCCAAAGAGTTTCCACTTGGTCGACCATCCACCCAGACCCTCTCTGGGTCCACTTTTCCAGCACTTCCAGAATGTGGGGGATGGCTTTGTCTAGAGCTTCACCGATTTCGCCGGCCTGGAGAAGGGCCTCCTGCTTGTGGCGGAGCACAGGGTCTGTATACTCCTCAGAACCATCCGCTGCGGGTTTGCTGAGCTTGATCCTGAGCGCGAGCTGGAACTTTACACCACCAAGCTCTTGAAGTTCTTCCTCGAGCTTTTCACGGATTTGCGGGCGCACGCCTTCCAAGAAAGCTTTCGGGTCTGAGCCGAGTCGATGACCCTGGGGGACATCCATCTGCCACCCCCGCAAGAATTTCCCGATCACCCACGGGGTTTGGTGGAACATAAGCTCTTGGTCCTGCGGTTGCTCTGCAACCGCGAACGCTTCTAGAACATCTCGCTGGTAGTCCTGGGTTGTTCGGACCTGGGTCGAACTCCTCCAAGATTGCCTTCCTTTCCCTCTCCTTGACCTTGTGAGGCTTAGGGATAGGTCGCGGCTTTCCGGAAAGTAGAGGCTTAAGCAATCTCTTCTTCACTGCTTCCGGGATGGGCTCATCGAGGATGTTTTTAACCACGCCATGGAGAGGTGTTTGGCTGCCCATTTCAGCCAGAAGCTGGTCGATATGTTCATCCGTAGTGCCCATGTTGTTGATGCATATGTACTACCTAACACATTTCTCTAATAGGAAATTCCTAGGCCCACGAAGTGAGGTATCTGGCCAAGAAACGTCTTTCACCCTTTAGGCTGCGACGTTGTGAGCCCTCAGCTCCCACATGACTGCAGTATGTGCTCTCCGTGCTCGAGCCTCAGCCCTCGTCAACATAACTTTTGCCTGGGTCCCGCCACAAGCCTGACACAGCTTCGGCTCACGACTCCACACTTGCGGCACGAGACCGGAGGTTGGCACCCTTTGCGAATCAGATTTATTTGAACATTTCGAAATTACATTGAAAAATTGCAAGTGAAGGACAAAAAATAATCTTTTAATGCTAGTGTGTTTATGAAATAATTGTCTCTAGCCGGAATAAGTTTATAGTCGGTATCAAAAACATGCATGATACTAGACATCTCTCGAAGATATCCCTGCAAGCAGGGGTTTTGTCTCCTGAAGTTATCAAATCCGGCCAAATCTTTAGGACATCTTAAGGCATCAAGAATACAATATATCAGTAATATTATCGTGTGAAAAACAAAACGACTCAGAGGACGGTACGGTCATTTGTTTATGTTTCGATTTTACAAATGTTCATATACGGTAAAC
The DNA here is from genome assembly GCA_033675265.1 of Actinostola sp. cb2023. Lineage (NCBI taxonomy): Eukaryota > Metazoa > Cnidaria > Anthozoa > Actiniaria > Actinostolidae > Actinostola > Actinostola sp. cb2023. The sequence continues at coordinate 632,600 of JAUJYZ010000412.1, read as the reverse complement.
TTTATATCCGATTCTATCAAAATAGCACATATTAAACATCAACTACAGAAATACAGTAAAAACTTGGAGGTTTCATTTTATTTATTTTAAAATTCGTTCCGAAGTGAATGTGTTACGTACATGACCTTTTGTAATAAATATGTTTACTCCCGGGGTACTTGAATATTCGCCGTGGATTATTCCTATAAAACAATGAAACCAAAACATCTACATACACAAGCAAAACGTTTGAGTAGCTACAATGCGTTGCATTTCTTGTTGAGACATTTCTGAATATTTCTTAGTATTTATGTTATATGAAAATCGATCTCTCCCCCTCCCCCCTGTGTCAATGTTGATTCATAGTCACCTGTTTTGGATTTTGCGTGAAAGTCTAATCAACATTGTACTGAGGGGAGGGGAGATATCTGATATGAACATGATTTTTCATTGTTTTTAATGGGAGAATAGTCATATAAGCACCTTTGAAGCACAACTGTCTCAACAGTTTTGAATCGAATTGTAGCTAGATAATCTAGTGCAATTGGAATTATATTTCAAGTCTTCCATCAGTGAAGTCGCAGCGCTGATTCATAGGGACCAGTTGTATTAATTCTGAAAGACAAATAATATTTGGTTCAACTATAAACTAGCGAGTTTTTAATACTTCCTCGATACAAACTATAACTAGATAAATTGTATATAACACTTACCATCGTATTCATTTGAGTCATGTCAAGAAATCTATCCAAAAGACAGGGGCTTCATCTGTTTCACTGGGCGACATGTTTAGTCGTATTTAGCGGACTCATCTTTGTGGCTTTTTTGCCATCAAATTCATCTTCCGAAGGCAATTGTTCTAAGCTACACGGTAAATAACTATATTGCGAAGACTTGGAGCCACTTTTTTAGTAATTTCAGGGAAAAAAACACATTTGAATCGGAGCTCAAACATGAAGCAATTTTACAGAGACTTGTATACAAATATCTCTCGCTCGTGGATGTCTTGAGCCTATGACGTCAGAACGAGTGTAACGCAACACACTGTCGGCTCGCATTAAACGGATTTTTTTAGATTTCCTTTGCATATTTGGATTTACCTAAGACTAATGATCAGTTTCATGTATAAAAATGTGGGAAATAATGGACTTCATTTACATCATAGTGGCACTTTAAATATTGTATACATTTTGAAATACTAACCTTGGTACTGCACCTTCCCCCTTGTGATCAATCGATGTTCCTGGCACAGGTTCACTTCTTCCATCAGAAGACACACTACCAACTAGCCACTTTAGAAACGAGTATTAGACGCCAAAAACCTACGTCATCAAAATCCCAGCATGCCTTGCGCAAAAGTCATTGAGCATGGTGGGCATTATTTCAGCTGCACGATTGCAGTGATTTTGTAAAATTCTCATGGGTTTCGTGTTCGACGATCTGTAAAATATTCAATGAAGGTCATTATGAAGGTCATCAAGAAGTCGGCATTTGGTTACACGGAAGCTAACAGAGAATATAACTGAAGCTGTTTATCGAAATATAACGCTTGTTTACATCAGAAGGATCGAATGGCACATGTAAGTTATAAAGCTAATCGAACCGAAAACCGGAAAATCGTTATCTGTCTGCTTTTCACTTATGTTTTCTACGACGACTGTTATTCTTATAACACTTACATTGTAAGTGTATGAAGCGAATAACTTCTAAAGAAGGTAAGCGTATTTGTTATTTGTTATATTTATTTGTCGATCGAAACACATTGCTTTACTATAGACGTGTGTTGGCTGTTATTTGTCATGGTGTCGGTGAATGTACTTTTTAAAAGTCTTACATACACTTGTGAGTGAAAGAAATGACACAATGAATCCTTTGTGAAAAACAAAGAGAAAGTGACTGACAACGTAATAATAAAGTTTAAAGCTGACTATTTTTATTTGTACCTTTCTGCATGCTATCAGTATCATCTGCTTCCCATTTGAACGCCTCAAACTCAAAGCTTACGTAAACTTATTTTGCACAACAACAGATAAATGTAAAAAAATGATTACTAAAAGCAAAAGTTCTGTTTGTAGGAATTACAAAATACTTAAATAGTCTTACACATAATGATATCGCTTCATTTACCTATTGATCTCTCATAGAGGCGTTTCAAATGGGAAATGAAAACTGGGATATAGGTCTTGTACAACTCTACAATGCACACAAACAGGTATGTTACTTCATTTTGTTCAAGTTGACATGTATATCAATGTAATAAAAGTGTTAATCCGATGCCAAATCTGAGAGAGTATATATACTACCTGTGAAGTGCCAATCTTTTCATCCTTTGATTATATTGTGCTTTACTGTAGGTGCTCGCCATAAATGGGAAATGAAAACTGGGATATAAGTCTTGTACAACTCTACAATGCACACAAACAGGTATTTTACTTCATTTTGTTCAAGTTGACATGTATATCAATGTAATAAAAGTGTTAATCCGATGCCAAATCTGAGAGAGTATATATACTACCTGTGAAGTGCCAATCTTTTCATCCTTTGATTATATTGTGCTTTACTGTAGGTGCTCGCCATAAATGGGAAATGAAAAAATGGGATATAAGTCTTGTACAACTCTACAATGCACACAAACAGGTATTTTACTTCATTTTGTTCAAGTTGACATATATATCAATGTAATAAAAGTGTTAATCCGATGCCAAATCTGAGAGAGTATATATACTACCTGTGAAGTGCCAATCTTTTCATCCTTTGATTATATTGTGCTTTACTGTAGGTGCTCGCCATAAATGGGAAATGAAAACTGGGATATAGGTCTTGTACAACTCTACAATGCACACAAACAGGTATGTTACTTCATTTTGTTCAAGTTGACATGTATATCAATGTAATAAAAGTGTTAATCCGATGCCAAATCTGAGAGAGTATATATACTACCTGTGAAGTGCCAATCTTTTCATCCTTTGATTATATTGTGCTTTACTGTAGGTGCTCGCCATAAATGGGAAATGAAAACTGGGATATAAGTCTTGTACAACTCTACAATGCACACAAACAGGTATTTTACTTCATTTTGTTCAAGTTGACATGTATATCAATGTAATAAAAGTGTTAATCCGATGCCAAATCTGAGAGAGTATATATACTACCTGTGAAGTGCCAATCTTTTCATCCTTTGATTATATTGTGCTTTACTGTAGGTGCTCGCCATAAATGGGAAATGAAAACTGGGATATAAGTCTTGTACAACTCTACAATGCACACAAACAGGTATTTTACTTCATTTTGTTCAAGTTGACATGTATATCAATGTAATAAAAGTGTTAATCCGATGCCAAATCTGAGAGAGTATATATACTACCTGTGAAGTGCCAATCTTTTCATCCTTTGATTATATTGTGCTTTACTGTAGGTGCTCGCCATAAATGGGAAATGAAAACTGGGATATAGGTCTTGTACAACTCTACAATGCACACAAACAGGTATGTTACTTCATTTTGTTCAAGTTGACATGTATATCAATGTAATAAAAGTGTTAATCCGATGCCAAATCTGAGAGAGTATATATACTACCTGTGAAGTGCCAATCTTTTCATCCTTTGATTATATTGTGCTTTACTGTAGGTGCTCGCCATAAATGGGAAATGAAAACTGGGATATAAGTCTTGTACAACTCTACAATGCACACAAACAGGTATTTTACTTCATTTTGTTCAAGTTGACATGTATATCAATGTAATAAAAGTGTTAATCCGATGCCAAATCTGAGAGAGTATATATACTACCTGTGAAGTGCCAATCTTTTCATCCTTTGATTATATTGTGCTTTACTGTAGGTGCTCGCCATAAATGGGAAATGAAAACTGGGATATAGGTCTTGTACAACTCTACAATGCACACAAACAGGTATGTTACTTCATTTTGTTCAAGTTGACATGTATATCAATGTAATAAAAGTGTTAATCCGATGCCAAATCTGAGAGAGTATATATACTACCTGTGAAGTGCCAATCTTTTCATCCTTTGATTATATTGTGCTTTACTGTAGGTGCTCGCCATAAATGGGAAATGAAAACTGGGATATAAGTCTTGTACAACTCTACAATGCACACAAACAGGTATTTTACTTCATTTTGTTCAAGTTGACATGTCAATGTAATAAAAGTGTTAATCCGATGCCAAATCTGAGAGAGTATATATACTACCTGTGAAGTGCCAATCTTTTCATCCTTTGATTATATTGTGCTTTACTGTAGGTGCTCGCCATAAATGGGAAATGAAAACTGGGATATAAGTCTTGTACAACTCTACAATGCACACAAACAGGTATTTTACTTCATTTTGTTCAAGTTGACATGTATATCAATGTAATAAAAGTGTTAATCCGATGCCAAATCTGAGAGAGTATATATACTACCTGTGAAGTGCCAATCTTTTCATCCTTTGATTATATTGTGCTTTACTGTAGGTGCTCGCCATAAATGGGAAATGAAAACTGGGATATAAGTCTTGTACAACTCTACAATGCACACAAACAGGTATTTTACTTCATTTTGTTCAAGTTGACATGTATATCAATGTAATAAAAGTGTTAATCCGATGCCAAATCTGAGAGAGTATATATACTACCTGTGAAGTGCCAATCTTTTCATCCTTTGATTATATTGTGCTTTACTGTAGGTGCTCGCCATAAATGGGAAATGAAAACTGGGATATAGGTCTTGTACAACTCTACAATGCACACAAACAGGTATGTTACTTCATTTTGTTCAAGTTGACATGTATATCAATGTAATAAAAGTGTTAATCCGATGCCAAATCTGAGAGAGTATATATACTACCTGTGAAGTGCCAATCTTTTCATCCTTTGATTATATTGTGCTTTACTGTAGGTGCTCGCCATAAATGGGAAATGAAAACTGGGATATAAGTCTTGTACAACTCTACAATGCACACAAACAGGTATTTTACTTCATTTTGTTCAAGTTGACATGTCAATGTAATAAAAGTGTTAATCCGATGCCAAATCTGAGAGAGTATATATACTACCTGTGAAGTGCCAATCTTTTCATCCTTTGATTATATTGTGCTTTACTGTAGGTGCTCGCCATAAATGGGAAATGAAAACTGGGATATAAGTCTTGTACAACTCTACAATGCACACAAACAGGTATTTTACTTCATTTTGTTCAAGTTGACATGTATATCAATGTAATAAAAGTGTTAATCCGATGCCAAATCTGAGAGAGTATATATACTACCTGTGAAGTGCCAATCTTTTCATCCTTTGATTATATTGTGCTTTACTGTAGGTGCTCGCCATAAATGGGAAATGAAAACTGGGATATAAGTCTTGTACAACTCTACAATGCACACAAACAGGTATTTTACTTCATTTTGTTCAAGTTGACATGTATATCAATGTAATAAAAGTGTTAATCCGATGCCAAATCTGAGAGAGTATATATACTACCTGTGAAGTGCCAATCTTTTCATCCTTTGATTATATTGTGCTTTACTGTAGGTGCTCGCCATAAATGGGAAATGAAAACTGGGATATAAGTCTTGTACAACTCTACAATGCACACAAAACAGGTATTTTACTTCATTTTGTTCAAGTTGACATGTATATCAATGTAATAAAAGTGTTAACCTTTTTGGCTGGTTCTACATACTATGGTGTATCTACATCCAGCGCCAGTACCGGTCAGCGGTACTTATGTTGTCATGCGCGACGAGCCCCCTGTCGTCCGCCATCTCTGACCACGTTGTTATTGTTTTAGTTATCTCAGCCTAGTTCGCTAATAAAGCCATTTGTTACGTGTGTTGGGCCTCGCTACTTGACTAACTGGCGCAGGACTGTTTAAATGTGTGTCTAATTCTCTTGCAATGTCTTTAGGATCTTTTGAATGTTATTTCAAACTATATCACTTAATTTTTCTTCTTTGGTCAACTTATTCATCTGCTTGCAAGATAAAACTGATGGATTTGAGCTTGGCTTCTTTCTTTTGTACATTGACCAAAATGATGTTATCTGACTTGTTGTCAATGCTTTTTCTCCAGCAGATGTCATTCTGTCTTGGCAAATGTGTACTGGAACACGATTCTTTTTTTGTATCTCGCCCTCTTCGAAGCAGCCAATCATGATTTCTCTTTGCATTTTGCTAAATGTTGCACGCTTTCTTGGTGGTTTTGCTAATTTACTGGAGGAGCCTTGTAATATTTTCATCCATTCTTCATGTAATAGTCTTTCTTGTTTTGCCTTCTCCTCTTGTTTTGTCACTAGAAGGGTTCTTGTGGAATTGGCACTCACTAGGACATTTGTCATCACTGATCCCATTTGAACTTGAGTCTGTGTCTTGTTACATACTGATTGGTGTGCAGTTAAATTTCCTTTCCTCAAAAATACATGTTCACACTCTTGGCACTTGTAAATGTTGTTTCCTTGTACATGTACTGTTGATGTTTCTGTATGTGAGGTTTGGCATTCCTTTCTTACATCCTTGCTGGACTTTTTTGCTGACTTGAGATGCACTGGTGTTTTTTTAATTAGTGGTGTCACATTATTTGAAGATACTATTGGATCAAACTCAGATATTACTCCAGTTGAGCACTTCCCTTCACTCAAAACATTTGGCCACAGTCTGCAGAGTTGTTCTTGGGAGTGTGCTTTGATCTTTCCAAGAGCAGTTTGTTCTTGTGCAGTCGTTGTCAGTAATACTCCATCATCACCATAGCAGAATTCAAAATACCCATAATTAGTTATACCAGCCATTGTTTTTGCACTTGGTGGTTCTCCTGCTCTGTTTAAGTAGATCTCATAAACATGAGTGCCTTTGAGGTGACCCGTTGTACCCTCAATTATGTCTTCACTAGACAACATATCATTTCCTCTCTTACGCCATGCCTTCAAAGCAAACTTGAAATTAGCAAAATGGGTATCAAGTGCAGTTTTGCCTTTCTGTGCTTCAAAGAAAGAATAATGTGATAGAATCATTCCTACATTCTTCATCAGTGTCGGTAGCCACAAAATCAGACTTGTGTTGTGGTAATGCGGTCCATTATCAGACCAAAAAGCAATTTTTGTAATATCTGGGTGGATGTTGATAAAATTTGTACATGTTGCTTCAAGAGCACTTGCTGAAAAAAACCAATTCTGTGTGCAGTCACCATTTGAAAACACGTCATGGATCTCTACTGTAATTTCATTTGTAGAAGTATTATTCTCATCCTTGAAGAAGAACATTGTTCCATGTACTGACACACCCTTCTTTCCATACCAGTCCTTCTGTGGCTCTCTAAATTTTTGTAATAGAAGTTTCATCATATAGTCACAGACGGCAACTGTTTTTCCTGTTTCCAGTGTCGATATCTCGTTAAGGAATTCTTGTCGTTGAAACTTCCCTCTAATGAGATGGCCCACATACAAAGCAAGGTGTTGTTTCATTTCATTTAATCTCTCACCAAGTGTCTGCTGTAATTCCTCATTTAAAGTTGAAACAATAGCTGCAATGTCATCAAATAAACTAAATCTGTCAGAACAATCTTCACATGATAAACTATGATCACTGCATTGCGGTTTTTCTACGAGATTGAATTGCATACAATGTGATGCACATTCTGAATGCATTGACAGGTTTCTTGAAAAATCAGACAATAAATGTCCTTTTAATCTTGTTATTCTTGTTCTTAGTGTCTCAAATTGATATGTTTCCAATTCATAAGATACATTTTTGCCACAATTTGAAGTAAATGATTCCAGTTCATGAACAAGCTCTAACAATTTTTTCCAATTAGTTTCCCCATATTCATCACAGATGTTACAAAGACCAAACATTTCTGCCATTTCTTTGAAGTTACCAGCTTTAAGTCCCTTTCTGAATGTACTTTCTGAAATGTACCGTCTTCCTTCTTTTTTACATTCTTCCTTGTACTTCGCATAAAGGTGTTTAACACCATCTTTCAGCCACATAACAGGTTGGTGACCACCGCCAAACAAATCTGATATCCATGATGATTTCTTGCCCTCACATGATGCCATTCTGTGACTCGATCTTTCAGTGTTGTCTGGGTGGTGTAGAAAGCTTACCACGAATGCCAGCTCTTCTTCAGGTAGTCTGTATCTTGTTGTGCTTTTCTTATTTCTAGATTTGGGAGTTGCTCCAGGACCATGTACTTTTGCATGAACACGAGCTCTGGTGATCTCATAATCACTACAAGAATGCTGTTTTTTATCACCAGAGGTCCATGCAAATATTTGTTTAAGTTCCTTGTTTGACAGTTCTGATGCCACTGTACTTAATAATCGAATTCTACCACTACTGCCAGGCTGTTCTCTTTCATAGCTACTAGCTAATCGTTTAGCAAAATGTTTTGCATCACTTACTTCTTGATTCTGTGCACTGGTTCTACCATCTGTTATTATGTTGAGAAGCTGCTGACCTTCACCATTTGAAAGATTATTCAAATCTGCTATGAAACCCTCTAGCATATTATTTGCTTTAGCTCTCACTGCACGCTGACTAGATACCTTTAGTTGACTGTAGGGCTTGCTAGGCCTTCCGCCTCTTTTCTGACATAAATTTGAACTTGTGCTTATTGATACTGCTATGACTACTGACACCGTCCATGTTGACACTGCTATGACAACTGACACCGTCCATGTTGATACTGCTATGACTACTGACACCGTCCATGTTGATACTGCTATGACTACTGACACCGTCCATGTTGATACTGCTATGACTACTGACACCGTCCATGTTGACACTGTTATGACTACTGACACCGTCCATGTTGACACTGCTATGACTACTGACACCGTCCATGTTGATGCTATGACTACTGACACCGTCCGTCCATGTTGACTGACACCGCTATGACTACTGACACCGTCCATGTTGATACCGCTATGACTACTGACACCGTCCATGTTGATACTGCTATGACTACTGACACCGTCCATGTTGATACTGCTATGACTACTGACACCGTCCATGTTGACACTGCTATGACTACTGACACCGTCCATGTTGATACCGCTATGACTACTGACACCGTCCATGTTGATACTGCTATGACTACTGACACCGTCCATGTTGATATCGCTATGACTACTGACACCGTCCATGTTGACACTGCTATGACTACTGACACCGTCCATGTTGATACTGCTATGACTACTGACACCGTCCATGTTGATACTGCTATGACTACTGACACCGTCCATGTTGATACTGCTATGACTACTGACACCGTCCATGTTGACACTGCTATGACTACTGACACCATATTGATGAAGGTGTGATTTTTTGGTATAACGAAACAACTTAATGTAGCATGAGTGACATACATGATCTTCATGTACACCTATTTTAAATGCTTTAAGTGTTGTGTTTGACAGTCTGTTGATTTTCCTTAGTTTTAATTTTCTTGACGGTGTTTTGCAGTTTGCCATAGAGCATGTCTTTTTGTAAAATTTGTTCTGATATTTAGACCTGCATCTGGTACAGATGTACCTTCCATGGTAATTGTCACTAAGACAAAATATTTTGTTGTTTTGGGCTGATATTTTTCTATTTTCATCCTTGGGTATAACTTTGCTGCATACGACTTGGCTACATAACACACATGTGTTGTCCATATCCAGAGCAAAAACTGTTTTTTTTAAAAACATTGAAAGATATCAGTAAAAAGTAAAAACAATATACATATATACAATATACAATATATTATTATATATTATTTGGAACAGTCAGAGGTTGCCTGCATCTCTTCTTCTTCGTTACATTTTTAAATCTACAATCTACAATATATATATACATGTATACATTTTGTTTGAAATAACAGAAGTAGCAGGTGAATGGGTGGGGATGCACATATCAAACTGATGTGTTTCATCGATTTCATTTATTTTTGTCACAGGATCAGTGAAGTACAATTTATTTACATTTTATTTGTATTCATATATTTCTAGGCATAACAGTGCTGATCTATTGCCAAGAGAATGAGGATGCAGTAGTTGTGTTTAGCTTATTTATTTCAATGTTTGAAGTGATTGGTCAACCTGTAATAACAAAGTTCTGATTTACTTCAGAAGTAAATATATTATTTTCTCCTCAATCAACAGAGATTTAATTACCTGTACACTTTTAAAATATGGCAAAATGCTATATTTCAGATGGGAAAATGGTCAATATTATTGTGTAAAAGGAACGTAGTTTGCGTTTGCGGTTGTGATTCTTTTATGAAAGGCGTAAATTTTCGTACACGTATGAACTGATAAAGTAATTCTTGTATTTTATATGCAGAATACATTGGCAATGATGTTTCTTCATGATCAACATTGGAGAGGGGGGAGTGGATTTGTAAAGCGTATAGTTCATATTTTAAAAATATGAGTTTTTCAACATATGAACCTCACTACTGAAGGACTTTGAGAAGGGGGAGGGGAGGGCAAACATGTTCAAAGGCTCATTGTGTTGTCTTGGCAATAAATCACTGGGCCGTAAAAGTATCCTAATTTGCATACTGTACCGAACTATCACTTTAAAATTCAAGCCGAAATTATAAATACTGTAGTGCCCGCAATTCAAGTGTAAAACCGATCTAAAAATACCAAATGTTTGTATAGGTATTTAGAAGCCAGTAGTTCTATTTTTGAAGCAATTGCAAAACATTTTTTAAATCATCAAAATAGTCACTTAAGCCATTTTCATGGGCAACCCTTCAATTAGTCCAGAACTGGACCCACCTTTGTCAATAATTATATAAATACTGAGCGCAAAAGAAATATAAAGACTACTCCTGCTCTTTTCCGCGCGTGTAGATTCTGGGCTATCAAACAATGGAAATAAGGCGTGGTTGGTTATTTATATGTTTATTCAATGATATAACCACGAATTTTACATGCCACGACGAATCGTATCTGATTATACGTGGCCTCGGGGATACTGTCTTTCAGTTCTCGCAAACGCGACACATCCGGAAGTACTTTCACAAAGCACTTGTAAAATAGCTGTGAAGTTATACACAGCTCCCCGGCAAGTCTTTCATGATCAATTGTTGCCCCTGTTGCCAAAGCATCGACTACATAGACTTCAGCAGTTGCCTTCTTTACTCCAATAATGCTGGCGACAATGTCCAAATTTCTACCTTGTTGGAACATCTGCATGGCTTTGATTTTTTGTGGTGATGGCTTAAAATTGTCCTTTCCATATAATTTGTACAAATACTGTAAATGAGAGAAATAATAATCACGAAACCTGGTCTTTGTAAAAAAAAAGAAGCTAATATCATTTCAGTATACACTTACCATGACGTCTTGGTTAATGCGCGGTCTTTTTGCGTCACAGTCTGAATCTGTCGTGGTCGAGGAACGTTTACTCATAGTGGACTTACAACCTAGTTTGAAATGATCTAGGTTTATATTTATGAAGTAGTGCAATACAGATACTTAAATAATTTAATTAGTGACAAAACTTTTTGTATCTTCAACCTGAGTTTTATTACAAAACTGCCAAGCTTTCGGACTAAGCGCCCATCTTCAGGGCTAAATGCATAAAATCTAATTACAACGGCTATAAGTATATGAACACAAACAAACGCCACCAAACAAGCAAGCTCGTGCGCAACAAACTGAACAGGCTCGCGCAAAGCAAATAAAATCGAACAACCCTAGATAGAAAGAATGAAAAAGGTGCGCGAGGAATAGAAAATGAAGTATTAACGTAAGAATTGAAAATAATAAATAGAAAGGTAGCCAAAAAAAACGAAACCAGTGGGCGATGAACTATAAAAACAGAATAAAATTGAGTAAACGAATGAATGAATAAAAAAATAAAAGAATGATTGAATGAATGAACGAATGGATGAACAAATAAATGAATGATAGAATGAACGAATGGATGAACGAATGAATGAAATAATGAATGAACGAATGGATGAATGAATGAAATAATGAATGAACGAAAGAATGAGTAAATGAATGGAAAGATGAATAATAAAAAATAAATAGATTGCACAATTATTGCTTGTTAATTAGTGGCATGTAGGTGGATGGCAAAATCCTTCCACTGTCTCTGTTAGTGATTTAAATTAATTAGTGTTGGCATGGATTTTATGATCCATGGTGTTGGGATACGACAGTTTAGAAAACGTTCTTCCCATAAATCTTTGCGGTCGCCAAAGGTTTCGTCATTCTTCACGTTCTTACAGTTCATGCAGTGATCGCAGCAGCAACCGCGTGTTCTATATTTTTCCTTTTTGTTGTCTGGCGGTTTGGGGACGATAGGAAATCTTTGAAAATAACCGTCATTAGACCATTGCCGTTGGAATTTCATGGAGTTGCTTTGTTCGTGCATGAATCATGACCCAGATTGACATTGTCATTGGATGATTCTTGTCGCCTGTTATTGTTAAGTTTGCAGTCACAGTAATGTTACATTTCTGGCGTGCGAATGCAATGAAGTACACAGAAATTAATATTTTGGCGGCACGTGAGCATCACGGTGTGAGCGAAGTGCATGATGGTATACGTGTATATCAGAGCGAGTATAGCACACGGTCAGCATTCTAGGCCAGCACCCATCCCTAGATGGTTTTTCATTTTTTTGTTGTTGTTGTTTGTGTAAAAAATATTGTATGTTTTTCTAATAAGACACTGCTTGTCAAATTGTCGGAGGTAGACGACTAAGTCTCCAACGTCCGAGTGTTTTGTATAGAGCTTTTAACCTCCAGAAGCATTGCTGCAGCATGGGTTGGAGAACACGTTTCCATATTTTTTCCCACAGGGTTTATTACGTATGGTTGTTCGTGTCCCGCTCAGCAATTGATATTGTATGTAATACTAGATAGAATTACTACGTAGTGTAAGTCTTTGCAGTGATTGCACTGCGGGGCGCTGGCTGCATATCCACAATAAACAGGTTGTTCCTGAACAATTGTGTCGTTGATGAGTAGTGAAGACAAAATGTAAGCTTACTATTCATCTTCAGACTGACGTTGATGTAAATGGATTCACAATTTCAAGCATACTTTATCTTAAAGCGAACTCAAGGTTATCTACAATTTGTTCTTTGGCTCACTAAAATAACAACTTACTGGTAAAAAGATGTCTACCCTGCGAGCAGAGTCTTCTAAAAGATGTCAAGATTGCCCGCCAAAAATCTGCATTTCGAAAGTCGTTCAATCCACCGTCTGGAGTGGCGATATCTTCTCCAGGTATTTGTAGATTTATCATATATATTGGTCTTTGTTTTCATCATTCATTTTCGTGATAATTTTACAAGCTTAAAATGGTGAACTAATTTTCGAACATGCAGTCAGTGTCTTTCGATTCATTCTCAAATTAGATTTTCAACAAAATTACACAGGAAAAAATCTCGAGATTCCAATGTTGTTAGTTCAATAATTCATTTTAAAATTGGTAGGTAAAAAAAATGCGAGCGTAACTGAGTTTTTATTCACGAGTTTATATGTAATATGATCTGAGTAAAACGTACGATCCAGATTACGGCAAATTTATTCTTTCTTTGAGTTCTTCTTTGGGGTCATTAAATTACTGCATATTTATTTCGGATCGTGGACATTTCGCTATACTTTTTGGTTGATATTGTAGAGTACTCAACTTATTCTATGTGTTATGTGTGTTTGAAATTGTTTGGTCATATTTGGTGGTCTTAAAATGTTTCTGAATGTCGTATGGGAGTCAATTGAATTCAACAAATAAGCTAAGATGATTCCTTGAAAATCATGAAATATTTTTGAAATATTATTTCCAGCCACTTAGTATTCTGAATACCTTGGCCGGCAGAATTTGCGTTTCTTTTGACACTCATAGTCAGGTAGCGTCGGATTTTTTTTTTTGCTGGTCTGCTTCCTATAAATACCTATACAATGTGCCCTAAAATACAAAGTCTTCATTTAATACAAGTAAAAGTTTCAAACTACGCAGTCTTTTTCTACTCTTCAGACTACTCGTTACAATCCAATTTCGCGAATTGCTTGAAAAAAAATTGATCGATTTTCAATTTCATTTTTATGTTGTTGTCATCTTTTTGGTCTTTCTTTTACCTACACATGTAATTTGATAACAATTTGTAGAAGTGCTACTCTCAAACGTTCACCGGAGAAAAATGTTCAACTGAATATGATGCCGGGACGGAAACTGCAGAAAAGTAAAACTTAGCTGTACAAACTGAAACCCGGCGACAAACCCGGCGTATTTTATATTTTAAAAAGCCAAGACCGTATCTAGCTGCATGAACATATTATAATTATTTTGGCTTTCGTAAATATGAAATGAGTAACTGCAAATTGGTATTTCTAGAGCGATATCACGTTCAAGATTTTACTTACCGGCATACAAAGTTTCAGTTTTGTCCTCCGGGTGACTGGCTTTCTTGATGACCTTCATTGACCTTCTCGCAATTTTTTCCCGCCACTGGAGACGCGTGCGCGCACGGTGTTTGCTTGAATTTGCCTGGTCACTAAGTTTTTGGCGATTTTCATCGAAATTGCGCGAGCTCGTAAAACATTTCCTCTTAATCTAATCTATTTAAATGTCTGCAGTTGAGTTGCTGCTTCTCCAAACCCTATCAAACTCCTAAAACTGACTAATTCTGATATGCTCTTTCTTGTAAATGGGGTTCATTTCTTAATTAGCTTAATTCTTAAAACTCGTTCCCAATCCTCCACTCGTTTCTAAAGTGGCTGGAGTGTGATCAACTGATGTTCCTGGCACAGGTTCTTTTCTTTCTTCTTCCATACAAGTGCTAACATCTTCAACTTCCTATAATGAGAAAAATATATACGAACTTAAAACAAATGTAGAAAACCATTTAACAGCATGAAAAATAAATATCCTATCCAGCCTATCCAAGACTGCTAACCAACAACTCAATTAACCTGACTATTTTACTTACATTTTCATCATATACATGTAAGTCTTCCAAGGCCCTAATATAAATAGGGCCTTGATCAGAGACATGCTTCACTACCTTGCCATTCCTTTCTTGTCCTCGAGGAAGCTGCATGATTACGATGTTGGACCCAGTGCTTTTCACAAATTCAAATCTAGAGTTCATAAACAATTGTAAAGAAACGTTTAACATCACTAGCATTAATATCTCTTTAGCACTAATGTGTTCAATTTAAAAATCGCATTTCTCCATCCTGGGCAACCCAGTGGTTATATCCGGTTACTCGTTTCTCGCTCCCGAAAAATACCCCTGGGCACAAACTTTGTTAAGACCTGTTCCGGTAGTCAAATTCACTCTGGGTGCTGATTGGTTGACCAATCAGTGACAAGTAAGAAAACAAAAATAGGAGTCGTTATTTGTACTGTTCCCTGATTGGATACACATTGTAAACAACGTTCCAAGGGAATTTGACTTCCGGAACAAGTTCTAACAAAGTTCGTGTCCACAGGTATTTTTTCGGGAGCGAGATCGGAGCGACGTAATATACCCCTGGGTTTTCGAGGATGCCAACCCTCATGCAGCGGTGGATACATGGAGGAGGGTAGTGGTGTTCAGGGTGTAATAATTATAATAATAATCGAATAAGTAGAGTGGAATTTAGAAGAGTGTGAAATAGTACTAATTGTAATTAGTATAAACAAACTAGTGGTCTATCACATATCCTGCAATCTGATTGGCTACGCTACTATGGGTCTAATAGTGATAGTCCCCTAGTAGCGAATCACCATGGTAACCATTGTCGTAAACGGCGATGAAGCAAGATGGCGGACAAACCCGATAGTTGTTTCTCGCTAAAAAGAACTAAAATAGACCGAGAAACAAATCTCAAGAACAAGAAATGGAATTAGCTCATAAATATAGACATCTCATTGACAATTCAAGCAAGTTTTCTTTGGCTGACACTGCAGAAACTGAGCGAGAAACGATCGTCAAAGTTCAGGAAGATTTTTCAGGCCGATCTAGTTTTCAACTTTAGCGAAGACAAAGTCAAAGGGAGTACTGATAGTGATAAAGGTAATAAACGAAGGCTACACCACTCTCGACTCGTGTTTTGTTCATTTGTTATTTGATTTATGAAAGTTTTTCAACAAAAGAACCAACTTTTCTGGTTTAGTTTTCCATTTGTTGATGGCCTAAACAGCTCGATTAGTTCAGCCAAATGTGTACTTATGACTAGCATAACATTCTTATTCTTCTTACTTATGCAAATTAAACAAGATATATTGGTATAAAATTAAGTATGCTAGTTTGTTTATACTAAAACAATTAGACAACTCGCCCTCGTTGTCTATGAGCTAAGATAGTCAACTCGGCAGGAGCCTCGTTGACTATCTGCTCATAGCCAACTCGGACTCGCTGTCTAATTGTTAAATAGTACTAAATACTTAATTTCTATTGTTTTCTATTGTTTCATTAGTGCTATTTAGTACTAATTAGTTATTTAGTTTTCAAACTTTTGTAAATTGCACTCTAAAGACTTATTAAACGAGTTTACTATAAAGTTGAGCGATAAAAGGTTGTAAAAACTTAAGGAAATTCTTAATTAAAAGTAAGTCGATGACGTTTCGACATTAGAAATGTCATTATCATCTAGGAATAAACTATATATAGAAAAATATGACAATGGACACT
This sequence comes from Actinostola sp. cb2023, assembly GCA_033675265.1. Lineage (NCBI taxonomy): Eukaryota > Metazoa > Cnidaria > Anthozoa > Actiniaria > Actinostolidae > Actinostola > Actinostola sp. cb2023. The sequence goes on along the minus strand of JAUJYZ010000412.1, from coordinate 616,005 downwards.
AATGAATAAATACAAAGAATAAAACAATAACTAAAAAAAGCTAAGAAATAAAAAATATATCTAAACAAACAGTTTAGCACGTATGGAGTCCGACTGAATGTTCAAGCTAGGTTTGAGTTTCTTAATGAATAGCATCTCATAAATGAGAGCGTCCAATTTCCCTTTGCACTTCTTTAGGATGGTGAACTGTTTGTCAAAAGAAGAAGGCTTGTTGACGCCATGATGTTCATGAAGGTGACGACCAATCGATGAGGACTTATAGTTCGTATCTTCATCAATGTATAGTTCGTATGTTCATCAATGTGTTGATGAAGGTGTCTGACTGTAAAGCCGACATAATTTGCATCACACAAATTACATTTAAAATTGTATACAACGCATTGTTTGTTGACGATAGAAGGCTTGATTGCATTAGGTCGCAAGGTGTTCTCGATCTTTCTACTCAGGAAAATAGGCTGCAAAGTAGCACCAATATTGAAGCATTGTCTTTAACAGGCAGTGTTTGTAGCGTATATCAACGTGGCTTTGAAAGTGAAGAAGTTTAGATATATTTTTTATTTCTTAGCTTTTTTAGTTATTGTTTTAATCTTTGTATTTATTCATTAGTGTCCATTGTCATATTTTTCTATATATAGTTTATTCCTAGATGTATTTTTTGACTTGGTAATGACGTTTGTAACGTCGAAATGTCGTCGACTTACTTTTAATAATAATAATAATAATAATAATAATAATAATAATAATAATAATAATAATAATAATAATAATAATTTTTATTTATACTCAGATTGCAGAGTAGCCCCAGTGCTAGTGCTAGTATCTCTGAGTTATGCTCTACACACACTACTACTACATTTTATTTATTTTATACACAGAACACTCAACTCGCGTATTGATTTTTTGCGGAGGGAGGAAAACGGGAAAACCCGGAGAAAAACCCTTGTGACAAGGGAGAGAACAACAGACCAAATAAACTGAACTCACATATGATTCGAGTCGGAAACGAACCTGGGACCACAAAGGTGAGAGGCAAGCGCTCTCACTGCTATGTCACCCATGCCACCATACATGTACATTGTTGATATCTAATAACTGACAGTGGTTATAACTAGAGCGCAAGCACTAAATCCATGAAACAAAATCAAAGTTGTTACTGCGTAATAGTTTTTATTTAGCGACTATTTAGTCACGATCATCCAACCAGATGTCAATACACAAATGTCAATACACAAGAGACATCAAATACACAATAGACTTGCTGTTCATTATGACATTACTCATCAGAAGCCTTTATTCAAGATCATGTTATGGTTGGATGATAGTGGCTAAATAGTCGCTAAATAAAAACTATTTGGCAGTAACAACTTTGATGTTATTTCATGGTTTTAGTGCTTGCGCTCTATAGTGTATCAGCGCCTGATAAGCGTAATTTCCGTATGCATATATGTGATAACTAAGTGCACGCACCCAAAGCATCAAGGATGAGCATGAGATATATGAAGCATTTAGAACTGGAATATAAGTACTTTTGGTTATTCCAGGAAAATAGTAAAAAACCTAGCTTCACTGTGCTGGTCACTTTTTATAATATACAATAATTATTATTCTGGGAAATGATGTGGTCATTATTAATACATACACAGGTGTTAATTACTTATAACTTACGCGGTGTTATCGCCGTGTGGACAATGGAGCGCTCCCTCGAAAAGAAACTCCAATTAATTATAAAGACGACTCTCTCCCCATCTGGCCTTGTTATTTCCTTGTGGCACCTTGGACCAATCTGGACTGGACAGGTGCGTTTGGGGCGTTGGCAGCTTTTGAAGCCGGTCTTCTAAGTCCCCCTCTAGGCCGCCTTCTGGATGGCGTGAATATGATGTGGTTTTGTCTCGGATTGAAACTTGTTCCAGGTCTGTTATTGTTAGCAGCAGTAGTGCTAGTGGATGTGGATGTGGCGGTGTAATTAATGGGGCTACTTCTGCTCAGACTTCTCCTCGATCTTCTTGGGATTTGAAATCTTCCATTGATTTCACTTTCTATGTAGTTGAACTGAACATCATTATTTCCAGATACTCCTTCTCTACTTATTTCTTGATGATCGAAATGCTGCAAGTCAGTGACAGCATTAAGGACACTTCGAACAAAGCATTGAACTGTTTTGTCCGCCATCTTTCATGTGCCATGTGCTCGGCATACAAAAATATGACGTCACTTCCGTGCTCCAAAATTATTTCAGTTTCCCTATATTTTACGTTTGTGCTATGGATGTAGAATATGCGTAAATACAATATATGACATTTAACATTTTGATATCGGCGTTACAAACTAGATGGACGGCACACAACATCGATGTATGCATGTTTGATTTTGATGTACACCTATTTCAAATAACGTTGTCGCGTTCAAAGCAACAAGCGTCAATCCAAGACTGAAGTGAATGCTAGTTTTGTGTTGTCAAATTATTCAAATCAGACCTATTTTCTATGGAACGAAGTGTGATATGCAAACAAGCATGTGAAAATGTTCACATTTTGTAATTAGTCCTTATTAGTCGAGCATTCACTTCGGTCTTGGCTTGACGCTTGTTGCTTTGAACGCGACAACGTTATTTGAAATAGGTGTATATCGCACAACAACGATGCATAGACTTTCAACATTGTGTCCGTAAGAAAGCTTCATATTTCTCTCTTTTGTATTATTAATATGTTTTATATAAACATATTTTTTGATTATCAATTAGTCAATTCGCGCCCATGCGCCCATAGCGTTATAGACGAATGAGAGAAAATATAAAGAGCTCTTAACAAGCGTAAGAGTGACACGAGACGTAACCTAGTAAGACTCTAGTTTGTTCAGAGTTCTTTATATTTTTTGGAGTGCGGCTATTATGCAATGGGCACATGGACGATCGTTGATGTTAATAACAAATATATATTCCTTTACTTAAGTGTTATTTAGACGATATCTGCTTATAGTGTTTGTACTCTACTTGATTACTCAATAATTTTATTATAAACAGTAACAAAATTTCACTCAACTTCCTCTTGAGAAATGGCTACTGGTATAATATGTTACCAATCAATGCTCATTGTTCAAAGGGGCTTGTGCATGCAAGAACAATTTTAATGATCTCTGATCAAGTTCAAAGTTCTCTTTTAATTCCAAAGGTGAATATAGGGAATCACTTTCATTGTTCTTGCATTATCCCACTGGAGCAGTGAAAGAAACTATTTAGTATAGTAAAAATACAGACAATGATCAATATACATATTTGTAAATGGATTCAAACTCTTGCAAAGGATTGTCCCAACAAGAATACTTCATCAAAGTTGGCAGATGTTTTCATGTGTTCTACTGCCATATATGCTTGGCACAAGCTCCAACAATGGGAAAACATAGTATAAACTGAGCCAACTTTCCCAAAAGTAAACTTCTAGCGGCATACATCATTTTTAGGCGCTGATTACGAATATGCTGTTTACCAAGCGTAAATTTGCATTTTAAGCGTGCTAATTAGCATTATAACATGAAAACGAGGCTTTACCACGTTTTTGACAATTGCATTGTTTCTTTTAGTCAAATCTACTTAAATGATATAATTATATTCGCCCTATGCAAAAGAAACACATCAGGAAAAAACGTTCGCTGATCATTAAAATTTATGTCACATTAAATTTACGCGACATTAAACACAACGCACTTGCTCAACAGCTTGACATCACCACAGGGTCCGAAAAACACGAATTACACAATACTTAAACCTAGTTATAGTGAAACTTAGAGAAATTACAGTTCAAATGGCCAATTTCTTTTCATAACCCAATTGATGCATGATCCTCTTTCTATCCGTAACACGATTTATTCTCAGCTTATCTATAGGTAACTTTACACATACAAACTACAATTAAGATCTCATATTTGAACCAACACATAGATATGAACATAGTTGTAACCCAACGATTACTAATTGAGCTGCTCTTTTCATTTCTTGAGTTCAATCTGACACTGCTGCATGATTCAAGGAGAGTAGGTATATGGCCAAGGTATTCCATTAGTGGGTTTCCTGTGTGCCGTGGTAATTGGTTATTTTGTCGTGCTGGTTATTGTGTAGTGCCGTGGAAATTGGTTATTTTGCCGTGCCCGTTTTTTAATGTTTTTAATTTTTTTTTAATTTAAACATATTTAACTTAGCGTTTGCCCCAGAAGCAACGTAGCTTATCTAGGGGGCTCACATCGATATATTACAATTTAACTAGCAAACAGAGAAAAAACAAAAATACAAATTACAAAAGATTACAGATTATTCTATGTGTATAATATAGAACGAGTACAAAATAGAAAAGGAAGGGAAAAAAATATAAATATATAAAATAGGATAAATTATTACACATTGGATACAGAAAAACGGTCAGTACTTAATATATACTTTTGTACTTCAAAGAAAAAGTCCAAGTCATTACAACCAAATAAAATTATTTCAAGTTTTTGTTTTTTTGAAGTACAATTTGTTCAAACATTTCCACAAATACGTGCAGCTGAGGTAAGAAGTGAAACACGTTGAGCAGCATAAAGAGGACATGTCGAGAAAAAATGCATAACTGATTCATTTTCAAGACCACAATTACATTTTGGAGAAGGAGAACCGCTGATATAAAACAAATAATCGTTTAGAGCGCAAGCACCAAGCCTTAAGGGGGCACTGTCAGCCAGTGAGTCTGCGCAGTAACGACCTTTTTTTCCTAATTAGCATAATAATAATATAATAATAATACTTTATTCATTCATTAATATTAATATACATCAATATCAATACAATGAAAGGAGATATCAGAGGTTAACCCTATCGAGGATATCTCCCAACAAAAAAGATAAACAAATAAATATAATAAAATACATAAAATTGTATATAATTCAGGTGAAGTTCACCGGTGAAACCAAGATAGTGCTCTACAATGAAGGAGCGAATTTAGTATACACATTGGTTAAAATTGTATATATATATATAAATAAAAATACTATTAAAATATATATATGGACTCTAATTATTTACAATATATTCTAAATTTATTACTAGAACTAGAGATATCGCATAATATAGGCCTAATTGAATATGTGTTTCTTAAGCTTACTTTTAAAAGATTCTAAATTATTTGCCTCCGATATAACTTTAGGCAAATCGTTCCATTGTTCTGTGATCCTAACAAATAGCGAATATTTATAGGAATTTATTCTCGCTGACTTAACTTTTAATTTATAACAATGGTTTGAACGTAATGGACGAAAGTCCTTAGCGTACGTGAATAATGAAGGATCCAAACCATTTAAACCATGGACTGTTTTATAGCATTCTGTTAGTGATAAGAAGTCACGCCTTTTCTCCAAGGGTTGGCCATCCTAGAATGCCAAGTCTCTCTTCATAACACAGGTCTTTTCCCTTCTCGCCTAAAGCACACTTTGATGCACGTCTTTGTACCTTCTCAAGTCTTGAGATGTCCTTCTTTAAGTGCGGACTCCATACTGGTACACAGTATTCTAGGATTGGGCGAACCATGCACTTGTAGAGTTTGGAGAATATATTTGTACTTTTGGTACCAACCACCCTCTTCAAAAAGCCAAGAACAGAATTTGCTTTGCTTGCACTTTTCTCAGTTTGCAATAACCATGAGAGATTTGATGTAAGATAAATTCCTAAATCCTTTGTATCACTCACCATCCTTAAGGGCTGATTCAGCATTCTGTACTGTGGTTTTGAAGAATCTTTTTTATGAGTTATTCGCATTACCTCACACTTGTCGCTATTAAACTTCAATTGCCAATCATTACTCCAGGCCACTAACTTATCCAAGTCGCATTGGAGACTTGCCATATCTTCTTCCATACATTTAAGCACTCGGTAGAGTTTCATGTCGTCTGCAAACAACTTTTTAGACGATGTTAGCATATTACCAATGTCATTGATAAAGATTAAGAACAATACTGGTCCTAGCACAGAACGTTGCGGTACACCAGATTGGACTTGGGTCCACGAAGAACTAGTGCCTCTAATGACAACTCGTTGATAACGATTCGTAAGGAAGGACCTTAACCAAGATAGAACATGTCCAGAAATACCATAGGCCTGGATTTTTAACAGACGTTCGTGGGGTACACTGTCAAAAGCTTTAGATATATCGAGAAAGACGACATCAGTTGTATGACCTTGATTTCTAGCCAAAGACCAGTCATTGAATACCTCGAGGAGTTGCGATTGGCAGGACTTGCCTTTCATAAAACCAAATTGATTGATGCTTACTTACATTTGTTGACAGTGATTTACGGCGAGAATATTTTTGTAAATCGCTAAAAAATGGTTGTCGTTTGCAAAATATAAGGTTTAAATCGAAGTAACGATAGTTATAGAAGGTCATAGAAAGCTATCCAGACTCTTTGTTGAAGTATCGATGACGGTTTCTGATGACAAATTTGTACTAGACATTGACTGACTTCAGCTTGCGTTTATTCAGACAAGTGACCCGTGTAATTGCCAAATAACATATTCAGGAGTGAATACAAAGACAACGAAAACTCCAGGCTGTTCATGCAAACTGCAAAGATTTATTTCTCCGATTTGTGCAGTATCGACTAGTCAAATAAGCAAATAAAGCCCGAATTACGACCGATGCTCGATCGCGATGTTCAAAGCGACACGGTTATTTTGCTGCTACAAGTACAACAGCGAGGAAAGGGACAGATAACTGATTATATATTGACAGACCTATCAGACCTATCAAGTCTAAAGTAATACAATAGCAAAAGTTCTATAGTAGTCGGGACATGTTTGCATTCACTACAAATATTTTAATTTATAGACTTTCTTTCTTTGAGAACAAGTTTGGTGTCAAACGTTCGGCTTACTTTCCTACCTCCTTTGAACCCTCCAGAGCTAGATGTCTAGCGAACTCAGAATCTGTGTAATAACCATATTCTATCTTCCCAGTAAACGGCTAACATGTATAAGCTTGTCGCTTGAATACATTCGTTATCAACTACTACCTTGCCGGCGGGCGCCACGAGATAAGCCATCGTTCTCGCCGATTAAATAAAAAACGTATAAATTTGGACTTCAAACCAAAAATAACTACTTGGAAATACCAAATAACAATTAGTCTAAATAACTGAACAAGTATAATCTTCTAGAGTACAAGGATGGTGTAAATATTTACAGATGAAGTCGATGGATGTCTACCTCTCGGGAAACTTGAAAAACTTTGCCAATTTTTTCAAATTAGATACTCGGCCCAGGCCTCCGGTCGCACGGTGACAGTGCCCCTTTAAGCGAGTATGTAAAATCGAAGCTTTCCTTGAGAGAGAACAATTAAATAATTTATTGTATTTAGGCAGAAAAAACTTAACACGCAGTTTGCCTTTAAAGGTCTGTAACGATGTTACATTCCTAGATTCAAGGTCTAACGAATTCCATAATCTAATTGTAGAAGGAAAGAAAGATTGTTGAAAGCGTTCTGTTCGACAGGAAAAGAGACAAAAATTATGATTTGACCTCAAAGAGAGATTAGAACGTTTACTTACTGTAACCGGTAGTAACTCTAAAAGATAATTAGGGGTCAAATTGTAACCGATTCTCACTACCAAACCTGCACCTCTTTTGTTTGCACTGTATGAGATAAGACATGGGGGAAATATTTGGGAGTGCAAGGTAGAGGTGCGCTGGATAAGCGAAGCCGAGAACGTCGCAAGGGGAGGTGGGTGGGTAAATCCGTCATCCCTCCTTTACTCTCGCCGGCTGAAAAAGCTGGTTAACTGGGCTGAACTGTTGTTCTGTTATTTCTTATATAACCAGCAGACCCCCAGGGGAGTATAGGTGTCTGACCGTGGAACTCATACTTGCGTGCGGTTGATTCGGTGCTTTTTTGTCAGTGAAAATAGTAACCGATTCTCACTACCAAACCTGCACCTCTTTTGTTTGCACTGTATGAGATAAGACATGGGGGAAATATTTGTCCCGTGCCAGCCAAAGCTGCCCGGGTACCGCTTTTAACGTGTGTGGTCGGGTCCCCTGAAGCTATTGATCCTCCCCATAACTCAGAAAATTTTGAATACAGCATTCAGATTAGGGTGGTTTATTGGATCGGTTTATTGCCAAAACGCCAGCTTAAAGTCCTTAAGGTTATTTCTGTCCCTAAACTGCCGTCCCAAATTGGCAGCCGAATTGCGCCCGTCGGGTCCACTCGTGGTGCCTTCTGCCAGGAGACTGGCTGGTTGACTTAGCTGCATGACCTTGTCCGCCTGCATATAGTATCTGGCCGTCTCAAGGCTCCTCCAGCCCACGTGATTCGCTACCTGCTGATCGGAGGCGCCTAACAGGGAGAGGGTGATAGAACACCCACTCCTGAAACTGTGCATAGTTTCACCGTCGTCTATGTTTAACGCCGTCAGGTGGGCATGCAGACGGTTTGCGATGGTGGAGCCGATGAAAGGGCTGTTGGAGATGTTTCCCTTGCGATCGCTGACACGAAAGAGGTAACCATCCCGCAGGTCAATCTTCATCAGGTCGGACAGCTGTACATAAAGCTTCAAGTTACTCACTGGACAGACGGTGTTGTCAGAGCACTGCTTGATGGCGAAGATGTTGGCATCTTTAGCCCGCTTGCCCCGGAGTGTTTTCCCGAAAGTGTGGTGAAAAATAAAACCGGAGTCATCAGGGAGAGATAACACCTCTTTGGTTAGGGTGCGACCCAAATCTGATGCTCTGTCACCAGAGAAGAAATCGGTCGAGAAGAAAGCTAGGTCTCTTGCGCAATGGTACCTCTGGAGAGGAGGGGTTGACGGTGCGAGGGCTTGTGTTCTCAGGAAATAGCAGAGCTTGGTGTACTTGTCAAAGAAAATCGGTGTCGCTTGGCGGGGTGTGACGTGCAATCTTGCTTGCTCCTCCTGGATGGATGACAAGTATCGCTTGACGGAGACATGAGACACTGGATTTCCCCTCCCAAAGGCATCGTCCCAGTCCTGAGATCGACCACTAGCATTGAAAATCGCTCGCAGTTTCCCGATTAGATTGTCCACCGTCCCTGCAGCAAGTCGGCGCGGACACGAGCATGCGCAATTCCCCCTGGGTTGGGACTTCAAATGGGTACATTCGGGGCGGTGAATTTTCGTTCTACCATGTCTATCCTTCCATACCAAAAACCGGATGATGTCGGGTGGGTTTGCCGAGGGCAAAGATTGTGGATGTGGCAAGGAGGCTAAAAAGTGGTCTAATTCCCGTTCAAGTCTGGCTTTCTGTTGCTCGTACGGCTTAGCGGTTCTCTCCGACTCGAGCGCTGTAACGCGAGCGTCAATGGCCTCTATGTCGATATCAAGCTGTTGAGTGGTAGGGCCGCAGTATACTGGTGGGTTGGGTTGGTACCCGCATGTCTGGCAAAACCGAAAGTCCTTGTCATTGACATAACCACATTCTCCGCATTGTTGTGGTTGTTTCCAGATGCGGGCAATCCTCCCTGGGTTCTGGATAATAAAATAATATAAAGAAACTCATACGTCTGTTTTAAGGTTTTAATGAAGAGTGCTATCATTAAAATGACTGGTTTTGCGTATGATATATATCCGAGTTGCAACCGACAATTAACTATGTGTACACGTGCTGCATGCCATTAGTTACGTTATTCCTTTGTTTATTTCGTCCCTTTTGGGGGTGTTCCGATAAGGCTGCTACCGTTCTTATGCTACCTGTTTAATGCTATTATGGTGTATCAACAAGTTATAGCGATATACGGAAGACCCAAAGGTCCCATTGTAATTTTCTTGGTTGCATCAGCGTGGCCCCCCTGGAGGGGAAGAGCAAGTAGCCTGTATCTCCTTGGCTGCCAAGCTTGAAGGCACTTGAGCACGTACCATGGAGAAGGGGCCACCAGTAACGCCTTGGATAGAGGTCAGGTACGATTATCGTGTAAGGGCAAGGCTGTGCGGACAGAAACTTGAGCAGGGGTCCGACCAGAACGAAGGGAGGAAAAACATAGGCGTTCTCTGAAGGCGCCAGGACCTGTGAAAATATGTTTGTACCACAGGCTTGGTCCACCGGGAAGGGGGAGAAGAAACGCAGCGGCCGACCAGATGGGTCGCTCTGGACGTTTGCTGGAATGGCCATGAGGTCGATCGAATGCGGGCCGTAGGCCTGTTGGACTTGCTTCCAGGCTAGCGGACTGAGTGTACAATCTAGGTCGGAGAGACGCCTGGATGGCGTATCGGCTGGATTGTCGGCGGATGGGATGTATTGTAGATTGAGCGAGAGATGGTGCGTCAATGAGATGTCATAGATCTGTTTCAGGACATCCGTGACCTCGACGTTCCTAGAGCCATGGTTTTCCCAGCAATGCAGGAGAGTCTTGTTGTCTATGAAACAGTCGATCCGTGCGCCCTTCAAGCGGGAACACGTGCTCTTTAGGGTATTACGCAAGGCCAGGGTCTCTTTGACGACGATAGGTAGTTTGCGTTCGTCGGGGTTCCAATATCCGCTCACTTTCAAGGCTTCCTGGGGAGTATGCACGACGCCGCCCCAACCGGTATTAGAGGCGTCTGAAAAAATTGGCAGCTCCAATCTGAAATGTTCTTCTCTTGGCCAGGGAAAGAAACCTTCCCAGGAGTCCAAAAACCGCCAATGGCTGATCTCATCTCGCAGGGCGTCTGTTATCTTAATGGCCTTGGGGGAGACTGTGGCTTTAGAGATAGCGTCGTATACTTTCCTTACGTACAGCCGAGCCGCCGGGATAACCAGGGACAAGGAATTGATTTTCCCCGCGAACTTCTGAAGTGGCTTGAGGGCGACCGACTTCTTGCCGAGGATGTCCTCCCTTAACGCTGCGAACTTGGCTTTCTTGTCTAAAGGGAGAAGGAAAGCGAGCTTGGTCGTGTCCACGATATAGCCAAGGAATTTTGTTGACTGGGAAGGTGCCAGAGATGATTTTTCTATCGCGATGAAATAACCCAGATCGATCAATAAAGAACAACCAATAAAGATAGCGGCTTGTGCATTCTCGAAGTCGGACCAACCGTGGGTTCCAGCTGTGGGATTAACAACTCTCAATTGACCGAAGTGTCTGTCATCGATGTATTGTGAGCACGGAACGCCCAGTGACCGGACGAAGCTGGTGGCGGCTAAGCCGATGGAATGGTAGAGGTACGCGCTCGCCTTCCATCCGAAGGGCAGGGTACGGAAAACGAAAAACCAACCTTTCCATTCCAAACCAAAAAAGGCAGAACTATTCCCGGATAGAAGGATGTGGTCGTACCCACTTTTATCGTCACAGGTTGACTGGTAGTGTTCAAATTCCAGATACCGCGGAAGGTCTGAAATTAGATCTAGTGAGAAAGGCAAGTCCCTGATCCAACAGTTCAGGTACCTCTCATCGTGGCACATGCGTGGTTTTCCCGGTTCCACGGTGATTGGCATGACAATGGTAGGGGGTTCAATATCCCCCACTTTACCCCACACCAGAAGAGATCCGGTGCTCACGCGGGAAAGGATGGTCTCTGTCACAAAGTTGTCGAAGGGGATGCACGATTTGCTGTTGGGGAACCAAGCCTGCGGTGGAGTAGGGTGGTCGTAAAATTTCCCTTGGAAGATGCCTTTAAATGGTGTGAAGAAATCGGTTACGTCTACCCCCAGTTCCAGGTACTTTAATATCTCGTCGCTTTTTGGGCGCCCCCCCGGCATTATTTGCTGCCACAGACTGATGTTGTTGTGCACGTTGCCCGGAAAAAAGGCCTTGGGGTCCCTGAAGCGCAGCTGATCGGGCGATGCAAAAACCATCCCCGAAGATACCATCTCCAGAGAGGGCAATGGTCCGGCCCAGTCGGTGGTTCCCCCTTTCCAATTGCACCAACGCTCCTTAGGAGTACCCGACGTCATGGCATTGCGTAGTTTTGTTTCAAAGTCCAAATGTAGGGTCTATGGTTATGAAGAAAGAAAAAAAAATTGACATATTTGCATTTGGACTGAACTGTAGGAGCCTACCGGAATATAATTGCAAATTGGAAAGGGTAAGCACTTCACCGACTGGGCCGAACCAGGGACCCGTCCGGAGACAGATATCAGGTTTTATTAAGAATTCCTGTCCTGGTCCGTCCGCCGGTGTGGGTGCGCGCTAGAACGGTAAATTATGGGGAATCACCCAAACTGCAACAACCTTGTCCTAAGAACGGCTATAAAAATGATGCGTAACCCCTCCAAAATTAAACAAACCGAGAACGACAAGCAGTGCATTACTCTTTATTTATTATCATTATTTTGATACATCAGTTGCGGGCGTTGCGGCAGAAGCGGGCGATGTGCCCCCTCTGTTTACAGGTATAACATACTGGTCCTAGGGACCGACGAACGCTTAGAGGGTAGGGAGCGGCTCTATCCGATGCCTGTGGTGCAGGGAGTCTCTCTGCCCGTATCGACTTCTGAATCTCTTTGGCGACTTCTACGTCCTCCTTGTTTCCGACTAACTTCACCAGGATGGCCTGTAACTGGGGCGCCTGAATCAGAGGTCGACATTGCTTCAGAACCGCGTTGTACCGTCGGGCCTTTGGGTCGCGCTGTTCGCGGGCAATGTCCACCAGTTGCTCCAACTTTGCTATGCCTACGTAGGGGTCGAAAATGGCGGCTGGCTTTGTGATCTCTTCCTGCACCTGTATAAGGGCTGCATCGACCGATCGGGTGGCCGTTGCCGTCTTGAGCTGGTCCAGCTCTGTCCGCAGGGATGTCAATGTATCGACTCTTGGCACTGGGTCCTTAAAAAGAAAAATGTCACATCACTCCAACGTACCCGCAACCACAGAGGGCCACAAAATGAACTATTTTCATAACAGTGACTACTAATTAGCACAGCCTTAACCTTCCCTTCCTGATAATTCTGGCGAAAGGTCAAGCGGGTGATGTCGACAACAAACCATGCGACGCAGTAAATATGATCGATACCCATAACCGAAGGACGCGAGGGCTCTTTTCGTTCGTCGTACACGAGCCGTAATAAATAAAACACGATAAACTAGCCTTACCAAAATAAATAAATAAATAAAACACGATAGAACTAACCTTACCAAAATAAATAAATAAATAAAACACGATAAAACTAACCTTACCAAAATAAATAAATAAATAAAACATGATAAACTAACCTTACCAAAATAAATAAATAAATAAAACACGATAAAACTAACCTTACCAAAATAAATAAATAAATAAAACACGATAAAACTAACCTTACCAAAATAAATAAATAAATAAAACACGATAAAACTAACCGCGGGACGGTTCATCTCGACTAACGAGGACTCCTTTTGCCGTACACGAGGCAAAATAAATAAATGAAACACGATGAAACTAACCGCGGGACGGTTCATCTCGACTAACGAGGACTCCTTTTGCCGTACCCGAGGCAAAATAAATAAATGAAACACGATGAAACTAACCGCGGGACGGTTCATCTCGACTAACGAGGACTCCTTTTGCCGTACACGAGGCAAAATAAATAAATAAAACACGATAAAACTAACCGCGGGACGGTTCATCTCGACCAACGAGGACTCCTTTTGCTGTACACGAGGCAACATTACCAAAATAAATAAATAAAACACGATAAAACTAACCGCGGGACGGTTCATCTCGACCAACGAGGACTCCTTTTGCTGTACACGAGGCAACATTACCAAAATAAATAAATAAAACACGATAAAACTAACCGCGGGACGGTTCATCTCGACCAACGAAGACTCCTTTTCCCGCACACGAGGCAACACTGTTACCAAAATAAATAAATAAAACACGATAAAACTAACCGCGGGACGGTTCATCTCGACCAACGAGGACTCCTTTTGCCGTACCCGAGGCAAAATAAATAAATGAAACACGATGAAACTAACCGCGGGACGGTTCATCTCGACCAACGAGGACTCCTTTTGCCGTACACGAGGCAACACTGTTACCAAAATAAATAAATAAAACACGATAAAACTAACCGCGGGACGGTTCATCTCGACCAACGAGGACTCCTTTTGCCGTACCCGAGGCAAAATAAATAAATGAAACACGATAAAACTAACCGCGGGACGGTTCATCTCGACCAACGAGGACTCCTTTTGCCGTACACGAGGCAACATTACCAAAATGAATAAATAAAACACGATAGAACTAACCGCGGGACGGTTCATCTCGACCAACGAGGACTCCTTTTGCCGTACACGAGGCAACATTACCAAAATGAATAAATAAAACATGATAAAACTAACCGCGGAGCGGTTCATCTCGACCAACGAGGACTCCTTTTGCCGTACCCGAGGCAACATTACCAAAATAAATGAATAAAACACGATAAAACTAACCGCGGGGCGGTTCATCTCGACCAACGAGGACTCCTTTTGCCGTACACGTGATATAACTCACAACATAATGATAACGCCACTGTACCGGCGAACGGTTCCCTTACAGAATCTCTACGGTAGGATGACTAGGGAGTCGAAACGGCAAATTATGCTAACCTGAAGCGGGTTTTGCTCTGCGGCTTGCGCTGCTTGTCCTGCTTGGTGTTGAACGGCTTGTGCCGGTTGTGCATTCGCTGCATTTGGTGCATTCCCTGAATTCGGTGGATTCGCTGCATTCGCTTGGTTTACTGCATTCGCTGGATTCCCTGCTTGTACTTGCGCCACGTTTGGCTGAGCAGCTTGTACTTGGACGGCTTGTGGCGCGTTCAGCGCTGCAATGGCCACTGGGTCGATTCTTTGCGGTTGTTGAGCCATGCTTGCGACGTTCTTAGGCTTTGAAAGCGATTAAATCCGTGAGTCCCTCCTTTACTCTCGCCGGCTGAAAAAGCTGGTTAACTGGGCTGAACTGTTGTTCTGTTATTTCTTATATAACCAGCAGACCCCCAGGGGAGTATAGGTGTCTGCCCGTGGAACTCATACTTGCGTGCGGTTGATTCGGTGCTTTTTTGTCAGTGAAAATAGGACATAATTTTGTAGAAATGTTCGAGCTTGCGCACTTTACGTCTAGAACTTAATTCGTCCCAAGCTAACTCTTCACGCAAAAGCAATGAGCTAGTCCCCTTAATGGCTCCAGTTACTACTCTAGCTGCTTCATATTGAACATGTTCCAATATTTGACACTCGGCTTTAGTACAATTATCCCAGATAGCATCGGCATACTCCAAAAGAGGGCGGACTAAACATTTGTATAAACAAGCGAGAGTTGATCGGTTTAGTTTATACTTAAGAGACTTTAATAAGTCGAGTCGATTACAAGCCTTGTTACTAATCCTCACAATGTGGCTTTTCCAAGACAAATTGCTTTGCAGTGTAACTCCAAGATGGAGATGTGATTCGACTTCATCAATCATTTATATATTTTAGAGAAAAAGTAACAGACCAAGATTTAGAGGGATTCATAGTTACTTTCCATGTATTAGACCATTCAACAATTTTAGAGAGATCAGTATTAAGAGCGTGTCCATGGGAGGACCAGGCAGGTGTGATACATGCCATCTCACCGATTTCGATGAAACTTACCAAAATGAAAGGCTTCACCCAAATACTCAACATGCCAAAGTGGTTAGCAATTTAGAATTGTCCAGGGGGGGGGGGGGGGGGGGGGACGGGGGGGGGGGGGGGGGGGGGGGGGGGGGGGGGGTAGACCACCCTCCTTGCTTTTCCCCCAAAAATCCCAAAATATTCACCCTTACAAACAGTAAAAGTAGAGCTCTCAAACTTGCACAATTCAATAGATTTAATTTGGTTCGACACCAGTATACCTACATCCTTTGTGAGTTCAAGATATGAGTTTCAAGTAATATGATTGACGTCTTGTCAATCAACGGATGTTAATAATTAACCATGTAAAATGGCTTCCCAAAATAAGGTGGTTTTGAGGCCAAATATCTCCAATGGCCACGCCTGTATTGAAAAGATGTCAAAACCACGATTCAGTTCCATACTTGATCAGTGCAAATCGGCAATAAAATTGTTGGGACCTGTTATTTTCTTTGCGCAGGCCGAGCTCAAACCTGCACATAATAGCAGTAATTTTAGATGGATATCATCTCACACAGCGGTAAATATGAGAAGCTATGAGCAACTGCAACCATTTCTCCAACTCATTTGTCTCTTTCTTGATCATACAACCCTCTGAATAATCTAAGAATAGTGTAAATGCGAGATTATCAGAAATATGTGCCGAAATATTCGAAAAATGGCACTAAACCGGGCACAAAATAATCGATAAATGGCTATTTCCCTGAGATAAACAAAGGTAGACATGATCTCTAACTACACAGCCAGATATAATGTATTTATGCGATATATAATACAGGCTTTCATAATATTTATTTTGTGCTGAAGCCATCTTTGGAGGTGTTGACAAACGAGTGAAACATGACGACATGTGCTGTATTATGAATTACGTGATTTGATCTACATTTCATTCAATAAAAACATCAAGTACAACTTTCTTAGCTCAAATATAACAGAATCTCTTCAAATCCACAATAATAAAGGTATTTCAATCCAAGAGTTTTACCTACATGTACATCGGCCTGTGCCTGACCTGTTGTGTAACGCAATACACACAAATTATCTAATGTACATTCTGGTCAGCGGTCGCACAGGGTTCCCGTGAATCATTTTGTAACTAATATATTACTAAATTATAATGATAAAATACACCGATAGAAACTATCACACAAAGTGAGAATAATATTAATAACAATATCTATAAAAGTGAAAATATTAATAATGGTCGATTTAGCAATCGTACGTGTTAACGATGATCGAATAGTTTATCGAAATTTATTTGATGCTTCGATGTCACTGACGTCATATTCTCATAATGAAGTAACAAGATAAATTGTATCCAAATATCTTGTACAAATTTATCTCCTTTATCTCGGGAGATAAATTTGTACAAGATATTGGATACAATTTATCTTGTTACTTCATTATGAGAATATGATGTCAGTGACATCGAATCGTCAAATAAATTTCGGTAAACTATTCGATCCTTATTAAAAGTGAAAATCGAAGCAAAAATCTTGGATATGCAAATGAAAAAAAAACCAGACACTAAACACTACAGTTCTAATGCACGTCTGATTTTCCGTGTGGTGTTGATGGTAACGGCCTCTTGAATAAAATCATCATCATCATCGGCATCATCCGTTGGTGCTTCCGGTTGGTTTGGGGAGGGGGGGGGGGGGGGGGGGTCGTCCACGGTCCACTCTTATTAAGGGCAGAGAGCCTGCTAAGGTAGCGGGAAATCTGCTCGGCGGTCAACCACTCACGTTTCTCAAAACGCTTCTTGCCGCGGTCTTCTCGTAAGCTCTTCATCCGCGTGGCAACATCTGTGGGATTATAGTTTTTTCCTGTATCTTCTCCTAGCAGGAACACCTCTCGAATATAATTTCTTGCTTTCTCTGTGAAGTGGACTGCTCTCCTGACTTTTTTAAGTGCCCAACTCTCCTCTGCCGATGGCATGCCGCTCTGATGTCCAGGTTGTTCTATTGCTGCTGACGAAGTGGAAGGTAATGCTTGGATATAACTGCCAGCAAGGGATTCATAGGTCTCGGCCTATTTCTTCTTGATTTCATCGAACTGGGATGCACGCTCTAGTCTGATGGGATGTTTTCCCACGTCTAGGTGCTTCTGGAGGGCTGAGAAGGACTGGTACATTTTGATGCATCCTTCTTCAGGGCAAGCAAAGTGTACCGCATCATCCTCGTCTTGCTCTTCTCCGTGATCCAATTGGACAGCGGGCTTGGTCTGTGATCGGCTGGGTTGTTCAGAGGATGGTCTTGCAGTTAAAAACGTTCCCAATTCCACGCTTGGCGTTCCGAATGGTAGAACTATAACCATATTAGTATCTCCCTGTGGAGAACCAAACCTTGCAAGCATAGCTTGAGTGAAGAACTTGCCAGGTCCGAGGTTATAAGCACGCCAAGCTCTCAGCCCACCTGCCACGTAGGAGAAGTTGTTGAGAGACTGGACTCCGGTGATGGTGTGTTTTTCCATGGTCTGGGATGTAGCTTGTATTTTGCAGACGGCTGCATAGCATCCTTTAACGCCACCATGCGACTCAATCGCTGCCTTCATATCTGCTGCCGTCCTCACATCGTTCCCCCTCATTGATAAAGTGCCTCATGCGACTCTTGATGGCTGCAATGCGGCGGTCACAGATATCCTTTCCTGACTGAGGCTCACTGAAATCGTATCGAGATACTTCGATGCCTGTGCGTACTCCAATACTTGGAAGGGACAGAAGCAGGAAGGCAGTGTGATAACAACCAGCGTTATCTGACCTGAGGAAGGCTTCAGTAAGGTGGGGTTTCACTCCTTTCAGTGTTGATAATGTGTGTTCGATAATTGACGCTACAGTGAACCAATTCTGTGTGCATTCATCGAATATACGAATGAAGGTTCTTGTCTGGAAAATAACAAAGGAGATAGATGAAGCGATGTGATTCTTTAACCATCTATCACACTTTAGTACAGTGGGACCCAGTGCCGCAGACACCTCAACAGCCTGACCCTATCCCAGACCTAACCTAAACATGCAATTTGCCATATACCCTATCCCGTGCTGACTTGTTGCGCTACACGACCGAACGTACATCATCATAATTAGTCTGCTATCTATTGGGATAGATAATTACCTCGATTTCATTATTAATTGCTTCCTTGATAATCGCAACCGTCACGTGCCAATATTTCCCTTTCTTCCCGAACCAGTCTCGCCGGGTCTCTCTAAAACTGGTTGGGAGGAACTTCATGGCCCAGTCCATGATGACGAGCACTTGACTGTCTGACATGATGTCAATCAGAGCAGACTTTGCGGCGTCCTGATGCACAGCACGGACGATATGCGCCTTCCAGTCCTCTAATTTGGGCAGGACGCTTTCCAAGTCATGGTTAATTTCTTCGCGTCTGTCTTCATCACTGAAAAGTTGAATGAAATGCATAAATAATGTCGTCATTCTGGAACAGCTCTAGACAAACTACTAAAAACTACTTTGGCCTGGTTTGTTATCTTTTGTTTTGAATTGTTTCGTTTATTATTGTCTTACCTAAAGTGTACCTGTGAGGAGGACAACGCCAGCTGTATATTAACGATGGTGTTCCTCAGATCATCACAACGATCACAGCAGATGCTGTGCTGGTGTTGGCATGTCCCACGGTGATCAGCCTCTCCACTGCTTAGGGCGTATACGCTACAGTGATCAGCGCAGGGAGTCTCCTTAGATATATGGATCTTGAAATCCGACTTTAGGTATTGTTTTGCTGCCTTGAGTCGACTTTTGATGTTCGCTGATGCCTCGCCCCCTAGACCTACGAAAACGAGGCAACGTTAATAAGTGCCTTAATCAAATGTTAGTAATTCTTATTGTTGTTGTCATGGCTTTCTGCCCAATTTTGGAAATAACGTTCCTGGAAACAAATGAAAGTTCAGTTAAAGCGAAATGTGATATCTCACATGCATTCATGTTGTGACTGACGTAACACATGATATTTTCCTGGTAAAATGACTGAAATATATATTTTTTTCCTCTATCACATACCGTGTTGGTGCAATTGATCAACAGTAGTCTCGAGAGAAGTGAGAGCACACACTCCGTCAGTTTGCGTGCTGTCTAGGCCAGCCAAGGATTTCTTTTGCGACGTGGCACACACCTACAAGTAAATGCAGTCGGTCAGTTGAAACAAGTCGGCACACTATGGTGTCTTCCCCTGCGCTTCCTTGGATGGTATTGCGTTTCATGGAGACTTGTTCAAGCAACCATGATGAGTTACTTGGGGCGATGGTGTCTAGTACAACGTCAATTACCTGCTTGGCTTTCCTCCTATAGTACTAGCGCTGTGTCGACGATGAAATGGTCAGCACATCAGACTTGCATTGGGATCTTATGGGACTGACTCTGCCATCTGCTGTCCTCATGATGAACTGATTGAGGCTCTGCAGTTTGTGCTCTACTCGGGGAGTCGGCTGCCATTCTTGTGAGGTTTCAGCTTCTGGGACTGATCCCTGTGACGACGAGGTGTTGTGATCACTGGACTGCAAAACATATCAATGAACGTTTTAAAACGGGCTGAACTGACGCATTTCCAATAGTTCGCGTTCGGGAGGGAGGGGAGTGGAGGGACAGAAAAGCACTCCTTCCTCCCTCACCCCTTACATCCTCCTTTCCTTCCCGTCTAATGTATGCGCAAACAGGTTTTCGAAGCTCAATTAACAACATATTAATATATTCTCAACGTTTAATTTAATAAGTGTCTTCGACCTAATGTTTTTTTATGTAGAGCTTTTGGACTAAGTGTCCATATTCAGGACAAAAAATGTACAAAGTGCGTGAGCTAACAAACGAGAGAAAAACGTTGTGCGCGAGAGAATGGAAAACAACTGAAAGTACGAACATTAATTTCTTATCGCGTAATAATCAGTTGAGTAAACATATATCTCTCACCTCACTTGTTAATGGTTCGTCTAATTGAAATCGCACGTGTGCGTGTGGCAATACGGGCCCAGTCACCTCGGTCTCACTGTCAGATTGCTCCATGGAAAGCTCTGGCTGCCAGGAAGGCGGCGGAATATCGGGGAATGGCTCATTCATAGCAACACTGTGTTTCCCGCGGCAAGTTCTGCATATGCCTGGTCCCAGTAGAGAGAAATAAACAAAGTCATTTATGTGTCATTGGAGAAATACTTACAAGAGTTTGTCAATGATGATTGCATTACAACAGAATATCGTAGAGATAAATTTATGACATTGCTAAATACCTGCACCAACAGGAACGATGGTATTCCATTTTGTCTTGATATTCTTGGCCATGTAGTGGATGCTGACACTTTTTTGAAGCCCTGAACTTGATGCCCAGTTCATCACGGTGTTTTGGACAGATTGTAAAATCACTGCCATCTTCATCAAAAAGGCCCACGCAAGCAAGAATGAGCTCCTTTTCAGAGGAAACACTGCTTTGGGCACCTTTTAGTTGCCTAAGATGAGGTTTCACATTGTTAGAACAGGCGCTCAGAGTGCGAAGCTGATTTTGACTAGGATACTGCCTGGACGAGACATTGCACTGAGTATTACAGTGCGTAGCAAAGGAACATGAAACTGTGAGTTGAGACATCATTCGTAGAACTCAAACATGTGTCGCAGTAATAACAACTGTACAAGGTGTGCCGATTTATATAGCAAGCATTTTTTCCGATTTTGCAACATCTACCATCATCTACCGGACATATATGGTAATGTAAATATTGCGAGAACAAATTGCAAAAGTTTATACTGTCTTTTATATATGTTTATACATAGTTTTTGTTATTGGATTCCATGCAGTAAAAAGTATTATAAGTTTATTCAGTTAGCAAGGCAGACAGTATCAACAATATTGCGTGTTTTATAGTTGTACTTTGTTGAGAAGTATTGGAGATGTCTATTGCGTTACACAACAGGTCACGCGTTTGGTAAAACAATCAAAAACGGATACAGTACTCTTGGATTGAAATACCTTTATTATTGTGGATTTGAAGAGATTCTGTTATATTTGAGCTAAGAAAGTTGTACTTGATGTTTTTATTGAATGAAATGTAGATCAAATCACGTAATTCATAATACAGCACATGTCGTCATGTTTCACTCGTTTGTCAACACCTCCAAAGATGGCTTCAGCACAAAATAAATATTATGAAAGCCTGTATTATATATCGCATAAATACATTATATCTGGCTGTGTAGTTAGAGATCATGTCTACCTTTGTTTATCTCAGGGAAATAGCCATTTATCGATTATTTTGTGCCCGGTTTAGTGCCATTTTTCGAATATTTCGGCACATATTTCTGATAATCTCGCATTTACACTATTCTTAGATTATTCAGAGGGTTGTATGATCAAGAAAGAGACAAATGAGTTGGAGAAATGGTTGCAGTTGCTCATAGCTTCTCATATTTACCGCTGTGTGAGATGATATCCATCTAAAATTACTGCTATTATGTGCAGGTTTGAGCTCGGCCTGCGCAAAGAAAATAACAGGTCCCAACAATTTTATTGCCGATTTGCACTGATCAAGTATGGAACTGAATCGTGGTTTTGACATCTTTTCAATACAGGCGTGGCCATTGGAGATATTTGGCCTCAAAACCACCTTATTTTGGGAAGCCATTTTACATGGTTAATTATTAACATCCGTTGATTGACAAGACGTCAATCATATTACTTGAAACTCATATCTTGAACTCACAAAGGATGTAGGTATACTGGTGTCGAACCAAATTAAAATCTATTGAATTGTGCAAGTTTGAGAGCTCTACTTTTACTGTTTGTAAGGGTGAATATTTTGGGATTTTTGGGGGAAAAGCAAGGAGGGTGGTCTAACCCCCCCCCCCCCCCCCCCCCCCCCCCCCCCCCCCCCCCCCCCCCCCCCCCCCCTGGACAATTCTAAATTGCTAACCACTTTGGCATGTTGAGTATTTGGGTGAAGCCTTTCATTTTGGTAAGTTTCATCGAAATCGGTGAGATGGCATGTATCACACCTGCCTGGTCCTCCCATGGACACGCTCTTAATACTGATCTCTCTAAAATTGTTGAATGGTCTAATACATGGAAAGTAACTATGAATCCCTCTAAATCTTGGTCTGTTACTTTTTCTCTAAAATATATAAATGATTGATGAAGTCGAATCACATCTCCATCTTGGAGTTACACTGCAAAGCAATTTGTCTTGGAAAAGCCACATTGTGAGGATTAGTAACAAGGCTTGTAATCGACTCGACTTATTAAAGTCTCTTAAGTATAAACTAAACCGATCAACTCTCGCTTGTTTATACAAATGTTTAGTCCGCCCTCTTTTGGAGTATGCCGATGCTATCTGGGATAATTGTACTAAAGCCGAGTGTCAAATATTGGAACATGTTCAATATGAAGCAGCTAGAGTAGTAACTGGAGCCATTAAGGGGACTAGGTCATTGCTTTTGCGTGAAGAGTTAGCTTGGGACGAATTAAGTTCTAGACGTAAAGTGCGCAAGCTCGAACATTTCTACAAAATTGTGTCCAATTTGACCCCTAATTATCTTTTAGAGTTACTACCGGTTACAGTAAGTAAACGTTCTAATCTCTCTTTGAGGTCAAATCATAATTTTTGTCTCTTTTCCTGTCGAACAGAACGCTTTCAACAATCTTTCTTTCCTTCTATATTAGATTATGGAATTCGTTAGACCTTGAATCTAGGAATGTAACATCGTTACAGACCTTTAAAGGCAAACTGCGTGTTAAGTTTTTTCTGCCTAAATACAATAAATTATTTAATTGTTCTCTCTCAAGGAAAGCTTCGATTTTACATACTCGCTTAAAGGGGCACTGTCACCGTGCGACCGGAGGCCTGGGCCGAGTATCTAATTTGAAAAAATTGGCAAAGTTTTTCAAGTTTCCCGAGAGGTAGACATCCATCGACTTCATCTGTAAATATTTACACCATCCTTGTACTCTAGAAGATTATACTTGTTCAGTTATTTTAGACTAATTGTTATTTGGTATTTCCAAGTAGTTATTTTTGGTTTGAAGTCCAAATTTATACGTTTTTTATTTAATCGGCGAGAACGATGGCTTATCTCGTGGCGCCCGCCGGCAAGGTAGTAGTTGATAACGAATGTATTCAAGCGACAAGCTTATACATGTTAGCCGTTTACTGGGAAGATAGAATACGGTTATTACACAGATTCTGAGTTCGCTAGACATCTAGCTCTGGAGGGTTCAAAGGAGGTAGGAAAGTAAGCCGAACATTTGACACCAAACTTGTTCTCAAAGAAAGAAAGTCTATAAATTAAAATATTTGTAGTGAATGCAAACATGTCCCGACTACTATAGAACTTTTGCTATTGTATTACTTTAGACTTGATAGGTCTGATAGGTCTGTCAATATCTAATCAGTTATCTGTACCTTTCCTCGCTGTTGTACTTGTAGCAGCAAAATAACCCGTGTCGCTTTGAACATCGCGATCGAGCATCGGTCGTAATTCGGGCTTTATTTGCTTATTTGACTAGTCGATACTGCACAAATCGGAGAAATAAATCTTTGCAGTTTGCATGAACAGCCTGGAGTTTTCGTTGTCTTTGTATTCACTCCTGAATATGTTATTTGGCAATTACACGGGTCACTTGTCTGAATAAACGCAAGCTGAAGTCAGTCAATGTCTAGTACAAATTTATCATCAGAAACCGTCATCGATACTTCAACAAAGAGTCTGGATAGCTTTCTATGACCTTCTATAACTATCGTTACTTCGATTTAAACCTTATATTTTGCAAACGACAACCATTTTTTAGCGATTTACAAAAATATTCTCGCCGTAAATCACTGTCAACAAATGTAAGTAAGCATCAATCAATTTGGTTTTATGAAAGGCAAGTCCTGCCAATCGCAACTCCTCGAGGTATTCAATGACTGGTCTTTGGCTAGAAATCAAGGTCATACAACTGATGTCGTCTTTCTCGATATATCTAAAGCTTTTGACAGTGTACCCCACGAACGTCTGTTAAAAATCCAGGCCTATGGTATTTCTAGACATGTTCTATCTTGGTTAAGGTCCTTCCTTACGAATCGTTATCAACGAGTTGTCATTAGAGGCACTAGTTCTTCGTGGACCCAAGTCCAATCTGGTGTACCGCAACGTTCTGTGCTAGGACCAGTATTGTTCTTAATCTTTATCAATGACATTGGTAATATGCTAACATCGTCTAAAAAGTTGTTTGCAGACGACATGAAACTCTACCGAGTGCTTAAATGTATGGAAGAAGATATGGCAAGTCTCCAATGCGACTTGGATAAGTTAGTGGCCTGGAGTAATGATTGGCAATTGAAGTTTAATAGCGACAAGTGTGAGGTAATGCGAATAACTCATAAAAAAGATTCTTCAAAACCACAGTACAGAATGCTGAATCAGCCCTTAAGGACGGTGAGTGATACAAAGGATTTAGGAATTTATCTTACATCAAATCTCTCATGGTCATTGCAAACTGAGAAAAGTGCAAGCAAAGCAAATTCTGTTCTTGGCTTTTTGAAGAGGGTGGTTGGTACCAAAAGTACAAATATATTCTCCAAACTCTACAAGTGCATGGTTCGCCCAATCCTAGAATACTGTGTACCAGTATGGAGTCCGCACTTAAAGAAGGACATCTCAAGACTTGAGAAGGTACAAAGACGTGCATCAAAGTGTGCTTTAGGCGAGAAGGGAAAAGACCTGTGTTATGAAGAGAGACTTGGCATTCTAGGATGGCCAACCCTGGAGAAAAGGCGTGACTTCTTATCACTAACAGAATGCTATAAAACAGTCCATGGTTTAAATGGTTTGGATCCTTCATTATTCACGTACGCTAAGGACTTTCGTCCATTACGTTCAAACCATTGTTATAAATTAAAAGTTAAGTCAGCGAGAATAAATTCCTATAAATATTCGCTATTTGTTAGGATCACAGAACAATGGAACGATTTGCCTAAAGTTATATCGGAGGCAAATAATTTAGAATCTTTTAAAAGTAAGCTTAAGAAACACATATTCAATTAGGCCTATATATTATGCGATATCTCTAGTTCTAGTAATAAATTTAGAATATATTGTAAATAATTAGAGTCCATATATATATTTTAATAGTATTTTTATTTATATATATATATATATATATACAATTTTATGTATTTTATTATATTTATTTGTTTATCTTTTTTGTTGGGAGATATCCTCGATAGGTTAACTACGGTGGCCCATAGGGGACATGCTGCATGTTAGAAACGAGTTGCTGCATGTTAGACGAGTTGCTGCATGTTATAGACGAGTTGCTGCATCTTAGACGAGTTGCTGCATGTTAGAAACGAGTTGCTGCATGTTAGAAACGAGTTGCTGCATGTTAGACGAGTTGCTGCATGTTAGAAACGAGTTGCTGCATGTTAGAAACGAGTTGCTGCATGTTAGACGAGTTGCTGCATGTTAGACGAGTTGCTGCAAGTTATATACGAGTTGCTGCATGTTAGACGAGTTGCTGCATGTTAGACGAGTTGCTGCATGTTAGACGAGTTGCTGCATGTTAGACGATAAGTACTGCGCGCGCAGTTTGCCGATTGGGACTGGGTTCTAGAAAGAGCTTAGTTACCTGGCAAACCGCCATCTTGATATTGGTGAAGTAGATATAGACCGGGAGTAGAGTACATGTATGTTATTATCTAAAAAAATCACTGATAATGCTGTGCATTGTGTGTGGCGTTAACAGCGATTGTCACGCACACTTCTGCTATAGTTGTGGTGCAAATTTGGAAAATAGTACCAACTCCACTGACTCCCTGATTAAATTGTACTTTCATCGTGGATATCGCTATGACGACATTGTTGGTTTGCTGCACAAACATGGAATATCGATGCACGTGAGGACTCTGAAAAGGAAATTACAGGAAATGGGCCTAAAGAGGAAGGGTAATCTCTTGGATGAAGATATCATTACAGAATATATTAGACGGGAAATGCAAGGAGCAGGTGAATTAGCAGGATACAGATACATTTGGCATGCTCTTAGATTGAGACACCACATGCACGTTCCACGCAGTTTGGTTCGTAAAATCATGAAAGAAATTGATCCAAAGGGAGTAGAGGAGAGAGTAGCAAGACGGCTTACTAGAAGGAATTATGTGTCGAGTGGACCAAACTTTTGCTGGCACATTGATGGTGAGCTTTTTTTAATCAAGTTATGTTAGTTTCAAAACAGAACATTGTGTTGCGGACAGTGATGCATCAACTTATATGTGTGACACCCCATCTTTAAATTATAATCAAGTAATGTTATTGTAATTTGATCCCTCCCATTTCAGGCATATATATATTTGGGGGGGGGGGGGGGGGGGGGGAGTTGAGCAATTACCCAAAAAAAATCCTGTTCATGCACAACTAGGCAAAGGAAAAAAAATTGAGCAATCCTTTCTACTCTTGGGGTAGATGAAAAAAAAATTGACAGAAAAAAAATAATCGAGCTCAGGAAAAATTGACCAACCCCCCCCAAATATAATGGTCCATTCCTAAATGTTCACATTATTTGTCCTTATATCTTAAGGATATGACAAGCTCAAGCCTTATGGCTTCCCCATTCATGGGTGTATTTGTGGATACAGTCGGAGAATACTATGGTTGGAACTTGTACAATCTAATAATGATCCCAAGATTACAGCAAGATTGTATTTAGATTCTGTTCAGAATTTAAGAGGTTGCCCAAGAGTGGTAAGATCTGATTGTGGGACAGAGAATTGTGTTATAGCAGGGATGCAGTGTTTCTTTAGAGCACATGGTAATGATGATTTTTCAGGAGCCAAGGCTCATCGATATGGTTCTTCGCCTTCTAATCAGAGGATCGAGGGATGGTGGTCGTCTTTTAGAAGAAGTCGATCTACAATCGTTTGCAAAATTATTGACACCCCTCTCAAAAAACGGTGTTGAAAATGTTTCAACGTTTATCTTAGTGACCCAAATGTATCAATCATCCTTCTCCCCTCCCCCCTAAATCAATGTTGATGTGCTCTTTAAAATGATATGCCGTGGTGCCATTTTCGTCAACATTGAGAGGGGGAACGGGGGGTTAAAAGTGGAAAAATACGACACTTTCAATTTTCTCATTTTGTCAGTTGGGGTGTCAAAACGTTTTGCAAACGATTGTCTGAATTTGGTAATTTGGAAAATAGGCGTAGATCAATGTTCATAGCAACGGCCATGTTCATAGCAACTTGCTACAAGCATCAAATTATAAAATCAGGTCAATTTGCAACTGTTTCACTTCCCTCTCACCCCATCGGGGCTCGTGGCGTGTTACAAACATCGGAAGAGAATCGGGCTCTACTCGCCCCTTCGGGGCTCGCGCCGAGGAAATTTTCAATATCGCGGCAAACCGAGTAAACGATATCAAAATCTACAACAAACAGAGGTCTGCCGTGCTCCCTTGCATGGTTTTACTCGTTAACTGACTCGTGAAACGTTCTTAAAATGAGGCGATTATTTATATTTTCCTACAAAGTGTTTGTTTATAACAGCAACAGCGTACAATAACATATATTCTATATTGCATTAGTTGTTTTGGTCGGCCGGGTGTGGAAACGTAAGAGCTGAAGATCGTGTTGTAAAACGCTTGATGGTAATATGAAACCCACAACCACGCTCTACGACGCTCAACCATCGATGTATAAAGAAATACAATACTTCCCTTTTTAATACATTCGGTTGAGCGTGGTTGAGCGTCTCACATTTCACGTAGAGCACGGAGAGTTGAAAATTGCGATACATTGGCCTGTCAGACTGTATGTGACAAGGTATACTTGTCGAACAACTTGACGATTAACACTCAGGGGTACTTTCTTCTGTCAAATCTCCACTTTGTTATATCATTGCAATTAATTTTTGAATTTGCTTTAAGCTTTTCGTTTGAAGATCTAGATGTAGGTTAGTATGAGTATGAGTCAATGCACGCGGATTGGGTAACGGAAGTGACGCACGCGTACGGTAACTAAACAAAAATATGTAGTCTCCGTCAGTTATAATAGTAACAAAACGGATTCATTTTGTCGACAAAGGATATCGGTTTCGTAGAAAACATTGGACACTACTTCATTGACCATCATTCAGAAATATAATAGAAGCATCTGAGTGTCTATTATATGACATCCGACCCATACATTGTGCGTGATAATTTTCGATTCCTTTGCTCTCAGATTATCACCAATGAGCATAACTTAGAAAGTGCAATACTATATTACTTACTCAATTTAAAAATAAAATCGTATGTACTTTGTTTTATAATCCATAATATTATTCAAAACGACATCCGAAAAGGCTCTCGTATCGACATAACCTTTCCACACCCACCCCTCCCTCATATTTAAAAAATCGTCTATTTCAAAGTGTGTAGGTAAATCGCATTTACCCTTACTATTCCATGTGATGATGTATTACATTCATGGTTGTTATACAGATTTAATGCTAACTGGGAAAGTATGTTATTCACACAGTTTCAGTTTAGTAGCACATTTCATTCGTATGATAACAGACATAATGTGTGTCAGACAATCGTTTGCAAAATTATTGACACCCCTCTCAAAAAACGGTGTTGAAAATGTTTCAACGTTTATCTTAGTGACCCAAATGTATCAATCATCCTTCTCCCCTCCCCCCTAAATCAATGTTGATGTGCTCTTTAAAATGATATGCCGTGGTGCCATTTTCGTCAACATTGAGAGGGGGAACGGGGGGTTAAAAGTGGAAAAATACGACACTTTCAATTTTCTCATTTTGTCAGTTGGGGTGTCAAAACGTTTTGCAAACGATTGTAGCTGGTGGATAGACTTCTTTAAGGATATGCAACAATCAGGAGTGCTTGAATTAGGGAACATCTTTCACATGAGATGTTTGTGGTTTTGTTTTTCGAAGCTACTTCAATATGAACTTGACAAAGTCAGAGACCATTGGAATAGCCACTATATAAGGCGCTCAAGACACGATACAGTAGCAGGTGTCCCAGATATTTTGTATTACCTACCAGAAAATTCAGGTTCTGTGGACTGCATGGTGCCAGTATCTCAAGAAAATATAAGCGAAATGGAACAGCAATGTGAGATAGATATTGAGGAGGACACATACCAAGAATATTTTGAGTATATAAGTGACTCTAATGGATGGGAATATCCAGTCAATGAGAGAGATGCATTTAATCTCTTCCAAAGATTCAAACAAATACAGCTTGATGCATAAATACAATGAACTGCAGTGATGCAATATATGGTAATTGCAATTAATTAATTATTGCTTGATACATGTAAGATATTTATTCAACTTCTATGAACCACAATTTGAACTGTAACAAGATTTTGTGTACTAGAATATATGGAAGGTTGTCTGAAGCCTTCATAGGTAAAGTCTATGACTTACTTAATATAAAACAATGTCATTTCAGAAGAGCTAATTATTATGTAGCCCCAAACAAGAGCTTAACAATAATTATAAACGTGTTATAACTTTATAAACAACAACAGCAACATGGGCTGATAAAAAGTAATTAAAATATACCCTTGGAATTTCAGCTTGGAGGTATATATTGAATAGCTGTTTGTCTAGGTATTTAATAGAGCATTACAACAATCCAAAGCCCTGGGCACTCTGGAGACATGTGACCATTTCAGTCTTGGAAGAGTCATAAACTTCGAGAGTACTATTAACAGGCAAAGTAAGCTCATTAGCACAAGTGTTGGCAGTGGGCTTCCACCCCACTGGTGCATCATGATGAAATTTGATCACAGGAGTAGTACCAAATCCAACAGCAGGAATATTAGTAGCCCCTGTAATGAAACTTAGGATGCTACCAAGTGTGAGCTTTGTTGCACTCCAATGTTCATCACCAATGTACTCAACTTTTCCTTTCTCTATTTCTTCCAAGAAGTGGTTAAGATTAAACAGAATTTCCTCTTCTTTTTCTCTTTTTATATTTCCCACTGGGGAAAGTTCTGGCTCAAATATGCCATCCAAGATCTCTGCTGTGAGAGGTTCAGTTTTGCCTTGAAACAGCTTTCTGCTCTGGTTTGGATGTGACCTTAGAACACTGAGGACATTGTGCAGCTCCAAACCCTTCATAAATTGGTTTAGTTCTGCCTGACATGAGGAAACTGTATAATTAAGTGCAATACATCTTTCAAATTCATCCTTGTCAACTATTTGTACGAGAGGCTTACAGTATCCGGCGGAAAACCTTTCATTAAAATCATATGAGGCTGCATCTTCAAACTCTTTTGAGTCAGTGATTGCCTTGACTTTCAATAATTTGTGCCGTACTTCATAATCTGGCACCTCCTCTGCAGATGCATTAATCTTGTAGATATCTCCACCCAAAATATAACTGGTGACACTTGGGGAAAAACACTTTGGTCCAGGAGAACCTTGAAGTAATGACATTGCTACGCACTGGCCATATAAGAAATATTCATTATGTTGTAAAGAAATCATATTGTGAGAAAAACTTTTCATCCCTTCTTCGCCAATCATTAGTTGTTGGGAGACCATGCGGGCAATTAGGCAGAACAGTTCTCGTCTGGGCCCCCCCTCATCGACCGCCGGCTCACCAACAAACTGTACTTTAAGTCTGCACTTTAAATCTTCATCTGTAAATCTACCCAGCTTTAGCTTAAAGTCCCTCCATGCTTGTTTTCTTCTCACTTTAACTCTTAAGTGATCGTCATTATTAAGTCGATGTGCAACCTCCTGGAGAGCCTACATATGGTTTAAACAACATAATAATGCATGTAGTTAAATTGGATTGATGATTTAAAAATATAAAACATTGAAATAAAAAGATACAAATACTTGTGTGCTGCAAGTGAATACTTATTATACGGTAATCCCAGTGTTTTAACCGTATTTACATAATATTTACCTCTTTTAACCATCCTTCTTCTGCAGGAGAGGTACGTTCTTGAGTATCGTAAATGAAGTATGTAGGCTTGTCAAACTCATCAGAATCTATGTCATATGGTTCAGAACCATGGGTGAGACAAGATGCGTATTCTTCTTGCAATTGTTGCACATCAGATAACTTAGAGGGCCTCATGTTCAACAGAATATTTACACTGTCATCCATGGATTTATTCCCCTTTTCCCATGCATCTTTGATACTCGATTGCCCCATGTTTGGGAACATTTCCTTCAGTGTTGTCAGATTTGCAGAGTCACTGTTGTCTTTGTTGTGAATAGACTGAAATATAATAATAAAATATGAAATATAAAATAATAATATATGAAGTGGTAAATGTTTTTGTGAGCTTATACAAGCTCTTTACTTTGATGAAGGACTGTAAATTCTACTTATTTATATTTTTTGATTTTCAGCTTGCCAATAATTTTTCACATTTGTAAAGTATGTCATAAGTCATATAATGACACTAATACTGTTAGACTCGATCTGAGCCTCTCTATTTTCTTTGGTCACTATTCGGGTTTTTTCATCACTATACAACTGTGTTTTTATCTGGTTGTTGGCATGGGCCTAATCAAATAGATCCAATGGGAGGGTAGGCTCAGTTTCCACTGAGCCGTTAGGGTTTCATGCACCCGCGATACTCACAGGGGAGAGTATCACGGGCCCACGAAACCCCAATGGCTGGAAACTGAGCCTAATGGGAGGGGAGCCCTTCCCCACATTTTAGGTTTTTAACTGATTTTGTACTCAATCTGCTCTCAGCCAAAATATTACAGGTAATTTACGTCACGAGTGACCAGTAATTCGAACATTTGAAATCAATATTTCAAATAACGGTTCAAATGAACATTGCAAAGTCCAACGGAATCTCCTACAGACCACTAAATATTTTCTAAAAAAAGTTCATAAAAGTAAAATTAAATTGGATGAAAATTTGTGCCAGCTAAGCCTACATACTCTGCAATCACAACAGCCTAAGTAAACAGATATCTGATACTTTTTTTCTTATAGATATATTTGTGGAGATTTGATTTTTCTGTCTAAATGTTCGAGTCTAGACTTCAAAACTTCATTTGAATGTTCCGATTTACTGGTCACGCGTGACGTAAATTAGCTGTAAAATAGTGAACCAACAGAGATAGTTACCTAGGAAAACAGAGGCACAGCTCATAGTCTACAATGTAGACATGTATGTCTAGTTTTTGCACCACTGATAAAATTGCCAGCAAACCCAGGCTACCCCCTTGAATACCCACCCCTTGAATGGTCTGAGTTTCTGGGGAGAGGATCAACTGGTACATATTATTTACATTAAATACACAAGCTTATAATCATGGTTACGTACCAAATTAGTTTTTATGTCGGTGAGGGTTTCGTCGGTGAGATCTATTGAACTTGTTGGCTTTCCAGTAAGTGGGACAGATGCAAATGCACTTTGCTGGGTTTGTAGACCATCATTTGTCATACTGTTACTGGTTATGGTGCATGTACGGCCTGTATGTTCACTTGTTTTTGCACTAGCCAAAACGTTTTTCTTTACATCACTTCCTTCTTCGCTATCATCTGAATCTGAATATCGTGCAGAACAAGAGATATAATCTAAATAGTCTATTTGAGTGCACAAAAAGAAACAAATTCTTGTAAAGGGTTTTCCAATATCTTCCTTGTAAGTTTGTAGCACAAACGGAACTTCTTTTCCTGGAATGTTTTCAACCTCTCTCTTGTCAGAATATAGGATCTTGTATCCGATAGGATCTTTCATCATATCTTTATTAAAGCGGCTTTGCTTTTCCACGGCCATCTGAAGTAACTCACTGGCTCTTATTGAAGGTTTAACTTTTAAAGGTAGATATGAACCTCGCTTGATTACAAGATCACCGTCCTTAGCTATCATGAAACCAATTTGTATGGTTACATGATCTGCATACCCTGATCAGATAACTTTTGCTTCTTTTTGAAGTGTTTGGACCTGTCCACTTCTTTACGAAGTCTAAAATTTTCGTAGGTTGGGAAGTTCCCTACCGACGAAAGACCACTTGTGCAAGTTGTGGATGCACTGGAACTGGAAGGATTGTTTTCACATTTTGAGCCACAGGCATGACAGTATTTTGCATCAACTACACTTTTGAGTCCACATTGCGAACAAAACATTGTTATTATTCAAGCAGAACAGGACGTACTAAAACTAAAAGTAAAACATGAGAAACCACACGAACAAACATGGCCGCCGCCAAAACTGCGTGGCTGCTAAGTTAGGATCCAGTCTTCTCGGCCTACCACAGGCATCCCAATCTCTACTATTAATAATTGGGCTGCATGTGACGTGGGCTTACGTTTGACCGGCGCGCGCAGTACTTATATCGTCTAACATGCAGCAACGCGTCTAACATGCAGCAACTCGTCTATAACTTGCAGCAACTCGTCTAACATGCAGCAACTCGTCTAACATGCAGCAACTCGTTTCTAACATGCAGCAACTCGTCTAACATGCAGCAACTCGTCTAAGATGCAGCAACTCGTTTCTAACATGCAGCAACTCGTCTAACATGCAACAACTCGTTTCTAACATGCAGCAACTCGTCTAACATGCAGCAACTCTATAACATGCAGCAACTCGTCTAACATGCAGCAACTCGTTTCTAACATGCAGCAACTCGTCTAACATGCAGCAACTCGTCTAACATGCAGCATGTCCCCTATGGGCCACCGTAGTTAACCTCTGATATCTCCTTTCATTGTATTGATATTGATGTATATTAATATTAATGAATGAATAAAGTATTATTATTGTATTATTATTATGCTAATTAGGAAAAAAAGGTCGTTACTGCGCAGACTCACTGGCTGACAGTGCCCCCTTAAGGCTTGGTGCTTGCGCTCTAAACGATTATTTGTTTTATATCAGCGGTTCTCCTTCTCCAAAATGTAATTGTGGTCTTGAAAATGAATCAGTTATGCATTTTTTCTCGACATGTCCTCTTTATGCTGCTCAACGTGTTTCACTTCTTACCTCAGCTGCACGTATTTGTGGAAATGTTTGAACAAATTGTACTTCAAAAAAACAAAAACTTGAAATAATTTTATTTGGTTGTAATGACTTGGACTTTTTCTTTGAAGTACAAAAGTATATATTAAGTACTGACCGTTTTTCTGTATCCAATGTGTAATAATTTATCCTATTTATATATTTATATATATTTTTTCCTTCCTTTTCTATTTTGTGCTCGTTCTATATTATACACATAGAATCTGTAATCTTTTGTAATTTGTATTTTTGTTTTTTCTTTGTTTGCTAGTTAAATTGTAATATATCGATGTGAGCCCCCTAGATAAGCTACGTTGCTTCTGGGGCAAACGCTAAGTTAAATATGTTTAAATTAAAAAATTAAAAACATTAAAAAACGGGCACGGCAAAATAACCAATTTCCACGGCACTACACAATAACCAGCACGACAAAATAACCAATTACCACGGCACACAGGAAACCCACTAATGGAATACCTTGGCCATATACATACTCTCCTTGAATCATGCAGCAGTGTCAGATTGAACTCAAGAAATGAAAAGAGCAGCTCAATTAGTAATCGTTGGGTTACAACTATGTTCATATCTATGTGTTGGTTCAAATATGAGATCTTAATTGTAGTTTGTATGTGTAAAGTTACCTATAGATAAGCTGAGAATAAATCGTGTTACGGATAGAAAGAGGATCATGCATCAATTGGGTTATGAAAAGAAATTGGCCATTTGAACTGTAATTTCTCTAAGTTTCACTATAACTAGGTTTAAGTATTGTGTAAGTCGTGTTTTTCGGACCCTGTGATGATGTCAAGCTGTTGAGCAAGTGCGTTGTGTTTAATGTCGCGTAAATTTAATGTGACATAAATTTTAATGATCAGAAATAAATACAGATGTCTGATACAAAGGTAACGAGGGTGGAAGAGTATCAGAAT
This sequence comes from Actinostola sp. cb2023, assembly GCA_033675265.1. Lineage (NCBI taxonomy): Eukaryota > Metazoa > Cnidaria > Anthozoa > Actiniaria > Actinostolidae > Actinostola > Actinostola sp. cb2023. The sequence continues at coordinate 580,551 of JAUJYZ010000412.1, read as the reverse complement.
CTGGAAGTAAAGCCTGGGCAGCAAAGTAGTCATTAAAGAGACACGCTTTGGCCTTAGATTCTACAACAGGAACGTCATTTTCCACAATAGTCGGAATTGAAGTAACATATAAAGGCGTTTAGTAATTGACCACCACTTTTTACTATTAGTTTTTGAATCACTTAGTTCTCTATTTGCTTTTTCATAAAATATTTTTTTGGCAAACCTTATCAAAGAAACTGAAAAGTTACGCTGACGACGGTAACGCTCCCAAGAGCAGTCTGATTTAACCTTATTGTGAGTACGGAGTAAACGGTCCCTTTTTCTAATGGATGAGCGAACCCTGTGGCAAATTTGAAGCAACATAATGAGCATTAAAATCACCAAGAATTACAATATTGTATTTTTTGGCTGACTGACGTATCTTATCTAGGGTAAATTGAAAATTGTTTAAAACATCGTCATGGAAGCATTGTCGTTTTCTGGTGGTCTGTAACAAACTCCGCATAAGAAATCTAATTGTTTCAGTCGAAATTCAATCCAAAGAAACTGAAAGCCGGCAATTTGTAAGTCAGTTCTTTGTTTGACCAAAAGAGAGTCCACAGTATAGAAAGCGACTCCACCCCCAATTCTTCCAAGTCTATCAAGCCGTATAATTGTATTGTATCCAGGAATAGAAAGACAATCGCTAGAAATACTATCATTAAGCCATGTCTCTGATATTGCAAATATACTAAAGTTATTATCCTTTACTAAAAACGATATTTCATCAAACTTTTCATCAGCTAGCAAACTTCTAACATTCAAGTGTCCGAAATTAAATTTAAAAGAGAGAGGGCCCGGATTCATTTCTACATCATTAGATAACACTATTCACACTCCATTTGAATTGTAAATATGATCCCTGGGGATTAGTTAATATATGCAGATGAGTATATAAAGGAAAACACAAAGCACACTCTCCCTCTTTCAAGTCACTTGGTCCGAGACGAAGGATGTTTTGGCTGCTAGCTCAGTAGAACCTGACTTACTCGCTCTCAAGGGTAAAGTATGGTTGAGGACGAGCAATCTTCTCCTCCACCGGCGGCAGTACAAGTAGTACAACTGTAGCGAACGCTGGTAGTCACCCGAAGGTCAAGCGCTAGCCCAGCAAATTCAGTAGCCGAAGTTGACGAACGAGTGGACTAGTTGAAGTGGCCAACACTCCGGCTAATGTGGTATCGTATATTGGTTTCTGTATGACCTATTTCTCAGTGTCGTGCAATTTTCAGTCAGGTAATTTAGTAGGGTTTTTACCGTTTCTTTAGTGCCGGGTTTGTTGCTTTCAAAGCTTAGTTGGGCAAAGTTTAGTTCGCCACGTGCAATATGTAAATGGCCGGCATGTGTGAAAGAGCTTGTAAGCGACTCGTGCTACTCGAGCGTGGTTGTTGCAGATTGTGTACAAACTTTAGCGGGAAATGTTGTGCTTTTGGCAGCAAACCGAGGGAAGTTCGTTTGAAATAAGTTTAGAATTGTGTATCGGCGACGGTATTCCATTTTATATTTCTCTCTCTTTCTTTTTGCCTGTGGGGCTGTAGTCTGTTTGCCGGGTCGGGTGTTGGTTGTTTAGAAATTTATGCTTGTTGGACAGTAAACATGCAGTTTATTATTTACAGGCAATGTATGTATCGATAATTGTATTGATTATTTCCAGAATCCGCTTGATCTAGTCCGTAGAGGATCAGTGAAAGAGGCCCGTGATCGACCTCGGACACGTGGTACTAACTAAGCCGGAATGTATGGTTTGTGATCTGACCTGTATGGAGGTACGCTATGACCGGATATGTTGTACTGGCCCATAATCGAGGCACACTGTGACTGGAAATGTAGAAAGTCGTGTACTTGCCCGTGATCGAGGCACACTATGACTGGAAATGTAAAAAAGTCATGTAACTGGCCCGTGATCGAGGCACACTATGACTGGAAATGTAAAAAGTCGTGTAACTGGCCCGTGATCGAGGCACACTATGACTGGAAATGTAAAAAGCCCTGTAACTGGCCCGTGATCGAGGCACACTATGACTGGAAATGTAAAAAGTCGTGTAACTGGCCCGTGATCGAGGCACACTATGACTGGAAATGTAAAAAGTCGTGTAACTGGCCCGTGATCGAGGCACACTGTGACTGGAAATGTAAAAAGTCGTGTAACTGGCCCGTGAACGAGGCACGCTGTAACTGGATATGTAGAAAGTCTGGAAAGTCATATGCTTGTCCGTGATCGAGGCACTCTCTGACTGGAAAAGTAGAAAGTTGTGTAGTTGCCCGTGATCGAGGCACTCTCTGACTGGAAATGTAGGAAATTATCGTGCACTGGCCGTGATCGAGGCACGATGTGACAGGAAATGTAGAAAATCGCGTACTGGACCGTGATCGAGTCAGGCTGTCACTGGAAACTGGAGTAAATCATGTACTGGCTCGTGTTCGAGGCAAACTGTGACAGGAAACTGTAGTAAATCACCTACTGGCTCGTGTTGAGGCACGCTGTGACAGGAAATGTATAAATTCGCGTACTGGACCGTGATCGAGCCACGCTCTCACTGGAAACTGTAGTAAATCATGTACTGGCTCGTGTTCGAGGCACGCTGTGACAGGAAATGTAGAAAATCGCGCTTGTGTGATCTGAAGGAGGCTGCATGATAGTACTGGATGAAAACAATACATTTTGTGGGTTGCAAACACTCTGGGTACGATTGCAAATTTATGAATGGAGGTTTATAGGATTTGCGAGTTTTTTACAAGGTGTTATATACAGACAGTTATAAATTGTAACCGATTTTTAAACCAGATTTGGTATTGGCTACTCCATTTTACGTACTCTAGCCGTTCCAGGGTAATGTCAATGTAATGTAGGTTATTATTTCAGGTTGGGGTGAGTAACTCACTCAGATTAGCTTTTTATCTAAGCTGCTTGTGTACGCTCCGTTCACGGACGTGTTGTAGTTGCTCCCTCCTGATCGGGGATCCCGTTGTATTTCGTTTTTTGCCTACGCATAGTATAGCATGGATCGCGAGTTTGGAATCAAACTTTTCGCTGTTCCTAGATGCTGCAGAACTTGATATTCATCTATTCAGCTCTGTGAGGTCAGCGAAAATTTAAATTGGGTGAAAATAGATGGGGTCCCCGTTCTGGGGGGAGCATCGGTTTTGTCTACTATAGAAGGCGTCATGGTAGCACGATGTTCTCCTGAGTATTCCGCCTGTTATATTTCGGGATACAGACCACTCGGTAGCGGATGGCTTGCATACCAAAGCATGGTGAAAGATTATTGTCGATCACCGATTTGGGGGATACAATTATAGAGTGGATTACCAACAAGGTGGATATGTAGGATTTTATACAGCACTTTAAGACCGTTATTTCAAAATCGTGGAGTATGAGCCGGACGTTGTGCTGATTCATGTGCATATGTCACTACCGTGTCAGGCGCTGTGATAGGTTGAATAAAGGATGTTCACATGACCATGGTTTTGTGTCTTAATATACTAGTAGTAAATTGGTTCAACCAAGTGAAGCTCCGTCGTATATTTTTGCATGGCGAGTTTAACGAAAACGTGGTGTAGAGTCAAACTATTATATATAGAGTGCAAACACTAAAACCATGTTGTCATGGAAAGGCAGGTGGACTTATTCTTAATGAGCGTAAGAACAGAAGATTCTGATCAGCTGATGCATGATTCATTGTTGCAGACGTTTAGCGTGACTGCGGTCCGAAATATCTAGAAGCATACGAACATATCCTGATAGGTGGCCGTAAGGAGTTAGGCATACGAAGATATTCCGATAAGTGACCGTAGGGAGTTCGGGTGTGATCGTTTGTGCGAGGTGGGCTGCACGAGACTGCGCAGTGCGAATTATGCAATTTTTTTGTCATCTGTCATGTCATGAAATGTACCATATATGATGTCATGTGTTTCTCTTCCAAGTGAACTGCGACACTTGAGCTTCCTTTTCATAGCTTTTGAGATAGACACGTGATAGAGATTCTGATTCAGTTCTTGAATTTTATTCACTCAGTGGTTTGACATGTTTTGATTTCGCGAGCGTTTCTTGTCCATTTCAGGCGTGGGAACAGGCCATTTTCATTTGTTGATATGGGTTTAATGTGACAGAGATGTATACGTGATGTGATGTCTGCTGTCATACGTTATTGCCGGCGCGTGTACATAACCACCTGAACATTTTAGAAATCTATTGGTATAGCATATGGGGCCATCTACGCTTCGCTCTGACGGCAATAACGACACCTATTTTGTAAGGTTTGGAAGGGTATAGAGTAGAACGGAAATAAAACAGGTCTCAGGGTATGTGTGGCCTAACTGCATCAGGTGGTTTCAGGGACACTTTGGGAGTATGTGAGATCTCATATAATGGTATGGCGTGACAGCTTGGGGAAGGCCAGATTGATTGTCCATACCTCATTACCATCTCATGAATAACAATACCCAGGACAGAATATTATACTAATCTTAAAAAAAAATAAACGAGAAAACAATAAGCCACATAACACGCAAACACGAAGTAGCTGTTCAATTTGAATGCAAATTTCAAGATAGAAACTTTAACAGTATTGAAAATTCCTATCGCTGCTCGATAAATTTGAAGGCTAACCCCCATGACTGAAAAGAAGAAAGTAAAAATAAATCAAGCTTACCTCAAGCTGCATATTATACCGAAAAAGATAGTTTAAAGTGCCTATAACCCCCAGTTTGATGTCAATTTTAATAAAAAGTACTTGATTTTATAAGATGTTCTGCGAAAAAGATTTTCGATTCTGAGCAATCCTTGATTTGTTATGAATTTTTGAAATATTTATTTTGAGGTCCCACTTATCTTTTTGGAGACTGGGTCGAGTGACGTCTACTAGGGAACCGCTCGAAAGCGGCTTCCAATTCCACATATGTATACTAGGAATTTTATCTCAAGAACAATGACTTTTGCTTCTGAATTTCGAGCATTGAACGACAGAAAATCGATTAGGATCCCTTGAAAAGTAATACATATCCTTATAATGGCTACTACAGAGCAGTTACGAGTATAAAATATAGTCTTTACGGCCTGCATTATGAACGTGAAACTCAGGTCGGTGAAGTATGTTTACACCCCGCGGGTTACACTATCCCGGCGTGGGCAATCGATACAAATCGATATCGGAAAACCGATCGATAAATCGATATTAATCGATAAAATTAAGTTAAACGTTATCGATTGTATCGATCAATCGATAAAAATCGATACTCACAACTTTTCTCGGAATTAACTTTATCGATTTTATCGATTTTTAAAATTAAGCTTCTTTTAACTTATCTATTTTTATCATTAACTAGAACCAGAAAGATGTGACCTTTCACTAATCGAAAAACCCAAGACAGAGTCAAACTAATTTTAACACAAACTTACCGCGACGCGTTCCCGGGACGCGTTACGTGACTGAATGATTCGGTTTTGTTCCGCAAAACTTCCTAATCAAATTCCATTTCCGATACACAAGTTGCACAAATGTTCTGAGTTATTGAGCAATTATTGTAACTGAAAAGCAATTCACAACAGCACACATTTGTTTAACAACTTTATTCAATTACAATGTTGCGCCGGGCAGGCTTGTGTGGACTTCTTGTGGCCATCTTCTCCGGCTTCTCCTTATATGCTACTATACTTATCTAAATATTCAACAGTCTTCAACAGGTTAAAAGGGTTCAATGTATTATTAAAACTAGTTACAGAAGTTGTCATTATTTCGTTTCTGGCCTAGTCATTTAGTTCACAAATATTTCCGTACAATATATCAAGTAAATATCTTATCGATAAAATCGATAATTATCGATTAATTATCGATAAAATCGATATTGTCAAATGGAGAATCGATAATTATAAATTACTCGCAACAAATCCTTTTATCGATTTTTATCGATTACCGATAATTTTAGCTAATTTTTATCGATTTTATCGATTGCCCACGCCGGGCACTATCCAGTACTGAAGTCATCGATCAAAAGCAAGAATAATCATGGAAAACAGTCTGGGAAAACAGATAACACGAAGACAATATGTTGTATGAGCAATACAAGTCTCCCAAGTGTCCATGATACAAGAAAACTAACACATCGGACATATTCATCGTAGCGTATATCGACATACGGTACGTACAGCTATATACATGTCCCGACGTAGTCAATCGATAAAAATCGATGTCGATTTGCCAATCGATAAATCGGTAAAAATCGATATCCTTGAATTGATTGATATCGATTTGTATCGATCAATCGGTAAAAATCGATATTACACTTTTTTTCTTTAATATCGATTTTTATCGATTCACGTTTTTTATCGATTTACGTCATTTATCGATTTTGCCGTATTCATTTCAAAATTATATTATATAATGACAAGACAAGGATACTTTTCTAGCAAACGTTTACTTATATAATAAAAAAATAAGTAATGAAATAATATTGATTCACAATAGTTGTATCATAGTTACTAGAGGGGACTAGTACTGGTTAGGAAGGCTTTTTATTCCCAGTTTGTAGATAGTCCGGAGTTGCCGGAACGGGTCCTGACTGCGTGCACAATCTTTGTAACGAGGACTAAGAATTGCATGATGTTTTTTTTTTTTTTTTTTTTTTTTTTTTTTTTTTTTTTTTTTTTTTTTTTTTTTTTACATATATTCTTTATTGAGCAATTTGTTACATATCATCTTTACATATCATCATTAAATTATTATTATTATGACATGATTTACTATCGATTTATGTATTATACATGTAGATTGACAACAATCTGTTATATTTACAATCTTTACTTTGAAAAAAAAGGGATAGGTGAAAGAGAGAGATAAAGAGAGTTTAGCAGAGCGGTACAGATTGTCCACATCGGTCCTTATGCAGAGTTACCTTTTAATGCTGAATACAGTTTTTCCCACTTTTTTTTGTGTTTTTCTACTTTCCCTTTGGATTTCGCCACATTACTTTCTATTGTTTGTTTTTGTCTTAAAAAAGATTTGAATCCGTTTATTGAAGGTTTTTGTTCTGTTTTCCTTACGTGATAAATGAACATTTTGTACATTAAAATAATAAAGTTGATCATGTCCGTGTTTCTTACTCCTAAAATTATGTCAGTTTTATTTAAAGGAGGCAAATGGATCTTATATTCGATTAGCCAGTTTCTGATGTCCAAATAGAGGTTTTTAGACTCTATGCATTCTACAAAAAGATGGTCTATAGTTTCGGGATAGGTATGGCAGAGGGTACAATTGGCATGTTCAATTAGTTTAAAACGATGTAAGTCCTTATTTAAAAAAAGGCAGTTATTTAATATCTTATACTGGAACGATCTAGAGTACGTGTCTATTGTTGTTGTGTAAATTCTTTGATATATTTCTTTCCAATTCGTGTCATTACTTAGTTTCAGTCGTTTGCATAAATTTGTTTGTGAAGTCGGTGCCTCGAACTTTCGCGATATTAAGTGTTGGTATATTTGTTTGGTTGATAGTTTTTCCATACTATATTTTTTCCCTTTGATACTGATTAATCTTCCTCGCTCCGGCGGATTCGGTGCGTTTTTGGTGTTAAGCGACCTTAACTTTTCCTTCCACCATTTAGGTATTGAATGGACTAGACCGGCCCAATTCAAGAAATCCCCGTCCTTTAAACCTTTTGCTTTGGCTGTCTCCCATGTAAATTTCCTTTCATTATTGTACAAATCCGATACCTTGTTTATTCCTAATTTTGTGAATTTTGGAAAAAAAACAGATTCGTTTCCTATCCTGATATAAACATTGTTCCATAGATACTGTTCATTTATATCGTTTTCGCTGTTTATTTCGGAATGCGCTATTTCGGCCCAAGCTTCCAGAATACTTTTGTAGAAACTATTTACTGAATTTGGGATTTGTTTGGGATCGAAATTTTCACGTATAGCATCTTTTCCTCCTATGGATGTGAGATAGGATAGTGGTACTATTTTCCACTGTTTTTGTTCGTCGTTGAGCAATTTAAATGCCCATTTAATACGATTGGCTTTGATAACAGTGCTGAAATCAACTAGCTTTACCCCTCCCTCGTCGTAATCACCTATTAACGTATTTTGTTTTATTTTAGGTTTCCTCCCGTTCCATATAAAGTCTTTAAAGTGCTACTTAGACGAAAATCGATCGAAGTTTAATTTAGCTGAAACTTCATTGAATAATTCTTCAAGGGTCTAATAATAACTAGTTAAAATCTTTTTTCGATATTCCAGAGGGAAGTACTATATTTTCATGAATCTTTAGAGGAGTCAGTGACGTCATCTACTCAACCCAACATTCAGCTCCATACATTTCTTTGTATTTTGTGAGTCAAAATATCTCAATGTTTTGTTCAGATAACAGCTCTGCATTGAAGACAACTGGTCAGACAATCAATCCTAAGCACAAATAATGTAAGAAAACTCCTTCACCCAAAGTTTTAGCTTCATAGAAATAAAATAATTCAAGAAACTAAACACAAAGAAATGTATGTAGCGAAGCTGTGTTGATTGCTAGGGTTGAGTAGATGACCTCACTGACACTTCTAAAGATTCATAAAAATGTAATACTTCCCATAGGAATTTTGAGAAAACACATTAACCAGTAAGCGTATGGCTCTTTGAGATTATTTCAGTGAAGTTTCAGCTAAATTAAACTTCGATCGATTTTCGTCTAAGTAGCACTTTAATTGTATTCTCCACAAGTTTTATAAAATTATTAGTGACGTGAGTTTTTGAGCAGACATAGAATAGTTGTGAGAGTGCGAAAGACCGGACAACTTGAACTTTACCATATAAAGTAAGTGATCGACTTTTCCAAATAGACAATGTTGTTTGAAACTTTGTAAATGATCGTTTAAAATTATTTTCATTCCGAAAGTTTTCATTGTATGAAAAATAAATTCCTAGAATCTTTAACCCTTTTTCGTGAAGGTCAATTTTCTTTATTCCATTTACAGTATTTAAATCTGCTATTGGAGATCCCAGACACCCTATTTCTGATTTGTCTAAATTTATCTTTAATGAAGATAGCTTACTAAAGATCTGCAACTGTCTAAGGACCTCTCTAAGGGATTTAGTGTCTCTCAGGAAGAAAATTGTGTCGTCGGCATACAGAGTTATTTTGATAGCGTTTTCGTTGAAAGTGATCCCTTTGATTTCACTGTTGTTTCTTATCATTTGAGCCATTATTTCTATCACCATCACAAAGAGGTACGGAGAGATCGGATCTCCTTGTTTGGTCCCTCTACTTATTGGGAAGAAATCTGTGGCCGTGCCGTTGTTATTTGCGCAACTTACGTTGTCATTTAATCCACGATATAAAGTTACCTCCAAAACCGAAATTTTCCAATACCGCATCAATAAAATTGTGTTCTATGGAATCGAAAGCTTTTTCAAAATCTGCTGCGAATAGTATGGCTGGTTCTGTTCCTTTTTTGTTACTGAAATCCATGATATCTTCAATCAATCGTATAGATTCATCTATCGTTCTTCCTCTCACGAAGGCGGCTTGATCGGTATGGATTAGTGTTGGGAGTATTGGAATAATTCTATTGCTAAGAACTTTACTACATATTTTTACGTCTACGTTGATGAGACTTATTGGCCGCCATGCGTTTAGATATCTATTGTCTTTACCGGGTTTTTCGAGTAGTGTTATTATTATCTGTTTTTGTGACGTCGTCAAGGTTCCTTTTTTATAACATTCGTTTAGACAATCAATGAGGTCGCCTTTGATTTCCTTCCAAATACTGAGGTACAGTTCCTTGGTCAGTCCGTCGTTTCCAGGGGCTTTGGATGAACCCATTTGTTTTAACGCTTTTAGGCATTCCATTTCTGTAATGGGCCCTTCGCATGCTTCCCTTTCTTTCACTGACAATTTAGGCATAAGTAAGCTCTGATATATATTCTAAGATTTCCTCTGCTGGTTTAAATGATTTTTTTTGATATAGCAGTTTATAAAAGTTGTATATGTTCCTTAAAATATCAGCTTGTTTTGTATATTCTTCGTCGTTTTCTCCTAATATTTTTTAAATATGAGTTTTGGCTTTATTTCGCTTCTCTAGAGAAAGGAAATACTTGGTACTTTTTTCACCGAGTTCGTGCCATATCGATCTTGATCTTAATATAATCCCTTCTGTTATTCGGTTACTGTGCTCCTCCAGTTTATTTAACCGTTTGCCATGTTCGGTCAGTAACTTTTCATTTTTTTCCCATTCGTCTATTCCTTCTATGTCATTTATTTGGCTTTCTATTTCCTGATATTGGTTCCTACGTGATTTTGCTAATGTTTTTGAAAACTTGATTGTAAATTTCCGAATCTCGTATTAATTAGTTCCCATCTTATTTGGGGGTCTATTGTATTTCCCATTGCTAGCTGTTGTTTGCATTGTACTATTGTACTCTTTAATTGCTTAATGTAATCTATATTTTCGATTAAAGAATTGTTAATTTTCCAGAAAGACGGGCCGCGTCTTTCTTCTGGAAATGATCTAAGCCTCAAGGTAATGGCAGAGTGGTCTGTTGCTGGTGCCGGAATGATATCGCCTTCGTCTACATACGCTTGTAGCTCATCTGAAATAAAGAAGAAATCTAATCTACGATGGAGATAAGAGTTAGTTTGACTGTTTCTTCCTTGAGCCTTTCCACGCCATGTAAACCGCTTCGTATTTGCATTCCGTAGTCTCCAAATATCGCACAAGTCTAGTTCACTCAACACTGTGTTAACTGTTTCTAATGATTTCGGTTTTAAAGTCGGGTTTCCTCCTGATGTTTCGAGCTCTAAATCGAAGTACAAATTGAAATCTCCGCCCCAGATTATATACGTGTCTAGAGGATAGTCGATTGTACCGATTTCCTCCATTATATTTTGAATGGTAAGAACTTGCGTCTTTTCATCGTTGGGAGCGTAATAATTGATTAGCAGAAAATTGTTATCTTGTATTTTCGTTACATACCTTCCTTCAGTATCAATTCTCGTTTCTTGAATTTTGACATTTAGTTTGTTACCAAATAGAATGGCTGTTCCTCTCCTGTTTGACGTACCATGTGACATTATTACTGAATTCCTAGTTTTATGTGGCCACGAAGTTTCATTTTCCGGGGTACTATGTGTTTCTTGTAAGAAAACAATGCTTTCATCGCCGTTGTGTTTAGCGATCCAATGAAATATTTTTCTACCCTTTTTGTAATCCCTAAGGCCCCGGACATTAAGAGATATTACTTTCAGATCAAAACAATTCATTTAGTAGGCATTGTTTTTATGCTAATTCAGCCTGGATCATAAGAGACCGATGTTGGACAAAATAGAAACGTGAAATTTAGAAGCTTAATTGTACGCATTAGTTCAAATGACGATTTTTGCTAAGGTTTGACTGAAATATATTATATAGAAGAAGATTAGGAAGCGAAAGATAGAGTTTGTATGGAAATAGATGCGGTAAATTGCCACATGATGGGAGGTTAACATAAATATACTATCTTTAGTGATAAACAACTGAACCAACCTTGTCAGTTGAACAGGATAAATTGACTTACGTAAACAGATTTTCGATATGGCAGAGTATGTTCTTAATAAGCAGGCAGTTCAAGCATTTCAGTTATTCTTGTAAATAAGTTGGTAGCTGGTCCACAGTATAATACATGGAGCCGATGCGTAGAGATGAGCCTTTAATAGATACTCTTTCCGTGGGGTCTCTTTGCTTTGCCATTTTGAGCGCTTGGCGAAGCTTCTTCCTGATTTTTGCTGAAGTGGGCGACAGGTCCTCGTCGATATATATGTCTTTGTAGTCTTCAGTCATCCTCAGCCTCTATTTGTTCTCCCATATAAAGTTCCTGTCTTGGCGATTGACGAAACGGATCAGCATGGGTCTTGGTCTGGATCCAAAAGCTGGGCCTCGAGTACGATGTGCAGCATGAATCATAACTTCTGACGAATCTTTACCAACTGCCTGCAGAAGTTCTCTTGCTATATCGAGACAGTCCTCCTTCTCGTTCTCTGGCACATTGTAAACACGTATGTTCTCTCTTCTAGAGTAATCTTCAAGATGTGTTGTTCGCTTTTCCATCTGAGCTATTTTGCTCTTTAGCTCTTCGTTTTCCTTGCAGGCTTCGTCGAGCTTTGTTCTGCGTCCTTGGCCTCTTCGACTTCAGCCCATACATTTTCAATAGATTTTATCACTTCCATAAGATCCTTCTTCAAGTCCTTGACCATTTGGACCAGTTCTGATTTGACTGACGTGATTTCGGTGTTAAGTTTTGCGAAGTAGTCGTGCAACATCTCTTCTATGTGGTCGAATCGAACATTTATCCCTTGAGCGTTCTGATCTGCCATTTCTTCAGAGCTTGATGCCCTTGTTCTTTTCTTGGCTTGTTTCCCTTTACTTTCTGGTTGTTTTCCAGACATTATTGAGAAAATTTGATTAGGTTATAGCTTAAACTTCTCCCATTTTGGCGGAGCTTAGTTGGACGCGTCCGTCATGGTTGCACGCCGCCGTTTTTTCAAAATTATATTATATAATGACAAGACAAGGATACTTTTCTAGCAAACGTTTACTTATATAATAAAAAAATAAGTAATGAAATAATATCGATTCACAATAGTTGTATCATAGTTACTAGAGGGGACTAGTACTGGTTAGGAAGGCTTTTTATTCCCAGTTTGTAGATAGTCCGGAGTTGCCGGAACGGGTCCTGACTGCGTGCACAATCTTTGTTACGAGGACTAAGAATTGCATGATGTTTACACAGTAAAGGTAGACGCTAGTTGATAACGACCAGGTTTGTAAGAGCCGTTCTTCTTACGGTTGCGATGGTTTTGAAACCATACTGTGACCTAAAAACATCTTCATCTTGTTACGTCGGTAGTATCGTTAATAAATAAAAAGATAATAACAATAAAAATATATATATTGATTTTAGAATAAAAGAAGTTGCAGTTGTCAATAGTAGTTTGGTTTATGCGTCTCGGTAATTGTACTCTAGGGCCAATCAGAGATAATTTTTTATTCCATCAAATACCAAACTAGGTATATAGGATAAAGTACTTACAAATTCAAAACGTACAGTAACATAAACTATATAATATAACTATCATTTATAATATTCATTAATAATTCATTAGGCAGCTGTCCAATCTGTGCTCAGCATTCTGGTCACGTGGCTACCTTGTAACTCCCATACAATTTCCAAGAAACTTAAAGCACGGGGAGGGCTTGAATAGTTGGCAGGGAATAGGTGGGGTTGATTAATTACTGCAATTGTTCATAAGTATGATACAGAATAAAGCTTATTAGTATTCTGTATCTGATACAGAATACTAATAGACCTTATTAGTATTCTGTATCAGATACAGAATACTAATAGGCTCTATAAGTATTCTGTATCGATCAATGCATTATATGAGAGGAACAATACATTATCCTAAAAGCTAATTAAGAAAAATCAGTACACGTTAGATTTTGTTCCGCAGTTTCTTTAATGTAACTTTCTTCCTCTATTGGAGCTTAGCACCTTCACAGTTTTAACTTACTTACTAATGATACAATCATTGGATTTCTAGCTTTGTGCGGCAATTCTTTCACAATCTCAAATAAATTATAACAAACTTTGAAAGACACGAGATTACTTCAAATTAAGGACTTCGCACAGTTCTCGCTAAATATTGCCGTTACTTGCTACATTATTATTTTCAAGAACCTCGAATTAGAAGATGGTTAAGTAATGTTAGTCGAACTAGAACTTCATACGGAATTTATGTGTCAAAAGAAAGTCAATAGACTCTTTCCTTGCTACCTTGTTTTTACGAGACATCTGCCAGACTTCAGAAATCTTTACACTCCACTTCGGTGCTAGTTTGGGCACATTCCCTCAACAACTGACTCTCTTGTGATGCATTTTTGGCAGTTTACGAAATTTGTCAGCCATCGTCTCAAACTGATGCCCGTCTTAGCTCTATGACCTTCCTGTGAGAGCTGTTCTTGATTTGATTGAAAAGAATCAAAACTCCGTTCGCATTCACAATTAAAGCGTCCTTTGGAAACCAAACAAAAGTGTAAATGTATTCTAAATGAAAAAGCAGGCATATTACATATTTGCCGTATTTGTTCTTTGTTATGTCTTAATGAGCAATCAACTCTAATCAAAAACTACCAAGTATGAAAAGGAATAAAACATTTATTAAACAATCGATATCTTAATATAATACCAAAGTGCCTTCATTGTTTAGTGCGGTCAAGCAATCGGAATGAGAATTGAATGCTAAAAGAACAGTTATTTAATTATGATATTATTTTCATCTCAATCAGATATTGACTACAATTCTGGTTGAAACGCCTACCTAGCTGGTTCAAACAATGATTAAACAATATCATAAGTAATTTACAATATTCGTGACAATGTTGTATCTCTCTCGCCTTCGGCTCGAGATTGTAAATAAGATACAACATTGCCACTCATATTGTAAATAATATATAATGAAAGAATATCATAACAATATTTTGCAATTATTTTCATGATAGAATTGTCATGTATATTCAGAATATATAAAAATCATTTCTTTGAATCAAATAAACTGAACAATTTGTTAACACTATATATATTATGTATAAAATCATATGATCATCAGATGATATTCAACACATTATTACGCGAAAACAGCAAACCGTTAAAAATCGATAACCATCACTTGATTTTTATCGATTTGTATCGATATCGATTTTTATCGATTGACTACGTCGGGACATGTACATGACTATATTTATGCATGTGAAGTCCCGTTTGGGTCGAATTCCGTACATGAAACTGTTTTACCTCTATTATATTTCTAAGGGTAACTGAGGATAATATTTATAATTTCTTGTGTACAATCACATTTTGCACATTTATTTGCCGTATCTCCGTAAACAATAACAATTGAATAAATAGTCCATAGTCGGTATTTGGGTCTATTATATTACGTTGTTAGTCTCCCTCGCAGCCGTATTTAGTCCCGGGATTTAGTGTCTGCCTGAGAAGTTTATTGTACTACAGAACCAACAACGGAGAGATGACAACTGTGATTTACAATAAAGATAGAATTAAAAACAGAGAACACATTTATTTGCGATATTTACTTTATATTAAGTATTTTTCAATAAATATTCTATAACAAAAGAACAATTATTGTTCTCTTTTTTTGTTTCAGATAAACCCACTGAGCTGTCAGTAATAAATAGCGATGTCAGAGAATCCACATACAACAATAATGCTGAATGCTAGCTATTGGGATCGAATACAAAATTGTAGATTGAAATACAGCTTGTATTCTGCATCTAGTTGACTTTTTTACAAGCGATCAATCTAATTTTTGAAGTCCTTAGCTAGCGTTGTGCCAAAGGGATTCACCCGGCGCCCATCATTTGCATTAATAATAGTTTGTTCAGCCGTATATAGGGCTCAAAATGTAGCTTATTATTGACAGTAAGATTATAGAATACTGTGTACTGCTCTATGCCGCAATTAAATTCAATATGGGCTCCTGATAGACCTGAATAAAGTGAAATCTCTCAGAAGTTCTAGTGATTTTGGAATATGTTCGGTTGTTGTTGTCCCTAGTACATGTCACGACCAAGCTCGGCCCAGTCTCCCAACATTATCGATCCCGGGTCTGCAACCGCTCGGAAAAAGCCGTTTTTAACTACTTTCAAAAATTCATAACAAATCAAGGATTGCTCGGAATCGAAAATCTTTTTCGCAGAACATCTTATAAAATCAAGTACTTTTTATTAAAATTGACATCAAACTGGGGGTTATAGGCACTTTAAGTATACAACACATACATCAAAATAAGTCCAAAAGTTCATAATAAACACAGAAAAGTCAATAAGTTAATAAGTTATCGTCCAAAGTTAAATAGCCAGTAGCATTGGTTATTGCATAATAATAACTGACAGCTACCATACATCAAACTTGCTGAAATCCAGTTCAGACATGATCCTGAATATCTTTTCATCATCTCGGCGCTTGAAACAAATATTTCCGTCGTTGGTCCAGGCAGAACTAACATTCGTACATTATTTTCTTGCTTTGTGGAAAAGCTTCTGGTTTTCTCGCGATAAATCTTCATTCACGTAGAAGTTAGAATTTTTCAGCCTTCTCCTGTTCTTTAGAATGGAAACTTTATCTCCATATGACTTGAATCTAACAATTATTGCACAGGGCTTGTCAATGTCAATGCTCTGTCAATGTCGGACGAGGAAAGTGAGAGTTGTAACTTGTCGATACAAAATTGTGTATCCTTTTCGGTACAATTTTCTCCTTTCTCCTCCGGAAATCCAGCAATCCTTAAATTGTGACGGCGACTATATTGTTCATTGTCGTTGGCCTTGGAAGCTGTTCGCATATTCTGAACTCTTAGGGCTTCTACTTCTTGTTCCAGTTCAGTTACTCTTCTCTCATTTAAGAGCCTGATACCGTCTGCAAAAGCTTCGCTAACTGCATCCTTGACAGTGTTAATAATTAAGACCTCGCGTTCTTGAATAAGTTCTGGCGATAGCGAAGTCCAGACGTCGGATCTGGAACGGCTTCTTGTAGTTACACCGTTCGCCGAAGACGACATGTTGGAAAAATACGTAAACTCAAATCTTGCTTGCTCCCAACGTACTTGGCAAGAGTATTCTCTTATAGAAACATGATATAATGAAATACAAGAAACTTTTTAGAAACTTTCTAGGCTTTTAAAGCCAACTTTCACAGAGAGCAAGAGAAACGTGTCCACTCGCTAGTGATGCGTGCCCGTTATGGTGTAGTGCCGTGAAAATTGGTTATTTTGCTGTGAGTTAATTGTGTAGTGCCGTGGAAATTGGTTATTTTGCCGTGAGGTAAATAGTGTAGTGCCGTGGGATTTGGTTATTTTGCTGTGAGTTAATTGTGTAGTGCCGTGGGATTTGGTTATTTTGCCGTGAGTTAATTGTGTAGTGCCGTGGGATTTGGTTATTTTGCTGTGAGTTAATTGTGTAGTGCCGTGGGATTTGGTTATTTTGTTGTGAGTTAATTGTGTAGTGTCGTGGGATTTTGCCATGGCAGTTATGGGCCACCGTAAGTTTGAGACCAGGTGGATACAATATTTTTGACATAATACTTTTTCCCTCTCTTTTTTCGGTTTGCAAGAATGATGTCATTCTTCTTCTTCTTCCCGTACAAAATACAGGCAGGGAGACCACAACAGTGAAACAATTACTGTGGGCCCAAATAAAACAAAGAGACAAAAATTTACAACTGATACATACGCAAAGTTCTACAGAGTTCTAAAATTAACTGCAGCAGCTGACATGAAATATGATATGGTTTTTGCAAACCACTGTATATATATCATATATATACTATATACTGCAGTCAGACTCACTACAAGTAAATAAACTATTGTTACAACCTACCAAAATAAACTCTATTAACTGGTCTAAAATGTTATGATTGTACCAATGTAGCAAATTAAGAGCACAAATTGTACTGTACAAAAAAATTGTTTTAAATATTAAACAATTTGAACCTATGTGAATTATGTGTATATTCTATACAGGATTTTACAAACTATGGCATTGACGGGACAGGACCTTTACAGCATTCATACTGGGATGGTGATACAACTACATGTAACTTGGATGAATCAAGAGCCATTGATGCCCCTAGTGTCGAGCTATTTATCTTGATGTTATAACATTTCTAACAGGCTTGAATGAAACATAAAAGTAATTTGATCTTACATTCATCTTTGTAAATTGTGAGGTCTGGCAATAACAAATTATGTTGTGAAATATGGAATTTTGTATTTCTGGCTTTGGCCAACCAGAAATTAAGTCATCAAACCAAGGCTAAAAGACGAAACTACAAAAAGCTGTTAAAAAGCTGTTGTTTTGGCTCATTGCTTTGCTTATGAAAACCTATACATGTATATAAATTTATAAATTCTACAATTTATACTCTCATTAATCACTCATTAGTCATTAGAACATATTTAAAAAATGGTGCAAACATTAACCCAAACAAGATACCTGTGGTTCTATGTGTAGGAAATTAACCGAACGTGAATATATTTTGTACTATTTACTCGTGCCCAGGCCTTAGGCCGAGGACGAGGTATAAAATACAGCAAGTATTTTTTATTTTTTTTCAATGTCAGAAAATCGCAAAGTTGTGCAATATCCGGTCACATGCTATCGAGACGCCATTTTGTATTTTAGACAAAGCGAGTAAAGCTTCGGCGATGAGAGGATCTTCATATTTGAGATCGCCAAGTCGAATAAGATGGCTATTTTGGACTCACCACGAACTGAGCATCGCTCGATAAAACTGTCAACATGCCGATATTCGCGAACTCAAACAGAGACACATGGAAGCCTTGAAAACCTTTATCAGTTATACGAACTTGAAGTTAATCTGAAGCATTACAAACCTGGCATGGAGGCTGGATAACTGATCCGATCCAGAACGGCAAAAGTTATAATGTAGTTGAAAGCTGACAATCAGTCAAGATTATATATGGTGAATATACAGTATGGTATTTATATCTATAAACTTGAAGATGAATTGGACTTGAATTCCTTGCATTATTGCATTTGTGTATCAATTGCCATTTTCATTATCAGTACATGTAATGTTTTCTAAACTATATTTAAATTGCCGTGCTACGTCTATATATATTATGAGCTGTTCAGGCGAAAACAACCTTGTCCGAAACCCACTATGAAAATACGCCTCAAACCTTCAAATAACTATCAATCTTTATTTCTAGCAAGTATTGAAAAGGGAAGCTTTCAAGCGAAAATCAAACTCGTACACAAACTTCGAAATCCACACTTCCACAGGGATCCCAATTCTTGAAGCATGTCAGTGACTCATTCCCAACAGGGCACGAGTGTTCATTACCCATGCAATGTCTAGTTTTGTATAATGTTGCAGACTAGACGTAAATTGCAACTGTTCAACAATATAAGCAATATTTTCAAAGCCTTGGCTTTCATATGCAAGGGCAATGTCAAAAGATGAGATGAACTTGTCTTGTCTTGTGAGGTGTGAATTGTTGGAATACTTATGATATTCATACAGTACATAGCTTTAAGTAGTGAAGCTTTCTCATCATTTTGAACAATATATTTGATGAGGCACTGCTTTGTATCCTGTAATGAATTGCAGGAGCTTTTCCAAATTTGAAGCATCATATTTCGGAATATATGCCATAAACCAATCATAACTTTGTATAATAAAGTTATAATATAAGCAATATTTGCAAAGCCTTGGCTTTCATATGCAAGGGCAATGTCAAAAGATGAGATGAACTTGTCTTGTCTTGTGAGGTGTGAATTGTTGGAATACTTATGATATTCATACAGTACATAGCTTTAAGTAGTGAAGCTTTCTCATCATTTTGAACAATATATTTGATGAGGCACTGCTTTGTATCCTGTAATGAATTGCAGGAGCTTTTCCAAATTTGAAGCATCATATTTCGGAATATATGCCATAAACCAATCATAACTTTGTTGTTTGGCAAAATCAGTTGGCCTAACATTACATGCACCAAAGAGAGGTAAGAATCTGGCAGGCGTGAAAATTGTTGAAGGATCATAGCAAAACAAGTTGTATCAGACTTCCTTGTTATTCTTCATTTTCTCAAGTAGGCCAAGAACACTTCGGCCTTCACCAAGTTGGTCAATCTCATACTTTCTTCAGAGGATGATCTCATTTTTCAAAATGGCGGTATATCAAAGAGAAGTTGATGAAACAAAACATAATGTTTTCGGTGTACACCTTAGAAGTAACTTTAGAAGGAATTGGACGGTTTTAAAGTAGTCAATTTTCATTTTTAATGGTGGAGAATTGTATGTTGGGATCGGCATGCGAAATATTTGTTGAAAAGCACTAAAAGTATTTTTGTCAAGGTTTTTACGTATTATTTAATTGCTCTCTAACTGCTCTCTAATAAAAGCACTTGCCTATACTAGGGCAGGAGGGCTGCTTACTTATCGTCAGCGAATAATTAGTTTTCATAAATTATTTAACTTGTCATTGACATAGTACACCTCATTTAGCAAATACTAGCTACCAACTGAGAGAAACACAGAGTAATTAAATGCGGTTTTCCTAAGAACGTAAGTATCGCTTCCGAGTGCTAACAAACGGTATGAATGCATAATATTTATTTAGTTTCGTATTATTTATAGTATTACTGATCAATATAGTGAATAAATTACACATAAAGAACGGCGAAACATTGTGTAATAAAGCTTAATGAACTTTTTAAAACTTATTGTTGAAACAAGACGCTCAATGAGCGTATTCTCGGGCATTACAGAGCTTGGGCTTCCTATGGTGTCCTAGCTCGCAGTCGATCGTGTTTGGAGAGCGTTGCGTGACGACAAGAAACACGGCTACGAGGGAGAGTATTTGACATTGAGATTCACTGAAATTATTTTTCAAGGCAGATCTACTGTGAGATTAATTCCTCGCTTTCTAGCTTTTGACATGTAAAACAATGATTATTCAAGAATGTCCAGGCCGACTTTGAGGAAAATCGGTCAAATAAAAATGATCGAAAATTATCCCCGAATTTCGTACATTGACATTGCTCAGTACATGTCGTTGATGACGGCGTATTTGCTTTGATGAAGTTTTGAAGTACGATTCATTTTCCTTCTAAATGTTTCAAACGTGTAATAAAATAAACTTCAATCATTATATTTTTCAGAAATGTGTTTAATTTTATTGTCCGAACCTTTTAAACAGGTTTTTCACGACATGACGGCAGTCATGCAACAAGCACAACGACATTATCTACCAAAACAATATATATTGAAAAATTAAATATGTCGCTCTCTAGCTTTAGACATAATAATATCTCACATGTAAAACAATGATTATTCAAGAATGTCCAGACCGACGTTGAGGAAAATCGGTCAAATAAAAGTACTCGAAAATCTCCGAACTTCGTATTTTAGCCTGGGATTTGAACATCCAGACGATTCAGACGAAGCTGCTGTCTTTTTGCCTAATTTCGGAATTCATGCCTTCGATGTGTCCGAAAATCATTTGGAACACTTAACGACATATTTTAGTGTGGGTCTATTGGGTCTACTACGAACAGCGTGTTTGTATGTGGCACGAGCATATTTCTTTCCTTCGTCTGAGTAATCTTGAAACTCGATACAAACAAATACTTCGCATTTTGTGCCCTACGACAAAAAAAGTGCCCATTTTATAACTCGGGCTTCCTCCGGAAGTGTTCGGTAATAAATACGTTTGTCATTTTGTGTACAAGGACTGATAGCAAAAATGTCTTGCGTGGTATTGGGCGTTATAGCTGCCAAATATGCGCATGTGTTTTCTCGAACATAAAATATTAAAGTGCAACTAACCCCTATGAGATTGTTTTAAAAAAATCTATTCAATATATGCTGAATAGTTGGTGGGTTCAGTATTTTGTGATTTGAACCTTGCGTTTATGAGTTATAGAGGTTTGAAATCTCAATATGCAAATTTAAGACAATCTCAATCATCATCAGTGATGAACCGATTGGATGTGTGCTAGGGGAATGTGAGAAAGGGATTATGTGAAAAAATCGCGAACATTTTTGTAGGTTTTTCGAGGCCTCGAAGATCGCCGTAGCCAAGATTAGGAGTCCGTAGTTTCCAGCCTTCTCTTCCTTTACAGGTTAAGGGAGAAAAAAATTAAAAACGGCCTAAAACGCAAATCTAACACATCAGGGCAATAGAACAGTAAATTATCAACGCTGTGGTGAATTTCCAGTCCTTTATTGACAACGTAAGTGCCAATTCTACATACATTCTCTACAATTATTCACAAGATCACAGCTTGGGCTGCCTGTGCTAGAAGTGGTAGAAGGACTAGAAGCTCGTGCTGGATCGAGAGAGAACAAGTCATCTTGTTATAATTAAACTCACGACCAGCGATGTAACTACATCTATTGACAGAAAGCTGTATGTACAGAAGTCATGCAAACAGTCGAGCCAGTCGAGACTGAAAAGCAAATGAAATGAACTCAAAAACTATCATAACCTCGCTATGCCATGTTTGTTGGTAATTGTAATAGTACGTGTACAGTTATGTCCTTGACTATTTATAATTAAACTCACGACCAGCGATGTATAACTACATCTATTGACAGAAAGCTATATGTACAGAAGTCATGCAAACAGTCGAGCCAGTCGAGTTATTTTCAGTAACTGATGATGGATGTTTATTTTATTCCACGTTTGAAAAATTCAGAAGGAAAAGGAATCGTAAAATCGTACTTCAAGACTACATCAAAGCAAAGGCGAGCAAGGTCAATGTACGAAAATCGGGATCGTACAAAAGTAGTTTTAGGCTATTTATATACTTGCACAATAGCGAAGCGCATTAATTAGTCACATCACAACTTAGACAAACAAACCAAATTTTTCATATCCTTCAGTCCGATTTTGTTATTTTTTTTTACTGACAATTGTTTTGAAAATAAACAGTGTTTGCATGATAAAATGTAGGTTTCTCTGTGTTCTTTTCAGTACGATTACAGTTGTAAGATCCTTGTGTGAGTCATACATCTATTACGCGACCTAATTTTAGAACCGCCGCGTAGCGCTATTTAAAACAGAATTTCCACGCTCAAAACAGGTCAGTGAACGGCAAAAATACAATCGAAATCAAAACGTCCTTAGATTTTAGTCATCTATTACAGAAGAAGACGCTCAATGAACGTATAGTCGGGCATTATCACAATGACAGTTGCGTGACGAGGGAGACTATTTGTGTCGGTGAGCATCGATAAAGATCTCCGACTCGTCGAGGTACGTCTGTAGTACGTCTTTAAACGTACTTGAGGTCACTTGAGGTTGCATATTCATGGTCGCCAAAAACAGATAGAATAGTTTCCGAACGCCTATCAAACTAAATCCGAAAGTATGATTCGCTCAAACGTGTTAAATAGTTTCCGAGCGTATATCGAACTCAACTGGACGTTCCAAGTACGTGCTAGGAACGTACGAATCGGATATCTTTATCTATGCTCACCGACACATATACATTAAACATAGTCTCCCTCGTCACGCAACTGCCAGTCATTGTCAGGTCCCTCGTCACGCAACTGACATTGTCCTTGTCATAATGCCCGAGTGTACACTCATTGAGCGTCTTGTTTATATTAACCTCCGGTGTACCGGTGTATAAGGGAGTGGAGCATATGGATACCCCTCCCTTTTTGCTAATTTGGCGCCATTAGTTCTCTGATAAAGGGGAACTTTAAACAAATGTTTTCTCAAGAAAGTTAGATATGACTTATATTAGCATTACTTGATTTGTGACCACCAAAGTAACTTTATACAATGGGCATGCTTTGTCTTTACTGACAGTCAACGAACGTCACGCGTGAACAACTATCTTCAATTATTCAATTATCAGTTGAATGTTTGTCTGGAATATATGATGGATCAAAAGAAGATTAGAATCTAGAGTTATTTTTGTGGCTACTGTTGCTTAGCAACGAAGCCACTATGTCATCGAGTGTGTAAGTCCGTAATGTAACAATAGAATCTTTGGATAGAGTTCGGGGCCAATCATGAATCGAGGGTTATTAGTCGAGCGGTCGAGCGAGCGGATGTAGGCGGTCGACAATCGATCGACGTACAACTTCGACAATTCGGATTGTCGACATTCTATGGCAAGCCAAACATGACAAAAGTGTATTGAGTTTTAAATCACCCATTCAGAAATAGGAACCACTATATGAGAATAAGGAATCACTATACGAGAATGAAAAATCGCTATACGAGAATAAAAATTCACTATACGAGAATAGGAATCACCATACGAGAATAAAAATTCACTCTACGAGAATAGGAATCACCATACGAGAATAAACATTCACTATACGAGAATAGGAATCACCATACAAGAATAAGAAATCACTATACGAGAATAGGAATCACCATACGAGAATAAGAAATCACTATATGAGAATATCAAATCACCATGCGAGAATAAGATACAAAATCAATATGCGAGTATAAAGAATCACCATATGAGAATGAGAAATCACTAGTCGAGATGTAACACGAAATCACCAGTCGAGAATATCGATTGACATTCACAAAATATCGATTGGAATATTCTTGCATCTTCGAGGTATGCGGTCAGCGGTCTTTATTTATCTATTTGATATTTATTTATAATCTATTTATGTATTTATTATTTATTAATTTATTTATTTAATATTTATTATACATATGTTCATTAATCACTTATTTATTTACTTAATATTTATTTATAATTTATTTATCTACTTCAGGAGCCCATTACTAGGAGCCTTCCTCTAGTAATAGGTTCATGTGACATCAAATGCACAAATTGGGCTATTTTTAGATATGCAAATTTCCGAAGAATTTCAAATTGAAAAATAAAATGGCCGCCAAACGGAAGACGCGAGGACGTGATCCAAAATACTGATATTCTTAATCCATGGAAGTCCAAGTCTATTTTCCCTTGCACAAGAACGAGACAACTGTGTACAATGAATGAATCACATGTATCAATACACCGACATAGTGCCACAGCGCACGCTTAGTGGAGACTTTTAGTTTGGCGACTCACGTTGTCGCGAAATTCTTCAGTCTACGTTCTTATACCTATCGCTTCATATGTTTATTCTTGTTTTATCAACTTTCTTTTGTTGGTTTTTGATTCATGATTTAGTCTTCGTAAGAATGAAGCGTTCTCCAATGATTTTGACTCTGATGAAGCAAAAGTTGGATAGCGGCGCCAACATAACAATTAAACCACACAAATGTGCACTTTGCTAAATAACTTCTTCGCCAAAAGATAGTCGAAAAACAACTGAAACTTTCAACCGACGAACCGTACCTTAAAGAGCGGCAAAGAACACTAAAACAAGAGGGTTATCACTGAGTTCATTCGCCAAAGGCGTCTTCAGTTCAAAGAAGGCAAGAAAGCCGGCACTCCAAGATCAGCCGATGAATAAAAATGCGATAAAATTCATCCAGACCACAGAAAAAGAAGCTCCTCGTGATTCATTTTGCTGCGTTTCAGACAACAAATGCTAATTAGTAAAACACACTGGCGGTTTGGAATATTCATTAACTTGGTTCTCACTGCTAGTCCTGCACAAGTTTAATTATGTTCTTCGTAAGAGATTATCCATGATACCACATCGTTGAATTCCTTCTCAGAAAGAGCAGAAGATGTTCGTTTTTTGGCCGGGTTTTGAACTGGCCTTTTTAACTAGTAGCTTTGTTTTTAGAAGTTCTCGCACTTGAAGTTTTGATATAAATAATAATACCTGGAGTTGCTTTTTTGTTTTGTTTTTAATGTTTTCAATCATTGTTCTTCCTCGCTTGATGAAGTACTGAAGTCGGCAAACGACAAAACTGATCTGAAATTTCACTAGATTCTGAATCTTTTATTAGAATCACTGGAACTACACGGTACGCTTTCGGCCGACATTGAAAGCAAAGCTAGCAGTGTTGAATCTGACGTCAAATTCCTATTGTGTAAGACGCGACATGATTGGTTAATCGCGCATAATTTTTAATGAGTGTTCTATTTTTAGCCCAATTTGTGCATTTGATGTCACACAAACCTATTATAGGAGAGGAAGGCTCCTAGTAATGGGCTTCTGTCTACTTCTATTTTTTTTTTTATTCATTCACTATTTATTTATCTATTTCTTTAATATTTCTTTATTATTTCTTTATTTACAATTTATTATTGATTCATTATTTAATTATTCATTATTTATTTATTATTTATCTATTTATTCATTCATTTATCCTTTTATTATGTATTTATTTATTTAAAATTTATTTATTATTTATCATTTATTTATGTATTTATCATTTATTTATCTATTTATTATTTATTTATTATTTATTTTTTATTTATTTATTTATTTATTTATTTATTTATTTTGTCTTTATCTATTTAAGTATTTATTTATTATTTACTTATTATTTATGAATTTATTTATTTTATATTTATTTATTTATTTATTCATCATTTATTTATTTATCATTTATTAATTGATTAATTCATTTAATATATATTATTCATATGTTTATTAATTAATTAATTATTTATTTATTCATTTACTTAATATTTATTGATTATTTATTTTTCTATTTCTATTTTTAATTATTTCTTTTTTCTATTCACTATTTATTTATTTATCCATTTATTCTTTTCCCTCATCTCCTTCTTTCAATATGTATGGATTGAATTGCATTTGCCGCCCATAAAAAAAAACATCCATTTGTGAGGAAAGCTCTTGAACCCTCTCCTCTAATTCGTTTAAGAGAGTCGCGTTGGCCGCCATTTTCACCACGCGGTTCTCGAAAGACCGCTGACCGTATACCTCGAAGACGCAAGAATATTCCAATCGATATTTTGTGAATGTCAATCGATATTCTCAACTGGTGATTTCGTGTTACATCTCGACTAGTGATTTCTCATTCTCATATGGTGATTCTTTATACTCGCATATTGATTTTGTATCTTATTCTCGCATGGTGATTTGATATTCTCATATAGTGATTTCTTATTCTCGTATGGTGATTCCTATTCTCGTATAGTGATTTTTTATTCTCGTATAGCGATTTTTCATTCTCGTATAGTGATGCCTATTTCTCAAGGGGTGATTTGAAACTCAATACACTTTTGTCATGTTTGGCTTGGCATAACATTCTATTGATTGATGGAAACGTCGAAGCTACGTTTCGGAGTTTCCATGTGGTCGCCATTACTGCAGAACATACCAAAGACCAGTGACAAACAGGATGACGTCCATTGACGAAGCGTTTTGCCTTGCAGCGAAATAATTTCATTTGAGTTTAACTGGGCAATACACTAAACCAAGACTAAACCAATACACTAAACACGGCTGCCAGGAAGACTAGTAAATCGTGTATGTGAATTCATTTCCTAACTTTGCAATGTTCTTACGTAAATAAACAACGAAACATGAGCCTGAGAGTGTCGGCGAGTCGTTGACAACCAGTGAACATGAATAACGAATAACTTGATATGATTGGCTAAACACTTACAATTGCAACGGAATGTACAGCTTGGGTAAGCAGCCGTGTCTGAGGGGAGAGAGCATTGCGTGACGACACTTAGCACGGCTGCGAGGGAGACTATAGTTAACCAGGATTGACAATAACTTCACTCAGTTTGAAGACCTTGTTAGACGATATTGGAGATTGTTAGTTTGTTTAAAAAAACTCTGAATTCGATCCAACATCACCCAACATTGTTTTCTGGCAGGAGGTGGGACTCAGGGTAAAAAAATACCCTCGCCTCTACCAAAAAAATAATAATTAAATCGGCGTAGCCGGTGGCGTGACTTATACACCTATTTCAAAAATCGTTGTCGCAGCCGAAGCAACAGTCAACACTCCAAGACTGCAAAGGATTTCGGTAATTTTTCTCGTAATTCATTCATTCAGCGAATATTTTGGTTGCATGCGTTTGTGACATGGTGTTAAACCGAATATTTCGGAAAGTACTAGTACTACAAACGTGCTATTGCAGGTACTAAACCCGTTGAACAAGAGCAGGCATAAACAAACCACGCTTTCAAACAGTTAATGTGCTGAAAAACTACATTCATGATAACTATTTACAATGACCACAACTGAATAAATTAATTACAAGAAAAATAACCGAAATCCTTTGCAGTCTTGGAGTGTTGACTGTTGCTTCGGCTGCGACAACGATTTTTGAAATAGGTGTATATATGTTTATCCATGCTTTTCACCAACATCCTATAGGATAGTGAGATTGTAGTACGATGCGGTTTTCACACTGATCTCAGTACACTTTAATAATAATAACAGTTTTATCTTGACTACTAGACAAGGTCAATCAAAAACACCTCTGTAGTTCTCTTTTTACTCCTATTATTAATATGAGCATGTGATATTTAATATAATTCTGAACTTTATTACTAACAGTAGCCACATGCAGTCCTAGACTGCCTATTTTTTGGAAATATCCAATTGAATAATATAATATTTATTTCCGTGTTCAATAAATATTTTTCCATGTTTGTAATGTTTTTAAATCATTTACTGGGCTAGGGTCAAACGTCGCCGAACCTGTCATGTGCCATACCTAACTGTTAGCCACTGTTGAATTACTACGTTTCACAAAGAGCGATGTCGGACTCAGTTTGGTATGGCAGTTTATATTTGGTTGAACAGCTGCATTAAGTCCGGCAGGGCCTGCGACATTGGAGCGGCAACTGAGAATTAACTTCGACCCTAGTCTTATAGGCATAATAACTGAAATAGCTTCCACTTTTGCAATGTGATTGTTTGCTCTTGTTTACGACTAACGGGCATTCCTTCCATGCGAAATCGGAATCGTATAGGAAGAAGGTCCCCGACTTCGGCAATAATATATTTTCTGACTTCAGCTAGATACTTTTGCAAATAATGATTATGCGATCTTTCCACAAAGGCTAATGTATTTTCTTCGCCATTTGAGCATATTTTGAAAATAACCTTGCCCGCCATAGTTGCTCAACTGAAAAGTTCCCGAAGTCGAACTTCATTCCGGCGTGCAAACTATTCAATTTCTAGACAGTATTGTCGGGAATGAAAAGTGCTTGTCTGCTTTTACATGTAAAACTTATCATATTATTGCTAACTTTCTCAACAAGCATCTTCTTGATTGATTCAACTAGTAAATACGTCAAATAACTTCTAATTACAATCGAGATACAACTCAATGATGTATCTAACTATTGATCAACAATAAAGTCAATTTTACCTTGTCTAGCCATCATAATCCATATAATCATAATCCATAATCCATCATAATCCATTGAATCACAATACATAGAAATCCTGTGTCATGACAACGACCTCGTGTTACTTACGATTTTGAAATCCTATATCTTATAAAAACTATTTTTAGCTAATTAACTAGCGACAAAGTCCGCTGACTCTAGGCAAAGTTCATTTCAATGGGTTCGTTCCAATCGATTCCTTGCTGTTGCTGTTCAACTTGTCCAATCTTATTCCTGCATATATGGCCTCACAGTTCTTTATAAGGTCGATGGCCTCCTTAGAAGTGTTGACAAATTTAAGTCCATCGTCGACATAGAAATCCTGCCGTATGAAGTTAGCAGCATCATAACCAAACTGATCTTCTTCATCATCTGCGGCTCTTTTGAAGCTAAAGTTGGCGCATCCAGGCAATGATGCTGCACCTTCATGCGGTATTCTAGGGGGTCAATATATGTGTTACTATCTTCCCACCAGAAGAATCGTAGAAGATCTACTAATAATAAACTATCTATCTATCTATCTATCTATCTATCTATCTATCTATCTATCTATCTATCTATCTATCTATCTATCTATCTATCTATCTATCTATCTATCTATCTATCTATCTATCTATCTATCTATCTATCTATCTATCTATCTATCTATCTATCTATCTATCTATCTATCTATCTATCTATCTATCTATCTATCTATCTATCTATCTATCTATCTATCTATCTATCTATCTATCTATCTATCTATCTATCTATCTATCTATCTATCTATCTATCTATCTATCTATCTATTTATTTTATGGCTTCTTTGTTTACGAAGAATGGTGGAACATTCCTTCAACATCACATGTTACTGCTATTGCATCTTGACGGAATCTACAGAGGACTCCTTGAAGATTGTTTGTGAGGTCCTGGCTTCATATCTTACGCTACAGTCGAAAACCACTCTGATGTTGCCCTGCTTTTTCGGATTATTTACTCCGTGGTGAGTGACGTAGTTGATGCGACCTTTCGTATGTTGATGAGCGTCTTGTGGAATCTTCTCAGCACATTCATTCATCGTCTTCTCCATAAAAGCTACGTAGTCTTGACGGAATTTCGGATCTCTTCCGAAACGCGCTTTATGCTGAGAAAGGCGTCTTAGGGCTTGTGATCGATTATCTGGAAGTCTTCGGAACTCAGGGGAAGTGGCATTTCGTAGTGGCCGCCATCTCTCTGATGAATTCCACTTTTAGGCTTCGCCAATAACTTTCTGTCATAGCCTGAGAGTGACTGTTGACCTTTGTATTCTGCTTTCTCGTGGAAGTCTCTATCGACCATCTGTCTTACCTCAGCATGGCTTATCTTGCGCGAGAGTTAACTATGAAGGTTGCACTTTCATATGTTTGAAGAAACTTCCTCTGTGTTTGTTCTGTTGGTCCAACTCTCACCAGTGTCTTTGTCGACGGGTTGCTTGCATACTCTACCGACAACGCCCCAGCCAAGATCAGGTTTTATCCCATATGGATCACCGTCCGACCCATGGGTCTGTAAAACTTCTCGAGGTATGACTGCCTTTGGACATTTGTTTCCAGTGAGCAATCCTACTTGAACGTTCTCTCTGTACGGCATTAACTCATCAGCAATGCAATGCAAATGCTTCCATTGTCTTGCAACTTCCGGTTTGGGGATCTGCGGCTTACATGGGATGACAGATCTTGAAAATGAATTTGGCAAAGAGATAGTTACTTGTCGTTTGTAGTCTTGTACTACAAGCCTTTTTACCTTTTTTGCATTAGATCATCTCGTTTTCTTCGTGCATCATTGAGAGAAGAAAGTGGCTGTCGACGCCGTCGATTTTCAATGCTGCCCTCAAACTTTCGCTGATAAAGGTGGCATTCGACTGACAGTCTATGAGTGCATAAGTGAGCTTTTCATGATGAGGATTTTCAGAACCATATAACCACACTGGAACAATTAGACTTTGATCTCGACTGGAGTGTTGACCTTCTATGTTGCAAACGGTGGTGCAGTTAGAAGCTGCATGGTCTCCTGCTGACTTCTCTTGGCCATTATTGTGACTTTCTTTCGCTGTCTACATGCAGGCAAGTGGGGTGTTGTTGTTTACATTTATCGCACGTCGGATTCCTACTACACTGATTTTCCTTTGCCATATACACGACTTTCATAATGGCCGACGGAGAAAAGAGACTGGTGCGAGGAACATGAAAACGAGGCCACAAAGGCCTCCTTCGCATAGTTTTCAAAGTTCAATATGTCGTCCTCAAGTGTTTTTAGCGTAAACGATAATTCAAGTGTTCTTACTCTTACTGAAAACGATATACCTGGTTCTTCCCTTTGTGATCGAAAGCCTGAAGAGTTAAAAAACGAAGAACTAAGATTCTGGTTGAAGTGTCGCGGAGATTCGGGCAAAGGATTGAAGACGAAAGCTCAGCTGGTGAAACGTGTTCACGAGTACATTACAACTGGTAAAGATAAAGACATTGTTGATCCAGATCCAAACAGAATATACAGTCGTAGGAAGGAACGAGAAAGTACTAATGATAGTAGTGAAGTGGAGAAAAGTTTGGATCGTGTGAAATTTCCAAGCGATGGTTGGGGAATATCGTTGGAGAAGATGCCAATGTTTACAAGGGCCGACATGAATCGTCATATCATGAACTCTGGTAAATCTTTCGCGAACAAAGACCACCACTCAGTCCCTACAGGCTTGAGAAAAGCTAAACGGTTCCTCGATGATGAATATCTTGAAGATATTGAGTGTGCGAGCGATCAGAGGTATTTCTTTTTCCAATCAAAGTGCTGTCATAGTTTCTGAAAGAATGACCCCCCACATAATTTGAAGATAGCACTCTGTATTATATCTGGCGAAGTAAAACGTGCTTGGTGTTCATGTGTAGCAGGTAATGTGGGAATCTGCAATCATGTATTAGCTTTAATGTTCAAGATTTGCAAATTCTCCCTGTTTTCAAGTAAGACAACAAAGGAACTGTTTCAAGAAGAGGAACAATCTATTGCATGCACATCTCAGTTACAGAAATGGCATAAGAAGGGTGGGGGTTCCAATATTGCCCCAGAGCCAGTGATGGAAGTCCATGTGAATAAATCGAAACTCGATGAGGCTTCAACATCAAGATCTGGTGTGAAATCCTTGCTATATGATGCTAGGAAGGTAACAACGCATAATAAAACAGCAGAACAGAAGTTAAAAGATGATCTGAAATTGATTGATTCAAACATGGGTTTAGCACAAATGGCATCTGGAGATATTATCCAACCAACTGTTGACACTAAATTTGGTAAATGCCAAATTGGATCGTATTTATCATACCAAGTTGGATTTACTGAATCGAACTTTAAAGCAATAGCAGATATTGAATGTGTTCCCAGACTCCTTGTTTTGATTGGAGGGTCACAGTCCTATCCAGAGTTCCCTCTAAGGCATATCCCGGAAATGACCCTTCCAGACGGTTTAAGTGACAATGAAATGAGGGTGATAGACAAACTACGACTAGACAAAGATGGAATAAACCTAATTGAAACAGAAACAAAACAACAAGCAAACTGTAACAAGTGGAAAGATGAGCGCAAGTACAGATTTACATCTTCACAATTTTTTGTAATTTCAAGACGCAAACGAAACCATGACACATTTGCAGACACACTCATGCAGTAGATATGAAAGGCCGGTTTAAGCGCGCAAATCTCATTTTTAGCATACCAGCGCCTTTTTTGACTTTTGAGATATGCCCCCTACTTAGGTATGTTTCACAAAGGGCGCTGGGGGATATGTATTTGAGAGCATGGGTTTTATATGTATATGAAGGGGCTTACAGTACAAGAGTTGTCGGAATGGTTGGAGAAAGACGATTTCGTTTTCAAAAAGAAAGGCGTCTGCGTTGAAAGGATTCATGAGAACTTACAGAATAGAAGGAAGGAATAGAATGGATGCTAAAACATTTATGAAGGATATGAAGGATAATGTAGTTCGGCTGATTCATGAACAGAAGAAGCCGTTTAAAACGAAACTTATCTTAGAGGCTGAGTTTTATAAAAAGAAGACTTCCACTATTCCCTACTTTCATTCGGAAACAGAGACGATCACCGATGCGTCTGATGTGGGTGAGGCATACGATTTG
Organism: Actinostola sp. cb2023; assembly: GCA_033675265.1. Classification (NCBI taxonomy): domain Eukaryota; kingdom Metazoa; phylum Cnidaria; class Anthozoa; order Actiniaria; family Actinostolidae; genus Actinostola; species Actinostola sp. cb2023. Next base: position 547,564 of record JAUJYZ010000412.1, on the reverse strand, counting down.
ATGCAGGAGGATATGCTGGAGAAGCTTGCCACCTTTCAAAACGAGGGGTCTGGATGGATCTTCAGAAGGGTTGTGGCTCTAGACATTAGCCTTGATAAATATATTCCTTTGCGAGGCAAATCATACATTGCTTTGCCGCTGAAACTGCAGAAGAAAAATGCTGTCATTAACATGGAAAACAAAGACAATCAATGTTTTAAATGGGCGATTACAATATCTATTTTCACACCAGTTAGAGATAGAGAAAAGAATATCAAAAGCTCTACGGAAGAACGCGGAAACTTTAGACTGGAGCGGGCTTGAGTTTCCAGTGACGTTGGATACAATTAAAATATTTGAAAAGAATAATAAAAAATATGCTGTAAATGTCTATGGGTGGAATGAAAGTGTTTATCCGTTGAGGATTAGCACCAATGGAGATAGAGAACAAACTATTAATTTGTTGTTGGTTTCAAATGACACTACTCAACATTATTGTTGGATAAAGAGTATGAGTCGATTGTTGTCTGCGCAAATTAATAAACACGATCATAAGAGGTATTTTTGTGAGCGATGTCTTATTTCTTTTAAAACAGAGGTTTCGTTGGAGAAGCATTCAGAATACTGCGAGGAGCATCAATCGATAAAGATCACTTTGCCGGAGAAAGGATCTGTTGTCGCGTTCAAGAATTACAATCATAGTATGAGAGTGCCTTTTGTAGTTTATGCAGATTTTGAATGTTTTACAGAACCTTTGAAGCAGAAGAAGAGAAATAATACTGAAAAATATCAAAAACATAAACCGTCTGGATTCTGTTATGTGATTAAAGCGCATGATGATTTGTTTGAGCCGAAGGTTGTTCGATACACCGCCACGGAAGAAGACGAAGATCTTGGATTGTTGTTTGTGGAGAAGTTGGAAAAAGATATTAGAAAGATCGCTAAAACAAAAAAACAAAATATTTTGATGACTGAAGAGAGTAGGGAGGATTATGAGAATGCAACAGAGTGTTTCATTTGCAATCGAAAGCTGAAAGACGATAAGGTTCGCGATCACGATCATTTGACGGGCTTGTATCGGGGCGCAGCTCATGAGGTTTGCAACTTGAACTATAGAATCCCCAAACACATTCCTGTGATTTTCCATAATTTGGCTGGGTACGATGCTCATTTGTTTATAAAGAGTTTGGGGTTTTCTGATGGTAAAATAGATTGCATTCCCAACAATGAAGAGAAATACATTTCCTTCAAGAAGAGCATTGTGGTGGACAGTTTTTTCAAAAAAGATAAAAAAGGTAAAAAAGATAAAAAAATATTCATCAAGCGCGAACTTCGATTCATTGACAGCTTCAAATTCATGTCGTCTGGGTTGGACAAGCTGGTGGGAAATCTCAAAAAAGAACAGTTCATAAACACGTCTAAGTTCTTCGAAGGGGAGGAATTGGATTTGCTGTTGAGAAAGGGAGTGTATCCCTACGATTATATGAATTGTTTGTCCAAGTTGGACGAGACCGCACTTCCCAAGAAGGAAGAGTTCTTTTCCAAACTCAACGATGCGGATATTTCAGACGAGGATTATCAACATGCGCAGAACGTCTGGAAGGTGTTCGAAATGAACACGATGAGAGATTATCATAATCTGTATCTTCTTTCTGATGTTCTTTTGTTGATGGATGCGTTTGAAGCTTTTAGAGACGTGTGTCTGGAAAACTACACGCTGGATCCGTGTTGGTATTACACCGCACCCGGTTTGTCTTGGGACGCTATGTTGAAGATGACCCAGATTCGGTTGGAACTTCTGACGGATGTGGACATGCTTTTGATGGTGGAAAAGGGAATCCGCGGCGGCGTGAGTATGATTAGCAAAAGGTACGCCCAGGCCAATAATAAATACATGAAAGATTATAAAAAGGAAGAAGACTCTGTCTTTATTAAATACTTGGACGCCAACAATCTTTACGGTTGGGCTATGTCGGAACCTCTTCCTACTCACGGGTTCAAATGGATGAGTTCCAGCAAGTTGCGTTGTTGGGAAAAGTATTCGTGTATTTTAGAAGTGGATTTGGAATATCCTGAGGAGTTGCACGCGTTGCACGACGAGTATCCTTTGGCTCCAGAACATTTGGTGTTGAGCAAAGTGGGGAAGTTGGTGCCGACGACTCGAAACAGAACCCAATACGTGGTGCACCATCACACTTTGAAGTTGTACGAGAGTCTGGGAATGAAGATCGCCAAAATACACAGAGGCATTGTCTTTCACGAATCGGACTGGTTGAAAAAATACATACACTTGAACACCGAACTTCGAACGGCGGCCAAGAATGATTTTGAAAAGGACTTCTTCAAATTGATGAACAACAGCGTGTTTGGCAAAACTATGGAAAACATCCGTAATCGGCAAGACATCAAACTCGTTTCCACAGAGAAGCAAGCGGCCAAGCTGGTGGCGCAGCCTAACTTTTATCGCAGAACTATCTTTTCAGAGCATCTTTGTGCAGTTCACATGAGAAAAACAGAATTGGTCTTCAACAAGCCTGTCTATTTGGGGATGTCCATCCTTGATCTGTCAAAATCTCTCATGTATGATTTTCACTACAATTACTTCAAAAAGAAATTCAAGACTTCAGAACTGTTGTTCACGGATACCGATTCGTTGATGTATGAGATCCAAACCGAAGATTTCTACAAAGACACCCAAGAGGATATTTTAGAGAGATTTGATACAAGTGCTTACCCCAAAGAGCATCCTATTGGTGTTTGGGTGAATAAGAAAGTGATTGGCATGATGAAAGATGAAACGGCTGCAGAAGGTGAAATAACCGAGTTCGTCGGACTGAGAAGCAAATTGTATGCTTACAAAACAGAAGAGAAAGAGGAAAAGAAATGCAAGGGCATTAAGAAGTCTGTGGTCAAGAAAGATCTGGACTTTGATGATTATAAGAATTGTCTGTTCTCTGGAGTCAAAGTCATGCGAAAGATGAACGTGATTCGAAGTTACAAGCACCAGCTCTTTTCAGAAACAGTCCATAAAGTAGCACTGTCCAGAGAAGACGACAAAAGAATCATTCTTGCAGATCAAATTCACACCCACTCTATCTGAGGTTATAACACAGTCCTGTATAGATATGGAATGTTTAGAGTGTAAGAAACCTTTCCTGCCCCAAAGATTATTTTATCACACGTCCGGTGGGGTGATGTACAGAATCTGTTCTGCTTGTAAAAAGACATTCGGCGGCAGACAAATGCCGGTGCATGCGAAGCGTAAGTTTTGTAAAAAGAAGATGAAAAGTTATAAAACACTGTCTGGCGGTGGCTGAGTGTCTTCAGGAACGACTTGTAATTCCTCTCGAACAAAAGAACGTCTTGGAGCCCCGTCAGAAAGGAAATATAATACAGGCTGGTCGGGGGATATCTGTATTCGGGTTATGTCGTGCATTTCCATAGACCATATCGGATCCGTAGCACGTCTTTTTTCACCGCCCTCCAATTCGCCAGGAGCGTATAAATATCTAACTTTCACACCGGCCGGCAATCTTTTCTCTTTTAATCCAACAGGTCTTTTATAATTAACCTCTTTCGGTTGATCCACTTTTTTTAGCTTTATGGATTCGCTAGGGGTGTCTCCAGTAATTCTCTTTACTCCACTGTTAATAGATTTTATGACATCAGGTAATCTTTCCACCCATTCACGGGATCTACCCTCTTCCAACATTTCTTGGGCATATTGATGGCTGAATAACTTTTCAGAAATAGTTCGATTAGCGCGCTCCACTAAGGATTGCGCTCTATGATTTCCAGCTTCTGATCTTTGTATTTTTTTCATAATCGATGTCACTTCTCCCTTAAATTCAGTGCCGGGATCTACCATTATTGTTTCAGGCCATTGTAATTTTCTAGAATATATTTTATTAAAAGCTTTAGATACTTCTGTGGAGTACTTAGACGCCAAAGGTTCGGCGTCAACATATCTGCTGGCTATATCCACGACTACTAGAGCATATTTGTAAGTCTTTCTTTTAACAGTATCATGCGGTAAAAATAAAAGATCTGCTTGATGTATTTCATTTGGCTTTGAAATATCCCAATGCGGTCTAGGAATGTATTTCGGAGGCGGTAAATAGATCTGCCACAGCGCTTGTTTTTCTAACCAATTCTTTACACTATTTTTATCCGCTATATTTGCGGCGTCTGCTAATTGATGGATCGCGTCATAACCTTTCCAATATCCAACGGCTGAATAGTATTTTTTGAAAGTTTCTTGTCCATTATATATGACGCAATCTATTCCGGAAATATTAGATGTCAATCGAGACTACAAACAGCCCTATGGTTTGAAAGCTGAAAAAACGGTTCATCGTGTGACGTTCAACCCCTCTTCAGCCAATCCAGGAGAAACCCTTTATATCCACATTCCAAAGTTATCAGAAAATGTGGTGTATGTGCCTGGATCTATTGCACTGATCTTTAAATTAACTTTAGCTGCTGCAGGACATGTTAATAACACAATTATTAATAATTTAAGTAGAGCTCTAAAATCTCATATGAGAGTTTTGTATGGTGGGGAGACTCTTCAAGACACGCATCGTATCGATCTGTTTGAAACCTATAATGATCTCTATTTATCGAAAAGAGAACGGGAGAATAGGTTGCGTGAGGGTATTTCAACGGTTAATATGCGAAAACTACGAACCGCTGCAGGCGATAAAGGGTCTACAGATGCAAACGAGGTAGCTCTGGCTGCTGTTTATGGAGACAGATATCGAATGCCAATCAATCATTCTATTTTAGACGCCCATGGCATTTTCTATGCAAAAGCACTCTCTCAGAATCTAACGTTTGAGATTACACTTCCACAAAGCAAAGAAGTTACAATAACATCAGATGCAACTAAAGCATACACTTACAGTCTTTCAAATATCGAGCTTGAATATGAGTGTATTGCTAGTGATTATCTTGCACGTGAAGCCCTATCGGCCTATCAAATAGGTAAAGGTTTTTATTATGAGAACATTCTTCTCCATAAGACATTCACGATTAATAAAGCCACCGACAGTGTGATTAACGAACATGTTAATATCCCCCGGCGGTCGATGAGTGGTATTTTAATGCTATTTACTGAGGCGTACGTCGTAGGTGCTAGAGATAGTGAAAAGTTTGTCTCTCCTAGTATCACACAAGTTAATGTCAACGTGGATGGAATGCCGAATAAACTGTTCAGTAAAGGCATGCAACCCACAGATTTTTGGAACTCGATTCGATCAAGATTTTGGTGAGACTGATAATATCACGCCTAAAGACTTTTATTCAGATAAATTCGCCCTATGGATTGATTTGAGAACCTTTGCCGATAATAAAATTCATGGAAACGGCCTATTGTTGAATAGCACAAAAGATGGCGTTAAACTAGAGATGAAGAGGAAAGTTGGCGGGTCAGGAACTTTAACGTGCTATATGTTTGTCATTGCCGACGCCCTGATGGAAATTCAAGGCAGCAGTTTGAAAGCGATTCTGTATTAATATATGGAAGAATTGAAAGATCAGGTGCCCTTTCACTGTATTATAGTAGGGCCGACGAATTGTGGCAAAACCAAATATTTAGTGGAGACTCTAAGAGGGCCCTATAGAAATGTTTTTGAATACGTGGTTTTGATTTGCCCCACCTATTCGAAAAATAAAACGTATAGAGGGTTTGCAAATAAGGATCCAAGGTTTATTGTTCTGTCCCCAGAATCAGACAATGTGGATGAGATAAACGATTTGCTTCGTGCTGCCAAACCGTATTCTCTGGTACAAACACATTAATCATATTAGACGATTGCGCATTTTCAAAGGATCTCAAACAAAGATCGAACAAGTTTATTAAGTTGGCCTTCAGTGGGAGACATGAATTGTTGTCCTTATGGGTATTAACACAACAATTGTCCTCTATAGCCAAACCCTTTCGGGAAAATGTTGGATGTATTATTTCATTTTATAATCCTAATCTTCTGTGTGAAAAAACTCTGTTTGAGGAATATGGTGGAAATATGCCTCTTGAAGAACGGAAGTCTTTTATTAAAACATTAAAATCTGAAAAATATTCAAGAATGTGTTTTTCTTTAAGACATCCTTATAATCATTATTTAGAAATTCCCTCTAATATATGACATCCATTCTTGACCAATATGCAGAGGAAACGGTACCCGAGGAAGTGGTAAAGAAGAAGGCTGGGAAGAAGAAAGTTATAGATTCTGTGGAAGTAGAAGAAAAACGTGAACACAATTATGTATCTTGTCCGTACTTGGTACGATTGACCAGTATACTGGAATTAAAATGTCTTTAGGCGATGTGAAGAAGTTGCCTACCAAGGAGGTGGATAAGTATTTTAACAGATATCAGACAGTTCTAGGGAATAAGATCACACAAGGTTTAGTGAGTTCAGCCCTAGAGCTTGCCGTAGGATTGGCTTCTTATGCCATCCCTATTGATAATACTAAAGAATTGTGTGAGGATTTGAAGGCCAATGAGGTGTTGACCCAAGAGTTGAATAATATCGCAGGATACCTTCTGTTAAAAGGCGGCAGAATGGTGGCCTTGTCAAGCTGTCTGGTTCAAGTGGCCAAACATGTTAATTTTGCCCCCGCAGCAGCAGTAGTATCAGGTATTGAGGACATAGATACCCTAGATATAGAACATGGAACTGCAACTCTATGAAAACTTAGAATTGAATTTATCTATTGAAACATTTACTGATGGGGAGAATGTATGGTTTAAAGGTATGGATGTTGCGAAGGTGTTAGAATATGTAAATACGGCTAAAGCAATTCAAGTGCATGTGGACGAAGAAGATAAAAAAAGCTGCCATCCCAATTTGGGATGTCAGGTCAGACGCCTCATTTTTATAAATGAACCTGGGTTATACTCTTTGATCTTCAGCTCTAAGATGCCGGTCGCAAAGCAGTTCAAAAGATGGGTAACACAAGAGGTGTTGCCGTCTATAAGAAAACGCGGCTATTATAGCTCCAATAATAATATGAAGATGTTTAAGATACAAAACGAATACGATCTCCACACTAAAGTAGTTGGCTATATCAGGCGCTTCCATCCCTATTTACTGATCGTGGCTGGCTTGGGTGAAAATCAAGACTCCAGTTCTAAAAGAATTAACTCTTATAGAAAAGGTTATACGAAGGGGCAGCCCGATTTGGTCATTAATAATTATCATAAAAAATATTGGGGACTTTGCATTGAATTTAAAACACCCACGGGAAAAGGAATTCTGTCGGCCAATCAGGAGAATCTATTGGAGCGGTATGAAGATAATGGATTCAAATGTGTTGTCTCCAACGATTACGATCTTATTATAAAAGAGCTAAACACGTATTGTGAAGATATTAGAGTATTGTGTGTCTACTGTCGTAGGAAATTTAAATCAAGAAGAACCTTAAGAAATCACGAGCTGTATTTTCATAAAATCTGCAGCTGCCCGACCAAAACGGCGGGTCAGGTCACAGCACTGTTCTAATAGTTATTGCAGAGGACGAAAGCTGCAGGACCTCTTTTGAACAGCTTATAGTAAGTTTCTTACAAGGCAACGTAAGATTCCTTTTAATGAGATCTAAACTTATAAGGAATTCCGTGGATTCGGCCGCCTTTGCCTCGGTGTATAAAGTTTCCTTGCAGACGACATGATGGGCCTTATTCGTCTCTAATTGTATTTGCCCTGCAGCGGTGCCGGTGATGCGAATGTATCTTTCAATCTGTCCTTGATTGGAGAAGCTTCTTGAAAGCCTTCTGTGCCATGGACCAGGATAAAGGAAAGTCTATTTTTTTCCACAGTGTCGGCGGTTGTACACGTTGGTAAAGAATACTGACTTGTATTGTTCTCGTAGGAGAAGCAATCACAGCCTCCAACATCTCCAGAGGATTAAGATCCATTTTCAATTCTGTCACTTCTCTATCAATACTGTTGAATACTTCTTTAAGATCTTCCAATCTAACTTTTATGGAGCTGCAGATAATAGGACGATCTTGTTTTATTTTTACGTTTGCTTTAAGAAAGTGGATAGATTCAATATCCTTGGCATAAATCTCTAGAATGTCAGAATCGAAGCTAAGTATGACTTGACAGGCTCTAAAGGTTCTCAAAAAAGATACGATTGATTTAAAATAGGTGGGGTTGGCGACCAGGATCATATATTAGAGCGATGCATAGTCTCAATATATGGAGTCTGTGACCGCTTATCTTAGAACACTTCAACGAATAGCGAAAAAATATAATACGATGGCGGCGGCGGATGAAATAATATCTGAGTTTTATTTAGAACGGCTAGGAGGAGATTTATCAGAGAATTACTTTTTTACCGTGTGGGGCAAATATGAAGATAGAACAAGCACGATTATTAATACGCTGCCTGCGGAAGAGTTAGAAGTGGTTCAGCTGAGGAAAATGTTAAGCACTCTTCCTTGTACTGCAGTGGAAAACAACGAATATGAAATATGTATTTGCGGCACTAGGATGGTTCTGGATAGAGAAGAATTGCAAATGAGGTGTTCAGCATGTGGAAGAGAAGTTTCTATGCCTGTATCTGTTAATGACGCTCAATTTTACGGTCAAGAAGGGCAGTCGGTTAGGCCGGGCATTTTTAATCCCAGCAAACATTATCGTAATTGGATAAATCTTATTCTAGGGCGGCAGATGTTGATCCTTCAGGACGGTGTAATAAATAACTGTAAGAAACAATTAGTGGGCACTACAATTCAAGACGTCAGAATAGCTCTAAAAGATATGGGCCGTGCAGATTTGAATAAACACGCGTCTGCCGTTTGGAGCACAGTCACTGGCAATCCTATACCCAAAGTATCTGCTGATGTGCTTGTTAAAGGAGAACATCTTTTTATACAAGTTTTAGAAGCTAGAAATCATATCAAGGAACTGCATAAAAAAAATAGAAGATATTACCCTTATTACATTTTTAAGATATTAGACCTCTTAATAGCAAAAGAGGAAGACCGTAGTATTTTGCGCTTTATTCATCTGCAAGGTTCCGACACAGTAGAAAAGAATGACGACGAGTGGCGGTTGATATGTGAGAAGACAGGGCTGGAATGGAGATCGACTACAGCTACTTTACGAAAGCTGCGCCGTAGATATTTCCTATAAAAGATATATATCATTGCTGCTTAATTGTTGCTGTAGCATTTCATACAATAGATATATAATACTGCCGCCTAATTGTTGTTGATATTTCCTATAAAAGATATATATCATTGCTGCTGCTTAATTGTTGCTGTAGCATTTCATACAATAGATATATAATACTGCCGCCTAATTGTTGTTGATATTTCCTATAAAAGATATATATCATTGCTGCTTAATTGTTGCTGTAGCATTTCATACAATAGATATATAATACTGCTGCTTAATTGTTGTTGATATTTCCTATAAAAGATATATATCATTGCTGCTTAATTGTTGCTGTAGCATTTCATACAATAGATATATAATACTGCTGCTTAATTGTTGTTGATATTTCCTATAAAAGATATATATCATTGCTGCTTAATTGTTACAGCCACATCTTTCTATAAGATCGCCGCAGTTATAACAAGGGCCTGTTGTACAAACATGAGTACTTAACAGAGCCATAGAAGCGAAGGTCACATTGCAATCTTCACAGACAGGCACTTTATTTTTTGTACATACTCTACTGTGCGAGTTTAATCTTTGCATAGAACAGAAGGCCTTATTACATTCTTTACAAGTAGGTTCTTGCTTATTTTTTGTACATACTCTATTTCTTATATGAGTTCCCAGTCGTTGCTTACTGCAGAACATTCTATTACACTTATTGCACTCCATATACTAGAGAATACAAACACCTAATAGCAGCAATTAAGCAGCAATGTGTTCTATCTCTAGTAGGAAAATCTATCTACAGCAACAATGCAGCCGCCGGGTATAATAATCTAGCAGCATTACATATCTCTGTTGAGCAGCAATTAAGCAGCAATGTGTTCTATCTCTAGTAGGAAAATCTATCTACAGCAACAATGCAGCCGCCGGGTATAATAATCTAGCAGCATTACATATCTCTGTTGAGCAGCAATTAAGCAGCAATGTGTTCTATCTCTAGTAGGAAAATCTATCTACAGCAACAATGCAGCCGCCGGGTATAATAATCTAGCAGCATTACATATCTCTGTTGAGCAGCAATTAAGCAGCTGTTGGAGTTGTTGGGCATCTGTTGGAACTCTGTTGGAAGCTGTTGGAGTTGTTGAGCATCTGTTGGAATATTATTCTATATATATGTCTGAAGCCGCAGAGGATCAAATAACCAAAGAACCAGAAGCCCCCATTGTTAAGCAAAAGGACCCTAAGAAAGTAGCAGCTGGAAAAAAACTGGCTGAATATCATAAGAATGCTAAGAAGGCTCTAGAAAAGAGTGAAGCTCCAATAGTAGAAACTACCAACAACTGGACACCGTCACTAACAACGACATTGACACTAGTTGGAATAGGCCTAACAGCTTTAGATTTATATTTCCGATGGAAAAAAGAAGCGCCTATAGCGGCTACAACTATAACACCAACACCCATACCTGCTGTAGCTCCTACAGTAGCTAGAAGAGGCATGGAATAAAAATATATATATATATAATGTCCGCAGAAAACAAATTAATTAAAACCATTACAGACTCTTCTGTAGTTATCGGCATCGCGGCCGGTATTGGCTACATCGGAAAGAAAGTTATGAAAGAATCGTTTATTAATGACCCCAGTAGCAGTCTAACAAACTATGGCAAATGGGTGGCGGTTCTGGCCGGCTCTATGTATTTGAAACACTATCTTGAGGCTCAAAAAATCCTGCCAAAATCTCTCTAATATACATGGCCACCGCCATCGTGATGATGATTGTGGGGGCTGCTTTGAATGCAACGGCCTTCACAGGCGGCATGTATTTGGTGAACACCCTAACTTCTAAGAAAGATGTTGACGAAGAGCAAATTCGACACGATAAGGCGCTTGAAAAATACAAACAAGATATGGGCGACTTTGAAAAAAAGCGCCAGCAATACCAAGATTGGCTCACAGAGCGTTATGAAAATAAGAAGTTGGCAGAGGACAACTTGCACGATACGGATTATGCATTTACTTTGTACAGTAAGACACATCCTGATTTTGGCAAACAACCTCAATTTTCTGATTATTATAAACCTAGCAAAAATCAGAAACAATACGAAATTATTTATGTGGGCGCTGGGATGATGGGAGCTGGTTTTTTAGCAGCGAGATATTTGTAGATTATATGGAGGATGTCATTGATTTTGACCCCACTACAGAGGAAGGCAGAACTGATATAAATGACGATGACGATGACGATGATTATTATGACGCTGACGATGGGACTCAACGCCTTATTAATAGAGGTGGGGGCTTTAGGCAGGCTATAGATTGGCTTAGAGGACCTGAATACTCGCGTACAAGACACGCTCTAGGTTTCGACGATGCGCCCTCGGGTGAAGAGATTGCGACGGATGGCGGGGAGGTGGAAAGAAGGCTGTCGGAAGAAAATGCGGTGGAAAGAAGAATATCCGCTCTGTATCCAGAATGGCGGGGTGAGATGCTCTTTCATGGAATGGATGGGTTTGACAGACCTTATGTTAAGCTCAAGAATGTAAATTCAGTTAAGTACTTTTTGAATGCTGATAATACTTGGTCAGGTAAGTTACCAAACACAATAAGAAAAGCTTTAGGACCCACTGCAAGTGAAATACTAACTGCTAATGACGACCGGCAACAGGTTATAACATCTCAGCGTGAGAGTATAGCTGAAAGAGAGAAGTCCAATAATTTTGAAATGACTATAATACAATCTAAGGAGACGCTCCAAAATAAAATAAAGTCTTTAGAGGGGCAACTTCATGAGGTTGGAGGGCGTAATAATGCGTTAATTCTCCAGGCTCAAGGTAGAGAGGTTGAATTAGGTAAGCTGAGTCGAGAGGTGTCGTCTATAACGGCATCGCGCGACGCTCTTTCGTTGGGGAAGGTGAAACTTACAGAAGATCTATCCGACAGCCAGCGGCTGATACAAGACATGGAGTCGAGAATTGATGATGACGCCTTCGTAATCTCTCATAATGAAGGGCTACTAAAAGATATTTATCATGATTTAGAAACTATGGTGGATGGCGACTCCTCACGGAGTAGGATAAAAGATTTAGAAAATAAAATAGAAAGGTTGGAGAGTAATGAGGATAGGGTTAGGCTTACTAATATTATAGAAAACTATAAGGGCGAACTAAAAAAGCAAGCTGATGCGGGGTCTATAGAGAGGACTTGGCTTATTAATGAAAGGGAAGCCTTTAGAGATGAGTTAAAAGGGGAGATCGCTAGACGTATTGCAGCTGAAAAGTCTCTAAGAACGCAGTTGGCGGGCGGCGCCACAGCGAGAACTGAATTAATTAATAAGTTGGAGAGTGAAAAGGCGCGCAGCGTTGATATTGAACGGCAGCTATCAAATCTTAGTTCAGAACTTGTTGATAAGCGGGGTGCTATAATAAGGCATGAACAGGAAATAAGTGAGCTAACTGAGGACTTAAAAGGCGCCGAATCTGAAATAGGAGATCTAACTTCCGACAACAATAAAAAAATATATGAGCTAACTGAGGAAAATAAGAGGCTTAGAGAGCAAGACCGGCCCCTTGCTAAAGAGGAAGAGCAGATAAAGGAGCAAACTGAAGCCATCGAAGAAAAACTCTCTTTGAAAGAAAAAATAAAACGCCTCTTTAAAAAACACGGAGTCACCGCTTTTGCTGTTGTTTCTGCGGTGGGTATTGTCATTGGAGTCATTATTAATAGTTTAAAAAGTGGGCTATCTTCTGTTGCAAAAGGCCTTGGAAAGGGGTTGAACACCATAGGCGAAAAATTAGCTCAACTATTGCCTGGTATGGTAGGCACCATAGCCTCCTTTATATTTAAGACGGCCGGGCTGGCGGTGGGCTTTCTGGCCAAACACACTTGGTTGTTGATAGTGGCTGTCGTTCTCTACGCGGTCGAACAATATAAAAAGAAATAATATATATATGATCCTGTACATTGAACAAACAAAAGCCGATGAAACTATTTGGCTTAAAACCCCTATTAAGCGCACAAAGATATCACTTGTAAGTTGTAGTTTTTATAATCTTCCAAGCGATGGAACAATTTCTAACTCGAATGGCGACGTCTTAATTCACCTCCCTCGCGGAAATTATAATATTTATAGTTTTAAACTAGCCGTTGGAAGAACAGTTTCTAATAGCGCGAACCCAATTTCAATAGAAATTTTAGAAAATAGCGCCAGTATTACCACAATATTAGACGTAGTATTAAATCAGAGCTTAAGAAAATTATTAAACGCCACAGCAACCTTTAAAGCGCGTTCAACAAATCAAATCAATATTATCCCTATTCAAGACGCCTGCATTCATTGTGATCTTATTGATTCAACACAAGTTCTAGTAAATAATAATTATTCTCAAATATTAGCGTGTGTTGACTTAAGCAAGGCTGGAGAAAAGATACCCTATAATCCATTACATGTCCCTATTAAAAATGATTATATTAATAGTATTAGGTTTTGGGTGACAGATTATACGAACAAGAGCATTAATTCTGGAATATATCCAATGAGAATGGCAATTGAAATCGTATAATATATATGGACTACGACGCGATTTATCCAGAAGTACCCACCACTGGGGAGAACTTCAGATTGCATAAAGTAAACATGGCTTTGGCCCAACTAGGATCAGAAGTAAAACATTATGAAAACGTCAGGAAAAAATACGCTAAGATGCGAGGAATACTTCATAAAACGACAGTAGCAGCAGGAACGCTGTCTGTAATTTTAACCGGCTCTGGCGTGGCCGCAAGTTTAACAGGACCCGGCATCCTAGTAGGCGTTCCTTTGTCCACGGTGGGCGGTCTATTGGGCTTAATATCTGCTATTTGCACCGTTTTCACTAGAAAGCTTACTAAAAAAGTAACAAAACATGAAAAGACGGTTCAGCTTGCAAAATCAAAAGAGAACAGCATAAACGATCTTGTATCAAAGGCCTTGAGCGACAACAGCATTGACGAGAAAGAATTTGGCTACATTATGGCCGAGCTTCAAAAATACGAAACCTTGAAAAGCAACATCAGAAAGCGTAATAATGAGATTTTAAAAAACGAGGCTCCCGACATTCAGAAGCTGAGAGAAGAACTGAAAAGAGAGATTGTCGAGCAGCTCATAAGTCCAAAGAAATAACTTTATCCTTTGACAGAACGCCCTACGGATACATTTACAAACTGAGATATGATAATATTATATATGGTAACGCAAGAAGATATTGAATTAAAAAAATATTACCCCCACTCTATAGAACATAAATTTCACGCCTACAGAGGCGGCATTACTTTCGATTGGGGCGGTATGGCCTACGATGTTTTCATAAAAGATATTGGCGGGCCTGTACATCACTATGACGGCCCCATTGTGGAACATGCATTAACGAAGGCCTTGGGCAAACGAATTCATGATGCAGTTCACACCAATTTCCCAAAAGAGTACATGTTAACAAATAAAAAATATCCAATCCCTGGAGTAGGATTTAATGATGCCGCATCTAATATTGAAATCTTATTATCAACATTGAAAATATTTATTACATCTGGTAAAAGCTTTGATAGCCGCCCCAATAATATTTTTCAACTAACCCCACCATCAATTTCTAATATATCTGAGTATAGCGACTGGCTTGAAGAGCCTAATATGGGATTTTGGAGTCAACAACTTAACTTTGCTGTATGGTGTGCAACGTCTGGCTGTGGGGTTTCCTATGATATGATCAAGCCTGATACCCAAATTGGATGTATTTTAAGATTCCATGTTCTTTACACAACTCGATCGATTCTAAGTCAACTAGAAGTACCACTACCATGGGAAAACACCTTTGTTTGGAATGGCACCCGATACAACCATAATGCTTTGAATAGGCTTTGTAATGAATTTGGTGTTAATCCCTCCAATCCCGATTTCCGTTTTAAAGGCGAATCAACCGATGCTGATAAGTTCAGCTTCCATTATACAAGCCCTTATAAAGACTCCCTTACAGCATACTATACATCAACACATCAGAATAGGAGCCAATATAATTGGTTTGTTCCAGAAAAATCAAAGGGGTTAACAAAAGCTGGAGTTGCTAGATTAAATAAAAGTATTGAAGCATATGTATATACAATACTTGGCTGCCAGGTTAATACTCGAAGTAGTATTTTAGGCGCTTCGGGAGCTGCTATAGAAACTCAACAAGTGTTTTTACAATTATTTGAAAGTTCTATTATCGAGAGAGATATTTCTAAAAGCATCCAAAGATATCAACTAGCGATTCAAGAGGCAAAAGTGAGGCTTGATTTAGCCATTTCGCCCGGTTGTTGGTTATTACCATCAAATCTTGTAATAAACACAAATTCAATCATTGGATATAACAATAAATTATTAAAAGCAACTTCGAATATGAAGTTCGGTGTGAATGACATTAATACTGAAACAAAATCAACCGGCCCTCAGACTAAATGGGTTTCAAAAGTGGTCCATCAAGCTCCAACAACTCCAACAATAAAATATTCACCCCCACCACCCCCCAAAAAAAAAAACACCCCAACCCCAGCACATGAAAATAATCTAATAGCGATAACAATAGTGGTCGCAGGAATTGCTTGGGTTCTCTTCCGATAGAGTTTAGAAGCCCCTTCATATACATATAAAACCCATGCTCTCAAATACATATCCCCCAGCGCCCTTTGTGAAACATACCTAAGTAGGGGGCATATCTCAAAAGTCAAAAAAGGCGCTGGTATGCTAAAAATGAGATTTGCGCGCTTAAACCGGCCTTTCATATCTACTCATGCACCCCAAATCAATTTCTTCAAGGTATTTAGAGCATGGAAAGAAGTTCGAAGCAGTTGCTCTCCAGCAGTATGAAAAATTTATGCACAATAGGAGAACACCTGTTCAAGTTTTATCTAGTGGTCTTGTTGTATCTGAAGGCTATCCAATTCTTGGAGCCTCTCCAGATGGTAAAGTGATTGATTCGGGCTGTGTAGATCACTTTGGTCTTGCTGAGGTCAAATGTCCATACACAAAATACAATGTCACTCCCTTGGATGCATGCTCTGACTCTAAATTTTTTATGGAAAAACTGAGTGACAATGAATGCAGGTTGAAGGAAGATCATCAATATTATGCTCAAGTACAGGGACAAATGGCCATAACAGGGACAAGATGGTGTGACTTTATTGTGTATACAAGTAAAGGACTCTATGTTCAAAGAATTCCTTTTAATTATGTTTATTGGGAGAAGTTAGTACGGGGTCTGACCTCATATTATTTCAACCATTTTATTAAGTTTGCAGCTGTGGATATGTTTAAATAAACTAGTCAAGCAACTAATTAAACCAATGTTATTGTCACGAGACTATACCAGGGTTCCCACTCATCTGGAAATATAAAATTCCCTAACTTTTCCCTGACCAAAAACCATTTTTCACTGACCATTTTCCCCCCTTTTTTCATTATCACCAAATTCAAAACAATTTTGTAAAGGCTGACAGAAATTCCCCGACTTTTCACTGACCTTTGGGTAAATGACAAAAAAAATTCCTGACCAAAATCAAAATTCTCTGACCTTGAAAACTGACACAGAATTCACTGACTTTTCCCTGACCGTGGGAACTCTGTATATAATATCCACATCAAAGTGTCTGATAATATATCTTAACTAAATGCAGCTGAGTCAAGTAAAAATTCAATAAAAATATCAGTTTATTTTAGAGTATTCACTGTTCCAACAGATAATAAATAATAATTATCTATTAAACTAAATTGAAATGAATGCATATTTGTTATTGAAAGCTTTGTTTTCAATTATTGAAAACAAAGCTTTCAATAACAAATATGCATTCATTTCAATTTAGTTTAATATTCAAACATATCAGATGTGCAATGTGTTAAATTGCTACTTCAATTCTAATGTTTACAAATTATACTGCAACCATATTTTTAATAAGTTTCAATGTCTATTCCTGTGAAATGATCAACCAATCAAAATATCTACATAATCAAGGGCGGATCCAGCCTAAAATACATGGCTGAAGGGGGGGGGTTACAGCCCCCCTTTGACTCCCCCCCCCCCCCCCCCCTGGATCTGCCCCTGATAATATCATACAGATATTATGTTTGGTTGAGCATTACACAGGAATGCACACACAGACCACATCTGATTAACTACTCCAAATTGATGAAGAGGAATTACTCTAGCCCACACATGGAAGTGTTTTTATCTTATTAATAGCACGTTCAATGTGTATTCTTAAACTGGCAATTTCTTGCGTTCTAACAATGTCTTCTGGAGGCATTTGACTTGAACCTCCAAGGAAAGGTGGCAAATTCAGTGATACTCCTAATGGCAGTAAGTCCCCTATAGTGAATCCTTTATCAGCCATTACAGAGTCCTTATCCTGAAAAGGTAGGTCTAAAAACCCACTTCTTATGACAATTTCTCTATCCGATATACTACCCGTATAAAGTTGACTGATTAATGTAATAGCACCTCCTGGGGAAATGCCAACCAAACCCTTTAAGGTAGTATGGTTTTTGTAGCTGCTGAACAGCTCTCCATTTAATTGCAGGCCACTTGGCATTTGGCACCGTACCTCAGTGCAATCAATGATAATTCTAGTGGATGCATACTTTTTCTTGAAGTCTTCTGGCATTGTTGTGTTTATGACCTGTCTTGATGGCCATATATCAATCAGACCTAACTTGAAATACATAAAATTAATCCAAGTGATGAATATCCTACTAACTGTAGGCAAGGATATATTAAACAAGTGAGCAAGATGTTGTTCATGAAAACCTTGTCTAAGTCTGCACATGACCAGGAAATATTCTTCAACTGGCCTTAGACTTCTAGCTCTCCCCTTTCTGTTATTTGTCTTACTTTCATCCTCGTTGTAATCTGCTGAAACATTAGTGTCTGAAGACCGCCAGTAGGTAATATTTTCTCCATTCTCTCCAGCATCCAGGAATGTATAAATTGCCATGAAAGTCTCCCATTTCTGAAATCCAGTATAGAAATTTAAAGCAGAGTTGCTTGATTCAAATGTATCAATTGTAAACAATCTACTTTTAAGAACTTTATTTCGCCGCTGCAAATCCTCTCGTGATTTAAGGTCAATTATTTCATGTTCGAGTGCTTTTATATTTCTGTTATTGTTCGTAATTATCTCTGTCCAATACACCTCTTGCTCAGAGAGGTCTGTCTGTGTTCCTACGTCTTGAGTAAAACATTCATCTACAGTTTCGATCACCTCGGCCTGCTCCTCACTATTATAAATATCGCTTATGCTGTCAGTGCTAGCTGAGGGCTCAAGTGTAAAGAATCTTTCTGTTGGTGGATTTCTCTTTCGAGGTGAGTTACGAATCCAAGGGAATATCGAAGGTACTGCTCCAGGATTCAAAACAATTTTGCCTGCAAGGGTCTTCTTGAGTTCGTTTTCTCTAAAATGTCTTGAACAAACCTTTGTTCCTTGGTTTATCTTGAACTCTTTGCCCTCCTCTCTTCTTATGGCGTGTATCCACATCTTCTTTAGGTCTTTACGAGTTGGAAATATAAAGTATGAAACTTTGTTCCCATCCTCATCACGATAGCCTTTCTTCTTGCATTCCGGTACACAACAGTGAGTGGGCATTTCAATAAAATATGTGAAAAAGACAAATGAACTCTACTTACAGCTCTTAATAGACAAGGAAAACGCTTAAATATGTGTTTGTGCCTTGGCTTCGCATCAACGAGGCCTTTGTGGCCTCGTTTCCATGCAAAACTCGTAACCAGTCCCGCGCGCCGTCGGCCATTATGAAAGTCGCGTATGGCCTCGTTGTAAACAACGAAGACAGAGTCCCTTTGATTGATATTTTACTCTTCGCGCGTATCTAGGTGGTGAGGGGACTTTCACCAGTAGCATTCGATATGGTTTGCATCCTTGGATGAGGAGTATTCCGCTGCTCTTGTAGACAATGGTGCGGCTTCCATGCTGCTATGCTGCTGACCATACATTCCCATTCGTGGCTCCATTCCCTCTTCCCTTGATGGCTTGTACATGTTTACATTCAGACCAGCAAGGACAGTCAAACACTGCAGTGTCGGCGATGAACTTAACACATTCTGTGAAAGGGGGAAATTTGCTATATCCATGCTTTTGGTGATAATCTCTAACCTTGGAACCCCACTTAGGGTGCATCCATCTTGGGAGGATTTTCACTAGTTGCTTGTTTCCATGCTGCTTGTTCAGAGTTTCCAAATCCTCAACTGACTTCATGGCTAACTCACATGTCCTCAGGAAATCGGCAAACTCTCTCGGGGCCTTTCCGTCCTTTGGCGCAATTCGCCTGTGAACTATGTCAATGTCGCTGTATTCTATTTCGACATCCAATGTCTTTCCTAACTCTTCCTAACTCTTCGGTTATATTCCATGGACTTCTAGATTATGCTTTCTCTGATACTAGTTCAGTGATTTATTTTAACTTTTAGATATATCAGCTCATCTTTCGTGTGTTTTAATGAAGAGCCTATTTTAAAAGAAGCTAAATAGCGTACATATTTTCAGTAGACACCAAATATATAAGAACCTTTTTAGCCTAACTTGGGAAAACCTAGGTTGTTATACACAGGTTTTTATTTATTACACAAAGCAAAACCAACCAGTTACTTCTATGTTGTTAAAAGTTTATATCCTAAAACAGTCTCAGATTTATAATACACTTACTGCTGCTACAGGGATATTGTCACTGTCCATTGTGTTATCATGCGAGTTGCCTGATGAATCCAATAAAGACACAGATAGGTTTTCTACTGCTAATTCAAATAGTTATTCATCATCTATCAGTGCATCCCAGTTTCCAAGCTATGTGTCACTTTCAATATCATCATCTTCTTCATCATCATCAGCATCTTCAGCCTTATTTGTTTTTTGAATGGTGCAATATCCAAATAATGATCTTATGGTATCCATTGTTTTGACTGCATATTTCGACATTTGACATAACACCTTCCACGATAATGATATGATCTTGTCACAGCTCTCAACAACCTGTGAAATTTGTTGGTCTGAAAACCCAAGCATGAATTGAAAGTTGGTTAATGTGGAAAGCTCATCATGAGGTGACTTATTGATGAGGTCTCGTACCAGTGATCTGGTAGCCATAACCAGACCTGGCATGCATCAGAGAATAGTATACAATGGTCATAAGCGAGTACATAGCTTGAAATATCAGTCAATAGCAGTTCCAAATGGCCTAATTGCTAATATTTATGGACCAGTGGGTAGGTACAATAATTAAGTAGGAACTTTATAGTTACAAAATTAGTACGAACATCTTGAACATGACAGCATAACAAAATAAATTAATACTAATAATAATATAATATAAGTTTTCTCCTTCAAATATATTAACAGCTATTAAAAAAATGTTGTCTTATGAAAATATATTTTGGCTTCTGAAAATAGTGTTTTTGTTTATAATTATATTGCAACGACTTGAGCCCCAATTTAGTATGCAGTATGCAGTATTCACAAGACAACAATTTTGAATTAGTTGCATACTTGATTTTGTAAACCGATGTAGTTCAGATCAGTTCTGTTATTTATTGGTACCATTTAAAGTTTAATATTATTATAATGTTATTAAAAAATAGTTTATGCTGATCATTTTCCTTGCAGAAGGAAGAAAACGTGATTCTGGCATGCTTGCTGATTCTGGCTTGCTTCAGCAACATAGACACAATGCACTTTCACCAACTGGTCAGCCCATGTGTATTGATGGGGATCTGGCCTACCCCCTTCATGTTCATCTGCAGGCTCCATTTCGCGGTAATGGCATGACTCAACAAATGCTGGCTTACAATGCAAGTATGAGTGCTATCCGGGTTGCTGTTGAGTGGCTATTTGATGACATTGTGAACTATTTTAATTTCATGGACTTCAAACGAAACTTGAAAATTGGTTTGAGTAGTATAGGAAAACTATATGTGGTCAGTGCTATTTTAAGAAATGCCCTAACTTGCCTGTATGGTAACCAGACCTGTGAGTTTTTTGGGCTTGACCTTCAAACACTAAAAGTGTGCAAAAAATAGTAATATTTAGTACTAAATAGTCCCAATTCTATTGTTTTCTATTGTTTAATTAGTGCTATATAGTACTAATTAGTGCAAAACATTGAACGGTTTTAGTGTTTGTACTCTAACTTGACATTGAATAGCAGTTTTGTAAAAGTTCTAGTTTTTTTTAATGAATCATTATTCATTGTAAGCTTTTGCAGTAAGTGTGATGGTGCATTCCACCTACTTACAGAATGTTGTGATTGATTTTCTGGGTGAAAATCAGTCACCAATGACAGTCGTCCCATGACTACCCTCCCAGAGGATCGCAATATTCTGTATTCTGTATCTAATAAATACAACAGTGAAAACATGACAAAAACTATATTTATTTAGTTACTTGTAAACAGTTACAGTAAACAGTGACTTGCTATGTATATTGTCAACTTCATTGATATAATAGATGTTAGCTGTACCTAATGGATACAACATGGAAAACATGACAAAAACTAAATTATAACTGTAAACAACAGATAAACTGGTCAAAGTGATTTCATGTAAGATATGAAATAGCAATCTATATTCCCATGTGTTTCGCTTTGTGTAGTCTTAGTAAATCCTTATTCAGTGGATAAATAACAGCATCATTTCATTCACTGGATAAGGATTTATCCAACGAATAGCTCTCCACTCTTCGTGTAACTGGTCTCACTTCCACTTTTTCGCTTATTAGGCTTCGTTTCACATTCTTCCTCATTCTCATTCTTTCGTTTACTTGTTAAAAGCTTCATAGCCTTGGTTCTCATTTCTTCTGCCTTCTCTCGATCTGTTTCTACTTTTTTCTTGCTACTTTCATTTATCTCCTCAGCTGCTTTTTCCTTTTCACCTATTTCCTCCAGGAGTACCTCTAGCTCTGTAACATCTGGTGCTGTTCCACCACTAGCTAGCTCTTCTCTTGTTTTTTTTCTAAATCCTGGATTGTACCAGTGTGAACCTTTCTCTTACTGACCTTTGATTGACTTCACACCCTTTGAACTATCCAAGGAGTCTGATATTTTGCTCCATATCCTTCCTTTCTCTAAACTTCCTTTTTTGTGTTTGAAAGGCTCCCTGACTAATACTTCTCTACACATATACACATCGTGTATTTCTGTCCACTCCATGGCTGGTCTGTGTATAAAATTTTAAACAAATCAGTTCAGTCTATTCATACATGACACCTTCCGTGAATCTAGCTAAAACAATATTTATTATCCATGAATTATATTGCTTTTTAACGCTATTAAACTTATAGTTTTAGTTTTGAAGATTGAAAGGAGAACTAAGCTTACATTTTTACATGTTCAATCCTATTAAATAAGCTTTAAAAAGCTTGAAAACCTGAGAATAAATAAAACAGCAATAGCAAAGTTAAACAACCCTTTATATCTAAGACACTTTTCTTTGATGAGACGTTTAAAATGAAATCAGAAGTACATAATACTTACCCTGTTCGATTGCAGCTCGTCACACTCGTGGCAGCCATAATTTTCAAGTTTATATGTGCCCTTCAAAAGGACAAGGAAAAATCAATAAATTATGCAATTTGTCGCCAAAAAATACTCTCAAAGCAGAAAATATATAATTCCAAACATCTAACTGCTAAAACTAAAACTATGTCTTCAGAACATGAAATTAAAATAAAAACACTAACCTTTTCCCGACGTACTCGCCAGTACGTCAAACTCGAATTTTGCCGTAGTAGAAACGTTCGCTACGGGTGCCAGGCTGCTTGAGCGCATGCTCAGTACGTCTCATCAAAGACATACTTCATATCCGGTCGCCGTAGCCGTCCGAAAATCCATCGATGCTTAAAGTCCCTAATCTCTTTTTAGTGGGACAACGTTAATGACATTGACTGTATTTATAATATTTATATTATTTATATATACAGTCAATCCAAAAAAGGTTGTCCAGAATATATACACATATAACTATCACGTGACCGTATATACGGAATACATTAACTCCAGGTTCCCTTATTAGTAATCAGCTTTTGGCTACATTATTCAGTATAAAATCAACACTTTAAGACCTTTTTAACCTTTTTAATGTGTTCTGTATATGCGGTCACGTGATAGTTATATGTGTATATATTCTGGACAACCTTTTTTGGATTGACTGTATATATTATGTAGAAATACTGTGAATGAACCATTATTATTATTATTATTAAATATAAGCTTATAAGCTTGTTATATTATATTAAAATTTTAAAAGTGCTGTTATATATAATATAATATATGATGAGCTCACAAAGAGCGAAACAGTACTGTCTGCAGATTGAGTATAAAATATATATATATATGTAGTTACAGATACTTTAACTTTAACTTACTCATTTGGATTATTTTGTTTCAGGGACATTTAGTTCTTTAAATGATCAAGTACTTCATGACATGATAATGTCTGCACAACAGCAAAATCCAAATATTGGCATTAGAATGGATAAATGCTTACTTCAAAGTAATGGCCACCGAGTACAAAGAGAAAGAATCAGGCAGTCACTTTTGAGAACAGACCCTGGTGGAACTATGCAAAGATGAAGGGAAACAGTTCGTAGAAGGCAGTATAATGTGCATTCCCCTTTGTCTCTTTGGCACATAGATGGCAATCATAAATGAATAAGGTCTTACTTGATAATTAACTTATAATAAAACAATAATTGTATATATACCGCACCAAATCATATTTACTTTGTATTGTTTTATGGAAAATGTAGGTGGAGAATAGTTGTGCATGGTGGAATTGATGATTATTCAAGAATACCTGTCGATGAATATGGGTTGCCATCTCGTGTGCGCTCAGACAAAGGTGGGGGAAATGTTGATGTGTCATGGTATATGCTGTTACATCCACAAAGAGGACCAGGAAGAGGAAGTATGATTATAGGTAAATTATACATTTATTTTGATGTGCATGCATGTTTAAAGCATGATGTATGTATATGACAGTATATTCATATATTGTATTTTAATTTTGATCTTAATACTGTATATTTATCAGAAACACATATTTTCTCATATATTGTTTTGTTAATAGATTCATCAAGTATTAATTATGACCATGCATGCATATTTGATGAAAGTGGCTTACAGTGTCGCTTACAGTGTGACTACTGACCAACCAACCAAATTTTAAATCAATGTCAAATCAGATCCAAGATGGTGGCGCCCGCAAAAGTCAGTAGTACTTGGCATTGATTAATAAATACTAAAATAATATTTGTCTTTTTTACTATATGTTTCCAATCTAGTATAGATTACCAACATTTTAAAGGTATCTCAACAACTGGGGTTCCAATGTCCAATGCAAATTGAATGCTGGCCTCTACAAGGCCAGCATTTGTCAACATTGTCCTGTCTCTGATGTTACCAGGGGGCTTTGCGTCATTTACTTTGGAGAGGGCGAAGAATCTCAGAGTACACATAGGCACTCTCTTTCCTATTCCTTTCCGGCCTTTAACTTGAGCAGTACTGTATGAAAAAAGGCGTCGGTGTTCAGTGGCTTGAAGACCTGATGGTCCAGGTCTCGGCGAGGCTTGAACACCCGATGTTCCTGCTCTTGTAGTATGAAACGGCCGATCTAGGCCTGATGGCCCTGCCCCACTGGAAATATTGAGGCCGGATGGCCCTGATTGCGCGTTGGTTAATGTAGCAGCTCTTTGCGATGCGGAGGAATTTCCTATAAGTTTTTAAAGGTTATGGACATTAGGAAACTCTCGACCTCCAGCATGTGTCCCGGGATGTGTCAGATCGCCGGGCGCTAAGAATGCATTTGAATCGTTTTATGTGAACTCATTCTTACCTTGTGGCGAAGTTTGCATGCTGCAATTGATCTACTACCCATGGAAGAGCTTCTTTCATCGAGCTTCTTTCCATGATTTCAGGGACGATTTCAATACACGATCAAACTGACAACGTGGTTGCAAGCAAAAGGTCGATAAGCTAAGGGCACTGTATCATGTTACCTTTCAATTACATATCATATTTCCAGGGTCAGTGACGTCACAATGTATATGACATACAATACATTTTGGCGGATAAAGTACGTCTTTGGGAACTGAACTTTCAACATTGCAACAAGCGATTACCGTAGTTCTATAAAAAGTTGAAAGTCGCCGGTTGAAAATAAGTTGCTGTTTGTGAACTTTGATGTTCAGATGTGTCAACTCTAATGTTGATGCATGAAGTTGGATATTCGATCTCAAGTACTTGAAAGTTGAAAGTTGCTGTTTGTGAACTTCGATGTTCAGGTGTGTCAACTCTAATGTTGATGCATGAAGTTGGATATTCGATCTCAAGTACTTGAATGTTGAGAGCTGAACTTCGATATTGTACTGTGAAGTTCAATGTTTCATGTCAACTTTGAATTTTGGCGGGATCCGAAAACCATACATGAATGCACGATAACTCTTCTTATATCCTTTACAACATATATATTATCAGTTAACATACGTTTGAGGACAGCGTAAATCAAAGAGCATTGTTTTATTGTCTGACAATAAATTATTGTTCTAGCTGTGTCTGTACCATGCTCCAATAGCTCTTTCACAAGCCACTCAAAATATCCCTGGACACTTTCATCCCTTGACATATACAACACAGAGTAGGCAGTGTAGGAAGTATCAGGATTCTCATAAATTACATATGGGTATTCCATCAGCAAAATGTACAATATTGCTTCCCTTGTAGCACTGGTTGCTGTAGCAGTGCTTGCTAATATTTTGACACGTGGGGCTAGGGATCGTAACTAATGCAATCTGGAGTAGCATTCACGAAATACTGCTTTATCTGTTGTAGATGATGTCCCACTGAAAGATAAATTGTTGTATTACATGTACCAACACTAATCTGATAATTTATAATGATTTGATATTGGATTTGGTATTTGGTATTTGGTAAGTTTATTTGAGTGAGTATTCACTTTTATGTGCTACCCTATTATATCAGCAGAATAAGTCTTAAGATCACAGTAAATACAATATTTATTTCAGTATTATGAATGACATACTTCTTTTCTGTCCATGATTCCATAGTATGAGACTCATCTATAACAATTTCACGATGTAGTGCATAATTATTGTCTTTGAGTCGACTGCGAAATTCGGGATTTATCACGTCCTTTGCCGTTGCAAATAAACGTTGCTGTATATTCTCACACACGCCAGCAACAGAAGAAGAAGCAGTTATCCCAATGCTTTGAGCCTTGAGTACTTGATCTTCGAGGATACTGTAACGGAACCGAGATTTCTCCTTACCGTAGGACTTGGATTTATTGAGGCTAGGAACAAGTTTACAACTGATCACTGCCAACCGAAAACCAACTAACTTTACACAATACACGTTATTTGCAAGCAACTATTCGCTATTGCTAGAACATTACAAACAAACAAGACTATGTAAGCACGATTTAGACATTGCAACAGAGATTTACGTAGGAAGCGAGGAAAAGGGAAGATTACTTACAATTTCTTGTTGCCCAGACATTGGCATGGTGATTAGCAAACTGGTAGGAAATAAATATGTCACTGATCTTAATACTGAGCTAAATTGTCCATAAAGTCCTCAAATCGTTCGAACGTGGTGAACGAGCACTGTGCAAAAAGATAAATATTCGTCCGGTATACGCTTGAATATGGATATGTATACTTCAAGTATTCAAGTGAATTCGTCCGTATTCAAGCCCGAACAACGTCTCGTCAGTCAAGGATCATTCGACTTGAATACAGACAGTTTTTCCATTTTTGACTGGTATACTCCCGGCTGACTACAAGTCCAGTAAACGCATATGTCCGAATATGGTTGAAAATCTAATCGAATATTCTTGAATACGTATATTATTCGAGCGTATTCGTGGCGAACACGAAATTTTCCATGATCAGTCAATTCGTAAATTATAGAATACGCGAGATTTGGAGGTTAGAAAAAATGTCAAAATTTGTCTCTTGGGTGTACTTCCTAATTCCCCTTACCCGTGATAATTGCGCTCCTCACATTTATTATATAGTAACAAAATGTGTTGTATTTGAACATTTTATTTCATAAAAGCATAACAAGCTTAATACTAGTAACAAAATGTGTTTTATTTGAACATTTTATTTCGTAAAAGCATAACAAGCTTGATCATATTGACAATATATATATATAACTTTGAAATGTAGAAATTACTTGAATTTTAATTGACTCATTTATTGAAATCACATCCAAATATGTTTGAAAATATTTTTCTTGAAGACCTTGAACCCTACCTCAATTAAGTTTCTAAACTTTCTAGAACAGCAACCAAGAACAATACAAAAATATCAGAATTGACACATTGGCCCTTTTTATACAAAAAACGCATAATGCTTTCGGACGAAGTTGAACAAGGACTTTTAGTGTGTCTATTACGCGTCTGTAAAATAAAGAGGGGCAGAAGACGCACAAGGCGTCCAGAAGCACAATACACCGAATCGAAATATGGCGACCAATTTGAATAATTATTGTTCCTGACTGACCAACCTCTCATTCATGTGAAAACGCTTTTGTGTTTCCACGTGAACACGAGGTTGGTCAGTCCAGAACAATAGTTATTCAAATTGGTAGCCATATTTCGATTCGGTGTATAGGACGCACTATAAAAACTTGCCCAACTTCGCCATTTATATGTTTGAAAATATGTTTGTTGAAGACCTTGAACTCTACCTCAAATTTCTAAAGCTTTATATAACAGTAACAAAAACTATATGTATTGATTTAAAATAAAATAGTTAAAAAAATATTATTGGAACACTTAAAATAACTTTAAAATGAAGTTCTTCTTCCTTTAGCGGGTTTTTCTCGGCGATCGTGACATGGATGGTGTCACTCTCCCATTATTTTTGGCCAATTCTCTTTGCTTCCTAAAGAGTAACAATTGGGAACATATTAGCTTGATAAAACCTATTAAAATAAAGCCTTTTTTCGTTTGCATTACCTTTGCTTTGTTTTGGAGGTGCTTTGCTGACGTGTACTCTTCCTAAACAAGAAGTTAAATTACGGTCAAGTTAAAACGCTGGTGCTACATGGATATAGCTAATTCAGAAAACGTTGTCGGCGATCGACTTCAAGCCTACGCGACTAGACCGAAAGGGAGTATGGGTAGATATGATAATTCACTTGCATGCTTTTCGTATTTGGTGACAATGGCAGGTGAGTCTGTAAATGTAAGCCTACGCGTTTTAAAACAAGGAAACAGAAGCAGATATGATTCATATTCCGTGAGAGACGTTCCTTTTTGATAGTGTATTTATAGACTCATTGATTTTTACCCATACTCCTTTTCGGTCTAGTCACGTAGGCTTGAAGTCGATCGCCGACAACGTTTTCTGAATTAGCTGTATACAGTATGTAAAACTGCTGTACAGTTGAACCTCCGTTTGCGACCACTCTCGTAAGCAACCACCTCTCATCACCGACCAGTTTCCCAAGTGGTCGCTTACAGGAGGTTATTCTGTATTTAAAAAAATAATGTTTTTATAAGACACCAATATAATCAGGATGCTTTGCAGCCAACCTGATTGTTTGAATTGGAAATCAGGAATCGTATGTAAGAGTTATTCCAGATTTCTGAAAACCGACTTGTTGTAACATGATCTCTTATGCTAAAAATTTCAACTAAGAGGAGTTTGGATTTTCGTTTCCTGAATCAGAATCTCGTTGTCATAGCCTGCGTAGCGGCGCAAGGGAAAATGGAGGGAGGGAGGGGGAAGGAGAGGAGTAGGAGAGGAGATGGGATTGGGGAGAGGGGATTGGGGAGAGAGCGGAAGGGAGCGCCTGCAATGAAACCCGGAAGAGGCTATTTCGCGAGACTTTATAGAACGACGGCTTCCGATAAACGGTCTAAAACACTGGCGTTCGATAATTATTTTGATCAGATATATTAGACGGTGTATCGTTCAGAAAACAGAACAAAACTCAGTGTTATGAACTCCTTGTTATACGGAAAAGGTCGCAAAGCCTACTGAATTTTTAGAGTATTCCCTGAAGTGAAAGGAGAAGCGGTTTTTATACAACACGAAGCCGATTGAGGCCAAGTTCTTGGGAATCTCTTGTAGCTTCTTGTACTACACTGACGAGTTGCCGCCAAAATTGATCTTTGCTAGTGCTGAAGAAGTAGACTGATTCCATAAATCGCTCTTTTACCCTGGAGGTCGCACAGAATCGACAAAGAGCGAACAGACCGACTTATGGAATCAGTCTACTGAAGAAGTAGCAGACAAGGGGTTTCAGCAAGTCAGGCTAAAATACCACAACTGTGCTTTGAACAAGAAGCTCGAGTACCCTGGTTCCAGAGGCTTTGTTAAGCTCTATAATACGATGTTCCGCGGCGTAAGCATCGTATTATAGAATACGCTCGAATTTCTTAGGGTTAGGTTTAGGGTTAGGATTTGGTATTTATTGTTATTATTTACTATGTATTATTGACTGTGTTTATCGGAAGCCGTCGTTCTAAGTCTCGAGAAATAGCCTCTTCCGGGTTTCATTGCAGGCGCTCCCTTCCGCTCTCTCCCCAATCCCCTCTCCCCAATCCCCTCTCCTCCCCTTCCCCCTTCCTCCTTTCCTTTTCCCGTGCGCCGCTACGCAGGCTACGTTGTCATACAACAAAACATCCCATCTAGGGGAGGGACGGCGGTTTGAAAATGTCCTCACATACGGAAAAAAATAATGTTTATCATAGCGACAGTTCAACAAAAACAAATGATAACAGCGGGATATGGGCCCGTTATCTTTTACCAGAATTGACGAAACAGAAATCTGAAATAACTATTATGTGATTCCTGATTCCAATAATCCTGATTAATATACCCCACTTGTTACAGTTTTTGTTAATTTGTACAATGGTTTTAAGTTGATGCTTTCCATTGTAATTCTTTTAGTTGGTGATCTTAAGTGTACACCATTTTCACTGACTGCTTAGGAGAAAATTGGCTCTCACTTTACCTTTTTGGTCTTTGTACAGGAGATGGGCTTCTTGATTTAGAATTTGATGCTTCTTTCCCAGATCTAGTCCTATAAAGAATGATAACTTACATTGAGATCCTTTTCAAAGGTAAAAAATGTACAAGGGAGAAGGGCAGCATGCTACACTTCCTTGAATTACCTTTATAGGCCATTGTATGATATAATATGTATTCACAAGCTAGTTAGTTTTACCTTTGCATGGAAGAAGGACTCCTTAATCTTTCTGGGGAAGGGGAAGCTTCGACTCTTGCCCTACAAAATGAAGGTTAATTATAATTAGTAAGAAAGCATGTCACTTAATGTAACCGCCTTCCCTTTGAGCCATGGTCACCAGCTATAGTTTGCTACAGAGGAAATTTGCTCTTATTTTACCTTGAACTGTTTGCAGGAGAAGGACTCCTTGAGCTTGCCCTACAAAATGAAGGTTAATTATAATTAGTAAGAAAGCATGTCACTTAATGTAACCCCATTCCCTTTGAGCCATGGTCACCAGCTATAGTTTGCTACAGAGGAAATTTGCTCTTATTTTACCTTGAACTGTTAGCAGGAGAAGGACTCCTTGAGCTTACCCTACAAAATGAAGGTTAATTATAATTAGTAAGCAAGCATGTCACTTAATGTAACCCCATTCCCTTTGAGCCATGGTCATCAGCTATAGTTTGCTACAGAGGACATTTGCTCTTATTTTACCTTGATCTGTTTGCAGGAGAAGGACTCCTTGAGCTTGCCCTACAAAATGAAGGTTAATTATAATTAGTAAGAAAGCATGTCACTTAATGTAACCCCATTCCCTTTGAGCCATGGTCACCAGCTATAATTGGCTACGGAGGAAATTTGCTCTTATTTTACCTTGAACTGTTTGCAGGAGAAGGACTCCTTGAGCGTGCCCTACAAAATGAAGGTTAATTATAATTAGTAAGAAAGCATGTCACTTAATGTAACCCCATTCCCTTTGAGCCATGGTCACCAGCTATAATTTGCTACAGAGGAAATTTGCTCTTATTTTACCTTGAACTGTTTGCAGGAGAAGGACTCCTTGAGCATGCCCTACAAAATGAAGGTTAATTATAATTAGTAAGAAAGCATGTCACTTAATGTAACCCCATTCCCTTTGAGCCATGGTCACCAGCTATAGTTTGCCACAGAGGAAATTTGCTCTTATTTTACCTTGAACTGTTTGCAGGAGAAGGACTCCTTGAGCTTGCCCTACAAAATGAAGGTTAATTATAATTAGTAAGAAAGCATGTCACTTAATGTAACCCCATTCCCTTTGAGCCATGGTCACCAGCTATAATTTGCTACAGAGGAAATTTGCTCTTATTTTACCTTGAACTGTTTGCAGGAGGACTCCTTGAGCGTGCCCTACAAAATGAAGGTTAATTATAATTAATAAGGAAGCATTTATAGATTATTAATCTATAAACTTTGTTCACTGTTTATTTTAGGTTTACGTACATACCTTTGATTTCTTTCCTGTTGTTCATTCTGCTTCACTGCCCAGGCTATGCAGCTCCTGGGTCTTCCTCTGTTCGAGGAAGGACCACCAATTCTTGGCACTTTAGGCCTATCTGCATTAGAGGCCTCAACTTTTTCTTGCAGTCGTTTCATCAGACTGTTGGCCTCCTCTGATCTCCAGGCTGGTGCTCTTACTATCCACTTTCCCTTGTTATCATTCTCCCCGTTCTCCTCGTCACTCACATAGTGATATGTAAGTTCCTTGACTGCGTCACTGCCCTGTGCAACTTTTACTCTAGCACCATAAAGCTGAAATATTAAGGTTATTAGAGTACATCATTTACAAAACACAGAACTAGTCATAATTGTGCAATTGAAAACATTGAGATAAATACATTTAACAATAGGGTAAACATATACAATGTAAAAGTATCAAGAGTCGGTTGTCTGGTCAAATAAGAGCCTTTGTTGAATACACAACAAACCATGTGTTTGCTCATAACCGACTCGTCCACACATGCATGTGACATCAAACATGGCACAGGGAGCCCAATCATTTACATACATTTTGTCAACACAGTAGCTTTTTAGAAATGATTTAATTCCAAGCTTTCAGGTCTGTGACCCATCATCAATTACTTAAGTTATTTCTAAAAGAAAGATACTGTTTTGACGGAATGTATTTTACCCTAATTTCCAAGTCAATTTAACTTACTCTTTTCCTCCTTGATCTTATTTTGTTGTCCAACATGTCTTTTGTTGTTTTTTCCTTGTTTTGTGAAAGATTTTGTAGATATAATTTTCTCTTTGTCTCATAATACCTGACAACAGCCCCTATTCATTATTAACACACAAACAAATATATTATTATGTTAATAATGACAAATTTATTTGAAAAATGTTATTAAGTACAATATCTCAAAGAATATTAAACAATCAATAATTATTCCCAGAAGTGGAGTTTACTAGCAGTTGATATTTACCCGAGCCTTGTAGTGGCTAGGCTATCCACTGCTAGTCACCGACACTGAGGGGAATAATAGTTTTAGCAATATACCACACAAGTGATATGGTCAGTCTTTTTCAAAAATGTCAAAATTGACAAATAAATCCTCCCGCACATGCCCAGAGGTGAATAGCCAGCCATCTGTCTATTTAGCCAATGATATTCTGAGTTTGAGTAACCAATCAGAAGACAGCCTGGCATGCTGTGACATGATTGACTGGTACAATTAAAGCATGCCAGAGCATTGTGATATCAAAGTGACCCTTGTATTGTCCTACTAGCATATTACATTACAATGTTTACTTTTTGAACAAAGCCTGCTTTGTAGCTGGTCAATTACTAGTTTACATTCCATTGAATCTAATATGCATCTATTCAATTGAAGCTACTGGTTGTATCATTAACTTTAATTTATATGAATATAAATTGGCTATAACCAATTGTTTGAACAAGAATTGACAACAATATTTATTGCAAAATTGAAAACAAATTAAAAAAAATAACTGCTTACTTTTGATGTATTTGACAGAGAATCCCTTATTCTTTGCAATTATTTGTTCCTCCAATAATAGACGAACTGAGGCATTATGGGCAGACAGCATAAATACTTACAAGGTTCAAAATTCAAAATAATTTCTGATTAATTTGGATATGTGAGAAGAAGAGATAGCCTGAAAATCAGCCGCCTCCTCTGGGTCAAAAATTTCCCCGAGTGAGACGTCTGAACTCCGAAGTCGATAATCGTGTCCAGTGACGTCACACTACGCCGGATCCGGGTAGTGTGTTCTGATTGGCTCACACGATAATCGTTGGGTTTTTCAAGATGGCGGGTCTGTTATTTCCAAACCGCCGTTCGAAACGTATAAATCTCTTGGTTGGAATAACAGGCCAGGGCTGAATCCACAGCAAGAAAAACTGAAGCTCTTTATGAATTTATTAACAGGAAGAATGTCTATGTTGACCTTCCGACTGGCTACGGAAAGTCCGTTTATCTTTGAAATGGCTCCACGCCTGCAGCGAACTGAGCGAACTATCCCTTTAGAAACTACATGTACTTGTACTACCAACTGAAGACGAAGGGCTGCTATAAAGTTGTCTTTCTTTCCCGCTTCTTCTACGGATTCTACTAGTCCTTCGCATACTGATTGTCTTTCAGTTTGGCGTTGATATTTGAACATAGATTTTGGGGAGACGTCAGTACGACTGATACGATTTTGTCTTGACTATTATTTTAAATTTCGATAATTTTCATATATTATAAGGTGGCTAAAGAAGACACAGAACTTGTTTCATGTTTAATAAATCATACTTGTGATTAACAAGTAATCGCTGGTATGGACCTGGGTCCTCTGCTGGTTCTTGAAAAGCTGTGGCTCTTGTTGCTCTTGTTGCTGCGCTGGAGCAGCGCGGGAGCGCAAAGAACAGGTTGGTCGGCCATGAGTAACGCTGGTGGCAGCTCGACAGGAAAAAGGCCAAAATCTTGCTGCCGTCCCGGAATACCGTTGAAGTGACGACTGTACGGTGGGACGGGTATTTATACTGACGAGCTAATTAATTATGCAGTGAGAATAGTAAAATAATGAAAAATGAATTAATTAGAGAAACAATAAGCCAGAGTTCAGTTTGAGCGCATTTCTTTTGTTTCTCTAATTAATTCCTTTTTTGCTATTTTACTATTTTGTATTTTGTAAAAGGGCAACGTTTTTGAAAACAGGTGTAACTAGACAATATGTTGTTATTTTGTTACGGTATTTTTTACAGTCTTTAACTGTCTATTCAGTTATGCACGAGTCAAAATGTCAAGTATGTCGTTTCGCCATATGAATCAGACGCACAGATCACATATCTACTGAAAAAAGGGCTTGCCAAATTGGCAATTACAGAAGATTCTGACCTGATCGCTTATGGATGTGAGAAGGTAGTTTAATAGTTTTGAATTGCCTTCTTTTTCGCACACCATTGTGTAAAGTTCGCCATTTGTTATTTCCAGGTGTTGACCAAACTTTCTCTCAATGGACAAGCTGAATATTATTGCCTTTGTGATGTTCTAAGTTCAATGGAAATCAGCATGGACAAGTTTTTAGAATGTTGTATTACTGCGGGTTGTCATTATTTGAAAAACATCCATGGCATAGGAATACACACAACCTTCAAGTTGCATATGCACAATCCCCCTATCGATGTGTTTGTCGAGCTCTCAAGAAAAGGTGCACCACCCGAATACGAGTACATGTTTAACCGTGCCAAGTCAGTATTCTTATGTCAAACGGTCTATGACCCTGTTAATTTTAAGACTACACATCTCAGGCTTCAAGAATGGCCTACCTCTGCTTCAAATGATTTACAGCATTATTGTGGGGAGTATCCTTAACTAGTCATTACATTGACTTTTTTTGTATCAATTTGTATCAATTTGTATTTTGTGTGTGAATAAAATAAAAGTGGTTTTTTTTTCACTGATAAATAATAATAATATTGAAATGACGAGATATTTCTTAACTTGGACAAGTCATCTGAACAGTGAATTTGTAAATGAGATGGCTATGAAAAAAAATGCAATTCCTTTCCCCTTTATCAATGTCCCAAGAGAGTCAACTGTAAAGACAAGGTATTTAAAGAAACATTTTGTATCCATTTCCTTGATCTATCTTTTAGCAATACAAATGGAATGCATGGTCAGAAAATTGAATGGTTTTCAATTCCTTTCACAGTTACTGCAGGAAATATCGACCCCAAAACTATGAAAAAAATGCAATTCCTTTCCCCTTTTCAATGTCCCAGAGTTACGAGAGGTGGTCGCTTACGAGAGGTTCCAACAATAGTGGAAACTTTTGGTATTTTGGAAAACTGGTCGCTCAGGAGAGGTGGTCGCAACGGGAGGTTCAACTGTAGTACTATTTCTATCGTGTTCTATTGTTTTCTATTATTTGATAATACTAAAATTAATAGTAGTTAGTAGTGTTTCACGCTTTTAGTGTTTGTACTCTAGAATGAAATTTTGTTAGCTGTTTGGTATGGATAGAGAAATAAATTATCATACAGCTGACATAGGAAATGGAAGCTTCATAAGTGAAAGATTAATGTTCCTAGTGATTCAATATTGTGACAATGATGCAACAAGAAATCTATTTATCTTTTTCGAAAAAGGAATTGTTCAGCATCCATGTTACCCTGTGAGCAGGAGGTTAAAAGAAGACTCTGCTCGCAGGGTACATCCATGTCAACCTTTTCATCAAAAATAATAGTGTGAAAGGAATATGAAAACCATTCAATTTTCTGACCATGCATTTGTATTGCTAAAAGATAGGAATCAAGGAAATGGAATACAAAATAAAGTTTCTTTAACATACCTTGTCTTAAAAGTTGACTCTCTGGGACATTGAAAAGGGGAAAGGAATTGCATTTTTTTCATAGTTTTGGGGTCGATATTTCCTGCAGCCATCTCATTTACAAATTCACTGTTCAGATGACTTGTCCAAGTTAAGAAATATCTCGTTGGCAATTTACATGTCCAATCAGAATGCTTGGACATGGTACTGTCGCGGTCATGGTATGGTACAGACTGTACCATAGCGACTTCCCACTCATACGAAAATGACTCTATTACTAAAGCAGCCGTCACAAACAAAACAAAACCTACTAATACCTATTATGTTCAATGTACACAGAATGTATTAATAAGTATAGTAAGTACATTTGTACCTGAATTTGAACGTCCCTTGTGAAGCCATATGTTTGTACACGCTTTTGGATTTGTCTTACTCCCAAACTAGCTACATTTACTTTACACTGAAAATGAAAAAGTAAGTTTATGTTAAATTTAAAATCAATAATTTATAATGTACAAATAGCCAATTTTGCATTACTAAATTCAACAGCATTTGAAGCAAACAAAATAATAATATGCTGTTTATTGTCACGTTTTTAAATCAATGCATATTAAATTACAATAAATAATAATTGTGAACACTGTGCTCACACAATACGTCTTTTATTCACAAGATTATGCTCACATGTGATTTATGCTGTGGGAGAAAAACCTGAGTACCCAGAGAGAACTGTGTTGACAAGTTCTGAGCTGAGAATTGAGCCCACATTGGACCTCTTACACGTACTCTCTTACTACTACACCACTCATGCCACCTCGTGAGTTGTATAAATGTAAAGACATGTACCTTAAGTGGGTCATATAAGCCAGGATTTTGTGGTTTTCGATTGCCTGAATTGGGTTGAATCGAATGATAACATTCTATCTGCTGTGGAGATGCCATGGCTTGTTGGATCTCTTCTTGATGGCTAGATGACAAATGTGTCCACAACGTTGATATACGATTTCCAGTGGATGGTGTTTTGGGGATGACATCTTCCTGTGCTTGGCTTGAAGATGAAGAATTAACAATAGAATCACTCCCAGTACATGTACATGAATCCAACTCCAATTCTTGTGCAATGTTCATATCACACATGACCTTTGTTATTTGTTCAAAACTATGTACATCTTCAGTGTCAAGTTGTAATTCACTTTCTTGTAACACCGCCTGAAGGATGGTGTCTGCACTATTACTATCACTAGCGTGGTCACATCTCACACAAGCTGGGTTGTCTGTGGTAATATGATCAATAGCACTTTCAGAGGTAAGTTCTATACCACTTTGCTGCAATGCAGCCTGAAGGATGGTGTCTGCACTATTACTATCACTAGCGTGGTCACATCTCAAACAAGCTGGGCTATCTGTGGTAATATGATCAATAGCACTTTCAGAGGTAAGTTCTATACCACTTTGCTGCAATGCAGCCTGAAGGATGGTGTCTGCACTATTACTATCACTAGCGTGGTCACATCTCACACAAGCTGGGCTGTCTGTGGTAATATGTTCAATGGAACTTTCAGAGGTAAGTTCTATGCAACTTTGCTGCAATGCAGCCCGAAGGATGGTGTCTGCAGCTGCTCCTTTGTCAGTGACAGAGTCATTGTCAGTTTCGTATTGCCACATTGGACCTCTGTGAAGATGCAGCCATTTATGTCCAAATTGTGCAAACATAGTCTCCAACCACTTCCCATAGTGCTCTTCCACACCTAGCATTTGAGTGTTACTTGCTGCAAATAACCGTATATTGTAGTCAATCATGCCGAAGGGCATTCTGTCAGTTGGCATTCTGGTTTGATTTGAATTCACTTTCTGAAAACACGTTGACAGTTCAATCATGCCGAAGGGCATTCTGTCAGGGCATTTGGAATGACTATTCACTTTCTGAAAACACGTTGACAGTTCTACTCATACAAATTTTTCATTGCATCAATACTCATTTGGAGGAAGTCATATGACACAAATTTACAAAATTGAAAACCTCCAATGTCATCAATCATCATTATGAAAATTGCAGTTAGAATTTGGTGTTTCAATCTTCTTGACATTGATGTGGAGTTATGCTCAATGTGGACTGGTTTCAGCCATACAAACACACCAATTATAGCTGTGGAGTCATATACCTAGTCATCATGAACCTGCCTCGAGAAGAGATATTTAAAGTTGAGAATGTCATCATTGCGGGAATTATTCCTGGACCCAGTGAACCAAAACTTAATATCAACTCATTTCTTCAACCCCTTGTAAATGAGTTGATAGACTTATGGGATGGAGTGATATTGGACACCAGTTCAGTTTCTGTTGGAATTACAAAAGTAAGAGTTGCACTCTTAGCCATATGTTGTGATATTCCTGCTGCAAGGAAATGTGGAGGCTTTGCTGGACATTCAGCAAGGAAAGGTTAGTAATGCTCTCAAGACCATTTGGAAGTACAATACTGTTTGAGCTCAGTAAAATAAATCAGGAAATAAACATACTGTAGTTGAAACATTGTTTAAAGATCAACACCCCTAAAAGGTATGACGTGCACCCCCGCCCTTCTCAGATCAGAGTCCTCCCCCCCCCAGGACATGTACATGTAAAACATTATTTCAAAAACATATATTTTTCATTCCAGACAATATTCCTGTCACTAAAATATTTGTGGTCAAACCTGGATCTTTAAGGGAAAACAATTTTGCACATACAAATTATGTTTCAATACTTTTGCAGGATGCAACAGATGTTTCAAAACATTTCCATGTGAAGGCTTTGGAACAAAACCTGATTATTCGGGATTTGATGTGGAGAACTGGGAGAAAAGGACCAATGAATTGCACCGTATCCATGCCAGCAAAACTCTATCTGCAAACTGCCCATCAAAGCTGAGAGAACTTGTTTACAACACAGGTGCTAGGTACACTGCATTATTGCAGTTGCCCTATTACGATGCCATTCGCTATGTGGTTATTGACCCCATGGACAACCTCTTCCTAGACATTTCAAAGCACATGCTAAAAACATGGAAAGAAAGAGGAATACTTGCAGAAAAGGATTTCGCCATTCTCCAAAACAGAGTAAATGCTGTGGAGCCACCATCTGAAATTGGAAGAATTCCTTCTAAAGTTGCTACAGGTTTTAGTGGCTTCACAGCAGACCAGTGGAAGAATTGGGTCTGCTACTACTCAATTTTTGGGTTGAAAAAGATTCTGCCAACCAAGCATTATAATGTTTGGACATACTTTGTTGATGCTTGTCGAGTGATATGCAGCCATCAAATCACTGCCGACAATTGTACAGAAGCTGAAGAGAAAATCATTCAGTTTTGTCAGAGATCTGAGAAGCTCTATGGCAAAGAACATTGCACTCCTAACATGCATTTAAGCTGCCACCTGATTGAATGTGTAAGAGATTATGGCACTGTATACTCATTTAGGTGTTTTTCATATGAAAGATATAATGGTATACTAGGGTCATTGTGGTTATACCACAAAGGCAGTCAAAACATAGGTGTGTTAATTTTATATGCATTTATATTGTATAATGGACACTAATAAATTTATTAAACTATATGCAATGATCACATATGCAAATGGTAAGTACAAGTATTGGTGTTATAGTGAACAAATCAATGAAAGTAACAGCTCCAGCATTTATTATGTGAAAGAATTGAGGTTTGATGATATCTTGATGGTAGCTAAAATAGTTAAATATAGTAATACATTTTATACCTAATCATGTACATGTATTAGCTTGTCATGGCTTTTTAAACTATTCAAAGTACAGTACTCAACCCTGCTCTGTTCACTTTATATATATTTCTAAAACTCATTAATAATCCATGAGCTATTAGGCCAATGGGAGCTGTCCATTTGGTCAGGTGCATGGACCTTTATACCCCCATACAGACCTGCCAGGTTTTAGTTATATAACTGATTAATAAAACATGAGTGTTCTATCAATAATTTATTTTAGTTATAACACTCATGTTTACACTCATGCATAAACATGAGTGTTATAACTAAAAGTGATATAACTCATGTTTCATAAATCAGTTCTACCAACTGACTACCTGAAACACAGGCCTGTATGCAAAGGTCTCAGTTTTAGTATCGCATCACTGACCTTCACATAGGCAATGTGGGACGAATTGTGGTGTTCAGTGAGCATGATCGCAGTGTCACAGACATCTCTTACCTACATGTACACATTTGTGATTTTCTTTAACCTTTTCCATCGGAATTAGTAAATATCAGTTTAAATGAATGTTGGGTTTTAGAAGTCGTTCGCCTCGTATCTATATCCACCGATACAACACGGCCTCTCGTTTTATAAACTTCACTTAAATTATTACATAAGTTTGGGAATGAGTACTTGCGAAATATTGTACATGTATTTTCCATGTTTCTAAACAATTGCAATTGTTTTTGTTTGTAGGCACCCAGTTAATGCGCAAGTTTCTGAGAGACAATGAGCTGAAACAAATGGAATGACCAAAGGAATACAATTATTTTGATGAACTTCTGTCCTCACCTGATGTTGGAACTGTGGGTGAAACACTAAAAGCCACTTCAGAACGAGATGTGTGTTGCTCAACAGAGGACATTACTAGGTTTTCTCCAATTAAGATAATAAGCATTGACAGTGATGATGTTGCTTGCCTGTCTGAAGTCTATCAAAACATGTATCCTGACCATTGCGTTGAGAATGTGATAAGAATATCAGAATCATTTTCAAGAATTAAACTGCATCATAGAGTTATCAGAAGTTCCACCACAATGGGTGCATTTGTGCAGTCTTATGAAGGTCACAAGAAACCAGCTCAAGTCCTGAGATTTTTAGCCAATGAGGTTGTACTTGGTAAAGACGGCAAGAGAAAGAAGGTTACAAATGTCATGGCTGAAGTCCTTTTCTTTAAGACACATCCTCAGAGGAATTGGTACCCCTCGCCACTGGAAGTGTGGTCTACAGATTTTGAATCTTGGAGCTTTGTTCCAGTGACAAAGATTGGGAACCAGTTCATGAATGTAAAGTACAAAGTTAAATTTGACCATGGTGTTGAAACTGTTCAAGTACTTATTCCCTTAGTTGGAAAGTATGCCTAAAATTACTTATTTAACCCATGAACTGACGTTGAATTGTTGAATTGTCATTAGATAATTTATTACTGCTTCATATAATTATCAGCACTTGTATTTCAGTTATACAACTTCATATTAATTTATTGTTAAAAATATGGTATATTGGTCAATAAGAGAAGGCCAGACATTTTAGTAAGAGTACAATGATCTCAATGTAGTTAAATTCATTTAATACTATTTTAAATAAGTATAAATTTGGATGGAATTTGATAAGTTGGTGAAGGCATGGATCTTTAAATGCCGATATAACACGACTGCTCGTTATACTGTATAAATGCCACATACAGTGGATACAGTATATACAGTATATACAGTGGATACAGTAGATTACAGTGAATACAGTAGATTACAGTGGATGCAGTAGATTACAGTGAATACAGTAGATTACAGTGGATGCAGTAGATTACAGTGGATTACAGTGAATACAGTGGATTACAGTGGATGCAGTAGATTACAGTGAAAACAGTAAATACAGTGGTTACAGCACAATGCAGTGAATAAGAACAGTGTGGACGTAGTTTATATATGAAAAGGAACCATTATAATGTACCATATATGAAGGACTTGCCTATATTTTGGGTTCCCTGTCTCTTAAACCGCTGACCAAAGAAGGGATTTTACAAGCAGTTGAGAAATCGGTGTTACATGTACGTTGGGTCACAATTTCAAGTATATATTCCGTATTTGTGGAGAGAAAGAGAAGACCGGATATAAATAACCTAGCTGTAAGTACAAATGAACCTTTTCAATGCATTTTAAAGTGTCATCTCAATCTATTTATGGCATTTCTAACCCTTTCTAACGCGTATTGGTTATGATATGACTTTCCCGCCATTTTAAGTTAAGACTTAAGGACGACTAGTGGCTAGCACGTAATTTGGCCAACTTAAAAAGCGAATTCTACCAATTCAAGTGTTTACTTAAATAACACTTGCTCTTTTCTCAAAATACCTTGCTGTTTTATTGAGAAGACAATGAAATATTCGACTTCAAACAGCAGAAAATTAGCTATTCGCCATTTAATAATAATGCACCTATCAATGTTAAGCCCGAGGGGGGGGGGGGGGGGGGGGGTCATATTCCCGGACATTTGACATTTTTTTATTTTTTGGGTCAATAGCCCCCACAGTGGAGCACCACATAGTGATCAATCTTTGTCAAATCCCCCCACCAAATCCACTTGAGATCCGCCATCTTTCTCCGTTGACTTTGTCTGACAGTTCGGTTTTATACAGTTTATAAAGTCACTGCGATAAAAAAAATGACGATCGTAGAATATGAATCAAACAAAGATGTGATTAAAAAGTGAACAAAAGCTCAACAATGTACTACCATTTGCAAGCAACCGTTCAGCGTGCCTTTTTTTGTCTGTTTTTTTTTTTAATAACGTGCTGTTTCATTTACAAGTTTCAAACGAATAATCAGACTGGGAACCAGTGATGTCAAATCGCCCGACCCTGGGGTGCTCCCTGGATGTCAAATAAAATCAAAACCCCTTCCCATGGGCTGAGAATTTGAGTCAATTGCCCGTGTATGACCACCCTCCTCCCCCCTCGGGCTTAACATTGATAGGTGCACAATCGGTCCACGAATTTCAGTCAGGGTTTTTTTATATAATAGCTTTGTGACGTCACACTCCACCAACGTCAACCATTCTATACATTCTTTGTAGTATACATGATTAAAATAAGTCTTGGAGACTCAGTGATAAGCTCGAATTCACATCCGATATATACATTTGTAATAAAAAAAAGTCACTAGAGAGTAGTGATCCATATGATTTTGACGAGTTTGAACCAGTTTTGACGAGTATTACCAGGGGGCAAGAACTCGCTGAATGTAAACAGGGAGACTCATTAGTGGATGTCGAAGATCAACAACAACACTGCATCATCATTTTAATGAGGTGTAATCCAATGTAATATACCGCTGAACAAGTTTTTTGGTTCGAACTACGTACTGTTCCCCTTTTAATGTAAATATTGATTTTCCTTTGCAAACATTGTCTCGAAAAGTTATGTATTAAACTTCTGAGCCTCTGGTATTATATTATACCTGATATGTTTCATAATCATAACATCACATTATAACTATCATAAATACAATACAGTCAAACCTCCAATAACAGCCACCTCCCAACAACGGGAAATTTTGTCCCACAGTTACCACTGAGCCCATACATTTACTGTAACTGAAACCTCTCCACATTGGCCACCTCTCTACAATGTCCACTAAATTCTGTCCCGACGGTGGCCTTTGTGTAGAGGTTTGACTGTAATAATAACATTATATCATTAATATAATAATGTTGATTTAATGTGTCTAAAAGTGTCTAATATTTTTTTGTTCCAGAATGTAGAATGGGTCGTCATTCAAAGGAGGCAAGGAAACAATATAAAAAGAAGAGAAGGACAGATATGACTAAAAAAATAAAGAAGACTGCCAACATTAACAAATCACCCCTCATTCCTAAGCCAAGTCTGAATGATGTGGTAGAGAGTGCAGACTCTGATGCCTACTCAAACAGCTCTACAAATCAAAACAGTTCAAATCCAAGAAACATAAACTGCTCCAGTTCTAAAAAGTCAATCCCCTACAATTCCAGAAAGCCAAGCAGCTCTGACACCAATAATTATCAAGATACTCAAAATAGAAGGAGAGAAATGAGAAGAGACCATTCACAGAAATACACAAAAGACTATCTTTATCTTTCCTTAATACGTTACTCTAAACAAAGGCAAACATTTTTTTAGAAAAATACCCATTGTAGTTTAAGTTCAGTATTTAAGTCCATATTTAGTTTAAGTTCAATACCTTTATTTAAACAGGGTGACTATCTAAGCATTTAAAAGTAGCATTTTCATTCATAATTTATTTTAATTAACCAACCCTCATGCTATTTTTTATTGCAAGAATAAATTGGAGAAACGTTTGAGGGTCACTATTCATTATGATGTAATCAGTTTCATTTTTCTGTGACCGAAATAAGTAAGCATTGTCTAATCAACTGCTATACATGTACATGATAATCAATTATTTTTTTTCAAACTTGAACAGCTAAATTAGGTCTTGATCTCTCTAATTATCTAGTTTCCGACTCTTTATTTAATAGTGCCATTATAAATGTTGAAAGATCTTAAACACTTTATGGACTCAGTGAGTGACCACTTTAATAGTGAGATCTTAAAACTGGGCTGTGGAGTGGAGTGGCAGCAACATTTAAACTTGTGCTCTATTAGATATATAAGATTTGAAATGTATTGAAAGCATTGTTGAACAACAGAAGAAAATGCCTTTGGCTTACCGATGTAAATGAATGTTACCTTTTTGATCACCTTCTGTTGTATATAAATATTAAATTTGACCACGTTTGTGGGATAAATTAATT
The DNA here is from genome assembly GCA_033675265.1 of Actinostola sp. cb2023. NCBI lineage: Eukaryota > Metazoa > Cnidaria > Anthozoa > Actiniaria > Actinostolidae > Actinostola > Actinostola sp. cb2023. The sequence goes on along the minus strand of JAUJYZ010000412.1, from coordinate 503,064 downwards.
AGCTGTACGTCCGCAGTCTGATTAATTATATTACTTCAGATCACACTTCGAGTATATGCAAGTTTCATACTCTAGAATATTTATATGTTAAGTATACTGGTACGGATACTCCAGGAATACTCGGTACGTGAGGTATGCGTTAGTATTCAACGTGAATACGCAAGTTGCATACTCTAGAATATTTATATGTTAAGTATACTGGTACGGATACTCCAGGAATACTCGGTACTAGACTTGCTACAAGTCGTCCACTCTCTTTTTCTCCCTGCCCATAGAAAGAGAACTTGGCGAGCGCGAAGCGCGAGAATTTACGAGCGACGGAGTCGCGAGTGGGCGACTTGTTTCCCTTGCAGGGATTCGATTCCCGTTTCGCGCCAAAAATGTCGACAATTTTGACGTAATCACTTTTGGGGGCGGAGACAAATCAAAATATGAATAATTATATAGGGCGGCTTTTCATTCTTTTTATTCTGTTCTAAGCTATTTACATACTTGATTGACATCTCTTCACCAAGGCGTTCTGATTGGCTGTTTGATATAATGTATTCACCGACTGAAAAACCCGTCGGTAAAAATGGCGCGAAGCAGAGATGAAAAGTCGTCAGTCCCGCCAGTAAAAAAACAAAAGGGCTGAGGACTTTTAGAAAGTCTAACTCGGTACGTGAGATATGCGTTAGTATCCAACGTGCATACGCAAGTTGCATACTCTAGAATATTTATATGTTAAGTATAGTGGTACGGATACTCCAGGAATACTCGTACCGAGTACTTCAAGTATGATCATACGTCTTGAATATCCTAGAACACCTAAAGTACCGACGGGATATGCGAGTCTTGAATACTCTTGAATATTCGCTCTTTGGCACAGTGGAGTGGGATGGAGAGTGGTCGTTTTCTCGATGCATGATCTTGCCGTTTATGGTCCATATGTATTTGATGTTATTTTGGCGCTTGAAATCGTAGATTTTGCCAAACAGAAGCTTTCTATATGGTGTTAGATTTTCATTAACATGGATTGAAGTATTGTGGCTAAAGGCATAGGATTCGGGCTCAGCTCTCACTGTTGGGAGATCTTTAATACGCTTGGGTTTTATTTTCCCACGTACGCTGTACTGGCGATCTTTCGTTTTCTCTTCTGGTGAATTTCAAAATTAAACGATCCTTGACTTTTTTCGTTGGTGGAAGCCTGTGAGCGATAGATATGTCCTCTCTATTTAATGGCACTCCAGCCATATTTGCAGCCTCGATTACTAGCTTAGCAGGATCATCATTTGGGACTACCGGAATTCCGCAGATTTCGAGTGAATCCCGTCTTGTGTACTGCTGGATCTCATCCAGTTGTACTTGCAATTCGTACAACAACGAAACCTTGGATTTTTCAAGATGCGCCTCCAGTTCTGAAAGATGACTTTCTTTTGGGTTGTTGTCTTTCTTTACATTCTGTATAAGTAACATAATGGTGTCGTACTTGTGTGTGATGAATTTATGCGACTCTTCCACTTGGACCTTCTTGCGTAATGAGTCGAAGTCGTTCATTGATGGCTGAAGTTCCTTTCTTATCTGTTTTCTTATTTCAGGCACAAATTCAGCTCGCAATAGCTTCATAAGTTTTTTACGATCCATTATAGGAATAAGATTCGGATAAATCTAGATATATTGCTGTAAAAAAGCAAAATATTTATCGACCAGTCGGTGGCGTGACCGTTACACCGTTATTATAATAATAATAAAGATTAGAGAACCCAAGAATTATAATGGTTTATCTAATACAATAGCAAGTTCACTTACTAGGCACATGACCGATCAATAGTTCACGAGAAATACTCTAAATTACATCATTTTCCATGCATTTAGCGATAATCAAAACCATTAACTAGGTATATAATTGATGGGTGGTAATTTACCTCTTTCTCCTGTTACGTTACGTTGTTCCGGCGTTATACTTGTTTATCTTGTTACAACATAAAGTGTCTTTGTCTAGCGATATATCTGATTACAAGTGGTTGATTGCGTGACATGTTCGTGAACGGGATCAAATGTCTAAAGTTAATTATAATCAGTCGTATAGCCGTTACACAGGAACTGACGTTTATGCACTTGTTACTGGAGACCGCCCGTCCCCCCTCCCTTCCCACACAGCTGGTGAAGCATGGGGTTATGGAGGATTTACTATTTGCCTTGCTCAAGAGGGGGGAGGGGGAGTGACCAGCAGCTACATCAAAGAACTTTGAACTAATCACCTCCCAGGGGGCGGCTAATCCTCAATATTAATTCAAATATTTCGGACTTACAGAACCTACCATTTGAAATATTTTGTGTCGAAGTAAATCGAAGTATTACCTTTTTTATGTTGTTGTTAATTAATGCTTTATTTGTAAAAAAAATTACATGTATATATATATACTACACTGAATACACACAGATTTACGAATGAACTACAAATGTACACAATTTAACATTAATTACAATAACGCCAGTTCCAACATTATTTTTACTCAGATTCTAATGCAGTTTTTAATTTTTCCCATTTTGTTATGTGCGGAAATATTTATTTTTAGCCATAGCCACCCTATATTCAATTTTCTCTGAATAAACTAGAAAGTTTTAAAAGAGAGATAATGAAGGAACCTTTCCTTTTTCTCTTGCCTTATATATGGTTAACTTGTACATTAAAATTACATAATTAGATACATTTTCTTCAATTCCTAAAATAATGATGGATCTGTTAGACTCAGGAAGAGTAATATTATATTTTTCTAACCACAATATAATTTATAAGTAATAGTTTTTTGAATCTATACATTCAAGAAATAAATGATCTATAGTTTCAAGGTAAAGAGAACAGAATGAACAACTAGAATATTCAATTAATATAAAACGATTCAAATCCTTATTTAGGTAAAGACAGTTGTTTAGTATTTTATATTGAAAAAATCTACAGTAGGAATCTATTGTAGTTTTATAAATTCTACCATAAATTACTTCCCACTCTAGAGGAGTATCTTGACCAATGTGTTTACATATATGACTTTGGGATGTTAAGGCCCTGGCAAACGGTTTCAACATTGCATTCAACATGCGTTCGATTTTGTTGAATAGCGATGTTGAAACGGTTTGCCACCCGGTTTCAACAATGTTGAAAGTGTTGAAACGTGTTGAATGAAGTTTAAAAGAGTTTAAACTTTGCTTCAACATCGATTCAACATTTCTTTTGTTCTCGAAAATGTTGAATGGCGTCTTGCGCATTAATTAAATTAAACAATAGAAATACCTCTTGTGAAACGTTGTTGAAACATTGTTGAAACCCGTTTGCCACCCCGCGTTCAACATACATTCAACTTCCATTCAACAGCGTTCAACAAAATCGAACGCATGTTGAATGCAATGTTGAAACCGTTTGCCAGGGCCTTTAGTACTTTGAACTTTTTACTAGCTAACCATTGATAAATCAATTTAGTATTACTCTTTGTAAGATCAATTCTTTTGTTACCTACAATCGTTTGCAAAATACCTTGACACACTTTGAGAAATTCTATATTGTGACTATATTGTGATGATTTTTTTAATGTATTGCCATTGCTTCAGAAACACACCTACTGGCTTGTAGATACCTATACAAACATGATTTGGTGATTATTACACTAGATAAAGAGCTTAGATCGAGATTACTTTGACCACCAGGTACGCTCCTTCATTTTGGCATATAATTCACATATTATAGCTCTCAGACAATCGTTTGCAAAATACCTTGACACACTTTGAGAAATTCGGACAATTTTTTGCGCGCACGAATTTGGGTTTTCGTCCCCCCCTCCCCCTTTCAAAGTTGATTGATAGCGATGTCGATCTACTGCGTCGTGTTCACCACTCAACATTGTAGTGGGGGGAGGGGGGTTGGTAGTTATATGAGAAATATTTCAGGCGCAGCGTCACATTTCTGAAATATAGGTATAAAAAAAACTATTTGTGTCAACTATTTTGCAAACGACTGTCTGAGACGTATTATTGGGCTTATTTCTGCAAGGAAAAGGGTTACACCCCAGGAAGCTGAGGTATAACATGTAATTAATAGTTAGGTTTAATAAGTGGGGCGCACTACAAATTTTAAACGTAAGCCTGTGTCAGAATGTACGATTTTCTTATTTCAGACCCACCCCTCCCTAACAGCAAATATTGTCCAAATGAGGGGTGGGGTGCAGTAGCTTTGAGCACGTCGGATTGGAATGCGATAACCATCTGATAACTCATGTAAACATTGCTAAAGATTGGTTTACGTCACCTAACGTCCATAACAATCATTATTCGACCAGGAAAATGCAATTATTTGCAATATTATGTCACAGAAATACGTAAATGTTTGGAATTGCGAACGTCATGCACACACCATCATATCTTGTTCTAAATATCATGACTCTCTGAGTGTAAACCGTTCAACTACGTATTAACTTTCTATGTATATACATCATACAAACGTAATTGACTACTAGATGATAAGCTTAGATCATTGAAACCTTTGATAGGTGTAGAGTATAGAGCGTGACTTGGTTATAAGTGACTCGATTGAACAATATAAATACATTCGTTTCAAGTTCCTCGATAATACCGCTAATTCTCGCGACTTTGTCGCTCGCTATCAGGAGAAAAAGATTCTCGCGACTTCGTCGCTCGCTATCAGAATAAAAAGTGTGGTCGACTTGTGACAAGTCTAATGTATATCATTTATCATAGACCGATACTGTTCAATGTCATTCGCACTGTCATGGTCGAGCACCACAGGGATCCCGCATTTCACGTAATCACTGTGTATTGTGTTACATAAATACGTAACTGTTTCGAAAGCAGTTCTTTATGCGTTTGCTAAGTCGCCTACTAACATACTACATACAGTGATTGTGTTGTTGTCATAGATAATCAAATCGTGTACAATTTTAAGGCTCATTGCATTACTACATGTAGGTGTGGATGTTTTGTTATCTTTGGCAATAAGTCACGCAAACGCTCAACGCTCTACCAAACAGATATAAGAATTATGTTTATCTTTCTTTATTAATGACATGGTAGAGCGTCGCTCTGATGAAAGGAAACGTTCCCACAATCCATTTCGGCATAGGAATGTATGACAATGTACCACAGGGATCCCGCATTTCACGTAGTAATCACTTGAAGGGTTGCCCATGAAAACTGCATAAGTGACTATATTGTGATGATTTTTTTAATGTATTGCCATTGCTTCAGAAACACACCTACTGGCTTGTAGATACCTATACAAACATGATTTGGTGATTATTACACTAGATAAAGAGCTTAGATCGAGATTACTTTGACCACCAGGTACGCTCCTTCATTTTGGCATATAATTCACATATTATAGCTCTCAGACAATCGTTTGCAAAATACCTTGACACACTTTGAGAAATTCGGACAATTTTTTGCGCGCACGAATTTGGGTTTTCGTCCCCCCCTCCCCCTTTCAAAGTTGATTGATAGCGATGTCGATCTACTGCGTCGTGTTCACCACTCAACATTGTAGTGGGGGGAGGGGGGTTGGGAGTTCTATGAGAAATATTTCAGGCGCAGCGTCACATTTCTGAAATATAGGTATAAAAAAAACTATTTGTGTCAACTATTTTGCAAACGACTGTAGATATAAATATACACGCGCTAGCCCTTCGTTTTTGAATGCGTTATCATTTTTTTTCAAAGCAGTTTTCCATTCAGATGGTATTGGTATAGCATGAACAAACCTGCCCATCTCATAAAATCGTTATTCTGCCATTCCATGCTCCTTACATGTTCCCATTTTAATTCATAATGTCAACAACCCTGTTAATATTGAGTTATAAAAATGTTTAAAAAAATACCGCTTTGCGTTGTATTTTAATGTGTTTATTATTCCATAGATGTTGTTCTAATATTATATCTGGATTATTGTCTACAATAATACTATAAATCTCTGCCCAGTTTAATAGGGCAATTTTGTAAATAATAGGAATCAAATCTGGAATTCTTCCTTTATCGAAGTTATTTCATATTGAATCAACACCGACTATTGAATCCAGATACAACAATGGAATAGTATTCCAAGTTCTTTCTTCCGATATTATTAAATTGATAGCCAATTTAATACGATTCGCTATAATGCATGAACAAAAATCTGGTAACTTTAAACCACCGTCCGTATATTCGCCAATTAAAGTTTGATATTTTATCTTAGGCTTTTTTCCGTTCCAAATAGAATCCCATAGCTCATATGAAACTCGGGCGCTGATTGGCTGAGAAGCAAACCGGATGAGAGGGAATTCAGCGTGGAATTCAACACTTTGAATTCAACGATATATAGGGATCCTACGCTGAATTTTGTATTTAAGTTCGATTTCCGTCTTTGTTTCACACCAAGAGAACAAATAAACATTGAGATTGCTTACAAAAGGAACAAACAAAAACATTTACAGACAGAAATAATGAATTTTTGTTTTGCAAATGAGATTAAAATCAAGACATTTTAAAAGCTGAATTCAATGAAAAAAACAGGAACCCCGCACTTTTGATGTTGTTGGCTTTTCGCAAAACAACAACATTGAAAAAACGTATACCTTGCAAGCTTAAATTAATACTCTTCTGGATGAATGATACTCCAGATCGATGCACTGATAATTATTAAAATTTCTGAGCGAGATAAGAATTTATTTATTTACAAAACTTTCACCTAAGTTTGAGAAAGAGATCACGAAGTACAAGTCATGGCAGTCACTGTCGTAAGCTTAATCAAACCAGCAACAACTACAATCTAATAGAAGCCAATAGATAAACAACAACAATAGTCCAATACACCTAGCAAAATCTGTACCTGTAATATGGCCAAAATCATACAAAACTGTAAATTATCCAGTTGGCTTTGCTTGTCACTCGGCTGCCGGCTTTGACTTGTTCAGTTGTTGTAGTTGTACATGTACTGGATGTAGCTTCACAATTACTGAATCAGAGCGATCACCTCTGGCTCTGTTTATCGATAAATATGTCTTTGTCTGAAATATTTTGCCTGAGAATCATTAGCATTCAAGGAAAGTAGTTAACAAATCCATCAACGTCGACGTCCTGTGCTTTTCATGCAAGCGGCAGCTCTCTGGTCGGATTGAAAGACATCAAGAAACGGTCAGTCGAGAAAATTTGAACGATTTATTAAAGTCTTCTGAGGATCGAATAAGTCCGTAGTTTCATATCTTTCTGATTAACTTCTTTGTTAAACAGAAAATTATCAGAAAAGTATAAGCTTAAGTTATTTACAAGTTTGTCAAGACAGTGATTGTGAAAACTTGAGAACTTCTCTCCCGTGTAAGTCAGCGTGTCATCGCTTTTAGTCTTTCTAGGTGTAAGTTTTCGTTAACCATGGATGTTATCCATATCTAGATATATAGCTGTGTTCCTGTTGTAGATTGTCCGTAAATGTAGACGTTAAAACGACTGAAGAAAACAACTTTTGTCCTTCAAATAAACTGATTTTCGTATTTAATTTTGCTTGAATCTTATTGATTAGCATAGCGAAAGACTGAACACTGGACTGGCTATCTTTGCGACACATGATATAAGCGAAAACTATATTTTTCTAAAACAAAGAGAACGCTATGGGATTCAAGGAAAATTCATTGGATGACTCGTGAATTCCATGTTGAATTCACTCGAAAAGGCGATATCGCACTCGTCGCTTCGCGACTTGTGCGATATTGCCTTTTCGAATGAATTCAACGTGGAATTCCCTCATCATCCAATGAATTTTCCTGTAAAATCCTTGATATTGCTTTCTACCCGTTTAATGAATTCATAAATCACATGAATCTTTGAACATACGTAGAGTAATTGAGACAGTGCTAATGAACGAACTACTTGAAATTTTCCATACGTTAAGGTGCGGGTCCGCCATAGAGATAAAGTAGTTTTAAACTCCGTTAATATGCGTTTAAAATTATTATTGTAGTGCAGTATCTTGTTGTAGGAGAAAAAGATACCTAGAATGTTGATACTCTTTTCGTAAAAGTTTATCCACTTAATATTTTGCTCAATTTTTCATCCTTATTTCTTCCAATCCACCTTGCCTCTGATTTTGTTAAGTTGATATTTAGTGACGAAAATTGTTTATACATGTCTAATTGATTTAACACGATATCCAACGAATTAATATCTTTCAAAAAGAAAGTTGTATCATCTGCAAATAATACCAGCTTAATATGTTTATGTTTGATCTTAATCCCTTCAATATCCGTACATTTTCTCATCATTAAAGCCATTATTTCAATTGCCAATATAAAAATATATGGCGATATAGGGTCGCCTTGTTTTGTTCCTCTAAAAACTGGGAGGAAATTAGTTGCTAGTCCATTATTCATTACGCAGCTTTGGTTGCTTTCTAAAATAATTTTAATATATTTAATAAAGCCTTCTCAAAACCAAAATATGTTAATACTCCATATACAAAGTTATGTTCGATAGTATCAGTCAGTCGCGAATAATATCAAGGATATGTTTTCCTTTCTGGCATAATCCATTATATCATCTATAAGTCTTATTGGTTCATCAATTGTTCTATTTTTAATAAAAGCCACTTGATCTGGATGAATTATTGAAGGTAATAACTCAGTTATCCTATTGCTTAAAACCTTGCTGCATATTTTTACAGCAACATCAAACTAATCGGTCGCCATGAATCCAATAACCTGTTATCCTTACCAGGTTTTTCAAGGTAATAACTATTTGTTTCTGGGAGAACCATTTTCATAACCGTCGTTCAAACATCTTACTAAATCATATTTTAATTCTGACCACATGCACATATAAAATTCCTTAGTCAATCCGTCATTACCTGGCGTCTTAGACGTACCCATTTCAGGTAAAACCCATTTGTTTTTAGTACATAGCAACATCCACCGATAGTTATCTCACCTTCAGATGCCTCTTTATCTTCTTCTGAAAGTTTTGGTGTATCAATCTGTGACAGAAATTCCAGACAGTCATGTTCTGTTTTATCCGATCTGGATAAATATATTTTACTGAAGTGATCATGTATTTTTCCGAGAATTGTCTTTGGTTGCATAATTTCCGTATTATTTTGTTCGACAATTTTTTTAAATGTGTGTTTTAGCTTTGTTTCGTTTCTCTACTTGTTGCTTTTCTCTCCTAATTCATACCATTTTGCTTTAGACCTGATAATAATTCCCTCAGTAATATAGTTACTTCTTTCTTCAAGTAATTTGATGAGTTTATCATGTTCTAGAATCATGTCTTCTTCTTTCTCCCATCCATTAGTATTTTCTATCTGTTTAATTTCTGATTCAAGTTTTTGGTATTGGTTCTTTTTGCCAGAGATTTTGAAAATGTTATAGTAAATTTACGAACTTCATACTTTATTAGTTCCTATCTTACTTGTGGATTGAAAATATTTTCGCTATTTAATGATTTTTTAATAGCATCGATCGTTGTTTTAAGCTTTGTGACATATTCTTCATTTTCGGCAAGAGAGTTGTTAAATTTCCAAAAAGATGGCCCTTTGCTTTCTTCCTGAAATGCTTTGAGATTTATTGAGAGAGCTGAATGATCTGTAGATGGTGCCGGGATGATATCACAATCTTCCACGAAGGGCTGCAACTCATCGGATATGAAAAAGAAATATAATCTACGGTGCAGATAATGGTTAAGATTACTGTTTTTACCTTGTGCTGTTCCGCGCCATGTAAAACGTTTAGTAGTTGGAGTGCGTATTCTCCATATATCGCAAAGATCTAGATCTTGCATAATTGTCTTCATTGTCTCAATAGAGCGTAATTTATGATTAGGATTACCGCCTGATGCTTCAAGATCTAAATAAAAAATAAAGTTAACATCACCTCCCCAAATGGTATATGTTTCCACGGGACAATCAATTGTATTTATATTTTCAACTATATCTTCAATTAAAGTTACTTGGCTTTTTCCAAAGAAAATAGCCGTTCCTTTGCTGTTTGCACTCCCATGCGACATAACTAATTCCCCCTTTGTTCTACGAGACCAATCATCCTCAATGTCTGGAGTACTATGCGTTTCTTGTAGAAAAGTAATACCACGGTCTCCTTTGTGTTTATCAATCCAGTTGAATAACTTTCTGTTTTTCTTGTATTCCCTCAGGCCCCGGATGTTGAGTGATAATATATTAAAGTTAAACGTATTCATAAGTACGCCGGCTGAATAGATTCTTGCTGTAGCACTTAACATAAATGTCTAAAGTTTTAGAATCTTTTAAGCAACATATTATTGACAAAAATAAGGCCTGGCTTAATAATGCACAATACACCACAACATATACATACATTAACAACTGGTATAACTTATCAAAGCCAGATTTTGACGTAATACTGAAACAAATGATTTTCCCTCCTCTTTAGGATATTTAAACTTTAGGGTATCGTACTGAAATTACACTCTACCTACAGGCCAAACCTTTCCTCTTATGTACAGCTTGTCCGGTTGCGACTTGCTAAAGTATGCTGGAATGTTATTTAGTTTCGCAGTCCTCAAATTATCCATCTGTAGTCTTCTTCTTCGTATTATCTCATAAGGGAGGTCTGTAAACATTTGGTAATCCGTGTTGTGAAGACGGCGTCCCTTGGATAAGATAGATTCGCAGTCCTTATACCTTAGAAATCTTGCCAAAATGGGTCTTGGCTTGTCTCCTTTAGTCTTTCCAACCCGATGCACCCTTTGGATTTTGATCTCTCTTGCATCTTGGTGACCAAGTTCCTCCTCCAAGAAATCACGAAGAACCTCTTCGACATTTTCACGAGGTGTTTCCTCAATATTAAAGAATTTAATGTTTTCTCTCCTTGAATAAGCTTCAAGATATAAGTTCTGGGAGGTTAATTCTTCAAGTTTTGAGGAGCTTTCTTTCTTCAATTCGTCAATCTGTGTTACATGACGACCCGCACACCTTGGATACCGGTATATCCTACCACGAAGGTCATCAGAAATTACCGATTTAAAAGGCCAGGAACAAAGGCAACGTTGACAGACTTAACTGTTGCGCTTGGAATTATATGTCATCAATTTGATTTTCACAGTAAGATCCATAATATAAAGTATTGTCGGCTCTCATTATTTGATTAAAATAATGTTCAGTGAATGCACTATTTCGTCAGTGGATGGCCTTTCATCAGGAGACAGTATTTGTATTTGTTCTACCAGGTTTGCCAAACAGCTTTCAAAACTTCTACGGCAAACTGCGCCTTCCGACATCTTTCCGTACGAATACACGTCACTGGCCTTGCTTTCTTTGTGACCTTCGATGATTTCCGGCGCTAGAAAACTCACTGCAACCCTCCTTCGTTCTTCGCCCTTCTCCGTCTGCTTGCTCTTTCCAAAGTCAACTAGACGCTGTAATAGCGTTCACTTGGGCTACTGATTATGAGATGATGAAGTAGACTGATCAGTAGATGCAAAAGCCGGTGTGGAAGGGTTCTGAGGAGAGATTGCCTTCAATAAGTATATTGTGTGTTTCGGATTTCCGTGTGTTTCGTGTGTTGATAGCGAGGAGAGGATGTAAATTTATAATGAAACTGTTGTCAAAAAAATCTATGTATTGAAATGTTAATAATAAACTATATGAAATGTGTGTGCGGCTGTAAAAGTAAATATCAGGTACGGTCAGCATTGATTGTCAGCATTCAGAATTTCTCTGCAAAATATACGCCCATGATCAATAATTGAATCGAGTTGATGAATTCCAATAATTACAGGGTTTGATAATGGAATAACAAATGCAATAAAATGATATTGCATGACAGCATGTTAAAGTACAGAGAATAGTTATATTGTCATCACAATTATTATTAGAGCTATCAACTTGGCTGCTTGTGGAGAAAGCCCTTTCAGTACATGCAGCTTGACTTGCTTCTAATTGTGCTACAGCAATGTGTACACCTTTAAGTTCAAACAAAACACTTGTATTTTTGTAGACAACTTGTAAATACTCTGTCAATTGATATATATTATTGATTTCAGAAAGTACACATGTTCCTCGAGGATCTGTCATACCAAACATATTTCTTGCATGAGAATCAAATATTTTAAATTTGTCATTTTCACAATATATAGCCACAGTACTACATCCGATTGTCAAAAGAAACGAATTGTAGTTTTATGCTGTTAAAACATGCAAAGCACTATCTAAAGACATGCAGTAATTGAAACCTTCCAATGAGCAATCACCTGCATGTACATTACAAGTATAACTTGGACTATATTGGAGCTGATAATTAGTCAAACATGATGACCATTTGTGGTAATTCTGTTAACATTACGGGAATGATTGTCTAGACAATCTTGACATACCAGTATACAATTCATTACCAGTATTCATAATTGTAACCAAGTCACTAGGGGAGGTAATTGAACTCTTGTAGTTATATATGAGAGCACATAATGACATGTTTACACACTGTTGACCAGCATTGGAACCAAATAATGCAACATTACCTTGACTATCGGGAGCAACAATTGTTGTACTGGGATCATTTAATGTGAAGGCCCTGGATTTTTTTCTATATCTGCACAAAGGTTGAACTTGCAACAATTTGCTCTGTGATTGAGTGTCTTGTAAACACTTGGTATATTACATGTAAATATAGTGTAATATTTCCTTGCCTTATTCGTGTTACCACTTCGGTATTTACCAGAAGGCTCAAGTGAATGATATTTTTTTACCTTTGGTTGTTACTGAGCCGATTTTTCTTACTTTATGTACAAACCTCAGTACTTGATTCATGCACCTCGTGACCCGTCAGACCTTTATTGAAACAATGAATTTTCGATGACTTTGGTGAATTTTTCACGATTTTTTTCCAGACATATCTCCTCAGTTTTCTGCTCTTTTGTGAAAGACGTGTCAACTTTTTCACTGGAATTCTGCTTGGTTCACGATCACGCTGACCCCCATGACAAGAGCATACAACACTGTCGTAATTATAATAAACAAACTTCGCATAAGGCGATCTACAGTCCTTTCTCATGTTTATTGTCACTGTATTATTATCATTATAAGTATTTACATGTAACTCATGATCATCAAATGTATTGATGAGATCATCTGTTGATGACACAACGTAAGGTACAATAACACAAAATATGCACAATGTTGCAAGAGACACGCTCGAGAAAAGCACCATAAAAGTAGTAATACCTTGTGAGGCATACATGGTACCAATAACAAGTAGAACGCCAAAAATTAATACATTCATCATATTCACCTTAATGTTTACAAGTTTAAAGAGTTTTTTTTCGCGTACTATGATTCTGGTTAGTATCCTTCGCCTTCGCCTGTGATTCCAATATGGCGACTGTTGTTACGTAGTTATTCATCGATGAAGATATCAAGGATATGTTATGTTCTTTGACAGCATCTGAGGGCCCATCTGAGTTCTTCACATCAAGAGTCTGTCTGGTATTCATCAGCATCTGAGTAGTACTTTTCAGTACAATAGTTGATAGTCAAGTCTGTAGTCATAGTTTCGTCATTTGTAATTGTAGTTATTTGCTCATATTTGCTGATATTTTGCTCATTTGATCTCATAGTTTGCTTTGATTTCTCTTTGAATTCGTGGAACTGTCCGTTCCGAAATTGCTCAACATCCTCTTTTAGTGTAGGCCTACCACGAACCGTGTGCGTTTGTACGCATAGTGAACGTTTGGAGAACAAGGCAACGAATAACATCAAACAACATTTCAGTGACTTCGAAGAGAACTGCAATGGCGAACGAGCGCTCGAGTAGCCTCATGATCAACTTGTGATCATGTAAGTTGCCATGGTTTCGACCTATGAACCAATCGAATCACGGCTCTCTCTTTCTTCTCTCTGGGCTTCCTGTGACCGGGAAGGACTGCAACTTCTGACCAAACCAACGGGTGTTTTAAGACTTGTGCTATCACAGGTAGCCCAAGTAATTATTATTGGCTGAAAACCGTCACCCACAATTTCCAACAGTACATTGTTTGTTTTCAGATCATTGTGCAAGTAGCCCTTATTGTGAATAAACTGTAATACAATACAAATATCGCGAAATATTTGAACTGTTTGAAGTTTATTAAGAATTTTTCCCTTGACAGCTTTCTGGAGCGTAAGGCTTTCTGTTTCGGTCCCGTGAAATTGCAAGATTATGGAGTAGGGCACTTTCACAGAGTGAACCCCCAGAAGAAGTGGTAGTCCAGGATGATCTCCAAGCCGACAGAGGACTTCAGCCTCGTGAAGAACCTCCTTCTTGCATATTTCTTTTTCTCTTACGGAGTCATTTCTCAAATTCATTTCCTTAACCACTACTTTAATTTTGCGATACGTGGCAAGATAAACAGTTCCGTAAGTTCCACATCCGATGGGTTCATTTAAAGTTTTGGAGATTAAGTTTGGATCGATTTCTCTGACATGAATAGGGTCTGCTACCTTTTTTTGGTGCTTTGGATAGATTTGTGTGATTGGTATCTTGAAGAGTTTGGATGCGTCTTAGGAATACACGTTTCTGTATTTGACACTCTAACCTGACTCTGAGTTGCGATCATTGCCATTTGTTCTCCTCTGCTGATAGACTTGCGCAGTTCAGGTTTCGGTTTACCTTCAACCAGACTTTCAACAACTCTCTTCGTTTCTGTCGTGATTATCTCTTTTACTGGTTCGGGGAGTGCTTTTGTCATATCCACTTTCTCGATTTCTCCTCCTGTGCTGGTTGCACACAACTTCGGTTTACAAGTCTTACACTGAGGCACACCTTTTGATTCTTCATGAACCTTTTGTCTTTTGAGTCTGCCCTCTTCTCTTTTTTTATCGATTTTCCTTTTTTTCCATTCCCGAAGTTGTCTTTTCTTGGTGGATTTGAGGCATTGACTTCCAAAGCAGACTTCAAAAACAATTGGAACAATGATCTATCTACATCTATCTTTATTATCCTTAAAACCATGAGTATCGCAAGGATGTTAACAAAAAAAATATAAATAATATAAATAAATAAATATCAAAATGACCGTTCGTTCAACAGCACTACAATAACATCCACATCGCCCTCTCCGCCACCACGTCAGTCTACGCCATCAACCTTGCCTATACTTATCACTTCAACTCCATCATCATCTACACCACTGAATAACCAATGTTAACTTGAATGATAACTTGACACTTGTGGATTTGGGGTCATCCTTACCATAAGATATATCATTGAGTCAAATGATGACCACCCAATATTTAAATGGAGGTATGAAACCATGAATACACATAGAATGGAGCTAATGGCCCAAATAGTAAGATGGAAGAAAGGAGGTTAGAGGCAATTTAGTATAGTTGAAAGGGTATATGTGCAATAACAGTGTAATTAGAGAATTTAGAATATGATCAGAGATCACTTACGTTGTTATTGCACGGATTTCTTCAGTTGTACTTATATTGTCGAGTCAGTGAGTAGTGACTTTTTGTCCAGACTGCTTTATATATAAAGTGCACCTACTGTTGTTTAAATGCCCAGAACAGACCATTATGACCATTATATGGATTGCCATTGACCATATATAGACAGTGCAGTGATTGTCTGTTCTGGGCCTTAAATCCATATTATTAGCATTAATTATATATTCTATATGAAATTTAAAGTACAGTAGCACATTCTTGATAATAATTTCAAAAATGCTTCTATTCATTTCATGGAGCTATATACATGTAGTGAATTCTATAATATGCAAATATTATTTGCATATCTCATTGTTTCATCCCAATTCAAATATGTTTTATAGAACTATGAAATTATTGGTATTTTACTGAATTATTTGAACAGTAACGGGATAATACAAAACCTCAATTTAAATTGACTCATGGTCAATCTAAAGTGGGATATGTACATGTATATACATACCTACAGTATGTTATATCAAACGTCACACTTTGAAATATACATTCTCACCACTAGGCGACTATGTTGAGTTTGATGGTAGAGGTCAGGCCACCAAAGAAATTTGACTTCACGAGTGGCCCGGCCTTCTCCATGCCAATGACAAAAGCTGACTTTGAGGTGGTCCGTTTTCTCAGTCTGTAGGGGATTATAGCAGTTTGCCTTGCCATATTGATGAGTTCATCAGCTGTCAAAGCATTATCAAATTGTAATGCCTCTTCTTGGCATTCGTCGTCCCCCGAGAAGAGTATTTCATCATTGACATCCACCAAAGTTTGTTCTTCTAGTACGTTGAAGAATTGGTTGGCATCATACAATTTATAACTTATTTTCTTTGTATTCGCCTTGTATCTTGGCTGGCCTTTATGTGGCCTTTCTTGAATGGCTTAAAAAGCAAGTGTTCAACATATATAGTGCTTTTTGACCTGATGTGTGTCTATTCTCACCCATCGTCCTACAAAATAATGTAAATAATAATAAATTCATAATTAATTGAATTAATGTACATATATATCTTTATATTGTAGAGCACTATCTTGGTTTCACTGGTGAACTTCACCTGAATTATATATATTTATATACCGGTATATGACACCTGTTTTCAAAAATGTTATCCTATTTACAAAATATAATTAATTAGAGAAACAATGAGCCACAGTTCAGCTTGAGTGCATTTCTTCTAATTAATTCCTTTTTACTATCTACTATTTTGTATTTTGTAAAAGGACAACGTTTCTAAAAACAGGTGTATACATCATTGCTGTTACCCTGGTTCCAGAGTCTCGAAGTCCGAAGGACGAGAGAGAGAGAGAGAGAGAGAGAGAGAGAGAGAGAGAGAGTCCGAAGGATGAGTCCGAAGAAGAACGAGCCTCTGGGCTTACGTGGCGTCTGTCTCACTTCCATGCTGAAATATTAAACTCTGGAAACTCGCTAATGGTGTTGGTTTTGACATATTTATATTTGCTTAGGTCATGCTTAGGTCAATCACGCGTACAGAGCCGGAAGTTCACATTTCAGTTGGGTTTTATTCGTGTTTGAAAACAACCCAAACTAACTGTTCCTAACTCTATTTCTCATCTCTTCATTGTTTTAAATGTGTTACTTCTATCTTTTATTCACTCGGATTCACTCTTCATATCGCTTACTTGGAAAAATGAAGAAATCAGAATAGTAAGTTGTTCATAACCGCCAAAGTTTCAAATATCAGTAGTAGCTTGAACATCAACAACCGCTTTTCCCGTGTAAACATTCTAGCCAATCACAGGCGAAAATAGAACACGTGGTTGCTATTACCCAATCAAAACGTTAGGACAAATTATGTCCTCGTGGAAGTGAGGTTTGCGTTATATGAGCCCATAGGCTACTTTTCCTCCTCCCCAGGCCCCCTCTCTTCGCTCACCCCCCATTAGTAGCCTCTGGAACCAGGGTACATTGCTGTTAGATTGTTTAAGATTGTACATATAGCCGGAATGCTAGTTGAGAGACTCACATTCAACCGTGATAGTCTGCGATTGAACAGAAAACAAAACATTTTATTTGACTCACTGAACACCGGTCAGATGAAAAAAGTCCCTACCCTACCCAACCCAACCCTACCCTACCCTAAGCTACCCTACTCTATGCTACCCTACCCTACCCTACCCTATGCTACCCTACCCTATCCTACCCTACCATACGCTACCCTACCCTATGCTATCCTACCCTATCCTATCCTACCCTAACCTACCCTACCCTACCCTACCCTACCCTACCCTACCCTACCCTACCCTACCCTACCCTACCCTACCCTGCCCTATCCTACCCTATGCTACCCTACCCTACCCTACCCTACCCTACCCTATCCTACCCAACCCTAGATCTGCCTCTAAAGTCGATTTTGTTAAATCAAAGTTTCATTTGTTTCCCATATGCATTTATTTTCCCTTTGTTAGACTGAGCAACAACTACACCTTGTACTCCAGCCACTTCTAAACACCTACCATCAGCTAAAAATGATCCTAAATGATGATAAACTATCTCACGAGTACATAAATATAGAAAAAGTATATATATATTCATACACAAGACAACATATACTTCATTACAGTTGAATTTTAAAACGAAAACGATACCCAGACTTTTTATATATTTTATAGCGAAATGACCCTCTACCACCCTCACTGGTACAAAAGGAGAGGGGGGCTGGGAACGAATGATCTCATTGTAAACACGGAACCCGGCTAAGAATATTGATACTGAGTTGTTTCCTCACTCAATTGTTTTAATTCTTTAGCTCCATTCTCGATTGCTGTTTGATAAATGTATAACTGGTTCTCTGTAGTCGCCTCCTTGCACTGAAGATTCGCACACAATGGAATTTACAAGAACATCAGAAGCCATGAAAACACTGTTACGATCTGGACTAATCGTTGAATATAAATTTATACGTACAATGGTCACTTGATTCCCTAACCTTGGAGGTCAAGCAATTATTCTACATGTTA
The DNA here is from genome assembly GCA_033675265.1 of Actinostola sp. cb2023. NCBI lineage: Eukaryota > Metazoa > Cnidaria > Anthozoa > Actiniaria > Actinostolidae > Actinostola > Actinostola sp. cb2023. The sequence continues at coordinate 484,640 of JAUJYZ010000412.1, read as the reverse complement.
TAGACGATTCAGAACGACTTACTATGACTACCAAGCTCTGGTTAAGCCTATTCAGGTATTTAGTTTTGTTGTTAGTTCGAACAATCGAAATCTGACAGAAGTTCGATTTGGGCATTTTTCCAAAGTTTGAACGCTTACGATGTTTTCAAAAATGCTATGCAGAAAATATTTATTGGCGTTTTGTATTGATAAACATTAGTACTTTATCCACACATAGTGAAATAGTTTGAATCAGGTGCCACGATTTTGAAAAAAGCCCTCAAAGTTGGGGTGGTTTGGGTTTATGAATACAACGCGTGCATGAGGGTCCATATTCTTCCTGATTCCGTTACAATATGAGATGCAATTTCTTAAAACCAAATTGCCGAAAAAACTAGAAGGATATAGCTACACACCCATGCAAAAATTATTGCATTTAATCTCGAATTAGCTTTATGTGGCAGTTGCAAAATCTTGCCATTTTACAGTCTGCTGGACTTCGAAATTGCCATGAGCAGCGCGATAATTAAAAAAAATTCTAAAAAAAATATTAAATTATTTTCAAAGAAACCAAATCGATATTAGTGATTCCTTATGTCAGGCCTTCAAAATACAGGAGTATAAGAGAAAAGCCCTCAAAGTTGGGGTGGTTTGGGTTTATGAATACAACACGTGCATGAGGGTCCATATTCTTCCTGATTCCGTTACAATATGAGATGCAATTTCTTAAAACCAAATTGCCGAAAAAACTAGAAGGATATAGCTACACACCCATGCAAAAATTATTGCGTTTAATCTCGAATTAGCTTTATGTGGCAGTTGCAAAATCTTGCCATTTTACAGTCTGCTGGACTTCGAAATTGCCATGAGCAGCGCGATAATTAAAAAAAAATCTAAAAAAATATTTAAATTATTTTCAAAGAAACCAAATCGATATTAGTGATTCCTTATGTCAGGCCTTCAAAATACAGGAGTATAAGAGAAATTCAATTTTGATCGTAAAAATGATGGGCGTGTTTTACGGATACACCCACTTAAGAGGCTGTCCGCCTAAGGATCGACCACTCAATTTTAGCCAAATCTCGGATTTCCTTTACATTTTCCACACAAAACAAGGTTGATATACAACTTAAGAAAATATATATTATTTGTCTCTGCTCTCAAAATTTGTCGAGATATAGGGTTGGAAGTCCTCCGTACCCAAACCCCTGAAAATCGGTCTTTGACAGAATCAAAATTGGACCATTTGTAGGAGTCTGTCATATAGCGAATATTGATCTGAGGAAATTAAAGTTCACACCAGCAATAAACTGTTCAATGGTCTTTATAGAAATGGTAAAACGAGATCAGTTTATGAGAAAATTATTTGATGGTAACAGTTGAAAGAGGCGTACTGTGATAGGTAGGTAGTCTAGAAAGTAAGAAAAGCACGTAGCGAAAATTGATAATTTCTAAAAATTCTGACTTGTTCTGAGAATTTGTAGGATTTTTCTGAAAAGCACTAAGATAGTTCTGTTAAGTCATAAAAAAATATTTACTGGATCTCTAAGACTGGAGAAGTTATGGCCGTCTCGATTACTGCTAATTTGCATAAATTCGTTCGTTAAGAGACAAAATGCCTTTTGAGATACAAACATTAGCTTAGTGGAAGTAGCTTCCAAATTATATTTTACAAGGTAATTCTAATAAAGCGTTTGCCTAAACATACATTTTCGGTTAAAGATAAACATATAAAAGTGAAATATGACCAGTTGGATTCAAAACAGTAATTTTCAAATTTGTTCATTTTCGCCATTTATTCAAACTTCACCGATTTTCGCCTGATAAATCTATATGCAAGTAATCTTACCTTATTACACCAATCATTACCTAAGACAATATATTAGATTTGTTAAAGGTTCTGTTAACAACATCAAGTGGCAGATTTGTATAGTGTTTTGGAATGTAATGCCGCTGACCACAAGACAAGTAGTCTTTATGTTGCAGCTGTCTTTGACTTTATCTCCGTTTATTTTTCATTATGCAGTCCTTACTGTTGTAATGTTACGAAACAGAATCAATGGCTAGTATATATAATACAGTAGTGGACAGCTTTACGAGTTCCTAGTTTCGTACCATCATCGCGAGTCACGCAGATGTAAATACCAATATGTAAATATGTAAATTAATACATCAAGTAGTCGTAAATGCATACTACAGTGGAACCTCGATATAACGATGTGCCAAGGGACTGACCAAATTAGATCGTTATATCGGGATATCGTTACAACGAATTCCCGATATAACGATTTTTCGGGAATAGGCCCAAAAATATCGTTATATCGGATATCGTTAATAATTGATTTTTCATGTGGTGCCCGTTGTGCCTTATAGCTGTACCGGCGATGTAATCCATATCGTAACCAACTGTTAACAGACACGTTACAGTCTTTATGCAATGAGAACTAAAGGATTTTAGTATTGTCATATCTTTTCAAGTGTTAAACCTACCTTTTTCATCGCGCAATGATTTATTTTATCGTTATATCAGGGTAAATTTTACGTTTGGGCTGCCAGATTGTGATCGTTATATCGGGAATATCGTTATATCGAGTATCGTTATATCGGGATTTTTCTCCATACATTTACTGTAACATTTGCCGGGCTGCCAAATGTTGATCGTTATACCGGGAACATCGTTATATCGAGTATCGTTATATCGAGGTTCCACTGTATAATGTATACCGTAGAATCCCGGTTATAAGCCCATTGCTTGAAAATCCGCTCAGATTATAGTTTGTTTTCTGAGCATATTCATGTTTAAAAACTTTTACTGTTATTGTTGCATGAACACTGTTTAACTAAAATGGTCACGATTATAAACATTGTTTTTCAATAGAACGAATTTCAGACGTTTTTGTCCTCCCTTTTATAACCCCCCCCCCCCCCCCCCCCCCCCCCCCCCCCCCCCCCCCCCCCCCCCCCCCCCCCCCCCCCCCCCCCCCCCCCCCCCACCCCTCCGGTTATATAAGCCCACCACAAAACCCTTACGAAGTTAATAAGCTCAGGGCTTATAACCGGGATTCTACACTATATTAAAACAAGTCGCTCAATGAGCATATACTCGTGCATTATGACAATGACAGTTGCGTGACGAGGGAGACTATAGGGCCATTTATACGAGCGAAAATAAGACGCGGCTTATCTTAGACGCGACTTAGATAAGACGCGAACCTCTTCGTATAAACAGCACTTTTAGACCTAAGACGCGGACAAAATAAGAACAGCTCAGAACGCTGTTCTCCGATAAGTCGCGTCTTAGACTAAAAGTGCTGTTTATACGAAGAGGTTCGCGTCTTATCTAAGTCGCGTCTAAGATAAGACACGTCTTATTTCTCTCGTATAAATGGCCCTAATGTGTCGGTGAGCATAGATAAAGATCTCCGAATCGTCCCTCTACAGTACGTACTTGGGACGACCAGTTTAGGTTGCATATTCATGGTCAGATGGTTCTGATAACGTCTTTCGTTTGTTCGTTGTCGTGTTTGTTTTTGTTAATGAAGCGAGATCTTTCAGAGTGGGCCCACACGAATCGGCGTATGCGTTTGTGTGTGAAATAAGCGTGTTTAAAAGGAAGTGATCGATGGCTTGCCTTCGATACAACATCATTTCTCTGCTGCATATTAAACACAACTGCTTCTCTCTCGATACATACAACACAAGCTTCTACACAGCACTTCTAGTCGATAATCGTTGAACGATGAGTTAGCACTTCTATTAACGATGACCCAGCACTTCTAGTCTTCGAACCTAGAGCGAACAATACTTCGGATTTAGTTTGATATACGCTCAAAAACTATTTCACCCGTTTGAGCGAATCATGCTTTCGGAATTACTTCATTAGGCGTTCGAATATCATCGCCCCCGATTTCAGCCAATCGAAACCCTGAAACAGACATTCTTGGCATTATGTGTACAACGGAAAAGTAAATAAATAAATAAAAATAAGAAAGCTCATTTTATAACTCGGGCTTCCTCTGGAAGTGCCCAAGTAATTAAAAACAAAACTTTTTACATGACTGTAGTCCCCCACCCCGGTCTCACTCCCTACATTATGTAATGAATGACGTAAATTGGCAAGTCCTAAAAATCCACTACTACTATAATACCTATAAAATCATAAATCATAGAATAAAATGGATAAAAAGGTCGATCATTTGACGGTGTTATTTGATAGTTTTAATTTCCCAGAATTCCTTTTGGTCATAGCTTTCATGATATTCAATCCGACAACGATTATGCAATTAGCTATATATAACACATGATCTTTCAAAGTAACAAATTTCGAGAGATTATTTGTATACTTATACTTATATTTATTATTATTATTATTATTATTATTATCATTATCATTATCATTATCATTATCATTATCATTATCATTATCATTATCATTATCATTATCATTATCATTATCATTATTATTATTATTATTATTATTATTGCACATAATGAATTTCACGAACATATCACAATGATTTGCGCACGAACATCTGTCTCGATTTAGGGTGTATACATCATAGACAATCCCAGACAATATCAATGGAACAACTATCTAAATGCTGACTGATTCTACCAAACATGGCACTAAGTTGCACATTAAATGCATGTCATGGTACAAATCCCCTCGCCCCTCATTAAAGTTGAGGGTAGCAATGTGGGTAGCAATGTGTCCACACACGTTGAATCCGCAACTTTTTCGATGCAGATTGGCCTCCCGTCTACACGTATCCGGTGAATATACGGTCGATGAATCCGCGCGGTAAAGACTGGATCCGATACCGTGACGTCAACATATTCAAAAATATACGGATTCGACCGTCCACACGAGGCCGTATTCACAGCGTATTCAAAAAAATCCACTCTGGAGAGCGTATTCAAAAAGATGCGGATTCATCGACCGTATTCACCAGATACGTGTGGCCGCATCGAAAAAATTGCGTATTCAAATATATCTGGGTATGTGTGGACGGGGCCTAATTAACATTGTCGTTGGGGGGAGGGGGGTAAAAAGACCTTTTGCGTGCGCCACAAAATAATATTATCAATGATTTTCAAAGCGTTAGTATTTCAAAGTAAATTGGCACCGATTGTAGCTTCGAAAAAAAGTATTAATTTACATATTTACATATTGGTATTACCATCTGCGTGACGCGCGATTATGGTACGAAACTAGGAACTCGTAAAGCTGTCCACTATTGTATTATACTAGCCATTGATTTTGTTTCGTAACATTACAACAGTAAGGACTGCATAATGAAAAATAAACGGAGATAAAGTCAAAGACAGCTGCAACATAAAGACTACTTGTCTTGTGGTCAGCGGCATTACATTCCAAAACACTATACAAATCTGCCACTTGATGTTGTTAACAGAACCTTTAACAAATCTAATATATTGTCTTAGGTAATGATTGGTGTAATAAGGTAAGATTACTTGCATATAGATTTATCAGGCGAAAATCGGTGAAGTTTGAATAAATGGCGAAAATGAACAAATTTGAGAAATTACTGTTTTGAATCCAACTGGTCAAATTTCACTTTTATATGTTTATCTTTAACCGAAAACGTATGTTTAGGCAAACGCTTTATTAGAATTACCTTGTAAAATATAATTTGGAAGCTACTTCCACTAAGCTAATGTTTGTATCTCAAAAGGCATTTTGTCTCTTAACAAGCGAATTTATGCCAATTAGCAGTAATCGAGACGGCCATAACTTCTCCAGTCTTAGAGATCCAGTAAATATTTTTTCATGACTTAACAGAACTATCTTAGTGCTTTTCAGAAAAATCCTACAAATTCTCAGAACAAGTCAGAATTTTTAGAAATTATCAATTTTCGCTACGTGCTTTTCTTACTTTCTAGACTACCTACCTATCACAGTACGCCTCTTTCAACTGTTACCATCAAATAATTTTCTCATAAACTGATCTCGTTTTACCATTTCTATAAAGACCATTGAACAATTTATTGCTGGTGTGAACTTGAATTTCCTCAGATCAATATTCGCTATATGACAGACTCCTACAAATGGTCCAATTTTGATTCTGTCAAAGACCGATTTTCAGGGGTTTGGGTACGGAGGACTTCCAACCCTATATCTCGACAAATTTTGAGAGCAGAGACAAATAATATATATTTTCTTAAGTTGTATATCAACCTTGTTTTGTGTGGAAAATGTAAAGGAAATCCGAGCTTTGGCTAAAATTGAGTGGTCGATCCTTAGACGGATAGCCTCTTAAGAGTGAATTTCTGTAAATATCAAACATTTTGAAAACTATTTGGCCACTTGAAAAAATAGATTTCTCTGAAACTTTGCATACAAGTAAGTATTCCTGCCCTGATTACAAAAATATACTTGTAAGGCGTCGGCACCTTTGGTTTCCATGGCAACGGCCCAATGTTAATTTGGAGTGATTTTCAGCCTCTCAAAATTCAAAATTTCTCCATCTTTGAACACGTGCTGCAATTTCTCTGTAGCTCTTTCATCAACAACAATCATGTCATGTGAAAGAACCATCCTTAGTCTTTTCCATTCACAGGTAATTTTGGATTCCGTTGCTATAGCAACCGTGCACACGCATCGCTGGCGCAACATACTTTTATATTTTTCAAAATGCCATATTTTGGCCTATATTCTGGCTTCGATAACTCTAATGGTAACGCTCAGATTATATTTACATACTTTATCCAACTCCTAAAATAACAGTCGTCTGACATCCACTGAAACACATCGTGGTGAAGCAAATCCTTCAAAATAGCAAAAATCATGGAAAGTAAACCATCTGAAAAGTAAACTTCTGATGTCTTCTAAAAACTAAGTAATCAATGATTACCTAATATAACACCTACAATTTAAGTTAGCTTTCTAATATCTGAAATAAATATTATACGAAGCCGATTAATTTGCATAATTAATTAAAACTTTTTGCACGATTTAAATTAAAATTGCTCAAAATTATTCAACTTTATGATAGTCAAACTTCGCTCACTGGAAGGTTTCATAGAGTATTATGCCGGGCATTTCAAACCATAGCTTTAATAAATAATTCATATGGTTTCTATGGCAACCTGATTTTACATGTACAAGCAAATAAGAATGCGTTTCTTTTAAAAAGCACGATTTTATATTAGACTTTAATAACATTTGGCATTAAAGTATTAATCTTAAAAATTGAAAACTAAGCTAGATATATAACGAGTGTACCGTAGAAGGAACTTGATACGAGTGATACGACTAAAACTATGCAAGGATAGAATGTCACTGTTCTGTATCTGTCAACGACAATTAACTTTTATGTCACAACATAAATAACAAATTCTCTACTTATAGATATAATGATATAAAGACGTACACCGGGTTTGGCGGTTGGAAGTGTGGTTTATTGAAAAATATGTACAACACTTCACCTCCAAACGAAGTACCGCCAAACAAAAAACCAAAACGATTGTTCGATAGGGTATTATAATTATACGACTGGGCGAACTGTATCAACGTTCGTTCACTATCAGGTTAGCCATGTCTTGAGTTACGGTAAGTCTCTGAGAAAATGGTATCTTGATGTACAACTCGACTGCGTTGGACTTCCAGTCACCGTGAGTTTTGATAGCGTCGATGGAAGCTCCTGATAGACGGGCGAACGTAGCGCCACCCCTTCGAAGGCTGTGTAAAGAGTATACCTTGCTGTCAAGGCCAAGTATGCTTATAAGTTCGTCGAAGCGCTTAGTTAGTTGACTCTGTGTTAGTGGTAGACAACGACCATGTGAGTCATGAACAACGAATGCCGGTTGCTTTGGTGATGCGGGAATCTTGCGAAGCATAGCTTTATATGCCGTGACTGGACACAGTGGCGATGAAGGGATAGCCACCAATGGAATAGAAAGTACTCTTTCACTACATTGAATTGTTTTTGACCATCGGACAATCACTGCTAAACCAGAGTCGTTTGCAATAATGTCTTGACGGAGAAGATTACGATGCTTGTCAAAAGACTTGGCCGATTTTGGCGCTATATTTGAGCGTCTAAGGAACGCGAAGAACATGATTAAGATTGCAGCGTAAATTGTGACGTCTAATTCATCTTGTTGGTCGATGTGACGGTGCATTTGTTGTAACATCTGAGGCGTGACCGGCAGGCGTTGAAGAGACGTGTGTGTTGAAGATTTGGAAATCCCGCTGAGTGTTAGTTTTACGTCGGGTTCGGCGAACGCGGACGTCGAGTGTCCATATAACATGTGTGCAGTTTTTATTCCACTCAAATAATTTTGGATGGACTGTGGGCTCTTCAGAGTTCTGGATATAAATTGGGCGTAGCACCGAAGTTGTAGAGATGTCGCAGGGAAGGGTTCTTTTCTGAAGTAAGTGCAGAACAGAAGATATGATTTTAGTTGAGTGCGTAAATTGGATCTTGTCCCGGGTCTGAAGGCGGCCCGCATTGAGCGTCGAGAGTCCTTTTCCAGAGATGCAAACTGTTCTTGGTGGTCTACGATTAAAGAAAAGGAAGACGTTAGTGCTGTCTATTCTACCAGGAAGAGGGAATCCGCAATTGTGATCTCTTTGAAGCCCTTTTTGTGGGTTAAGGAGATGAATTCCTTTCTGTAGCGCTCGTGTAAATGCCAGCGGGAGAGTTGATCCGGCATCCTATTGTCCACGCCACTAATGTGAATAGCTGTTAGTTTGAAGTCTTGAGTTGCTTGGAGAAACCAAAGCGCACGTGCGCAAGCGTTTAGGTATCCGTCCTTACTACGTGAACCATTTATAACGTACACCGACGCAATGTTATCGCAGTAGATGTGTACGGTTTTTCTTGACCACAAAGGCGCCCAGGTCCTGCAGCAAACGAGCACGGTAAGGAGTTCCAGATGATGGATTTTCATAGAAGAGTTTGACGTAATTGAAATAGGGAAAGTGCGGTGAAAATATTCATGTCCACTTACACCCCCACAGCCAGTAAGGCAAGCGTCAGAAGCAACGATGGCGTCAGGAACAGGCGTCGTATTGTCCTCTAATATTAGCGATATGCCGTTGTAGGAACGAAGAAAGGTCTGCCACCATTGGATGTCTTTGCGAAAATTTTGTGTTAGGTGTGCATGGTGGTGTTGGCGATAGAGTAAGCGCAACATCTGGAGGAGGCGTGACATGAATATTCTTCCAGGAGGGATGCACGTAGCAACGAAGGAGAGTTTTCCGATAAGGCTCTGCAATTGACGTTTAGTACAGCGCCGTTTGTTCTGCCATTTGTTTAGAATTGATTCCAGATCACATAGCTTGTCTTCAGGCACCGAGACAGTCATGGCTATGGTGTCAACTTCGAGGCCGATGAACGTGAGGCGTGTGGTAGGGGATACTGCCTTCTCGTACGCCTCGTCAAGTCCTAGTTCCTGTAGTAAGGAGCGCAGTGCAGAGAACCCAGCCGACGCTCTTTCGGGGCTAGAAACGCCACAAGTCATCAAGGTAATTAACGAGGTGATAGCCGTCTTTGAGATGCATGTAGCGAACCGCGTCTGTAATACGCTGACAGGCTTGTGGGGCGGAGCTGAGGCCAAAGGGGAGGCGCATGTCAATGAAATACATGTCCTTCCACCACAAACCCAGGAGGTGGTAATCACGAGGGTCGACGGGGAATTGACGATAGGCTCGTCGCAAGTCCAGTTTGTAGAGCAGGCAGCCATTCCCATGTTGTCGAACGAGGTCAAGAAGTGAGTGAATCGTTGGATAGGTGAGAGTGTAGGAATCTCCCAAGAAATTGTCATTCGGGATGCCATCATTAACTGACAGAGCAGTTGGGAAGCTTAGGTCCATAACAATGCGTTTGTCTGTTGAGTCTCGCTTGGGCACTGCAGATAAGGGTGACGTTGCCAAAGGTAGGTCCAAGGGGTTCTGGAGGAAAGGACCAGCAGTTGCGCCAAGAGAAACCTCTTTTGCTAAAAACTTGTCGACATGCACTTGGTTGTTAGTGGCCGCTGGATGATTGTGAATACGAGTTGTGGGTAGCTGTGACCGTTGATAATTTACCGGCCATCCGAATTCTAAGTAATCCACGATGACATTATCAGTGAAGCTGTGGAGGCGCGATCGCCAGGCGTTAATGTTCAGCGCTGTCGGAACGGGAATTTTTGCCTCCGCAAAATTTGGTTGCTTCGTTTTCCATACACTTAAGTGAATTGTTTTGATTGTTTTGGCGGCTATGAGCTGTGTAGGTGGCCATTTTGTTAGTTGAGATTTTGGTGTGTCCTGTTTGAACTGTGTGTCCGTAACGTTCAATGTTGTCGTTTTGTTGTTGACTTCTGAGTGGTCATCAAAATGTGTGTCCAATGAGAGTGTTCCGTGCAACGTATCCGTGGAAAAATTTATAGGTTGACGAAGTGTTGGAGCTTGTGTAGAAATCTGTACGTCCGGGTGCTCCAACATTGCTGTGTGTGATTGAGTTAGTCATGCGCTTGTTTCGTTGGTCGCTTGTTTTGTTGGTCGTTGTGGGCAATCTACTGCAGCGTGGCGTTCCTCGATATTACGAATGCGGAAGCAAGGTCCACATACGTGCTTCTCCAGCGTGCCGTCGACGAAATGGTCATGTGTTTGCGTGCACTTTTTTGACTGAAACGCACCGCAGTATCGTGGTCGATTGCGTGACTCACGGGGTTTGTTTGGCGTTGTGTAGGATGGCAGACTGACTGGATTTTTTCGTAAAAATCGTGTGTGTAGTTCGTCAAAATCATCCGTCCACCGGAGCTGTCCTCGCTCAATCTGCTGTAGGACCGTTTTGTGGTAGTTTCTTACCGTGGGCCATGGATACACAGTCGCATCTTTCGCTATGTCAGTGAGGTGACGCAATCGCTGTTCGCGCTCGTGTTTGTTGATAGGGCCCGCGTTAATGATCTCCAGTTCCCCGGCTATGAACTGCTCGTAATTCATGTCAAGGTATGACAATTCAACCGAGCTGGGCGCTATAGTAGAGAGAAATTCGTGGGGCCATAAGACGTAATTGGTTACGATATCTGAGGCCTTACGTGCAAGCCCGCTTTTGAGTTTCTTTGCTTTACCTGCAGATAGTTGACCTCGCGATCGAGGCGTTGAGTGAGGTTCTTCAGGCGCATCGGAATCTTCCGAGTCGGATGACGAGTCGTTCAAACCCAATTTAGCTATATGTTGATCTACATCATCTTCTAGACACTTGAACTTCCTTAGTTCATGCAGGTTAACGACTTGAGAGGACTCAGCTTTTACTGTTTGTTGTGTTGCCGACGTCGTCGGAGATACTAGACGTTCAACGGCTGTAGCTATTGCCTTCAGTGATGTTTTCATTTCGTCGACTTCGCTTCGTAAACCTTCTACATCTGACTTCTTCTATGGTCCCTCGCAATTCTTGTGAGGTGCTCCGAATGAATGCTTCGATTTTGGGATACCACATCCCCGGCAAGAGCCTTTCGCCTTTCGCGGACTTAAAGCAGACATTATAATGTAAAAATTGAAAACTAAGCTAGATATATAACGAGTGTACCGTAGAAGGAACTTGATACGAGTGATACGACTAAAACTATGCAAGGATAGAATGTCACTGTTCTGTATCTGTCAACGACAATTAACTTTTATGTCACGACATAAATAACAAATTATAAAAAAATAGTGTTAACGCATTCCAAAGAATATAAGTGTTTTAAGGTGGCTCAAAGTAGTTTTTAACTGACCACACTTCTACTTTTCATTTGGTGAATTGATAGACTTATCTTAGACCGATCAAAACGACTTTTGCACCAGTTATCGGGCAAAGATGGAAATTTCGAATTATGTCAATTTCAGCTCTTTCGAGGTTTCCTTGGCCACCTTATTATTTTTGTTTGGTAAACAACGTTCATATTGCTTTTACACTTAGCCGATGAGAGTGGGCAAACCAATTAGCTGCCTCACTCATGGAAGGATGTTAGAACAGAATATAGGTGGGATTATAGGTGGGACTATATGCCTGGCCTGTACGTTGTTCTGACGACAAAAATATAATTGCTTGTTTTATTTATTTGTAGAAATCCTTTTTGTTTGTTTGTTTGCTGCACCTTTTAGTAAAGTTGACTATTCATGTTACCTCGATCACGCCTCTGCGATGTACTTATATATTGCAATCCTTTTCAAGCTTGTTTTTTTAGTCTTTTATAAAAAGTGTTTAAGTCGAACTCCACGAAACTTTTTAGTGCGTTTTACGCACACATCGCGTAACTCGAACTCACTAAATTCTCTTAGTCACTTTTAGTAATGCGCTGGGTGTGGCAAAGACAGATTTGGATGTAGTCAAGCGCGTAACTCAAAAAGCGTGTAATTCGAACTATGATGCGTGTAATTTGAAATGCACATAACTCGAATAATACCCTATCCCCAAATTATTTCATCTTTCTATCGAATAGTTGTGGATTATACTCTGGTTATCATACCGAATACGGCAGAATGTGCTGAGCCACACAATAGGCTACTGCACTAAGAGGTCACGTGACCCTAACTCCCATAAATCGAACAGCAGTGTCAAAATGAAAAGAGCAGCTAGAAATGAGTAAAAGGGCGAAGTTTCAGATCATAATGTCTGACCCAGGAGAAATGACATTAAAAATAAAATCGATGGTTTTCTAAGATTTTGTTTGGAAAATGCATTGGATGGCAAGATGCGTTCCTTAGAAAACAATTGATTCTGATTATTCATTCGATAGTTTTTTTACGGTTATATTTCATGATAGAGCAGCCTTATTCAAAACGGCTGGTCTTCACTTCATCTTCGTAAAGTTCTCCGATCTTTACTCGCGTTCAGTACGTCACTTTTGACCCCAACACGCCAGACTCCCACCCGGCATCTTCAGTACACAAAAGTAGTTTGAAAGGTATAGAGAAATGATGTAATATACAATCTAAACGTAGTAGTGGACGAAGCGTTTCCAATAGTACAGTGATGTCACAAGTCCACCTTGGTCAAATATAGAATGTCTTCAGGTATTATTCGGAAACAGCTCATTAGGCAACTTCAAACTGTTATAACTCGAACACTATAGTGACGGTAGAACTATAAAACTTTGCCAGAGTATTCACAACATGATTATCTTTTATTGATTAAAAGTTTGTTGATTGGTTGCATGTGACCTTTAACAACATTCACCAAAACTCGGCCTTTTTTAGAATCTTGATGTCAATTTCTAATTTGCTTTCTATAAAGGAAATGCGTTTGCAAATAGAGGCTCATAATAACGACTCCATCAACCAACAACAACAACGTTCAGCAAATAAGTTTATATCTGGTTTATATTGTTATGGATTTTAAGAATATTTTAGCGTTCAATTTTTGTGTAACATTATATAAAATATTCAAATATCTTCTTACTTGTCGGGTTGAAAATCATAAATCATAGAAGCTGAGACCACAAGGATGGATGGGAAATCAGTTCATGACCTGTATATTAAATGCAGATATATTCAATGTTCTCGTAGTTTTGAAGGTATATATGAGCTATTTAACTAAGATCCTACAAGTCTGGATAAAAAGGTTGATTATTTGAGAGTTTTAATTTCCCAGAATTCCTTTTGGTCATAGCTTTCATGATTTTCAACCCGACAACGATTTTGCAATTAGCTATATAACTTATGTGAATGATCAAAAAACGAAAGGTTCAATTCAATGGAAATGTGCCTGTTAAAACGCTTATGTGATGAGTTTGATATACATCTTTTACTGGAAAACAAAAGGCTCCATATATCGAGGCACTTAAAACATTTATAAATAATTGCTCTTGCAAGTCTGAATAACGTCAACAATTGCAGATGCATATATATTACAGTCCGAACTAGCGTTGATGATCAAGTGAAAAGGCAGGGGTTGACTGTTGTCCAAGTTCACTGGCGTAAGTAACTTGACTATGTTCAGAACCAAGCAAAAATCATAAGGTGGCACAAAACACTTCTATTCTTTTGAATGCCTTAACGCCTTTTTATAATTTAAGATTAAATAAATACTTTAATGCTGAATGTTAAGTCTAAAATAGAATCGTGTTTTTAAAAGAAATAACATGCACATTCTTATTTACATGTAAAATCAGGTTGCCATAGAAACCATATTAATTATTTATTAAAGCTATGGTTTGAAATGCCCGGCATAATAGTCTATGGATACACAATTTTAAAAGATGCAGTGAGCGAAGTTTGACCATTAATTATGCAAATTAATCGGCATTGTATAATATTTATTTCAGATATTAGATAGCTAACTTAAATTGTAGGTGTTATATTCGGTTATCAATGATTATTTTGTTTTTAGACGACATCAGAAGTTTACTTTTCAGATGGTTTACTTTCCATGATTTTTGCTATTTTGAAGGATTTGCTTCACCACGATGTGTTTCAGTGGATGTCAGAAGACCGTTATTTTAGGCCCCAAAAACTTGAAAGCTTTTTTCAATAGGAGTTGGATAAAGTATGTAAATGTGATTGGCAGCTTTAGAATCTGAGCGTTACCATCAGAGTTATCGATGCCAAAATATAGGCCAAAATAAGGCATTTTGAAAAATATAAAAGTATGTTGCGCCCGCGATGCGTTTTGGAATCCAAAATTATCCGTGAACGGAAAAGACTAAGGATGGTTCTTTCACATGACATGATTGTTGTTGATGAAAGAGCTACAGAGAAATTACAGCACATGTTCAAAGATGGAGAAATTTTGACTTTTGAGAGGCTGAAAATCACTCCAAATTAACATTGGGCCATTGCCATAGAAACCAAAGGTGCTGACGCCTTACAAGTATATTTTTGTAATCAGGGCAGGAATACTTACTTGTATGCAAAGTTTCAGAGAAATCTATTTTTTCAAGTGGCCAGCTGATGTTTGATTTTTCTAGAAAATCACTCTTAAAGTCCCTATTTATGCCATAGCTGAATGAGATGGTGAAAGAATTTTCAGACAATATAAATACATGTTGTTGTACTTCAAGGTTGATGCACCACACAGCAATAAATATGCTTTAGAATGCTTGTTCCAGAATTTCCTTGTCACTGGAATTCTATCTGAAAGAGATGCACACTTGTTCGTGTGGAACAGGTCAGTTAATAACTTTGGTGGGATAGGGAAAAATATCCCATTGGACCTTGCAGTAGAACACAGCAATAACTTTCTAAAGCAAACCATTAACAACCTTGGTGTGAACGTCAACGATAATGTAGTTAACAGGATCTGTAAGGCAGAGGCTGCAATGAGGTCAGTATTGTACAACCTTGACAGAGATCTCAAAAGAAAAAAAAGATCTGGGGAACACCAAAACAAAACTGCTGACACAGCTGACATAGACATACTCATAAAGATGCTAAAGGAGAAATATGTATTTACTTACACACCTGGAAGAACCTACAGACACTTTAACGATTTTGAAAGGAATACAATGGTTGGACTAGACATGTCTAAGCTATACCAGTGGATCAACAATCACAAAAAGAACATGTCCCTTGGTAAAACAGCATGTTCAAAGGTAATATAATCTTTGGTAATTTTTAAAGTAGAGTAAAAACACTAAAACCATGCTGTTCTGCTAATTAGTACTAAATAGTGATAATTCTATTGTTTTCTATTGTTTAATTAGTGATATTTAGTACTAATTATGCACAACATTGCAGGGTTTTAGTGTTTGTTCTCTATTGTGTTATGCTAGAGTACACAATACATGTATGCAACATTTTACACTAATTTATACACTGCATAACACTAATGATACAATAGAAAACAAGAGAAATATGTCAGAGCATTTGATACTATGTAGCGCTAGATGATTTTTGATGACATGTTTCTTGTAACATAGTTAATTTGATTGTAATTTGTTTCTGAACATACCTTTTCAGTTGATCCAATAAAGTTATTGTGTTTTATGTACAGTCACAGCTCTCCTTGCGACCATTCTCGTATGCATGGTCGCTTACGAGAGCTTCGACTGTACATGTATTTCATATCTGTGCTCTACCAGCAATACCTTTTTGTGTACAATATAGCTAGCATGTATCTGAATTATCAGAAAACTCATCGTCACATATTGATAACTGACTACATTCCAATGCCAAACCAAAAAGGTCTTCATCATTAACTGTCTTGAACCGCTAGCTAGTTACGTGTAATCAGACTGAGATGTGCGGTTACAAGACTCTGCAGTTTAATCATCGTTATGAGATGTTCGTACATAACTACTTAGCGTGGAGAGAGAGAGTGAATGTCGCGCTGATGACGTAGACAATTCTAATTGTTAATTACACAGTTAACGCAGGTAACCCATGCGCGCGATAGTCACGACACTCTCCCGGGCGGCCAAAATGGAGAGAGGTTGTTAGCTGGTTAGTCATTACTGATTTGTGAACGAGTTAGTTCAGTACACAGTTAGTAAAGTTATCAGTGTTCATTCAGTGTTCATATCTTCATAAAGTTCCTTTATCTTTTGAGCTGTCTGCCGTGCAGCCAGTCTTGTAGGGCGAGGGGTAGCTGTGTCTTTCTTTTGGTCTTCTTCTTTCTCTCTATCGTTTCGTTGATCTTCAAGTTCATGTGAAACCTCCAGTGGGTACAACTTTTCGATAGGACGAGATAACTCATTCCCGCTGCTAACTCTCACAGAGGCGGAGCGCACTAGGTTATCCCTTCCATGGTGAATCTTTGTGACTACAGCAAGTTTCCACTGATTGCGTGGCAGGTTGTCGTGTATAAGTACAACGTCGCCAACAGCAATCGCAGACTCTCTCTTTCCTTTTTATCGTTTGGTATGATGCTGTTCACGTAGATTGACAAGATATTCCTTTCGCCAGCGAATCCAAAAGCTTCTCATCAGCTTCTCATAATACCTTACCCTTCTTGTCAGATCTTTGGAATTGGTATCTGTCGGCATGAAATCTGGGTCACTCTCTTTCGGTTTAATTGGCATTTCAGGAAGTGTGAGAAGCCTGTATCCACACAAGAAGTGAGCTGGTGTCAGAGGTGGTGCATCGTTGATGTCGTCATAAGGATACGTTAAGGGTCGGCTATTCAGTATTGAGTTCTATCAGATTTAGTGAAGCTTTTTCGAGTGTCTTTTTCAGACACCTTTTTACTAGGCCGATAAGTCTTTCATAAAATCCTCCCCACCACGGCGCACGTTCCACGATGAAATTCCAGGTTATTCCGTGAGTGGCTAGGAATTTATGTGATGCTTCTGCTTCTAGTATCTGTTCTTTCAATGCCTCTAATTCTCTTGCACCAGCTTTGAAGTTTTTCGCGTTGTCGGATATGAACATTCTGGCAATGCACGCCTACCAATGAATCGTCTAAAGGCTCTTAGGAATGCTTCAGTGCTTTGGTCTTCTACCAGTTATAGGTGTACGGCCCTAATATTTGCGCACGTGAAAAGGCATACATACACTTTGTGCATTCCTTGCCTGAGTTACGGACAAATAATGGCCCGGCATAATCGATTCCTGTAGTTTGAAATGCATGTTTTCCTGATACTCTTGATTTGGGTAGTGTTGGTGTGACAAGAGAGCGAAAGGGGCGTCCTTCAACTTTCTTGCATGTTACGCACTTTGATATGACTTTTTTGACAAGTTGCCTCCCTTGAGGAATCCAGTATGTCTGTCTCATATGTGTGAGTGTTTCTCTTATACCACCGTGAAGAACTGTTACATGCATCTCTTGGACAATGAGCTTTACTAGAAGACTATCCTTGGGTAAAAGGATTGGGAATTTTGTTTTCTCAGGCAAATTGGCATTTTCAATTCTCCCACGACATCGTATGAGTCTCATGCTGTCTAAGTACAGGCCTAGTTGCTGTATGATGGAAGGCTGCTTTGATTTTGGCGGATTCTCACCAAGATATTTCATTTCAAGTTCGTAGTAACATTGCTGTACTGCTTTGCACAAGCGATATTTGGCATTTCTGAAGTCTGCAGCTGTAATGGTATTGGGTTTTCTTGTCTTTCTGCATTTCTCGATGAAAAAGAGCACTAGAGCAATAATTCGTACTGCTCTGCTCAAGGTGCTGTACTGATTTAGATCAATTATGTTCAGTAAGCTTGTGCTTTCTCTGAGAATAGCCACGTACGTCAATGTCGTTTCCCTCTCGTTTAGACCTGAGTCTAGATATTCATCCTTGAGTGGTGGATAGGTGTTCAGTGGCCAGTTATTCTCTGGTTCTTTTAGCCAAGTAGGACCGTTGATCCATAGCTGACTTCGGTCTGTTAGTGATTTACCTGTAACTCCGCGAGTCAGGAGGTCAGCGGGATTACTTGCAGTTGGACAGTACTTCCACGTATATTGTGAAGTCATGTCTTTGATTATTCTTACTCTTCCTTCGACAAAGTGCTGCAGTCTTTTGTTGGATGTGAGCCATGCTAGCATTCACACTATCTGTGAATCACTCCACAGTATTACTTCGCATGTTCCAATCTTAGGCTCTAGTCGTTCGATAAGGTATGTACACAGCTTTGCACCGAGTAGTGCTGCGAGGAGTTCTAAGCGAGGTAAGGTCTGTGGTTTTATGGGTGCCACTTTGCTTTTTGCCATTAACAATGCGGTTTGTGTTTCTGTTTTTGATATGCCCCTTAAGTAGTAGGCTACGGCCCCATAGGCACTGGTGCTGCTATCACAGAATACATGGAGTTGGAGTTTTGTAACGTCTGATGCGAGATACTGTCTAGAGATCTTGATTTTCTTAAGGTTCTTCGCCTCTTGGAACCAAGAGAGCCACTTGTTCTTTTGTTCAACTGGCAGTTCGCTGTCCCATCTTATATTTAGCTTCCATAGCTCCTGCATCATTATCTTTGCACCGACTGTGAATGGTTCAACGAGTCCCAGCGGATGGAACAACTTCGCTGCTATACTCAGAACGGATCTTTTGGTGAATTTTTCGAGGTTTTCTGGCTGTTTAAATAGGTTTTCGAGTCCTAGTGTCAGTGCGTCAGTGCGTCAGTGTTGGAGTTTCATACTAGTCCGAGTACCTTTGCTACTGCTGTAGCTCCTGTCTTTTCTTGCCTCTATCTTTTCTCTAAGTTGTGACGAGTTTGTGGTCCACTGACGCAAGTTCATACCCGCTTCTTGTAGGAAGTTTCGAGAGCATGTGTAGTATGTCATGGCTTCCGCTTCGTTGCTTGTTCCTCTCACAACATTGTCCATGTACATGGTCTCCATGTACAACCTCTTTCAGGTTCAAGTGATGTTGGATGGTCGCTCCTAGTAGAAAGGGTGACGGTGCTGCTCCAAAGAGAACGCGACAGAACCTGTAAACGTCAAGATTCTTCATATCGTCTGCTGATTTGTTAGCATCTTTTAACCACAGGAATCTCGTTGCGTCTCTGTCTTCTTCATTTAATTCGATTTGTAAGAACGCTTTTTCTATATCTGCTGTAAATGCTATCTTATGTAATCTGAATTTTAGGAGGATTCCTGACAGTTCTTGAAGTAGATTCGGTCCCGTATAGAGGCAGTCGTTTAAACTTAATGTCTTAGATGAAATCTTAGCTGATGCGTCGTACACGATCCTCATTTTAGTCGTTGCGCTGTCTAGTTTGAAGACAGGCAGATGTGGGATGTAGTGAAGTACGCCTTTTGGTTTATTGAAGTCATAGACCTTCTCGATAAATCCTTGTTTCAGCTGCTCACTTATTTGCTTGGCATACTTGTCAATGAGGGTTGGATCTCTCTTGTTTAGGTTGCGTCGAAGACTCTCCAATCTTTTCTTGCTGATTCCGAAGTTAGATGGCAGTTCCTGTTTGTTTTGTTTCCAGGGAAGTCTAACGACATATCTTCCAGTTTCTTGGTTGAATTCGATGGTTTCCTCAAAGCTCTTCAGTGTAGAGTCTTCTTCACTTGTTTCGATTGTGCTGATTTCCCAGAATTTAGGGAGTATATCTTCTAGTGGATCGTCTTCTGCTGGCTGGACGTTTATTCTTTGGCACAACGCATTGTGTGTTTGGTCGCCTTTATCTTTGGTAACTGGACCGGATAGTAGCCATCCCAATTTGCTGCTCATTGCAACAATTCCTCCACTTCCGAACTTTATTATTTCGCCTGTCATTAAGAGGCCGTAGAAGTCATTTCCGATTAGGATGTCAATGTCTAGGCGGTCTATGTTATGTGGAGGATCTGCCAATTTGAGTTCCTTCAGCTCATCGAGGTCGAGATAGTCACGCTTCATCTTGTAGGATAAGGGAGGGCAGATGATTGGTGAGACTAATTTTGTTATGGCGATGCTCTCTTTATCTGTTGGTATTGCAAACGAGACAACTTCATATTCTTTTCTCTTGCTGTCTTGCGAGCCAAATTTTGTCACGCTCAGTAATTATTTCCTTACTGTCTTTAGTTGTAACGCATCTTTTAGGTGTTGTGCAATGAAGGATCTCTGTGACCCCGTGTCAAATAGAACTCGTGCTTGGTGTCTTCCGGTCCCTCCTGATACCGTTACCAGAGCGGACTGCATGAGGATCGTTGTCTCAGAATGGAGTGCTTGCGTTGTCCCCATGTGAGTCTTTTGCTCCGTGTTTCTCGGTGTTTGATTTTCTCTGTGAGTGTTTGCTTCTTCGCTGGATGAGCAATCGGATGGTTTGTCCGGCGCACATAGCGAGGTGTGGTGTTTTTTCTTGCAGTTCATGCAACGTCCTTTAAGGTATTTGCACCGGCAAAATTTGACCATTTTTGAAAAAACAAAAGCACTTACAGAACATAAGTTTATCCAACATTATTTCCGAAAAATATATTTTCTCATTTTTTACTAATGTAAGACCGTATAAGAGGGAGTTGAAAATCGAGGTTTTTTACCGGAACCGGATATGAAAGTGGATCTTCTGTTTCCAAGGAAGTCTGAAATTTGAGATCACTCCACGTTTTGTTCACACTATTTCACTGCTTCATCAAGGACCTTACAAAATGGCAGCACGTGGAGTATTACATGAAGCGGCATTTCATGCTTTCGAAGCGGAATTTACGCGAAATGGGTAAGTTTATCGACGCATAGCTTACCCTAATTATATTTCGTAAGTTATGATAACAGGGTAATGTTATGTTTGCTAGATTTCAAATACCCGAAGGCCTTGTAAGACTTCTTCGCGAGTTTACCCTAAAGCCCGATGAAACACCAAAAGAAGGTCGTGCAAGGCTATATAAAAGACTGTTTTGCCTACTCTGGGTGAGTACTTGTAGTTATGATTTGACTTCTTACTATACTATGATCTTGAGGTATCCCTGGAAAGATAAAGATATCCTAGCAAAATATTTGCCAGACCGATTTTCATGTATGAATTCAGAGGCATGGAATTTTTATCTCATAGAGTACCAACAAATCATTGAGCTGCTATAACTGATATGAAAAATCATAAGGAGGTACTTATAACAATCTTGTCATATTTGACATTTATAGCATGGAAGTGGAAGGACATTGGGGAAGACAGAAAACGGACAATGGCCAACCTACGTTTACCCAGCCACTCTCAAGCACATCGTGAGGGTGACAATTTCTGGAGAGTTGGTGGACCAAGCTGATCCCACCCATGCAACAGTGAGTTATATATCTTCATTGGGAGGGTATATACAATGGTGCATCGACGCATTTCTAACATCAAAGCATGGAATCATATTTCATTTTTTGTAGGGTTTTGTTTTAGGACTTTATTGAATTTGGAAGAACTTGTAGCGTCTCTATAGATTGAATAAATATATGTTTTGGTGAAGAACTGAAGAAAACCTTTATTTCAGGTGTACAAGGTCAACATTGGGGACCTTGCTGCAGCACGTTGGCCTGCCGGCAAGAAGGTCAAGAAGACAAGAAAATGAAAAATAAAAAGAAACAAGACAAATTATTTATGTAGATCAAGTTGATTCGACACACTATATATGCTGTGGTTCAATTTGTTGTTTATAGGTTATGGGTTTGAATTGGTTATAAGGATTTATCTGAAAGGAAGTAGATTACGAAAGCAAACCAATGTTCTAAACAATTTAACCAGTGAAACAAATTAAACTACAACATATACAAGAAATTCAGTTTCAAACAGAATCCAATGAATTGAATTGGAAATAATATTTGTTATATTTCACTGTTGATTGACAAATTTGTTGTCTATTATTGAGAAGTTTATGCTATCTGATAATTAGGTGTCAGTAGAAAAAAGTTTTATTAATTACTAAACATGAAATGCACTTTGATGTGTCTAGTCTGTATAGCGTGAAGTGCAATGAAAAAATACAAACAAAGATATCCCTTTACTTGTATGGGTTAATTTTATCTAAATTTTAAATATAGGTTTTGCTCTTTTTTCATTTTTTCTTGTTCAGGGGACACAAACGATGGGAGGTTCTACTGTGATCCCTTGAACCACAACGGCAGCGCTTTCCACTAATCACTGTAATCTCTTCTCCATTTCCACCAATCATGTTGCTGACATCCCTTTCCAAGTTTTCATCCACTTCAACTTCATCATCTTCACTTTCTATCTCTTCTCTGCCATAGGTGTGTCTCAGAGCCTGCTGTTTCCCCCATTTCTTTCTGGTTTCTTGGTCTTCTGCCCTTGCTATTTTCATTCTAATCCTCTGGCTTTTCTTCTCTTGAGACTTTTGTTTCTCCAGGGCCGATGCACGTTCCCTTACAGCTTTCTGAAGAGCTGATACAATGGAAGGAAGAATAGGCAGGTTTAAGCGCTCGTACAAGTCCACAATCCAATTGTACTCTGAGCCTCTAATTTTATGACACCATGTCATGTTACCTTGACACAGCCCAGCATTGGTTGAAGCCATGTAGTGCAGCCTGGAATAACAAAATAAAAAAGTGTACAATAATAAATAATTTGTTTTGATGTGAAAGAAAAATAAGTAGCTTCAATAAGTATGTAACTTGTGGATAGAGACTTGAAGATAAAGGAAGAGGGGAATGAATATCAGACCTTTCAACTTATGTACTGGATAATTTTGAGTTTTATTTTGATATTGCATAGGAAAATCGACTTATATTACCCCAACTCCCCCTGGACAATTTACTACCACTACCAAAAAGTTATAATTCTAAGAATACTCTTTGTTTGATGAAATTAAAGAAATCGTTATTTCTGTTGTCTGATATTCAGCATAACCATATAACCATAATCACCAAGGATTATGTAAATCAGTCATATAGATTTTCATTCATTCATTTCTTTTAATCAACCCATTGAGTAACAATAGTTACAACCATTCAATATATGAACTAGAATAATATTAACAAAAGTACAAACAGACTATATACAGTAAATAAATAGATAATTATATAAATAATTAAATATACTAATTACATTGTTAGGCCACTGTAGATTACATGAAGTGCATAAGTCACATCAATAAGGGTATATACCGTTTTAATAAATCCCACAATGCATGATTTTCCACGCTTGACGTCAAATTTATTTTCTGAATATAATTATTTTGAATAGATCTAGAATTGCAAATGTGACGTCATGCGTGGAAACTCATTGCGTCATTGTATTTATTAAAGAGGTCTATACTGTACATGAATTTGTTTACTTCATGTAACATATCATGTCTATGACATATCTAAATAAACAAATACACCTATGCAAATGAAACAAAAATGCTAACCAATAACACTGGTACTATATATTTGAGTTCTTACCTGCAAAGGCTTTGACTTTTTGAACGGAACTGTGGTAGCACAGTGAAATGGGCTTCACACAAATTAGAATGGCCTCTTCCCATTTCAGGATGTATAACAGAGTCCGCATCCATTGCCCTCCTCTCACATTCAATGCATATGCCAACCAATGATAATTACACTTCAGTGGGCATTTAGTGCGGTAGGGGGTGCCAGTACACTGTGGTTCTTCATCGTTATCACAGTTCTTACAAACACAAGACTTGGGTGGATGGAAGTTACAAGCACCATTTTCCCATTGGTGTATGTCACGTACATGATAAGTACTGAGGGCTCTTATGCGGGAAGCATATTCAGCAGGACTTGTACATTGTTGGAGGCAACAGAAGTGGTTTATTCTGGCATCGTCAAAGTGTTGTTCTCTCCATTTCGCTGGAAGAATAAACTTCTTTCTTCCACCGATTCCTTGACCTCTTTTTCGAGCTCCTTTCTTTCCTTTTTCCTTTGCTATTCGCTTAAATTCTGCTCGTTTTATCTTCGTTTTCTTCTTGTTTGACGCCATGTTTATTTACGAATAGCACGAGGAAAGTATGAACATGCGCGCGCACCCATCACGCCCTAGCAACAGGGCATAGCACACCATAACAAAACAGACTGTGGGGCTATCCCCTGGGGATTATATGTTATCTGCCAATTTTCATGACGATATGTTCAATATTGAGCTTAAAAAACATATCTGCTAAGCCTGTGTGTATCAAGGTTGTCAAAAGTAAAGATTTACCCATCGTCCGTAACTGTTTTTTTGGTCAAAACTTCATTCTCGTAGCTCCATCTCCTTCCTTTTCGATTGAGCGGCCATTTTGAATTATTTTGTGAGTAACCGCTGCCTTCATAGAGCGCAGAAAGAGAAAATACTGTATAGACATACTTCGGAGCAATTCTGTGCTTGACCAACTTGCACAGAGTTAATCTGGAAACATGATATACATGTGAAGGCTGACAAGTTCTCGAAACAGTTAATGACCCAAGACGTCGGTAATATTGTTTTGATATTTTTGGTTAAGCAGACGTTTGTAGATTTTATGGTCTTAAATAAAACTGCAGAAATAAATGTTTATTTTTATTTATTTATAATTAAGCAGCAATTTATTTTCTTCTTGTTTTTGGATACCTAGAGGTGTTAATTGAATTATCACATTTTCAGCATATATGTTTGAGATTTATGTCCATTTTTTTGTTCTACTCAGAATATAGAATCATACAAAATAGTTTATTTTGGAATTGCCAAAAATGGTCAAAAATGGTCAAATTTTGCCGGTGCAAATACCTTAACATAACATTGCCTCGTCATGTGGTTCACGCCGAGACAGTTGAAGCATCTTCGTTGCTGGCGTAACAGTGAATACCTCTCACTCACTGTTTTCAACTTGTCGCACCTATCTGAACGGTGTTGTCCGTCGCAGGAAATGCAGAGTCTACTCTTTGGTCTATCGTTTGAGACTTGATTAGTAGGATTATATCCTTTTCTTTGTATACCAGAGAACAGAGCTCCCGCTGTTGGTACTAACGTTTCTGCTATTGAGGAAGACGGTGATGACTCTGTCTCTGAGGTAATGTGGCTCTTTTCCCGTGTATCCACTTCTTTTCGTAGGGCGTTTCTCAGTTCGTCTAAAGAACTGTCTGCCAATGGATTGGCTCTTAGAATTATGCGTCTTAGCTCTTCGGGGATCTTCTTGATTAGTATCGGAATTAACAGGCTGCCGCATGAATCGGATTTTGTCCCAAGCGACTCTAGTCCGCGGATGTAGTTTTCACAGGAATCATAAAACGCGCGGAGCTTTCTCACTTCACTCGTGGTCGGGGGTATTTTATACAGCACGTCCATGTAGCTGTTGATTAGCGTTTGTTTTCGCCCGAAGCGTTCGCATAACAAATATGTTGCTTTGGTATAGAAATCGTTGCTCAATGGTAATCCCGCTATCACGCGAGCTGCTTCTCGTTTAAGCAGTCCGTGTAGATAGTTCATCTTATCTATATCGCATAGATCTGGATTGTTATGAATTGCTGAGTTAAACCCGTCCCAGAATGTTAGCCACTCCAGTATGTCGCCACTAAAGGTTTTTAGCGTTATCTTAGGTAGATTAATGGCTACTCTATGCTTTGGAGATGGCTTTCTACTAGTAAATTGAAACGAGCTCACCCGTGACTTGGTTCCTTTCTCTTCTCGGTGGAGAAATCTTGTTACTCGTGCCCAGGCCGTAGGCCGCACGAGGTGAAAAACACAGCGAGTTTTTTTGTGTGTCGGTGTCAGAGAGAGAGTGGCGCATGCGTCAAATCAGGCTTTAGAGTACTCAATAATGGCCTCAATGATAACCAGAATAAACATAGGGTGGGGTGATCAATAATACACAGGGTGGGCGTACCACGCCCATCACTCCCGGCTGATGACTCACAGAATCTCAATCAAACTTCAACTTACAAGGTAAGTCTCGTTTAATTTTCAATTCTATTTCGTCATCAGCCTAGGTTGCGAGGGACTGGTACGAGATTTTAGAGCATCATGAGGCATTATTGATATGTTTAAGGATGTACCAACATAGGGTTAATATCGATCATAGTTTAATGTAACATAACGACAATGAGCAAATTAGTCTACATTCACAGAATTTAGGATAGCATCCCCAAAATTAAACTCAACCTCGGTTGGTTTATGGTAGAAACGTTGGAAAGTGCTCTCACTAGACCAACCAGCTGATAACATAATATCCTTTATGTTAACATTCTTGTGATCAGCAAGGAAGGAAGATGACGCTGCTCGTGTAGAATGGGCTTTAAACTTGGAAACATCAATACCAGCTGAGGACAAAACTGTCTTACACCATCGTGAAATTGTATCTTTACTTGCCGGCCCATGTGGCTTGACGTGACTGAGGAGTAATTGTCTAGAGTCACTCCGCAATGGAGTTGTTCTTCTAATATATTCCTTGAGATGTCTAATAATACAAAGTTTTTCATCTTCTGGATATGGCAAAAATACCAATGGACTTATGTGTGTTCCAACTCGTGTTTGCTTGACTTTATCGGTAACCTGGAAGACACACCTGTCGTCTGTAAACTCCATGTTATCGATTGTTAAAAACTTAATTGTTTGGCATCTCTGTCCACTAAGAAGGTTTAGTAAAAATGCAACTTTTAATGTAAGCTCCTTTAAGGAGAGTCCTAATATTGCAGAACCGAGACGGAAATGATTTAATACAATATTCAAGTTCCAAGTAGACCTATATCTTGGCAGTGCAGGGCGAAGTTCAAATATTCCTTTCATAAAACGCTTAACAATTGGCAACTGTCCAAATATTATCAATGAATTGCCATTCAATAGTAAAATAGAAGACAACATGCTTCTGGCGGTATTAACCGTGCTGTATGATAAACCAGTTTCGTGTAGCATAGTCAGAAAATCTAGAGCCATAGGGATGGAAGGTGAAATGGTATCACACTTATTTTCTGTACAGAATTCTAACCACCTCTTAAGATGAACCTGATATTGAGCTGTTGTTCCTTCTCGCCAGGATGCAGTTATAATCTTTATTGATCGCTTGGTGAAACCAATGTCGGCAAGTTGTTGCCTGACAATAAGTAAGAGATAAATACCGAGAACGGAGGCAATAAGCCATATAAATCACGGCCCGAGGGATTTATAGGCTTATTGCCGACGTTCGAGGTATTTATCTGACTTAGTTTAAATTTGATAAGGTTTTCGCACGAAGCAATCTGAGGCATTTTCTGGTATTTTTTGGAGTGTTATTTAGCATGAATAGACATAGACATAGACATAGACTATATGAATAGCATGAAGAATAGCATTTCAGTGCTCATTATGAATTCACCGTGATGTATCCATATACAACCCAGGGCTGTATATGGATACATCCCGGTGAATTAATAATGAGCAATTCAATTCAATTATATTGTTCAACCGGTCAATACCGGAGATAAAGCCCTATGAATAACAAAGAAAACCGTGTCAAATTAAAACTAAGCAGATAAGAAGACTCATTTTTCTGTGTAGGGGGTGTACTAACTCTGGAAATGCAGGGAGACTTAATAGATCCTTGGATGGATGAAGTCGAACTGGTGGTAGGACCTGAA
Source organism: Actinostola sp. cb2023 (assembly GCA_033675265.1). Classification (NCBI taxonomy): domain Eukaryota; kingdom Metazoa; phylum Cnidaria; class Anthozoa; order Actiniaria; family Actinostolidae; genus Actinostola; species Actinostola sp. cb2023. The sequence continues at coordinate 456,881 of JAUJYZ010000412.1, read as the reverse complement.
GATGCGTTAATAACGGATACCACGACTGCGTTGGCCACATTGGAACAACCACTACCCCAGTTGCTCGATCCTGGATTATTTTCTGTAATACTCGCAACACACAGCTGAAGGGTGGAAAACAATAAAATTGTTTGTTTGTCCACGAGATAGTAAAGGCATTTATAAAGGAAGCCTCTGGGTCTGGCCTGAATGAACAGTAAATAGGCATCTGTTTATTCAGTCTGGATGCAAACAGATCTATATCTGCTTTAAATTTAAGAGTGTCTAGTGCATTATTCAATAAGGACGGATTTATCATCCACTCAGTGTCGTGTGAATGAAAATGTCTAGATTCTCGGTCAGCTATGGTATTTAAGGTACCAGAGATATGGGCTGCAGTTAACCATGTAATATTATGTGACATACAAAATTCCCAGATCTGGACTCCGATGTTATTAAGGTTTTCACTGTGGCATGTACCCATATTGTTTATGATAGCAACTGCTGTAGTGTTATCAATCATTATTTTAACATGTTTATCTGGAAGTGAGTCTTGAAAACATTTGAGAGCAAGGAATGCTGCTAACATTTCAAGATAATTTATGTGATTCTCACTCTCAGAGGGGGACCACCTTCCACCTGTTGATATCTCATTTAGTACTGCACTCCTCCCTTGAAGGGAAGCATCTGAGTACAAAGTTATGTCTACTGGAGGGTGGTGGATTGTATTAAAACTGTCATCTAGGTTATGAAGCCACCATTGCATTTCAGACCTACTTCTTTTGGAAATAGACATTACCGATTTAAAATCCCCTTTTGACTCTATAAGGGCAGTGATTTTATCCATCTCCAATTTTCTATAGTAAAGTGCTCCATACTTAACACCTGGTAGGCTAGAGATTAGGTAGCCAATAACTTTGGCAATGTCACGTATCCTGATAAATTGGGCACTGTCTAGTACCCAATTCAGAACTTCTTTTATCTTTCTTTTCTTTTCTTGTGTGAGAGTAACCCTCATCTTAAATGAATCTATAACAAATCCCAGAAAGACAATATTCTGTTGTGGGACTATGACCGATTTCTCTGGGTGGATAACTAAACCAAGATTTTCTAACATTGCAATGGAATCAATAATATTACATATACATTCTTGATATGCAGGTAAAAGTCATCAATGTATCCAGTTATAATGTGATTTTGTAGTCTCAAATGTGAAAGAGGAGGTTTCATCATTTTAGTAAACTTTCTAGGACAGGTACATAGACCTTTGGGAAATACTGTGTTTTTATAAAGTGTTCCTTTATAAGTGAACTTCAAAAACTTTTGAAAATCAGGGTGGATATTTACACTGTAGTAGGCATCTTTTAAGTCCAAAGATGCCGTCCAACAGTCTTGTGTAACCAGGCTTAAAACCGTGTGGATAGATTCCATTTTTAAATGTGAGTTGTCAATGAAAGTGTTTAGCTTTTTGAGGTTAAGAATCAGTCTCACTTTCCCATACTGTTTAGGGACTGTAAATATAGGTGAGAGAAATTCCCCATTCTCGTGGTCACATGGGACAATTACTCCTTTTTTCTGAAGACTGTTCAGTTCTTTTTCCAGTAGTGAAATGTGGTCTTTACATATAGTGTTTGGGGGGTATGACACCTGCATAGGTGGGTCTGAGATAAAATCTATGCAATCACCAGCAATAATATGAAGGATGTTAATGTCTGATGTTAATTTTCCCCATTCCTCTATATAGAAAGATACCTGTCCCCCTATATAGAAAGATACCTGTCCCCCTGTGAAGGACTGTACCCTGGTATTTAAATAGGGAATAAGCCAACAATTCACATAGTTAGGGAATTCATGTATCTGTTCTTTCATTTTTTCTAGTTCTTTGTGAACTTTCTCTTGTTCTGTGTTTGGTTTTGCTGGTAATTTGATCTGGGAGGATAAGCATTCCTCCCTCTGTACCCCCAAAAAGGCTTGCTTTGATTTCCTCTGAAGTTGTTTCCTCTGTAATTATTATTATATTGGCTGTTGTATTGACCTCTTGTTCTGTGATTTCCTTTGTAAGTGTCAGAAACATTACTCATAATCTTATTGGTTGTTTTTAGTTCCTGTAAGGTCTTTGGTAGATCATCACCAAAGAGAAGCTTTCCTGGTTTGTGATTTCGGGAACATGCCTGTTTGAAATCTTGGTTTAGGAAGGGCCTTACAGCATCCCTCCTTTTAAAGGAAAACTCCTTATTGACGTGCCCCAGCAAGGCAACAGAATATGTTAGCTGAGGGATAAGGTTCTTGTAATTTGGTGTCGTTTTCTTTTCTCTGTGATTCAAGAGATCATCAATTGAGCATATAATGGCACTAGACACCTTAATTAGGGTGTCTTGTAATACTGACATTCTTATGTCTGTTCGTCTAGCGTATGTAGGGAGTTTGCCCCAGATCTCTTGATTAACCTTTGGGACATAAAGAGTTTCGCAATTGCTTGGTTTTTTATATTTCTGGATAATTTCCTTACTTTTTTCAACAGTATATTCGGTGTCGAATTTTTCATTGATAAGTTTAGCTAACTTATCCGACACTGGTGGTCCAGTATCATCGGAAGAGCTAAGAGACATGGTGATATCTGAAAGAAGATTTTCGTCGTCTGAGCTTTTTTCGCTCTCGCTATCCTCGCCAAATAAACTTAAGACATCTTCGTTATCTTTGCGATTATATTTTTCTTTCTCTGAGGCACTATTGTTTGCTTTATCTGAAGCATTTTGATCTACTTCCTCTGAAGTATAAGTATCTACTTCCTCTGAAGTATTTGTTTTTGCTTTCTCTGAAGCTCTGGCATCGAGTTTCCTTCGTTTTGAGTTTGTAGTAGTCTCATGCTCTGTCTCAAGCGGTCGACGTTTCTCGCCGTGCACCAAGTCACGAAGCAGGTTATTACTACTCAGAATATTCTCCTGCATGGACTTTAAAAGGACCATAATACTTTTAGAAGTGCTAAGCTCTTCTGTATTGGCCGTATTTTCATCGGCGAGGGGCTCTTCTCTGTCTTTATCCGTGGCGGCCATGTTTCTGAAAAGGAAAATGGCGAGAAAAGGAACAAAACGCGAGCAAAGACAGCAATTCAACAAAAAAGAAATATTTTTTTCACTTATCAAAGTATTGGATAGATTCTTCGCGATGAAAGAAGTGAAATTGTGGTATTTTAAGTGATAAATAAGGAAGAAAACACGCAGTAAACGTGGCGTTGTAAACTCGCCACCTTCTTGACGCAAAGCACACCACAACTGATTTGACGCATGCGCCACGACCTAGGCTGATGACGAAATAGAATATCGAAAAAGTGCACTACACTCCAACTTATTGTGATTTTTGTTTATCATATAGACTGGTTATCTTGCATGGAAAATATAAAGAAAATCCATTTCGGGCAGAAAATCGAGTCATCGGTTCTTACGCAGACAGCAACAACAACTTGACTGTGCTCACAGCCATGAGGATGGTATTCTACTATATTTACAATTCAATGCCGTTGCTTCCTACAAACAACCAAGTCCTTTTCCTTCATGTTGTTTTTGACGTACGACGTTATGTAAGGGACGTTTGCGTCTTCTTCTTTGTATATTGGAACAAACGTTTGTTTTCCGGTCGATCCAATAACTGCCTTGCCACTTGAGGACAACGTTAACTGTGCTCGGGTGATCTTTATTTTCGGTTTCGCTTTTGACGTGTAACCGACGGCGGCTTTGGAGTTCGTCGACGTCCATATCCTGCTACTAGTAGCTATTGTCGAAAAAACAGAGGCTGTTCTTTTAGATGAAACAGTCGATGAAGCATTGAACGTGTTTGAAACATCGGCCAGTTCATCCCTGATCACAATGAAGGTTGTTCCAATAGCAAATTCGGCAACATTGAGTTTGCCATTCTGCTCATTTGGGAACTCCACTCTATTATTTAATAAGTACCGAAGTACAAAACTTCAGTGTGAAATACAAGTAAGCAATGCGCACATGGCAATATAATTTAGCCAGTTTGTTTTGAACTTACATTAAAGTATCTCGCAAGCCGCTTTGAGGTAGTGGCTGATCGTCTGAGTGATATATCTCAAAATTATTAGAATACAACATCAACATCATCAATACTTTTCTCGGATTTCACTTCATCATCTTCCTCAAAAATCGGTATTTGTGTTTTCTATAATAAAAATGAACAGAAAGTATAATATTAGAGTAAAAGTGAAAGTGAAAGTGAAGTTAATGTGACTGCATGCCATTTAAAATTATATTAAATAGAAAAGACTTGTAGTGCAACTACATCCGCCTTAAATTATTTCCCGGGGGGGGGGGGGGCTCAGATATAAAAGGGGTGGGCATGCTTGGATATAATTTTGAAAATGTAACCTGAAAGGTACCTACTTTTAAACAAACTTTTTTTAATTTCAAGACAAGAACGACAATTTTGAGTTTAAGAGGAGATTTTTTACGAACTCGCGCATTGGCCGCCAAAAACCTACGTCACTAGTATCCCGGCGTGCAACGCGCAGAAGTCGCATCGTTGTACAATGCTTGTCAGTGCAGTTGTGTCGAATTCTAGTAATTCTTCCTTAGCAATTTGGACTTTCTTGGTCAGAGATTTAAAAAACAATTGGCGTAGGTCAATATTTATAGCTCTAAGAAGTCGCTATCAGCTGGAGAAGATCGGTGCCCCCAGGTATTATGGATAACAAGCTGCCATTCTCAAATCACAACGTTGTGATCGAACGCGCATAAAGCTTACTGGAAATCTTAATCGGTCGCTGTCCTTTCACTCGAGTCTTTCTTGCTCGAAGTTTGAGGATATGATTGAAGACAGAAACATCTAAGCAAGGTGAGTTATATATATATTCAATATATATTCAATATTGTTGTGTTATATTGAGACTGTTAGGTTAGCCGGTTTAAACCGTACGAGGATTCATTCTTGTTTTGCAATGTAAGAGCTTACCTGTGAAATGTAAGAAGCAATTGTTTACTTGTACTAATAAGTTTATATCCATGTTTAAATAGTCTGAGCGAAATATGACGAACAAATACATGTAGATGTAGTGTGACAAAGTAAATATATATTCTGTTACGAAATATGTGTCTTGAGTGCTACCATCACGAAAATAAATTGAAAAATGCTTGGTGGGAATATAATTCGTTTCTCAATATAGTTATAAAATCAAATATTTTTTTATCGATAATAAGCTTATTAAAATGAAATATACATGTAATAAGCTTATGTACAAATGTACATCCTCGTTATGCATTGTACTATCCCAAAATATGAAACCGTAATAAGAAATTTACTCATGCAGTTGGTTGTCCTACCATCAACTTATATTAACTTAAGTAACTTACATGTACCATATTTCGTATATATTTTATACGAATCAGTTACATGTGCTTTTTCCTTTTATAGTACAGCATTATTGCTTTTTTCAAAAGCAACTATCTACATCACATACAAAATATAATTACTTATAATACATTGTACTTAATTAACTGTAAGTTGTAATGATGCTTGAATATTACCCACCTAGCAAAATAGTTGTCAACTGTTTGATTTACAATGGCTCTTCCACTTGTAACTGGGAAGTGAAATACTGAGAAATACATCTTGCACAACTCTACAATGCAGATAAACAATGACTATATTACTTTATTTCTAGTTTATGACCAGTTTAAATGCAATTGCAGTGTTAATCCGAAACCAAAATGATGCTTGAATATTACCCACCTAGCAAAATAGTTGTCAACTGTTTGATTTACAATGGCTCTTCCACTTGTAACTGGGAAGTGAAATACTGAGAAATACATCTTGCACAACTCTACAATGCAGATAAACAATGACTATATTACTTTATTTCTAGTTTATGACCAGTTTAAATGCAATTGCAGTGTTAATCCGAAACCAAAATGATGCTTGAATATTACCCACCTAGCAAAATAGTTGTCAACTGTTTGATTTACAATGGCGCTTCCACTTGTAACTGGGAAGTGAAATACTGAGAAATACATCTTGTGCAACTCTACAATGCAGATAAACAATGACTATATTACTTGATTTCTAGTTTATGACCAGTTTAAATGCAATTGCAGTGTTAATCCGAAACCAAAATGATGCTTGAATATTACCCACCTAGCAAAATAGTTGTCAACTGTTTGATTTACAATGGCGCTTCCACTTGTAACTGGGAAGTGAAATACTGAGAAATACATATTGCGCAACTCTACAATGCAGATAAACAATGACTATATTACATGATTTCTAGTTTATGACCAGTTTAAATGCAATTGCGGTGTTAATCCGAAACCAAAATGATGCTTGAATATTACCCACCTGGCAAAATAGTTGTCAACATATACTGTTTGATTTACAATGGCTCTTCCTCCTGTAACTGGGAAGTGAAATACTGAGAAATACATCTTGCGCAACTCTACAATGCAGATAAACAATGACTATATTACTTGATTTCTATTTTATGACCAGTTTAAATGCAATTGCAGTGTTAATCCGAAACCAAAATGATGCTTGAATATTACCCACCTAGCAAAATAGTTGTCAACTGTTTGATTTACAATGGCACTTCCACTTGTAACTGGGAAGTGAAATACTGAGAAATACATCTTGTGCAACTCTACAATGCAGATAAACAATGACTATATTACATGATTTCTATTTTATGACCAGTTTAAGTGCAATTGCAGTGTTAATCCGAAACCAAAATGATGCTTGAATATTACCCACCTAGCAAAATAGTTGTCAACTGTTTGATTTACAATGGCACTTCCACTTGTAACTGGGAAGTGAAATACTGAGAAATACATATTGTGCAACTCTACAATGCAGATAAACAATGACTATATTACATGATTTCTAGTTTATGACCAGTTTAAATACAATTGCATTGCCCACATACATAGTTAAATTTTGTTTCATTTTATCTAGTCTTTCATTCATTTTCTGCACAGCCTCTTCATCCTGTAATGTAGCAACAATTGCCTGGATGTCTTTAAAAATACTGAGTCTTCCATTGCAGTCTTCGCATGTTAAACTATGACCAGAACATTGTGGCTCTTCAACAAGGTTAAATTCAATACAGTGTGATGCACATTCTGAATGTACTGTCAGGTTTCTTGAAAATTGAGTCAACAAATGGCCTTTCAGTCTTTTTATTCTTATTTGTAGTGTCTGAAATTGAGCATCATCATTTACTTCTGTAGATGAACATGCATTAGACATGTTTGCGAGAGATCTCAATTCCTCAACAAGTCCTTGGATGTTTTGCCAATTGCGTTCCCCATACTCATCACATATATTGCAAAGACCAAACATTTCAGCCATTTCTTTAAAGTTTTCCTGCCTTAAGGCCCTTCCGAAATGTACTTTCTGAAATATGTGATCTCCCTTCTCTTTGGCATTCGAGTTTATACTTATCATATAGATGTTTTATGCCATCCTTTAGCCACATCACAGGTTGGTGTCCCCCACCAAACAAATCTGAAATCCATGATGAATGTTTGCCTTCGCAAGATGCCATTCTGTGTGTACTCGGACGATGAGTATTAATGTACTACGTGTTTCAACTCGTCAGGTTTATTTGTGGACACCACGGTTCGAACGACAACGATATGACGATAATGACGATAATGACAGTAAAACCTATAACATTGAGTGACAATGAGCTTGTGTCACCTGTCACGTGACTTTTTAAATTTTCACCGGAGGCAAACGAAAATACCATAACTGGAAAGAGCATACTAAAGTTAGTAAAAGTGGAAAGTTTGAAGGGAGATACGTAAATAGGGCAATAGTTACAGGCATTCAAACTTTGCCTTTTTTGTATGGAAATGTATGTTGGAAGGCAACGCTTGCCCTCCAAGCGGAAAACCAATACAAATCCTTGTCAAAGCGGGAAACTTTGAAAGCCTTTAACTTTTGTCTTATTTGCTTGATTCTTTTGAAATTTTGAAATTTTACTAATTTTAGTATGCTCTTTCAAGTTATGCCTTACTTATTTTCGTTTGCCTTCGATGAAATTTTAAAAAGTCACGTGACAGGTGACACAAGCCCATTACTAATTTTGTACATTTCGTTAGATAAAGTGTTGTATACCTACATCATAGTCCCTTAGTCTTTGACTTAAATCGAACAGATTACAAATGTACGTATATAAACGTTCGTCGCGACGCCGCCATCTTCTTTCCCCCCGCAAAGACTCTCGGTCCTCGTATACGTACCACAGGGTACCCGATCGCGCGATTATACTGTGTTTATAACTGTGTTCCCGATACACCGGGAGGGTGGGGGTCGATGCGATCGCAATTTTAAACGAATGTACAGTCTTTCTACGTGAATAGTTCAGTTTTCTTGTACGTAGTCATAGTCTACAGGTACCAAGAGGGCGAGGCGTTGAACCGCGCGAGTGACTGTGACATCTTTCGCCCCTCGATACTCACGAACATCTTCTCCAACTCGGTAGTTCTTGTAGGTAACTGATACTCATCGCACCTTGCCATCTCCGCTTGGGAACACACAATGACTACGTCTCCTGGTCGTAGATTACGAGTGGACGTGTGCCACTTGCGACGTACTATTAATCTAGGGGCGTACAGCTCCGTCCATCTTTTCCAGAAGTCTTCGGTAACTGCTTGTACCAGATGATAGCGAGTTCTGATGTTAGAATTGTGTGGTTGCCATCCTAATGAGTTAATAGCTCTCGCTCTTCCAAGTAGCAGACTGTTGGGTGTAAGGATGTTAAGTGTCGAATCGATACTTGGTTGTGCTGCAATGGGTCTTTCATTCATGAGGTTGGATACCTCGTAGCATAAGGTGAGGAACTCAGGTACAGAAAGACGCTGATTGTTTACTGCGAAATGGATGGCTCGCTTGGCAGACTTGACAAGTGACTCGACTGCTCCTTGATACCATGGGCTATCAGCGGGACCAAATATCCAGGTAGAACCGTTCTTGGTGCCACTCTTCTGTAAATACTGTCGGTCCATGTTCTTCCAGGCTTCCTCGAGTTCTCTTCCAGCACCGATCAACTGGGAACCAGGGTCACTGTATATCTTCTCTGGCCGGCACCCACGAACACTAGCAAACCTGCTTAGAGCCAAGAGGAAAGAGCTTGTGTCATATGCGAATACGGCTTCTATATGTACCGCTCGCATAACCATATCGGTGAAGATCACTCCATATTTTTCACCACTTGTTCGTTTCTGCTCCTCTCCTCTCGCTGAATATAGGCCAAATAAATCGAGCATTACCATGTTGAAGGCGGGTGACGGTTTCAATCTTGCTTCAGGTAATGGTGACATTTCTTGTTCTAGAAATTTTGCTTCTCGTAACTTGCATAACTGACAACTTCGCTTGACTGATCTCGCCAGTTTGCTTCCCTGAGATACCCAATACTTCGTTCTGAATAGAGCCAAAGTTGCATCACGTCCTCTGTGACCATTTCGATGAGCACGTTCCATGCGAAGACGCGTGGCACGATGACATGCAGGGTAGTAGCTTCTGTAGTGACGAATCTGGCGTCATGGCATTGTATCTGGACAATCTCTCGCCAACGACCCACAGTTCATTCTCTTCTTGAGTAGGCTTTAGATTGGCAAAACGACCACCTTTGCCTTTCTTGCGATCGGTTCTCATAAGGTCAGCTTGCAGTGACTTCTGGAGGTCTTTTACAATAAAGTCCTCTGCGTCTTGTAATTGCTGAGCAGAAATCATCTCGGTTCTCCCACCACTGAGATCGTCTTCACAATACACTCTAAGCACACCTGTGTCTGACTCATGGACACCTCCTGTATGAATCTCTTGCTCATAGTTACAAGTATGACACTTCTGCACAAACGAAGATCCTTGACCATACTTCTTTATCATGTCATCAACTAGAAATTGGTTGAAAAGGGATATTAAGAGTTTTACTTTTTTTTTACTTTTTTATTTTTAAAAAGTGTAGCATATCAATTTGATAATCCCTCCCAAAGACCACTAAGAATATATACTTCAATGCACATTAATTTGAAAATCAAATACGAAATTTGTGATGTGATGTAATATGGATATTTAGCAACAACTACCCTGGTAACAACTACCCTGGTCCCAGAGGGTTGGCTTTTTCAAGGGTGTAATTTATTGTATTAAATTAATAAGCAATATTGTTAGCTGTCAAGAGAGATTATAACTTTTTATCTAAATTCAGTTCAGTTAGCATTACCTGCATCAGGATTTTCATTATTGATTTCTGACATAGAGTCAATAACAAATGGAGGATTTACATTGTGCCTCTGGGACAAAATTCCATCCAACTCATCAAAATGCTTCCATTGCTTTTGTCTGGCAGTGCCTGTCCTTTTTCTCTTGTCTTTTTCTGCCTTATACTTTTGCCTAAGTTTTTTTATTTTGTTGACGAGCTCTTTCAGGCTGAAACCATTGAATCCTGCATTTTCCAACTTGATCTAAAAATTAATATTCATAGCATAAACAATCCTGCTGTTTTATAAACACAAACATTTCTAATTGATTGAATTACATTTATTTAATTAAATCAAATGACTATTAAAAATGGTCCAAAAGACCAAAACTATTTGGTCCTATGGTTGAGTCCTTGCACTATACAGGGACGGATCCAGGAAATTATTTGTTTCGCCACGGCTCCGCCGTGCTTGTAATTCACCGATTCGACGCTAGAGCTCACGTGGTGTACTTCATGTTACTGTCACCAAGAAGTTCGTACAATGTCCGTGAAAATTGCCGTACAAATGCACTAACGTTTGTACAGTTTACTCGACTCGATTTAGTTTTTCGATTCTCTAAATATTAACAAAACTATTTTAAAAACAGTTTATAAACAAGATTTTGCTAATATTTATTGATATTTAGAGAATAGAACAACTAAATCGAGTCGATAAACTGTACAAAAGTTATACAGCAATTCACAGACAATGTACGAACTTTTTGGTGACAGTAACATGAAGTACACCACGTGAGCTCTAGAGTCGAATTGGTGAATTACTTTCTTCAAGTTGCTGGGGACCAGGGAAAGTTGACTGAATGAAGCAAATGCTCAGGACCTTGCCTCAAGTTCGAGATAACCATTGTTGTTGTGTTAGTGTACGTAATTTTCGATTGAAGCATTGCATTGTACCATCATTTCCCTGACGATGGGTCTGGAACCCGAAAGCTCGGAATAAATCCGTCAAAAAACAGTGTAGATGAAGCTTATTTTCTTTGAATGAATCATACGCACAAACAATATTTAAAATATTGTTTTTATTTATATTGCAGTGCTTACACTTTCAAGAAACTTGAACAATAATAAAACAACACAAGATGAAATAAACAAGTATTCCTATAACATGACATAACCCCTGATTGCACAAGCAATGACAAAGCTTAATTGATTATAAGAAAAGATATCTTGAAAAGCATCTTTAATTTCTATCAATGATGACGCTTTATGGGCAAAACTCTTAATGGCATCAAAGTGCACTTGCAGGAGCTCTGCTGCTGTCTTGACCTCTACTGGCATGCCAGCCGCAATTCCATCGATGACGTACACTTCAGCAGTTGGTAACTGTACTCCCAACTTCAAACTGATTTGATGAAAATCATCTTTCCTGTTAAATAATTGGATGGCAAGTTGTTTTTTTGAGGGTCAAGTTTGATCATCCCATAAAGGGATTTCAAAGATTTTATTCAATAAAACTGCAAACCATATGGCAATTTATACGAAAGAAGGCGTAAGTTCTAGTTTTAAGTAATAGTAATGGTAATAATAATAATAATAAAAATGATGGTATCAGATTTCAAACAATAGACAATAGACTTCTTTTGAAGTAATTAAGAACGGCTCTTGGAAAGTACGGCGTTTGAACTAGGCAATTGGGTGTACGTAGCAAACGAGACTGATGCTTGAAAATCCGCTCAGATTATAGTTGTTTTCTGAGCATGGCAAGTTTAGAAACTTTTACTGTTATTATTGCATGAACACTGTTTAACTAAAATGGTCACGATTATGAACATTGTTTTTTAAATAGAACAGATTTCAGACGTTTTTCCCTCCCTTTTATAAGCCCCCCTCTCCGATTATAAGCATAAGTCCACCACAAAATCCTTACGAAGTTGTATAAGCCCAGGGCTTATAACCATGATTCTACGGTATCTGTCTTATTTGTTGAAGAAAACTGTAATAAATAAAAATAATCCAATCCGCAGCTCAGTTTTGTCAACTTCAATTCTCCGGGCTTAACTGATACAAACGAACTTGTGTAAATGGTCCAGAATTGTATGATACCTAGTAAGAATTCATGAAAAAAACTACATACCTGCTTGTAGTCCACAAGTTTGTTATTTGCAAAATTGTTCTTTGCCATTGGCATTCTGTGATGAATCTGACAAACGAAAACTTTCCGAAGTCATTTCGGTTGATACACATTACATCTGCCTCCTTTTCCATTTCCTTCCCTTCTATTTCCTTTATTATTATTTGATGTTTCGGCACAGGTAGCCCAAGCTATGTAATTGTGGCATCGTAAGAGAATGTATGCAATTTTCCAGGAGCTACTTCAAGACACAATGGGTATTATAATACTTTATTTAAGATTTACGCTAATCGATTACTGAAAATTCTTCTACATTCTCTACCATTACTCAGGTTGACTCTTACATAGTTTGGGCTACCTGTGGTTTCGGTTCTGTGGTGGTGCCATAGGGAGTGTCTGTGGGAAGGGAGGTAGTTCTATTTTAGCGAAGTTGAATTCCAAGTGAAATTCATATTTTACTTGGATATTATTTTCAACAATAATAATATAAAGAATCCGGAGTTCTCATCTGAAAGCGTTACATAATTAGATTACTATCAAACTGAGAATAGCTACAACTTGAAATATTGTATTCCCATGATCCTTTGTGGACGTACTTACCCATTCAAAACGTGATTTGAGTGAAGATTGATATTTTACTACCGGGCGAACAAAAGCTAAGGACGTCCTTTAGTCAACTCGTAAGACGTAGCCTAACTGAGTTGTCGAAGGTTCACAGATCACATGCTCTGTAGTTGTTCACTTGAACCATTCAGGTCGGTGGCTCAGTGCACAACGAGGACTCATCATATCTCATCACTAACAGTAACAACTCTTTTCACTGCCGGTTCCACAAGTATGAAGGTGCTCTCCCTTTCATGGTTATTTACGTGTCCACTAAAATGACTTGCACCGTTGTGAAACTACAAGACAAGTTTGCGCGCCAATACGAGTGACCAGCTAGCTACACGACTACAAAACCTATGCCTATGGCTACGTACAGGACATCCGGTATTGTGAATCCGTGATCGACCTCATCCAAGTAAGTTCTATAAAATACTGGCATGTCATTTTTCACAATTCGAAATCTGAACTTTAACCGTGTCAAACCAATGAACCACCACTGCCGCGGGGCACGGTGTACTACTAGTGTCACTTGTACTACTAGCACTGAATTTCTGCTTTACAAACAATTAAGCTGATTTCTACTTAAAACTGGCGCTTATTCATGAAGAGTTTGGATATTTTGACTGGATGCTCCACTTTACTGACAAGCCAATTATGAAACGCAATGCAACTACTGCAAGTCACGCTACTGCCCTTCGAATATTTTTTTTTGCGGCATGAAATAATAGTTTTAATCATAAAATATCAAAACTAAACAGAATTCATACTTGCTTGAATGGGTGGAATTTCGTATAAATGTCGTTTATACAGAATTCGTAAATTTTTCTGTGAGATGCTGTTATCTGATCGACAATCTATGTTAATTTTAACTTTTGCGAGAGTTATTTACAACTCATTGTTGAAAGTCATTCCTATTGACTCAAAGTTTGTTTTCCATCAGCAGCAATAAACTAGAAGTGCAAGATAGTCGTGTTTTGGCATTACGTTTTGTGTTTGGACGACAAAAATGTCCGCGATAGGTCGAAATTAATGCTAATTTTGGCAGTCCCAAGCATAATAGTTTTATTTCTCAAAAATGCTACATTGAATAGTCCTCTTTAGCTTCGTATGTAAATTGCCCATTTCAGATCATGTGATGTAAACATGGTGTTCTCTGGAGAATTAATCCTTTCAATATGAACGAATAAATTTCAGAAATATAAAGGAACAATTCCCCCGAGAATATCATGTTTACATCACATGATCTGAAATGGGCAATTTGCATACAAGCTAAAGAGGTCTATTCTCAAACTTGAAACTTTCTAAATTGAAAGAGCAAACGTAAAGCTTTCCTGGGCCATGGCGTTTTCCTCAAAAAATTAGGTACCAGACTCCGTTTTCGTACCTCAAACATTGCCTATATTTCAACGTTCCGTTCATGGCGCTCAGTACACCTTTTTAAAACCAAATGTGAAAAATAACTACAAAAGTTACAGAAAAATAAATACTACAGTAGAAAGGACCAAGAAACGTTTATTAAGTGCTACTTGGACGAAAATCAATCAACATTTAATTTAGCTGAAACTTCACTGAAATAATCTCAAAGAGCCATACAATTACTGGTTAATGTGTTTTCTCAAAATTCCAATGGGAAGTATTACATTTTTATGAATCTTTAGAAGTGTCAGTGAGGTCATCTACTCAACCCTAACAATCAACACAGCTTCACTCCATACATTTCTTTGTGTTTAGTTTCTGGAATTATTTTATTTCTATGAAGCTAAAAGTTTGGATGAAGGAGTTTTCTTACATTATTTGTGCTTAGGATTGATTGTCTGACCAGTTGTCTTCAATGCAGAGCTGTTATCTGAACAAAACATTGAGATATTTTGACTCACAAAATACAAAGAAATGTATGGAGCTGAATGTTGGGTTGAGTAGATGACGTCACTGACTCCTCTAAAGATTCATAAAAATATAGTACTTCCCTCTGGAATATCGAAAAAAGATTTTAACTGGTTATTATTAGACCCTTGAAGAATTATACAATGAAGTTTCAGCTAAATTAAATTTCGATAGATTTTCGTCCAAGTAGCACTTTAATAAACGTTTCTTGGTCTTTTCGTTGCTGTAGTGCTAGAGGTGAACACACACCGACTGTTCAAAGTTGCCTTATAATTTAGCCGAAACATTTCAGTCATCAAGCAGGTTTTTAAAAACTGCAAATTTCTCCTAAATAAAAATCGCTGGAACTTTTTAGTATTTTTCCCTAAAATTGAGAAATTAAACGAGACTTACCTGTAAGTTGAAGTTTGATTGGAATTATATCGAGTCAATAAACTATCACATGAGATAGCTCGACGCATGCGCATAGTCAGTATTTACAGACGAAATGTGACTGCTTTATTTATTTATTTATTTATTTATTTATTTATTTATTTATTTATTTATTTATTTATTTATTTATTTATTTATTTATTTATTTATTTTTATTTATTTATTTATTTATTTATTTATTTATTTATTTATTTATTTATTTATTTATTTATTTATTTATTTATTTATTTATTTATTTATTTATTTATTTATTTATTTATTTATTTATTTATTATTTATTTATTTTTCATTTTATTTTATTTTTGTTGTTGTTGTTGTGACTGTCTTATTATAAAACCAAGTTACAAAGTACAATGACTGTATATTGACCATAAACTCTAGCTACCATAAACTGATAAAGGGTAGGTATACAAGTCCCATCAACAGATATACTGGTCGGGCATGTGATCCCTTGGTGCAGTTTATTGACTCGATAGAATACCAATCAAACTTCAACTTACAGATAAGTCTCGTTTAATTTCTCAATTCTATCTCGTCATCAACTGCACCAGGGATCCCATGAGATTTCGAAGACCAGACTGTCACATGAGGAAACTAGTCAACATATTATATCAAACTTGTTTAATTTCCTTAAACGTTATTAATCTACATGAACATGTAGTCTCAATCTAACAAATGTTAGTTCTATTCAATCTTTAGAACAGCAGAAGCAAACGTGGTAGTTTGAATACCCTTGCGAAATAAACCTTGGAATTCCTAGGAATTCCTAGGATAATCCTAGGAATTCCTAGGATTTTGTTCCTAGGAATTCCTAGGAATTCCTAGGAATAATGGTGTGAATTTTCACGGTAATTCGGACTCGGAATTCCTAGGAATTCCTAGGAATTCCAAACATAAAAATATCAGCTTTGGAATTCCTAGGAATTCCTAGGAATTCCAAATCTCTACCAGTGATTCAATATGGCCCCAAAATTCCTAGGAATTCCTAGGAATTCCTAGGAATACTTGGGAATTCTTAGGAATAAATGGGAATTTGTAAGAATACATATAAAAAAAGCTAGAAACCAGTGATTAAAAGCAGAAATTTAATGTGAATTAATTTCCCTGCATGTATTAATATATTTCCATTGACATAAAAAATACAATAAAATTAATAGAAGGCATTCACTTGGATTCAATGCTATCGAAATCACTTTTTGAATTATTTTGTACAGACTGATGTCAGTTCTCTTAGCTTTTTGTTGACCTCTTGACTATAATGTCCACCACCATAATGACTTTATTGGATTTGTTATGCTTCATTCTATTGAAGAAAAACATAAAAGTTTTAAAGCATATCATCATAATCTACCAGAGAATATTGTTAGTTGTTATGGAAGGATCACAGGAAAGCTCAATAACTTAATATTGATCAGTGCATACAGTACATTCATTAATAACTGAAAGCACTCAGATCTGAAATACAATGTAAGAATACTTCTATACAACGTAGTTTCTTGAGCTGTGTAAGCTAATGTAGATTCAGGTATTAAAACCACTGTTCAAATCTCTTTCAGTGAGTATTTAAGCTTAAGTATAAAGTTAAAAATCATTGCTGTTGAACTCTCGACTGGTGCATTTGCGAAATTAATACTTAATCGGCATTCATAATCAGAGAAAAACAGTCTTAATATGTTCTGTTGTAAGCAAAGTATTTCAACAAAGTATTGGTTTGTTCATTATCTAAGAATACTTTGATCTGATCTACTGTAAATCAGGCCGTTTTGGCTACATTTGAATGGCTTCATGACCTAAAGTATAGAATCGAATCTTACCTTGTGAATTCAGCACAATTTCTTGTATTTCACCGCATATTTGTCAAGAAATAACACTCTGCAACACATGTCAATTGTTCCTTGTCGTTCTCCAGGGATTTAGTTGAAGAAAAGAGTGATTATTCGACTAATAGTTTCCACTACACGTTTATGTTAACGTTTCTCAAGCGAAGAATAACAACATGGCGGGTCACAAGAATTCAAAACCGTGTCAGTAGCCAATCAGAGTGAAGCTATGCAGGGGATATGCTCCAAATATGGAGCTTGGAACTAGACTCCCTCGGCCATACAAAGTTGCTGTGAAATTTCCTAAGTGTCTCGTCAGGCGTCTTTCGTAGCAAAAATAAAGGCAAACTTTTCAAATTGAAAAATAACAAACTTCAAAGGAGAATTTGAATTTAATCAGCTAAGATGATTCCTTGAAAATCATGAAATATATTTTGACTGCCGGACATTTTTTTAAATACGGTATTTTGAAGACTTGTAGCGGGCTTTGTGCTTGTAGACATCCCTAAGAATTTAAAAAAACAATTCTCAAAAGTTTTCTTTTCAGTCTTTGAATTATTGGCCATGGGTTATTCCTAAGAATTCCTAACAATTCTCAGTTGGTATTAGAGCATTCTCAAAAATTCCCAGCAATTCCAAGGTTTTCAGTTCAACCTAATTTGCATGTCTTGGAATTATTTGGAATTCCTAGGAATTCCAAACAATTCCAAGTTGGTGTGAAAGCATTCTCAAAAATTCCCAGCAATTCCAAGGTTTTCAGTTCAATCTAATTTGCATGACTTGGAATTATTTGGAATTCCTAGGAATTCCTAGGAATTCCTAGGAATTCCAAGGTTTCTGGGAATCCATTTCGCAAGGGTAGGCTTATCATAAAACTTGTCAAAAGACCTTGAAGACGACCATCCTGCAGTATTTAGGATATCTTGAATGGGAATGCTTGCAACTTTCGCTTTAGAAGTAGCGGCAGCTCTTGTACTGTGTGGCTTAAACATGGTAACATCCACACCAGCATCAGCTAGCCATGACTGAGCGAATCCACCGTGAGATTGTTTCCCTTGAAATACGTTTGTAGGGTTTGATAAAACTGATAAGTAGCTTGCATTCAGTTCCTC
This sequence comes from Actinostola sp. cb2023, assembly GCA_033675265.1. NCBI lineage: Eukaryota > Metazoa > Cnidaria > Anthozoa > Actiniaria > Actinostolidae > Actinostola > Actinostola sp. cb2023. Next base: position 438,710 of record JAUJYZ010000412.1, on the reverse strand, counting down.
TAAGAGGCTCTGTCTTCTGAAGATATTCCTTCATATGGGTAACCACACAAAGCGATTGATCAGCAGGATAAGCTTGCAGCATAATTGAAGGAACTTTGTACCCTGGTCTGCTTTGTTTTACATGTTCAGGAAGCACAAACTCAAAGCTATTTGGAGATTCTTTCATGCAATTGATGTCAAGCATATGTAACTCTGTCCTCTTTGTGCAGAAACTAAGGCCACTAACATAACCGTCTTTAGAGTCAAATATTTGAGGTCCAGTTCCTTAGCGACATTGAAAGATGAAAGATATGTTAACACTGGTTGTACATCCCAAGTTGACTTGTAACGTGGAGTTGGTGGTGTACTTTTATATATCCCTTTCATAAACCTTGATACTATTGCATGATTTCCAATAGTCATGTTGTTCTTATGTAATGTTACTGCGGATATAGCACTCCTTGCAGTGTTTATTGTGGTATATGACAATCCAATCCAATCCTTAGTTGAACTAAAAAATCGAAAACTGTTGTCACAGGTGGGTCATAGGGATCAGTCTTCCATTTACTACAAAAGTCAGACCATCTCTTGATGTACGGTTTATATTGCTTTTGTGTTCCATCTGACCAGGACCGTAAGATGATTTATGCAGCTTTTCCTGAAATGTTTTTGCGTGTGAGGCTTTCCCTGAGATTTTGCATGCCATTAATCGTAACTGTTTCCTGATGAGGTTGTACCAAGAGTGTATTGGACTGAGGAAGGAGAAGAGGGTAATCTACAAGTAGATGGAGGAGGATGGTGAACCAAGGTTGAGTTTGCCAAAGAGGGACTAGAAAACCTCACGATGCTTTGTCTTGTTCCACTTTCTGCAGGCAGGTGGCAATCACACTGAAAGGTGGAAAGGCATAGAAATATGAAATATAGAAATAATATTTTGCATTAGGGTCTGGTTTCCATGAAACATAATTAGAAACCTTAAAATGTAGTCTAGATGCAAAAAGGTCAATATGAAAGGGACCCAACATATGCTTTATGTCCTGAAAAACTTCTGTATTCAATGACCATTCAATCGAGGTGTTAAGAGAGAATGCCATATCTGATGGAGCAAAATAGCCAAAATTCTGGCCACAGTGAAAACATTTAAATATTAAAATATTCAATCTAAAGAAGGGGAATATTGTACAAACCACTGATCTGATGTTCATTTTGTAAAAAAAATGGTTTTTTTTTTTTAATCGAGAAAATCGATCCAGGCCTCTGGCGGCCTGATATTGGCTTGAATCCAGCGGGAAAATAGTACCTCTAGAAAATCGCATCGCGCGAAAAAATAAAGACAGCTAAAGCGAAACTGTCTTCGGATATTCATTTTAGAAAGGTGCTACATGATATCTGAGTTAAAATCTAGGTATTTACTGCAAATCAAAACGTGGGAAATAAAGGTTAACAAAGCAGGTCTTTCCTATTTACATTTCACCGTTATTATGCGATTAATATTTTCTATATGTACGGGTACTCTGATATCTCTAAAACTCCGTCTACGTAAACTTAGAATGATATACTGAAACATATCTCAGAATTGATTTGGGTTTTTAATTGTGCGCCTTTTACCAAACTCCAGAACTTCAAGCATTTCAGCTTGAAATTTAGTGCAACATTTGAACACACGCCATGTCTGGGATCAAACAACTCAAACTTGAAGCCCAAATTCGCCACTAAAAATCAAAGCTAATTATAAGTCCGCACACTATTATGATCACCTTCATTGTTGGCAGCTGATACGTAAGGTTTTGTGAAGAAGATCCACCTGATTTAAAATCTTTGTCCTCACCTTTCGGCTGTAGTAATTGGAGCATTACAGCCGCTTTGTTTACATTGATCAGTGACTTACTTGGGAAATATTGTCATTAAAAGATATGTTTCCTTGGAGTTTAGCAGTATTAATCTCGTAATATCATTCATTTGTGGTGCTTGATTCAAAGACAAAATAGACTAATCAGATGGAAAACATGCACTTTCACTTCGTAACGCAAGCAACATACAGTAGAATGTTGTGTGACCGAGTGACAAATATTCCTGGGTAGAGTGGAGAAAGGAGTTCAATTCAAAACTGGAGAAGAAACAACAAAACTAAACAAGGCTACGTTAAGCTAATACTATTTCCTTTTACCTGTATCGGTTAAAATGGCTTCATAATCAGCTTACGACGCGACGTGGAAAATACCCTAGTCCGAAGGACGAGAGGCCGGCGAGTCCGACTGACGACAGGCGCCAGTCCGACTGACGACAGGCGTCAGTCCGAATGACGATTCCGAAGCCTCAGCACCAGTAGCCTCTGGAACCAGGGTACGTGGAAGATGACGCAGTGCGCACTGATCAGCAAAACGAGGGTTGTGGTCAACGCTTAGCATGCGTCCATCGAGTTATGGAGCACGCGGGAATTTGGGAAAGCACGGGAGAAGCGTAGTTGCTCGAGGCGTATCCGAGAGCAACTCTAGCTTCACGAGTGCTCTCCCAAAATCCCAAGTGCTCCATATCTCGATGGACGCACAGCTAAAGCGCTGACCATTTCTTTTATAACATAGTCACTGCAAATTCAAATAAAACAATTTGATTTTCCGATTGATTTCAGAGCACGCGCGCTATGACGATGATGTGAACGTGTGTCCGTGGAAGTAGCGTGTGTCCGTGGGCTTAAGCCGCGGCTACACGATCGATTATTTGCTTGTACAGGCGACGCGATTTTTTGAAATCACCAACGCGCGATGTTGGCTACACGAGCGTCAAATGCTGGCGACAAATGCTGACGATAAAGGCCGCCATATTGAAAAACCAAAGCATCGATTTCGTTCTTGCACCTTATTGGCTAGATAAGCTTTAGTTGCGTCGCTAGTGCAAGGAAAAAGTTGCAGAGTGGCTACACGAACGGCACAGTCCGCGAATTTGTCACGAAAAGTTCAACTCAATTAATTTCTCGCGATTTTCACCGCGTGCGGTGATTTAAAAAAATCTCGTTGCCTGTGCAAGCAAAAAATCGCTCGTGTAGCCGCGGCTTTACGGACACACGCTAACCAACCAATCAGAGCGCGCGTTATATCATACCTATGTTATAAATTATTTTATTATGTAGTCAAGTCAATCCGCGCGCTCTGATTGGCTGAAAACTGAGCTGTATCAAAGAACGGAGCACGGTTTGATGACGCTATTTTTCGGCTGTTTGGTTTGATCCAAAATTGTGAAGAAAACAAACCAAGCGCGCGCTCGATGGCGTAACTAGCGTCAGTAGCGCGCGCACTTCACTCGCTAAAATGTTATTCAAAAACACAACAGAATCCTCAACTTTCTTGCCATTTTTCTCACCATTCCTGTTCCTTTTTATCAAAATTCCATAGTTTCTATATATTAAAGCAAATAGAACAGCTTTTTCCGTGCTCCGTTCAGTAATACAGCACTCAGGGAGAGCACTCAAGAAGTGTGGAGAGCACTCGCCGTAAAATAAAATAACTATTATATATAATGCGCGCTCTGATTGGCCAAAGGATGCGTCAGTCCGCGAGCTCTATGAGAGCACACAGCACGTACGCGCAGGTATTCAAACATTTTTGTACGGAACAAAATTGCAAACTTGCCTTAAATTCATATTGTATTTTATAAAAGAAATAGAAACCTTGTCCGCTGTGCTATGTGTATATTTTTTAAAGCACGCCGCGTCGCGCGCTCGTTTTCTATTTCTTCAGTAAAATGTTTGTAACGTTCGCTGAGTCCGTGCACTGCACTGACTCCGTAATAGAGGGATGTCTGCAAGACGAGAGTTGATTGTACTGCCTATCCAATGGGATAAATTTCAGGCTCACTCGAGAAATCAATAATATTATATTTTGTATAAATAGCATGCAAACATATGTCATTAGTTAAGTACAGGAATGAGTGAGACGGGGGCTTAGCATCACACACCCCACCCCCCCCCCCCCCCCCCCCCCCATACCCCCCCCCCCCCCCACCCATGCCCATACCCCCATAGCACTAACTGCTGTCCGTAATAGAGGGGTGTAGATTAATAATATTAATAATAATAATAATAATAATAACAATAATAGGCGGCTACGCGCGCGCAATTACTACAAGACAATTCTTAGCAAAGTTAGCCTTTGCAAGTTGAGTCCTTGTAGAACTCCTGCCATGTTCACACTAGAATCGATCCCAACGGCGATTTCTTCCGGGTTATTCGTTTCTCCCATCGATAAAGACATGTCCAAATATGTTATCTTCCGACTGTTTAGATTTATCAGAGGAAAGACAAAGGAATTCCGCGAAAAAAGTCACTATTATATTGTGACCAGTTAAGGTGACTCCAACATAATTGCGAGTGCATTCTGTGATTTTTTAAACTCGCTTGTATCGCGTCAAAAACACTCGGATATTTCTGCATTTAACACAATCTATTTAATAAGAATCTGAAGTTTCGTAGAAATCGTACGATTTTTGAGCGAACAGGAGGACAATATTATGAAAAACCACTGTTAGAAAATCGGCCCGTAACGGCAAACGCGACTGAAAAATAAAATTTTGAATACACCCTTAAAAGCCTACATGTTTGAGTTATTACATGTGTTAAATGCAGAAATATCCGAGTGGTTTTGACGCGATACGAGCGAGTTTAAAAAATCACAGAATGCACTCGCAATTATGTTGGAGTCACCTTAAATTAGTGCAACTGACTTTCGAGCGCGAAAAGCACTGACTATGCGCATGCGTCGAGCTATCTCATGGGATCCCTGGTGCAGTTTATGACAAGATAGAATAGGTCATCGAAAGGAATGATATGGCTAAAGAAAATTAAATTATATTTTTTGTTTGTTGACCGGCGAATCTCGAACCTTACTGATATCCTCTCTTAATATTATTATTATACAGATTCTAAAGAAGACATAGTTTAATCCTTTGTTTGATGATGTATTTACACCTTCGCCCAAACAATTAAACTACAATGATTACACCAACCTACAAATAAACTTTGGGTTAAAATATGTAAGAGTTAGAACAGTTTCAAATTGTCAAGTGCACTAACAGCAGCTATAGGGAAATCCTCACTGTCCACGCTGTTATCATTTGATTCATTCATGGAAAATTCAAGTAGGGATAATGACAGGTTATGTACTGCAAGTTCTAACAATAAGTTCCATTCCCCAAGCCATGTATCACTCTCGTAATCATCCTCGTCCTCATATTTATCCTGATCGCCACAATAGTTTGAATTAAGTTGAAAATTTGTGGTACAAAATAAACTAATGTATGTATGTAGTCATTATATTGTGTAGTACAGCAATCACCAAAAATTTGGCTTATTGCATTTACTATATGAACAGCGTGTTTGATGTGCCAATCTCATTATATCTTCTAATGAAAATATCTCATGACAGTCTTCCAAAACCTGAGATATTTGTAATCTATTCAAAGCACAACCTCGCTTCACAAAGACCTACGGATTATAAAGTTATGGGAGAAAAGCGATCCGTAGGAAAGGAAGCGAGTAGCGCTAGACAACTGAGGGAGGGAGTGGAGGGGAAAACCACGTTAAACCCATATATCCATACCCATTTCTAATGGATCGAAGGTAGTTTACCCCGATCCTATGCCCCTGCTTCTCATAAACGCCAAACTGTCACGATGTGATAGTTCTCATCCATTATATAGCCTTAGTTACGCTTGGTTGCACTTTGAATAGTAATCTATTCAAAGCACAACCTCGCTTCACAAAGACCTACGGATTATAAAGTTATGGGCGAAAAGCGAGTCCTGGATTCCCAGACTAACACGCTTATAGGTAACTAATAAGGCTTTTATGTTATATCTCTTTAATCCCATATTCCCGAAACTAACACCTCTAAATAATCTAAACGGCGTTGACAAAGGCAGGCTTAAAGCCAATAAGTAGATTCTTTTCCCGAAACTCAGCCCCAATCCTCTCTATCAGCACCTCATCGTCCAAGTTCAGAGGATTTGAAGCAGGCGTTGGGGAGGTGCTAGACGTTTCCATAACTTTGTCCGTCTGAGTGTAGAGATCTACCATTTGAGTAGATTGCCAGCCAATATGTCTTGCCACATCTTCTTTTGAGGCCCCAAGGAGTCGTAACATAACGGCGGTCCCGCTCCTAAAGCTGTGGGGAGATTCACCTTCATAGATACCCAGCTTAGAGAGGTAAGTTGTAAGTCTACTGCAGACAGCGGGAGCCAGAAAAGGGGCATTGATAACCGAGCCTTTCGGAGAAGTTGGCCTGAAGAGGTAACCATGAGACAAGTCAATACCTGCAGCCTTGCACAAATCTACATAAAAACGCAAGTTTTGGACTGGACATAGTGCCGGGTTCGCGCAAGGACGGATAGGGATCGTTTTAGTCTTCTTTCCTCTAACAGTTTTTCCGATGCGCTGGTGAATTAAAAGATTTTGACCCCCGGCATTCTGCAGCACGTCAATGGTCTTAAGGACAGGTCTCTGTAAGAATCAAACAAAGTTGGAAATGAAATTTTTGACCCCCCCCCCCCTTGAAATTTTGTGTGCAGGTAGGCCACCTAGGGGGGTGCACAAAAACACCCCATGTTGGGGTCATCAAATGTATTGTTGCCATGGAAACGGCAATTGTTCCTTCTGGCCCAGTCCCCACAAATTCAACCCAAAATTCCCTCCTGCAAAGTGCAAATGAATGAGGCTGGTTCTCCGGCGCATTTAAACCAATTTTATTCAAATTTGTTTCCAAAGCAGGTCAACTCTTCTAGGTTTACAAATGGTTAATGACTACAATTGTCTTCGAGTATTCGCTCAGAAAATCGACACTTGGCGAGGGGCCATGTCGGCCATTTTGACAGACAGGAAAAACAGGCACAAATGTTTCGCTTATAGCTCCGAAAGTACGCACTTCTGAGAACTTTTACTTTTATCACAACTTCTATAGACATCGATGTTACAGAATCCAGAAAAATCTCTTCGGGGAGTATGATAGTTTTACTATGGGGATTCGTAACATTTGAGGGAAATGTTCAAAATATGAAAAATTCGTCATGTTGTAGCTTGATTATTTCCCTCAAAAATTCCTTTCATTGACTGAATACAGCTATAAAGCTAACTCCTATTATGTAGTGTACCCATTCAATGCAATTATTGAAAGTCTGAAGATGCGAAGTCTGAGAAATAAATATTCATTCAATACCTACCTTGCGAATTTGGGCAGTTTTCACGATGTCAGTCTAATCGATGAAATTGTACTCTGATTGTTCCACATTCTCGGCTATACATGGTACAGACACTAACAGGCATGAAAGAGCTTTTATATTACAACTTAAAAGCGTCCAGATAAGAAAACTTTTGGTTCTTCCGCTCACACAGACCGGCACACTATCGAATGACTGGTGAATAAGAACGGTAAATATTGACGTTCACTCCAATCGAAGCAGGAAAATCCTTCCACAGAGCTGTATATATGGTCCATACACTTCGTAAGAGCCTCGTGGTGTATCCTGAGTACTGTACTGTGCTGAAATGTTCCCAATAAAATATTTAAAACAACAAGAAAATAGTGTTTGGTTCGTATTATCAAAACCGGAAATGTCATGCAATGTTAGCCGCTGACCGGAAGTGAGATCACTTGAAATACCTAGTTTAATTTTAATAGCTATTATAGAGAGCGATTTCTTATTTGTTTCCAAAATTAATCATGAAATACTTATCCTTGTCTGTCCTACGTTTGGTCGCGTCGGTTTGAAAAGTATGGAAGACAAAAAACAAGTTTATTTCATTTTGACTTACTTGTCCCTACAAGCCGTTCGTTCATCATCATCATCATCATCATCGTTATCATCATCATCATCATGGCTGTCGTTCGACTGTTCTTCGACATGGAGTGAAGCTGTTATGTCCTCTCTGGACTTAGAACCTTGAATACCTAAGAATCTAGTATCTTTACCATGCGTCTTTCGGCGTTTACTGGTACTTTGTAGTGGAATGTCAGATGAGTCAGTCGCATCGCCACTCGACTCTTGGAATTCATCTTCCGCTTGAGTTTTCTCATTGCGAACCTGTTTGCTGATATTTTAAGAATCGAATACAGAATGAATTAAATCATGCAAACCTCTGTAAACCGTACACAGAGCAGTTGTAATTGATAAAGTGTATATTCGAACTTACCTGGTACTTGCCATGTGCATGTCAGGTTTTTGTTCAAGCCTTCGGGCCCTTTCTACCGCCTTCTTTATACTTGCGCCTCCTGGTTTTCCTACAGACTCGTAGTATTTCTTCAGGTTTTCATCGAGTACATCACAATGCTTTATAAGAAAACGAACAGTTGCCTTGAAATCCCTTCCATACCTTCGCAAACCCTCCATAATGGGACTTTTTTCCACCGGTGAACTTCGTATTTTACGTTCTTTCGCCACAGCATTTGCGTCCTTGCTCTTGGTCGCTGGCTCTTTATTGTCGAAGCTTTCTGTCCTCGAACACCTTCCAAATGTTTCAAATATTGGTGGTATTTCTACATTCTTAGTTAGGGCTGCCTTCAGAAAAATATTGTTTTCCTCTATGAGACTAGACTTATCTCTATAGGTCCTCAAGAAACCACACCAAGCTGCAGGGTAACGACGGCGGCGGAGCTCGATCGAAGGTGGAACAAGAAATGTACCGCCCTTAAATATATGTGAGTCAGTACAAAGAAGTATAATTGTTAGTAATAATAATTGTATACATGTGAAAAATAGTAAAATATTATTATGAAAAGTAATTAGTCAAGGCTAGAAACGTGCGAAAAGATGTGATATGGGCATGAAACCTTTGTGACAAAGGCTATAAGTTCAGGCGCCGATCTTTCCATGAGCCGAACGCAATCAGTAAGAAACAAAAGATAGTAATGCGGCTTCTCGTGAACCTGCGTAGTTTGGCATACTTCGTGACTAGCAGGATTATGTTCACGCGCCGATCTATCCATGAGCCGAAACAAAAGATAATAATGCGGCTTCTCGCGAACCTGTGTAGTTTGGCATACTTCGTGAACACAGAATCGTGTTTGAGAAAATGTAAGTTGTGTACACTGTTTCACGGATTGAATACGAGCACTATGATGAATGGACCTCCTCCGTTTCCAAATTTCCTAGTTGCCAGTATTTTAGCTGTCTTTACTTTTCTGAAGTTTGAGTTCTTGAATGAAAATGTCTTGCCACCACCCTTTCCTCAGCTACAGAACGTAATAACGATAATTGTCACTGTTCTTCAAATTTTAACCGACCGTACACCTCTTATACTGGCGCTGTTTCCGGGAATGATGTTTCACAGAAATACTGGAAAAGATGTGTGGACATTTCTTCAAAGAGATCCCAGAAACTTCTGGTATCTTACAGGAGAAATTCCCAGCTCTATGGATAGCATAGTTCAAACAGTAGCTGATGAAGTATGCAAGCCCCGCATGATACCAAGAGTGCCGATTTCTGCTAGCCGGCCCTGTATTCTAGATGTTCGAAACAGAGTTCTTCTCGTCCTCATCTGGCTGCGAATATATCCCACTTATGTCACTCTTGCTACCATTTTTCAAATAAGAAAAAGTACTGTTCATGAGGAAATCTATCATGTTGTCCCAATTCTATTCCTACACTTTCGAAGGTTTGTCACATGGCATAATCTCAGGCAGTGGTCTTCATTCATGGGTCACTGGAAACACTACAGAAATGCAGTAGGACTCATCGACGCAACAATACATCGGATACGGCGCCCATCTGGAAAAGCTCAGGCCGAATTTTACCATGGAGATAAAAAGACACACTTCATGTCTACACAGTTGATTGTAGATGCTGATGGCATGATAGTACTACTTGTTTCTGGGTAAGAATTAAAATGTTAGTTTCATTTATGGTTGATGATAACATGTCAAAATAGCTTGTGATTATATTATTTATTTACATGTAGTTTTCCTGGTCATCTTAATGATGCAACAACATACCGGTACCTACCAACTATTGGACTACATGGTCAAAAACGTCTTCCGAGATATGCACGGCTATTGCGGGCAGACGGTGGATACCCAGGGCGAGTGCCACTCGTAACACCTTACAGAATCGCTAGAAATCGTCGTCAGAGAAGAGCTAATCGACATCTGAGGAGTATCAGGGTACAAATAGAGCACAGTATCGGGGCACTGAAAATCTACAGGTCAATTAGTCAAGTTTTTCGTCAAAAACGGACGTTTCTGCCCATTGTTGTTGTATATTGGTGTTTGTGGTTCGTTTGTGAATCGACGACGATTAATTATACGAAGATTAAGACGGCAATAGCTGCATTGCTGTCATCTTGGTTAACTTCAGTGCACTTTTCCAAACTACACACCAAGTGGTTTTGTTTTCATTGTCGTCGTTATTGTTATTTCATTTCAGATTTATTAATAAAAATCGTTAAACAAACGTCAATTTATTCACGCGTGCCTTTTGGGGGGCTTTTGTAAACGAAAAACGTGGGGTTAGAGTCCGGCCGGGGGGAGGACTCCCCTCACTGATATATTAAAGCTATACTACGGATATGTGCCGCGGGATAGGGTATATGGTTTTCGAGCTTTTCAGGTCTGGGATAGGGCATGTTTTTTTTACAGAGATCCAAGTAAAAAATACTAAATCTGAGCCTCAAATTGGGCATGAATTTTCAATTTTAGGTCTGGAATAGGGTATCGGTTTTCGCGTTTATGTCTGGGACTAAGGTTGTTCAAAATATAAGAAGAAATTTGGCAATGTCATAAGCTGCATGAATTGAGTTTTAAGCTCAGTGACCATAGGCCATGCGTGTTTCGAATTACGCTTGAGCGGGTGACTCAAGTGTTAGAATTTGACTGACTAGGGTTGTTTTGCACGAGTGAGATAATAAATACGGTGGTAAAAAGGCAATGTTCATTTGAACAAAAGAACAAAAGAAGTGTTTGGCAATATTTTTGAAATAGCCGCTAAATCGGAAAACCCTATTGGAACTTGAATATTTTGATGCTGTGCGGTTTACCATTATAGACCCCATGCATAACCTATTTTTAGGAACTGCCAAAAGGATGTTAAATCTACGGATTGAAGAAGAAGAACCTTAAAATTGTGGAACAAAGAATCAGGTTGCCTCACAAGATTTCCTCCAACCATGGTCATTACAAAGCTAGACAATGGAAACTTTGGGCCACCATTTATTCAACCTATGCACTTGAGGGTTTATTGCCCGATGAACACCTTAACTGTTGGAATACATTTGTATTAGCTTGCCGTTTCCTTGCAGTGCCTCTTCTAACCACCATGAATCTTACAAAGGCAGATGTGCTCCTCTTGAAGTTTTGCCGCCAGTTTGAACGGCTTTGTGAAAAAAAAAGCAGTTCGGGTCAATATGCATCTCCACTGCCACCTTAAAGAATGTGTGGAAGATTTTGGCCCCATTTACGGTTTTTGGTGTTTTGCTTTCGAGCACTACAATGGCATATTAGGGAACACAAAAACAAACAATATATCAATTGAGATACAGATAATGAGAAAGTTTGTGTCTTCACGCTTCATTTGCCTGAAGAGTTTTGTGACAAGATGTTGCCATTTTTTAATCACTACAAAAGCCATTCTGAAACAATGCCAACTGTAGCTACTGTAGCTGTTTCCTCTCCGATTTCCTCTACGGATTTCAGTTTGTGATGTTCTACAAAGTGTTAAGAGAGGATGTCAGTAAGAATCGAGATTCGCCGGTCAACTAAAAAAATGGAATTTAATTTTCTTTCGCCATATCATTCCTTTCGATGACCTATTTTAGGGAAAAATACTAAAAAGTTCCAGCGATTTTTATTTTAGGAGAAATTTGCAGTTTTTAAAAACACGCCTGATGACTGAAAATTTTCGGCTAAATTATAAGGCAACTCTGAACAGTCGGTGTGTGTTCATCTCTAGCACTACAACAACGACATTCAGCATACTTAATAAACGTTTCTTGGTCTTTTCTACTGTAGTATTTATTTTTGTGTAACTTTTGTAGTTATTTTTCAAATTTGGTTTTAAAAAGGTGTACTGAGCGCCATGATATAGGCAATGTTTGAGGTACGAATTATTTGAGGAAAACGCCATTTCACAGGAATGCTTCACCTTTGCTCTTTCTGTTTAGAAAGTTTCAACTTTGAGAATTCAATGTAGCATTTTTGAAAAATAAAACTATTATGCTTGGGACTGCCAAAATTAGCATTAATTTCGGCCTTTCGCGGACATTTTTGTCGTTAAAACACAAAACTTAATGCCAAAACACGACTATCTTGCACTGTTAGTTGATCGCTGCCAACAGATAACAATCTTGGAGTTAATAGGAATGATTTTCAACAATATTTGAGCTATTTCAGCCACATTAAGCTCCTAAGATAGTGAAAATTAGCATATTGATTGGTCAAATAAACACCGTAGTATTGGCCGTTTCCGAAAATTATGGTTCTTCACTTTGAAATGCTTAGAATTTGCTCCAAATAAGATTTACAAACAATTAAGCTGATTTATACTTAAGTGGCTGTGCGCCTTAGAAACGACCAATGCTTCGGCGAGAAAAAATATTTTCCTCTAATTTTTGGTTTATGAGTTAATGGAAGCTAGTTAACTATGAAACTATTTTTATTTTATTTTTGCTATTTAATTTTCTTGAAATATCGACATCCGAAGTTCCGCCGTCCAGAAACTTCTAAATCGGACCTAAAAATAGCAGTCTCGCAAGTGAGCTCAGAAATCACTTTCGCGTCGTGAAAACACCATTAATTCTCATAAATATTAAGAAACATGTTTATTCAAGAGACTCAAGAGGTTAGATTCGAAATATTATTAAATGCTAATTTTGCAGCAATTTTTGAATAGCCCTCACTGAATTTGAAATATCGTAAGGGCTGATTTTAAACCGATCATTTCTCGAATGTGGCACCAGATCAAAAATACTAAAGACCCTCTATCGAGTACATTAAAGTTAGTCTTTAAGCTCATAGAAAAATATTTGTCGGCCTGGCCGTTGCGCTTGAGAAAAACTTGCTTGAAGTCAGGTTGATTTTAACGACCAGGCAGCACGGGCCAGGTCCAAGTTTTACTCATTTTAGACGTTAAATTGCAAGGAATTATTAGAAGTTGGATATAAGAACTCTAGATAATACAATAGGCGAAATAATTTGAGCTTACGACAAGATTTTTGTATGGATTCGACGGCGTGACGACCTTTGATCTTGATCGTTACTGTAACGCTGTAACGATCATCACAAACTCTTGATTTCTGGTCGATAAAAGAAAATCAGCTGAGCAAATGATAAAGAACATTAAAAGAAATCTGTAGATACTGAACCGTCATTCATGTTCAGGAATGTTAAAGAATTGAAGCTGTAATTTACCTGAAATATCGACCTGAGTACGAATGTTTACAATATGGTTTCGCTTGATTGATCTACAGAGCTTGGGTTTCCTGTGGTATCCTAGCTCGCAGTCGTGTTTGGAGAGCGTTGCGTGACCGCTGGCAAATTCTGTCGGATGCCTGGTACATGTCGATAATTATTGAAAGATTGATAAATCATCGTTTTCATTTATCAACGTTTTTACGCACAATCTATCAATCTTTATTCGATATACACCTATTTCAAATAACGTTGTCGCGTTCAAAGCAACAAGCGTCAAGCCAAGACCGAAGTGAATGCTGGTTTTGTGTTGGCAATTATTTAAATCACAATTGTTTCTATAAGGACTAATTACAAAATGTGAACATTTTCACATGCTTGTTTGCATATCACACTTCGTTCCATAGAAAATAGGTTTGATTTGAATAATTTGCCAACACAAGACCAGCATGCACTTCGGTCTTGGCTTGACGCTTGTTGCTTTGAACGCGACAACGTTATTTGAAATAGGTGTATATCGGCTAAGTCCAAATATCATATACCACCTCTACTCATGTAATTAATTACTGTAGTCAAAACAGCGTACAAAGATAACCTGAAACTATTCATCATATCCAGTAATTATTTGCTACCATCATTTTCATCCAAAAAAGGCTGCACTGCTACCACCTGGTAATATTTGTGTAACGTGCAAAGAAACTCATGGCTTGTTGCCGGGAAAAGTACTTATTTGCGACATATACAGCTGTATAATCGATGCTATTTTTGATCCGCAACAGTTTACGTTCACGCCACTCATTGAAATCATAGGGCTACGGACCAATATGCCCGGTCTTCTTTACTTGCAAAGGACTATCCCTATGATCTCGGAAGTGATAAAATTAAAGATAAAATGATATAGATATGATAAAGTAACGACATGAGTTGATAAAATAATCCGACCCTTCTACGAAGGATATAGCCCTGGCTATACTGTAGCATTTATATACGACTATTTCGATTCAAAAATGGTTCGGTGTTGGGCGAGAGGCCTCAGCCACGCGACTAAGGGAGGAATGCTACACGCGGCATCAAAATACATAAGTTAGCTTTTTGAACAAGAGCATTCTTTCACAAGGTCTGCAACCTTTGAGACCAGATCTTTTTTTAGGTCTCTGAACTTGAAGGTTATCTGAAAATGACGACACATGTCGCGTAGCATGTTCACATTAAAGCTGGAGATCTTGTTGCTGTGATAATACTGGCAGATGTTGTAAACATCGTATACTATTGGATGCGTCAGTCCCACTTTCTCTATCACTTCACTAACTTCTGCAAGTTGCTCTTGTTCTTGGATGTCTTCGTCAATCTCCTCTTCATTAGAAATTATCGTTGTAATACGCTTTCGCCTTGCTGAAACAAGTCGAGAAAAGAAACCTTGTATTTGAGATTTTGTAAGCCATTCTTCTCTGGTGAATATTCTTTGGTTGTCAACAGTTCTTGCGTTGCGCATATCTTTTGCAACCTGCTCTGCGTCAGCCTTTAGTCCTGTTTTTTCGCCTAGATCAAACTTTGTTGTTAAATAATCTCTGATGTTTTGAGAAAATTGCACTGCACCACCTCTTGTCTTGTGAAGTGCCCATCCCATGGCTGCTGGTGAATCTGTGAGTTGCTGTTGGTCCTTTGCATTTGTTGTACTATTACTTGAGCAGAGTTGTGACTTTGTGTTTTCAACATTCACTGTAGTACACCTATTGGCCCAATCTCGCCTTATGTTATCATAAACATTCTTCTCTTCTGTCTCCTGAAGGCAGACATGTTCTCCTACGTCCAGGTGGAGCTCAAAATCAGCAAACCTTGCAAACGCTTGGTTACATCCAGGTTCTGTACAGGCAAAGATCAACTGACTCTCGTCTGATTCAGATGGTGATTTGTTATTGGTTGGCTTCAAGGCTCGAGACTGTCTTATAGCAAAGAAATGTTCTTTGGTGACAAGTTGAGTGGGCCCTTGAGATTTTACAATTAGCGATTTGTAAGGGATAACCTTTCCCGTTCCAATGCTATAACACCTCCAAATACGTACGCCATCATGCTCAAAACAGAAGTTATGGAACTTGCTGAAACCCTCGATTTTCTTCACCTCTGCAGTTCTCCGGGACTCGTTGATGGAACATACTGCTGAAGACGTCCCTCTTACTGGTTGTTTAACTAATGCGCTCTGCATGTCTCCGGCATTTAGGATGTCATGACCTTCGTTACAAAATCGTCGAATTGCTGCTTTGATTGGACATAATATGCGATCGCATATGTCTTTGCCATGTTGTGGTTCCGAATGATCTAGGCGCTTTACTGTAATACCAGCTCGTTGACCGACGTCTTTTAATGCTGCCACAAGAAAATTATTGTGGTAGCATCCGGCCTCGTCTGATCTTAAATAAACAACAGAAATGGACGGTCTGCTCTGGTTTATCTTCATAAGTAGATCTTCAACGACAGAAGCCACAGCATACCAGTCCTGGTTGCATGAATCAAACAGATGAACATACGACTGAACTTCAATTTCTTTGCTTTTTTCATCTTTGAATACTACACAACTAACATGCCAACTTAGCCCGCGTTTCCCATACCACTGAGACTGTTTTTCTCTATATCTCATTTGCTGAAACTTCATGGCCCAGTCCATGACAATTATAGCCTCTGTGGGGTCCATATCACGCAAGATATCTTGTTTTGCTTTCTCTTGATTACATGATCGTAGGATATGGGCCTTCCATTCATAGATGTTTGCGCGCGCTCTCTTCAGATCGTAAAGCAAATCCTGTTGTTGTTCGCTGCTATAAAAAGCAACAGACGAGCTCTGAATATGGTGTTCAATGTCTTGCAAAACGCCTTTGAGTGACTCGCACTTATCACAAGCAACATCGTGAGAGTGACTGCATTCATTTCTAAAATCTTTGTCGTTTTCGTCACTGAGAGCAAAGTCTCGACAGTGATCTGGGCAGGTACTTTGGTCATTCGCACAATGGACTGGGTATTCAGTTTTGAGGTAGCATTTGCATCCTTTCAGAACTTTTGTTGTTTCGTTGCACCAGGTAAGCTTTGCTCCACACGCTCCTAGCTCATCCACTATTTTCCCTAGCGTTTCAAAACCAGCTGATCCGTCAGTAGCGATATTGTCTAAACCTTGAAGAGATTTCCTCTGTGAGGCTTCCCTAACTTCTAGAATCTTGAAGAGTGTCCGGCGACATAATGGCAAAAAGTTATCTTCGGAACAATACTGTAGGTATTGATAGATCATTGTGGATCTCGTCACGGTGCGCACCACGTTAGGCATAGTTACCTTCTCCCCGCTATCCAGTTTTAGTACTCTAGTGCCGTAAGCTACATCTTGATAGAAGTATGGTCTGTTAATGAAATCAATGAAGTGATCTACTTTGGACATTGGAAGCCGCACTCTGTGATGAAATGTTTTCTCTTCTGGAACTCCAGGTCCTTGCGTTTTTGCATGACGTCTTGCTTGTTTAATTTGCCAACGTGTGAGTTTTTCATATGGCTCGTGATATTTCATAAGCTTTTCAGCAGAGAACCTGAAGGCGTAGATATTCAAGATTTGCATTTTTACATTTTTAGATGGAGCATCTCTATACGCAGTCATGAGTGCCGTGAGTTCTTCACTGACATTTTCTGATTGTGTTTGTTTGGGTTGGTAGAGCGATTCTAATAGCTCTTCTCCTGCATTTGGTGCTACTACATCACAGACCACACGGCAACCTTGTAGCGCTTTTTCCCGGAATGATTTTCGATCAGTCTCTGTTGTGTTTTCCCATAATGTCTTTAAACGAGTTGTCAAGGGTGAAAACGTATCAGTGGACGAAACGTTGCATTCTGTGGACAATTTCGACATTGCTTCGTTATAGATATCAAGAGTATTGTTATCTTGAGGGCTCCAGTCTTCTTCTTGTGAACTATTACCGTCTTCTCTATACCAGGCACTTGGTGTCCAGTCAGGCTCTGTATGTTCATCACGTTTTGCTTTTGGAGTCGCTAAGAAACTTAGACGTGGTTCAGCGAAGTTTATGATCTTGTCAGGATTCCTGCAAATCATTTAGTGGATAACAATCTTTATAAAACCGCCCTGTGCTAGACCAAGCAAAATGCAATTCTTATTGTAATCTATGTTTGAACAACAGTTGTTTGTAAATTGAGTATTTATAATTTTATAAAAGTAAAAAAAATTGCTCGTGGACATACCTCAATAGAACCCCAGTCTTTACTTCTTGAGCGGCATCACAAGCTAAGTTTGCACCCTTTGTTGAATCAGCATCTGATTGTTCACAAGTGTGTTGCTTTTCAATATCAGCTTTATGTTTTTTTGCGGCAGGGTGAGCATATTGCTGTACACACACAAAATAATATTATGCTTTCAGCTATTTCAAAAGGTTGTCGAAGACATCAGTCCATAGGCGATAGGTTATAGATCGTTCCAAGACCGAACTGCATTACGGTAACAGCTTGAATGTCGTGGATGCCAGAGAAAATTTGATTCAAAATTTGTCTTGTCCTGTTTGAATTCAAATAGTTACGATATCATACAGCTTTTCATAGAGGAAGTGCTATATTGGCTATTCAAGCTGTTACCATAATGCAGTTCGGTCTTGTAACGACCTATAACCTATCGCCTATGGACTGATGTCCTCGACAACCTTTTTTGAAATAGGTGTATATAGTCTCAAGCTATTGGTTTCATGGCCGGATAATTTCGAAAATCCGAACAGTTTATGTCCGCGACACTTTTTCCATTTATTCGTACTCAGGTCGATATTTCAGGTAAATTACAGCTTCAATTCTTTAACATTCCTGAACATGAATGACGGTTCAGTATCTACAGATTTCTTTTAATGTTCTTTATCATTTGCTCAGCTGATTTTCTTTCATCGACCAGAAATCAAGAGTTTGTGATGATCGTTACAGCGTTACAGTAACGATCAAGATCAAAGGTCGTCACGCCGTCGAATCCATACAAAAAATCTTGTCGTAAGCTCAAATTATTTCGCCTATTGTATTATCTAGAGTTCTTATATCCAACTTCTAATAATTCCTTGCAATTTAACGTCTAAAATGAGTGAGAAAAACTTGGACCTGGCCCGTGCTGCCTACAAACCGGAAGTCGCCTGGTCGTTAAAATCAACCTGACTTCAAGCAAGTTTTTCTCAAGCGCAACGGCCAGGCCGACAAATATTTTTCTATGAGCTTAAAGACTAACTTTAATGTACTCGATAGAGCGTCTTTAGTATTTTTGATCTGGTGCCACTTTCGAGAAATGATCGGTTTAAAATCAGCCCTTACGCTATTTCAAATTCAGTGAGGGCTATTCAAAAATTGCTGCAAAATTAGCATTTAATAATATTTCGAATCTAACCTCTTGAGTCTCTTGAATAAACATGTTTCTTAATATTTATGAGAATTTCTGGTGTTTTCACGACGCGAAAGCGATTTCTGAGCTCACTTGCGAGACTGCTATTTTTAGGTCCGATTTAGAAGTTTCTGGACGGCGGAACTTCGGATGTCGATATTTCAAGAAAATTAAATAGCAAAAATAAAATAAAAATAGTTTCATAGTTAACTAGCTTCCATTAACTCATAAACCAAAAATTAGAGAAAAATATATTTTCTCGCCGAAGCATTGGTCGTTTCTAAGGCGCACAGCCACTTAAAACTGGCGCTTATTCATGAAGAGTTTGGATATTTTGACTGGATGCTCCACTTTGTTGACAAGCCAATTATGTAACGCAATGTAACTGCTGGAAGTCACGCTACTGCCCTTCGAATGTTTTTTTTGCGGCATGAAATAATAGTTTTAATCATAAAATATAAATCTAAACAGAATTCATACTTGCTTGAATGGGTGGAATTTCGTATAAATGTCGTTTAGACAAAATTCGTAAATTTTTCTGTGAGATGCTGTTATCTGATCGACAATCTATGCTAATTTTAATTTTTGCGAGGGTTATTTACGACTCATTGTTGAAAGGCATTCCTATTGACTCGAAGATTGTTTTCCATCAGCAGCAATCAACTAAAAGTGAAAGATAGTCGTGTTTTGGCATTACGTTTTGTGTTTGGACGACAAAAATGTCCGCGATAGGCCGAAATTAATGCTAATTTTGGCAGTCCCAAGCATAATAGTTTTATTTCTCAAAAATGCTACATTGAATTCTCAAAGTTGAAATTTGCATACAAGCTAAAGAGGTCTATTCTCAAACTTGAAACTTTCTAAACTGAAAGAGCAAAGGTGAAGCTTTCCTGAGACATGGCGTTTTCCTCAAAGAATTAGGTACCAGATTCCGTTTTCGTACCTCAAACATTGCCTATATTTCAACGTTCCGTTCAGGGCGCTCAGTAAACCTTTTTAAATCGAAATTTGAAAAATATCTACAAAAGTTACACAAAAATAAATACTACAATAGAAAATACCAAGAAACGTTTATTAAGTATGCTGAATGTCGTTGTTGTAGTGCTAGAGGTGAACACACACCGACTGTTCCAAGTTGCCTTATAATTTAGCCGAAAATGTTCAGTCATCAGGCGGGTTTTTGAAAACTGCAAATTTCTTCTAAAATAAAAATCGCTGGAACTTTTTAGTGTTTTTCCCTAAAATAGGTCATCGAAAGGAATGATATGGCGAAAGAAAATTAAATTCGATTTTTTTTAGTTGACCGGCGAATCTCGATTCTTACTGACATCCTCTCTTAACTGGTCAGATACAAACTGTGTAAGCCTACCATCTATCTACAAACTGATACACTTTGATCCAGATGACCGCAATATACTGTTGCAGACATACAGGTATATGTATCCACAGATGAGATTAGATATTAGCATGGTAAGTGAAGTTGCTAGAAGATACCGTCATGTAACTCTATCAGGAGAAAAGTTTGGATCCAACCTAGAGTCCCGTTCACTTAGTTCTGGAAGAGTAATGGCTTCATGGTCTGGTGAAGATGGTGACGTTGATTCCTCAGCCTCAATTAGGCCTGGCGAAGTGAAATTTTATTTTGCAAATTGTCTTTGTACCGATGAGGGCTCAAAGGAACATATCTTTGCTTGCATGCAGTGGCACAGTGAGGACTCAATGAAAAACAAACTTCGTCGGCCAGTTGAAATATGGCAGCCAACTACCTTTGAGCCTCCAGGTCCAGCAACGTTCATGCCGATCCAGAGAGTCCACTGTAAGTTTGCTGCTGCTTTGTACCAGATGAGTGGCTCTCAGAAACTTGTTGTTACGCCAATAGTACGTACACTTTGCTAAGAAGTTAGTTTGTGATTTTATGAAATTATCAATGCTCTATGATAAACGCAGATTAAAAGTACAGAATGAAAGGCTGAGGTTTTGAAGTAATTATGGAGTTAGTAGTGCTGATAAACAGCAGTTGCTAATTATTAATGATCTAAGTTGTAGGAGATAACGACTTTATTTAGCGTTTTCTCTCCAACAAAGATAAATACCAAGCATTCACTTTGTAGTGCGGAAATTCATTTATAGTATTTATAAGGTTCGATCGGAATGGATAATAGTGGATGTTTATTACACAATATACTTTCTTTCAATACTGCATGATAGCAATACATGCTATGATCCTACATATTGATAAGTTTTTAATAAAGTATACAAAAAACGTACAAAGTTTTACACTAAATAGTACTGAATAGCATTTTTAAACATAACTAAACAATAGGAAACAATATAGTACTATATTAGTCTATGTTGCGCGATTGAAGTGTTTGTACTGTCTAATGTCACATTACTCGGCAAATAATATAAATAAATCGATAGTTATTATCCGATTGAAATATTAATTTACAATAATACAATAAAGATTGAAGGAATCTATTTTAATTGTTTGAGGGCTGCAAGTTTATTAGTGATAGAGTGATTCCAATAAACCTGAGCACTACTAATTAGCTGTCAGTGTTTATTAGATGCAAAGGAAGAAAAGAAAACAAAAGAGTGAGTGTCTAATAGTGTGTATTGGTGTAGTTAGTAATTCCCAGGTTTATTGGAATCACTCTATTCTATTATGTAGACTATGTACTACCATCGATCTGTAAATACAGACTATATCTATCTATCTATCTGCCTATCTATTCATCTATAGTAGAAACCAACTAGCATACTATCACGAATCCTGCAATCTTATTGGCTGACATACTCACTATCTATTGAGTTATAGATAGCGAAAAACGGTTAGCGTTTTGAACGAGAACAAAGTGAAAAATAGGCAGTCTAGGACTGCATGTGGCTACTGTAAATAATCCCGGGAATAAAATAATAATAAACAAAAAATAAAAATAAACAAAAAAGATAGTCTATCACTACATGTAGGTACTGTGGTTTTGAAATGTAGAAGCAATATGTAGTTGGATTGATTCCTCTGTTGAACTAGTATGCTTGAACTATCTGAGAGAACTTGTTCTTTGGTTCTATATAATGCTAATTTAAATCAGAAATGTATTTTAATACAAAGTTTAATTGAAAACAATTGTGTACAAATAATTGAACAATAACAGTTGTTATTAACAATCGATATGAACAGCATTGATATATCATTAGTAATTGAATATTAACATTAGTTTAACAATGTTCTGTATATAACATCGTTGAACTCAACTTTGATGAAGTGGTGTTTATTTATTTATTTGACTTTGCCTAAATATATTATATGAAAACATTGAATATAATAAATAGTAACTCTAATTTGAAGATATGTTTACACTCTAATATATGCATGTACTATGATTTTATGCTATTTTGCACCAGAAACCAGACTAATCTCTCGTGTGTAAAGATTTGTTCAGGTTTCACAGGCTCACCACCCTGTGTTTGTGTATTGGGCTTCCTGTGTATTATTTGATCAACAAGAGCATGCAGATACCACCATTATGGCCGTAAATCACTGTCCTTTTGATATCTTGAATTTCTAAAACTGCTTTCTAAATAAAGATTAATATCTACTTGAGTCCTGTATGTGATTTATTTAGCGATTAGAACGGGATTTGAGAGTTTTGGGACTAAGACTAAACGAGAGCTGAATCCGTCTGAATCGAATTCGAAGTGTTTGTTTGTGTCTCGTATAAAAGACATTTGTTCCTCGAAGAGAATTACTTATAGTAATAACTTGACACTTTAAACGGGTTCACATGGAAGTGCTCGACTGCACAACTGACCAGTCGATCAGTCCACAGCTATTTGTAAAAGACCGAACAAACACAATCGATATTCACGGCTGGAAAATAATCTCAACAAACCGTCACTATCACTATGTCACTGAAAAACTTGAAAACATTTTTATTAACAAACACTTGACACTTTGCACGAGAGATCAAGATTGTTTATGGTGCAAAATAGCATACAATAATAGTAAGTTAACTTATATTAGAGGTGTAAACTTACCCTTCAAAACAACGCGTTCACGAAGCAAAAAGCACATGGAAAAAATATGTCGGAGAAACATCGTGGGTGCCAGAGGTTTTGAGAAGTTTCACGATTTAAGAGTAATTTTTCGTACTAAATGTATATCGTTCAAGCCCCTCTGGGACCAGGGTACAGTTCGAGATATAAGAGCAGTTCGAGTATACTTATCGTCCAAACCGATCACTGTTCAAATAAATTGAATTGAATTGAATTGAACTACAGCAGTTTTGGGCTTCCTTTGGTGTTACACTCTTACGGACTTACAACACGATGACATAGTGGCTTTGCCTCCATATATGGAGACAGTAGCCACAAAAATCAATAAATATTGGTATAGATTCGAGATCGATCCATCGATCGATCTATCTATCTATCTATCTATCTATCTATCTATCTATCTATCTATCTATCTATCTATCTATCTATCTATCTATCTATCTATCTATCTATCTATCTATCTATCTATCTATCTATCTATCTATCTATCTATCTATCTATCTATCTATCTATCTATCTATATATCTATCTATCTATCTATCTATCTATAAACTTTACATAATGTATTCTAAATCTGACAATTCAGCCATCTTTACTCAGAATTACGCTAGCTTTACAAAGTCATTTCTTTTCGCTCCTTTACGACTCTACTGCGACTTCGTACAGCTTCTCGAAAAGCTATATGCATATTTACGCTTGCTTATAGATGCGTAAATAAAACATTTAAGACACCTTTATGGTATCTTTACGCATTCAAGTAAAGATGAAAATTACGTTGTCTTTACGATGTCTTTACGCTGGCTTTACGACAGCACAGCTTTACGCGTCTTTACGCGTCTTTAAATCACTAGCGTAAAGCTTCTCGAAAATCTTTACGCAACTTTACGCTAAGAGTAAATAAGTATAATTTCGCTATTTCGTGTGGTGATACCTGGGGAGAGGACTCTGAATAAAGTTTTGCCGGGGATGATCGTCGTACCTTTTAGTGGTCAAAATCACAGTGTTTGGTGCCTTTTAGGGTGTTCACGGACAGTCGCTGGTACTATTACACAAATCGGTATGTACCTTTTTGGGTTCTTAAAACCACAATGATGCAAAACTGAT
This sequence comes from Actinostola sp. cb2023, assembly GCA_033675265.1. Lineage (NCBI taxonomy): Eukaryota > Metazoa > Cnidaria > Anthozoa > Actiniaria > Actinostolidae > Actinostola > Actinostola sp. cb2023. The sequence continues at coordinate 414,797 of JAUJYZ010000412.1, read as the reverse complement.
GGTATTGTTTAGAAACTTTTAATAGATGATATTAATTTTTGCTTAATTTTCAACTTCGAATAAGGGAAAAAACAATCAAATTTAAAATCAAATACAGTTTGCTTGAATGTTATTTGAAGAAAGTACAAGGCATTTTTCCAATAGTTTATCCAATTAACTTTGATGAATTTACTGCTTGAATATTTTTGGCGCCAAAAATGTCATTGTCTGATAAGTTGAGCGATTGCATGTGCCTTCGATTGCTATGATCGCTCGGCACACGGTTTTCGGCGATCGAATGTGAGCCAGGCTTATGCGAATACTTCTTTTTTTGCACCAAAGGGTGATTGTTTATGAGCTAAAGATTTGACTGTTCTGTACAGTGGAACCCCGCCTACCGGACACCCCGGTACAACGGACAGTTTTATAGGTCCCGGCGGAAAGGTGATACATTTTCTGTTAAAAAGACCCCGTTTTAACGGACACCCGTTATAACGGAAAACGGACACTTTTTTACAGTCCGAACAGCAAAATTTAATACAAAATCAACCCCGTTATAACGGACAGTTTGAGTACAATCTTTCGTCACACCATTGTTCGTGAAGATTTATTCCTGATTAGAGACGAATGGAAATGAATATTTGCAAGAGGATAAGCATTTTGTTAGAAAAAGAACAAAGTTTGTATTATCAAGGTTTCATGTTTTGTTTTCATTTGAGACGTATCAAATGTTGCGTTATTAAGAGTGACGTAATCTGTAAGAAACCCCGTTATAACGGACACCCCGTTATAACGGACACTTTCTCTGGTCCCTTCGGTGTCCGTTCTAGAGAGGTTCCACTCTATTTATTCACTATATGCATATGGTCCATATAGCATAGGAGTACTGCACATTGTAACGGACCTCCGCGTCACTTCTATATTCTATATATTGTACTACTTTTAGTTTGGGCGACCAAATGAGATATCATTACAACTAATGATCATCCTTTCTCAGTCACACACGGACACGTCAGCAGTCACACATCCAGGGAAAAAAACTTACCGTTAAATACTTCATACCATCCGAATGGTACTTCATACGAGCAATTCCACACCGGTCTAATAATGAGCCTGTCCTTATTTTGGGATAAATAGAAGTCTTTAAGTGTTGATGTGACTGGGTTATGTTCTCCAAACAATTCATTCAGTACTCTAACGCCATCATTTCCGCACTGAATGGAAATACAGGTCTTCGGAGAGATATCGCTCAAACTTAATTCGCTAGATGTCAAATTGGAGTATTGAGAACCAGAAATAGGTTACACGAGGATCTTCAATCTCGTTCCCAGAGCCGTTATTTCTTACTGCGCATGCTCGACGAAAGAACTTGGCTCTGGAAAAAACAGATTGCCATGCCCTCTGATATCTTCTTCTAACTAACTGATTGAAAATAAAGATAATTCATAATGTGACCAGGTGGATCAAGGTCCGTTTGGATAGACCGGAGGAACAAGGGAGATTCAGAAGGACGCGATACGCAGCGAGAGTATTGGACTCTCGATAAACACAAAGACAACCACACAGGACGAAGGCTAGCCGGACAGAACTGGTTTATTCAAAGCAAAGATTCGCTTACATAATACGTAGGAAATCCATCCTGACACACCAAAAACCTATTGCCTTTCGGTTTAGACTTGAACAAGCTATGTGAGCTTCAATAACGATTTCAAATGTAAAAATTAATTTATATAAACTAAAACTTCACTTGGCTACAATAACAACCCGATAACAAACCAGTTCACGTATTAATTTATTACCTCATCATCCTTTCTCTCTTAACTTATTTACTTGATCCACCATCAAGGAATTCAACAGAGAGACGATACATGACGATAAGCACAGTGCTTTTTTCAGAGCCAGAGTCAGATGATTGTAATCATAAACGAGCGGCAAACATTGATAAATTAACGATTTGCCGTATTAAACCAGTGGGTAAAACTACTAAAGTATCATTGTTGAGTGTTACAATGTTCTTCATGGCGTCGTATTGCTTCGTTTAAGATGAAAGCTTTCATCCAAACCCATTTTCTTGAGGGCAAACAGCTCCATCGCGATCGAGAGAGTCCGCTATATTGTTTCCGGTAAGTCTCTTTTATGTGCATGTCACAAAATACCTAGATTCTGGGTTCCGGTCATTGGACTTTTCCAGAGTCAAGATTCTACATTAATACCTACATCAAATATTTAAATGTTCTTTGGTAATACATAGCAAATTATTAAAACATCAATATATTATTGGCAATTTCATTATAGCAGGTAATGTAACAGGGTTTATAAAATAATTTAGATATAACGCGCGCTCTGATTGGTTAATTACTATGTTGATATGAGGCTATGTAAACATGGTTCATGACCTTGAACAACCTTGAAGCGATGCAGTGGATTTGATTGTAAAAATAACTGACCACAAATGTATTTTTTTCTGTTGTCAAACATGTTTTATTTACTAAACAAAAGCCATAGAATTACAGTTTTTCTTGTTTAGTTAAGTTCAAGTTCTATCTAGATGATTTTGATGATTTTAAACCGAAAATTAATTTTGCAAGAATCGAGCTTCAAGTTCATTCAAACTCGGCCGGCAAGGAACTCGACGAATCGTCCAATTATTTCTGTCCACAATAACGAAGAAAACTAAATATAACGACACATAAGTCTTATATTTTCTCAAGTGTTCGACTGAAAATATCAAGAAAAGATAGCCGTATTTATACTCACAAAAGAGTAAAAACAGAGCGATTCTTGTAGCTACACGGCGGGTTCGCCAGAACATTCATATCTCTAGTAAAATATGTCAAAGAGAAAAAACATCTTCAAATGTCTCAGAAACGTCCATCGTTTATACATTCTTGTCGAGAAAAGCGACGAAAAGATTCAAAAATACGACAAAAACTGTAGATATTTGGCTACCTCAGTACCTGACTTCGTGCTCCATTCATCAAGATGTCAAATATTTCAGAAAGTTTGACGACTCTTCGTCATTGATCGTGATTCTGCTCAGCTTTTCTCACTTTTCTTCGTGTTTCGTGTTCACAGGATACAAAAACAAAGTGTAACAAGCATTCTTCTGTAATTTTCTGACAGAAAATAGCATTCTTCAAATCGTTTTTCGTGTCAAAACAGTAAACTGCACAGATAAAAGTTGTCGAGTCGTTTTGCCATTTTGATTTCTTTCGTGAGATTTGATTGGATGATGGGCGATTTCTGACGCTTTTCAGGAGAATTGAAATTTTGATCACTAAAATCTCGCGTAAATAAAGGAGTTTTACGAAAGAAATCCTTATAGTTATTTTATAAAACAAATAGAAAACGTTTTCCCGTGTTTACATAGCCTGATATAAACACGAGGGAAGTTTGGGAGAAGTCGAGAGCTATTGTGTAAAACCGAGCCTTGTTAAATGTAACAGGAGTTGAAGAATTGGGATCCCTGTGTAAATTTCGTAGGCCGTGGTCGAAGTCTGTATGAGTTTGATTTTCGCTTCTAGAAAGCTTCCCTTTTCTGCCTTGTTCTTCAAATACTTGGTACAAATAAAGATTGATGGTTATTTGAGGGTTTGAGGCGTAGTTGGATTTCGATTTCGAATTAGTGTTTTCGCCTGAAGCGGCTGAACTCAAAGACGTATGCTCATACATGTATATAGCTCACGGCAACAACACACATACAGTTAACTTGTATTAAATTACACATACAGTTAACTTGTATTAAATTAGCTTAAAGGAGCACTCTCACAGATAATGCATTGCGCGCCTTGGACCCCTCAGCGCCATTTTCGTATGATACGAAAATGGCGGATTTCTACTTACCACACGAGAAGGAAGAGTTTCTCTGGAGAACTCCGGACTTGCCATTGCTGATCCGTATCGGAATTCGAAAGGCGAACTTTTCACGTGTACTTTTCACGTGCGTTCTTGTCAAATCTAAGTAGTATCCCGTATGTAAACAATAACACGGCGCGCAATGCATTACCTGTGAGAGTGCTCCTTTAATAACGAAAACGACAATCAATACACAAATGCAATAATGCAAGTTCATATCCAATTCATCTACTAGTTAGATATAAATAGCATACTGTGTATTCTTCATTGTGTTGATCGTCAGTCTCAAAGTTCGGGGGATCATTATCTTCGTTGCTTTCAACATACTTCTGGATCGGATTCCAGTTATCCGGGTTGTAATGCTTTTCTGTAGAATGCAACAATTTAACTTCAAGCCGTATAACTGATAAAGGCTTTCAAGGCTTCCATGTTATGTGTCTCTGTTTGAGTGTTTCAGTTCGCGAATATCGTCATGTTGACATCGAAGAGTCGCTACTGGCGGCGTACCTCGTGGCATTGATGGCTCTTTTCTTCGTTTATCACTGCTGAGAGATCCTCTCTTCTTTGACTACAACACTGAACACTCTGACGAGTAAAGCGTGAAAGATTTCCCTCGAACAATTCCAAATGAAATGCCTTCCCAGTACTACAGTCCAAAATAGCCGTCTTCTTCGAGAGTTGCTAGTACCGGATATTGCGCAACTTTGCAATTTTCTCACATTGAAAGCCAAAAAAAAAAAATTCTCTCTGTATATTATACCTCGTGCCTCGGCCAAAGGCCTGGACACGAGTAATTAGCCATTTTTGTTATGCTGAAAATTCATCAAGTGAAGTTTACAATCTGTCTGCATCGGCCTTTGATAATTATTTGATTAGGTTAAAGTTAATTACTGGTATTCGTATATGAGCAAGGGAAAAAGTTTTTAGACCTTTATTTTTGATTTTTAAGTCTTTTGGGAATTTATTTTCATTTTCATGCCGAAGCCGGTCCGCGGATGACCTCAACTACCAGGTGATTGCGAGTAAGTCGTCTTCGTTCTTCAGCTTTCGATCTGTGGAACGAACGGTAGGAAGCTTGAGCTTCAAAGGCTGAACAAACAGTATCTTAGCTGAATTTCTACTACACAAAACTTCAGTAACAGAAGACACCGAAACTCGAAGAAGGCGAAGTACTACTAGCCGAAGGTACACATTGGCCTTTTCATCAGCGCTTGATCGCTCATTTTCAATATCCTTAGTACAAAGAAACATTGTGTTAGTGTTTTACTGATTATAATAACAGCTAATTATACAAGAAAATTAAGTAATTGGTGTCGAAGAAGAATACTTTATTCCATACCTCTGCATAACTAAAATCACTCTCGAGACTCGAGTCGAGAGTTTTCACACCCCAGAAAGGAAAATTGCCATTTATTCGCCTCTAGGAATACTTTGCATAGATTCCGGCGGTCACTTGTTTCAATTTGAAAGATCGAGAGTTATTATAAAGATCTTACTCAACTATCAAACCGGCGTACTTGACAGCTAGCCAAAACACGAAGGACAAAACCTCGACCTCGTGAGGTTCAAAACAAAAATAGAAGCGCGAAAACCATCACGGTCTAAACTAGGCCTTTAGATATATGTACAATAACTTATTATTTTTTAATGAAGGGGAATCTGAATCACAATTTCTCTGTCTACTATTAATAAGAGGATCCATAAAGTTTGTTAGCAAACAACAAACTGACAAAATTTGATTAATGGACCCATACATTGTGGCATCATCCACTCCTTCTAAGATGTGAAAACTCTTCTTCACTATTCTTATTGCCCTTTCAATATGGATTCACACAAATGCAATTTCTTGTGTTTCAATGATTTCAGTGGGACAAATTGCAGACCTGTCTTTGAGAAACGGTGGTATATTCAACTTGAGTCCCTTTGTTTCTAGCAAATCTGGAATGGTGGAATCCTTTGTCAGCCGTGATACAGTCACCTACATCATATGGCAAGTCAAGTACGCCGGATCGTTCTGTAATTTCACGGTTACTTATAGCCCCTTTACACAGCTGTGATACGAAGCAAACATCTAATGTTGGTGAAATCCCAGGTGGTGTTCGCGCTCTACGACTGCAACGCTTCACATATGTTTTTTTGAAATGCGAGTCATTTCAACTGATCGCTGTACATTACACATCATTGCCAGTCTTTATTCTCATGCAATATTCCAATTATCGCTTCTACTTTTACGTAAATAGGGTATCAAAACTCATTTGTAGACTTTGTAGTAAACTTTATGTGAATTTTCGAACAAATATTCGAAGAAAATTAAAAGACTTCTGCAAAATACCCAGAGAAACTGAAATTCCCGATGACAGACATGAAATGTGACCCAAAGGTCAAACTGCGTGACTACTTGGAGTAGACGAACCAAAACAAATCTTGTTTTCAAAAGAATTGTCGTAGGAACAAGAAAATCATCGACTGTCAGTTTACATTGTAAATTCTTCACTTTACCAAAGTTCAAACCCAAAGTTACATTTTTTGTGCAAACCCCGATTTGGAAGTTTTATATGTCTCATACCGGGGCTCATAACTACGTGACTCTTCGCCGGAAATCGGCCTACAAGAAACACAATTTTCAAATCATGAAAACAGGTATAGCGTGGGGTGCTCTGGGGTGCGTGTGAGTTCTTCTGCAATCAAGGAATTGATAAGTAATGAATGATCATACTCATGTATATTCAGATCAGTCTGAACTAGTATCCGGTGATGATAATAACATTTTATTAAAGACACTAGTACAAAATAATAAAACATTCTGAGGTTAGACCTATATTAAGAAAAATCATTATACAAATACTACTGGACAGTGTTAAACTGAAGGGTTATAATTAAGGCCAGGGGATGGTAATGGCGCTTTTTTGACGCACCCTCCAAACTTCTGGAGCGGAAACTATCAGTACGTAGCTAGTGATTGTGCTTATCCAAAGAGGGTGAACATTATTATTTACACTTATATATTGCGGATAAACTGTAGGCGGCCAGTTCAAATTGATCGCCTTATCATAACTAAAGTTTTTCTGTTTTGAACTGAATACATAACAGCATTACAAAAAAAAACCGGCAACACCAACAACAAATTTTTTGTATACAGCTATTTCCAAAAAAACGTTGTCTTTTGAATATGGCTGAATACCGAATAGTGCATTCCAAGCTAGACCGAAATACATTGTATGTATGCAGTATATTTAGTATACGAGCTCCAATATAACTAGTGAGGAAACGTTAACTGCTAGTATTCTTTGACATATATCACTATTCGTTATTCAGTATTCACAAGACAACGTTTTTGGAAATAGCTCCATCATGTTCTATGTTATGATTAAAAACGAAAGAGCAAAAAGTACTGGTCATCTGGTATAGTACAACGATACCCACGATTGCTTACATCGATTGATCGAACATCAATAGAGACTGAAAACATTGTAATAATTAATATTATTAAATGACCGTGTATCTCGAAGCCTGGTATCTAGCAAATCAAGCAATTTGATTGGTTAGATTATTTCTCGGAGCGGTCTAGATTCTCCCGTAATAACCGGTCGGCACATGCATCTTAAAATCTGTTAACATTTTTTCTATGATATGGTTTCAAGTGCAATTTGGAAGAAATGTGAACTCGTGGGTTTTCAAAGAACTCAAATTTCACTCCTAATAATATATATGAAAACATTAAGCAAAACATTAGGACATACCTCAATCTGTCTCTTATCCTTCCTCGGATTAGCTCTCCACGGACGCACATATTACTCCTTCGTATCGTAAACTAGTATCGCCTGTCCGGTCTCTTCAGTACACATTAGGGGTATTTCACTGAAAAACACCCTGGAAAAACACCAAAATTCTGAAGAAAACAAACCCAGCGCGCGCTCGATGGCGACGTCATGATAGCGACAGAAGCGCGCGCACTGCTTCAACTACAATTTAAAAACACAACAGAATCCTCAACTTTCTTGCCATTTTCTTCACCATTCTTGTTGTTTTTTATCAAAAATCCATAGTTCATTGGTGTATCGCAATGTTTTCAACACCAAAGTCGAGAAAACGTTTGATTTTAAGATTGTTTTAGTTATTCAGCATCGAGCTGAGAAATACCTCGCTTCACACACTTTCTTGTCAAACCGGTTTTCAAACAAGTTATGTAGTAAAAATACTGAGAAGCCATTCTAGTGTAAGGCTTGTAAGATGCAAATAAAATGAGTTAATTTTTAGTTTATTAAAATAGTCATATAATAAAACTCTTATTAACCGAGCTTGGTCGGTCTGTACAGGAAAATCTTGACCTCGGTCGTGATACAGACCTCTTTCACGACCTCGGTCAAGATTTTCCTGTACAGACCTCCCGCTCGGTTAATAAGACCTAAATAATAATAATAACCATAATAATTATAATTATAATAATAATAAATAATAAACTTTATTTGAGTCTCAAGTATTCTAGCTTTGCACAAGTGCTTTGCTAATTGGGGAGACTGGAAGACAAAAGCTTAAGAACGGAAGTCAGGAAAAATTTAGAATATCGCGGCAAAAGTCGAAAAATCGATTTCGCTCATATTACAAAGTTAGATAAGCTAGGGTGTTACTAGAATCGCTGTGTAGTTAGTTTAATGAAATAGCGTTGCGTTTTCGAGAAAAACGTAAAACTCTGATTCCCGTCGAAAATCGCCTGTGAAGACAACAAATTGTGACTTGAGTTTAATCGTCTCGCATCACAACATGAGTCACGCAATCGCTCTAAAAATACCACCACGTGTTATACGATCTCTAAGTTTACTGACTGTGTGATTAGCTGAATAATTGCTCAATATTTTGCGTGACAGGAAAAATCTTTTGTAGACCTACATTTACGTTGACCGAAAGTATGCTCCAATAAAAAAAATATTTTCACCATGTGGTAGTGCTCGAAATTGTTTGAGCAACAAATGAATGAAAACTGGAATGTTATCCTCTCAAATGCTGGAGAGATCTACCTGGGCAAATGAATTAGCGTAACGGGAGAGTGTTTTGAAATCAGTTGAAAATTAGCATTTTCTGACCTTTGAGGTCATCACTCACGCTTCGCTCTTGTGATACTTCCGTACTTTGACCACTTTGACCGTTTCAAATAGTTTGTATTAGCTATGAAATTGTATTTTAAAAGTCTTCACTAAGGTTGAAGGAAATTCTTACCTCATTTGAAGCGAAAACCTGATCGAGAATCGGAAATGCAATATATGGCCATCTTACAATCACAAGTATATAACTGTCAACACAGGAATTCCTCCATACCTCATGAGATTTTCCACTCATTGAAGACATCAAGGGCATAATAAGTCTCCTTGGTTAATATCAATACCGGTTGTAGAATTTTAAGACTGATTTGAGCTCAGAAGACGCCAGATTAAAGAGTGTTGAAATATGTCTCGGCTGAAATCGAAGGCACTTATGCTAATTATTGCTTGTCAATCATGTCGTTGTACGACGTTTCTATTTTTGAACCATCAAGCAATTCTCAGTTTTTGATATATTTTTTGATATATAATATATATGTTACCCTGGTTTCGGAGGCGCTTTCTATATATTATCGGCTCCCTGCGTAATAATATATATCTGAAGCACCTCTGGAACCATGGTACTGTTAGCCGGTATACTGACAATTTGTAAAGAAACCCGGTGGGGGACTCGGTGGGAGGGGCCGGGGGATTCGAGGGGAGGGGACTCCCATGTGAAAGGGGCAGGGATGATCGTCGTCTCTTTTTGGGCCGGTGTAAATTACGGTTTTGGTAGCACTTAGGGTTGTTTACGACGGAACAACAATATTTCAAGCCATCAATGTATCGTTTAGAGTTGCACGCAAAAAATTATAAAAAGACCGTCATACTGTACTGGCGGTTAAAGCTCTTATTTGTCTGCCTGCTTTATAATGATATCGTTTAGGGGTCAAATACAGCTTAAGCCACGCCCAGAGTGATCTGCTTGATGTGTTTAAATTCAAATTTTCCGACGATTGTCTCAGCTCCTTTCACATGGAAGTCCCCCCGCGGGTCCCCCCCGGGAAAGAAACATGGATGGATGTTGTAGTTTTAAATCTATTAACTCTATCGCTGGTGGAGTTTGTGGTTTTGATAGTAAAGACTGAAAGCAAGTCGCAAATAATTTCATGCAGTAAAAATATTGTAAACCAACTGCAATAGTTTCTTTCACGGGTGCTGAAGATGAGGTTGATTTCATATTTTGCCGTGCGAAAATTTTCACGAAACGTGATGTTTTGGTTGTGATATGACATAACGACGATATGTCATCACAAGTGACACGTCCTCACTCTATGCACAAAAGTTGTCAAGATCCAAGTGCCACGCCCTATCTCTAACAAGAACAGTAACAAGATAAAAGTACCACGCCCTATCTCTAACAAGAACAGATTTCAAGATATAAACAACACGTCCCCTATCTATGAAAAAAGTGGTCACGATACAAGTGCCGCGCCCTATCTCTAGCAAGAACACTTATCAAGATAGAGTAACACGACCTCTCTCTATGAGCAAAAGTGGTCACGATTCAAGTGCCACGCCCTATCTCTAACAAGAACAGTTATGAAGATATAAGCAACACGCCATCTCTCTATGAACAAAAGTGGTCACGATCCCAGCCGGTGCCACGTTCTATCACTAACAAGAACAGTTTACAAGATACCACTGCTGCGCTCTATCTAAGAGCAGCTTTCAAGATATAGTAACACGTATTCTCTATTTCAAGAAATAAAAGTTATGAAGCCAGTACAAGGCCGTGTCTTTTCTGTCAGTATACTGACAGCAGCGTAAATACCACGTCGTTTCTTCTATATGAACTCTATGCAACGGCAAAATTTAAGTGTAAACTACCTTCCCCTTATGGGAGCCCAATTGCTGAGAAATGCTTGATACTGGCAATTCGTAATGAATATTTCTATACAATAATTAGCCAGCACACAGCCTTTTTTTTTATCGTGCAACCCTAAATGATACATTGATGGCTAAAAATATTGTCGTTCCATCGTGACCAAGTGATACCAACATCCATAATTTATACCCCTAAAAGATACGACGATCATCTCCGCCCCTTTCACATGGCAAGTCTCCGAGTTAATCCCCCCTCCCTCGAGTAAAGCACCTCTGGAACGGCTAGAACCAGGGTAACACTAAGGAGTATATCCAAAACTGCATGAGATTTGCTTTATGAATTTAAAAATAGAAACGTCGTACAACGACATGATTGACAGGCAATAATTAGCATAAGTGCCTTCGATTTCAGCCGAGACATATTTCAACACTCTTTAATATGGCGTCTTCTGAGCTCAAATCAGTCTTAAAATTCTACAGCCGGTATTGATATTAACCAAGGAGATTTGTTTTCACCTTGATGTCTTCAATGAGTGGAAAATCTCATGAGTTATGGAGGAATTCCTGTGTTGACAGTTATATACTTGTGATTGTAAGATGACCATATATTGCATTTCCGACTCTCGATCAGGTTTTCGCTTCAAATGAGGTAAGAATTTCCTTCAACCTTAGTGAAGACTTTTAAAATACAATTCCTAGCTAATACAAACTATTTGAAACGGTCAAAGTGGTCAAAGTACGGAAGAATCACAAGAGCGAAGCGTGAGTGATGACCTCAAAGGTCAGAAAATGCTAATTTTCAACTGATTTCAAAACACTCTCCCGTTACACTAATTCATTTGCCCAGGTAGATCTCTCCAGCATTTGAGAGGATAACATTCCAGTTTTCATTCATTTGTTGCTCAAACAATTTCGAGCACTACCACATGGTGAAAATATTTTTTTTATTGGAGCATACTTTCGGTCAACGCAAATGTAGGTCTACAAAATATTTTTCCTGTCACGCAAAATATTGAGCAATTATCCAGCTAATCACACAGTCAGTAAGCTTAGAGATCGTATAACACGTGGTGGTATTTTTAGAGCGATTGCGTGGCTCATGTTGTGATGTGAGACGATTAAACTCAAGTCACAATTTGTTGTCTTCACAGGCGATTTTCGACGGGAATCAGAGTTTTGCGTTTTTCTCGAAAACACAACGCTATTTCATTAAACTAACTACACAGCGATTCTAGTAACACCCTAGCCTATCTAACTTTGTAATATGAGCGAAATCGATTTTTCAGTCTTTGCCACAAAATTTGGATTTTCCTCGGTTTTTGGTGACATTCACTCTTAAATGCTTTCAAAACACTTTACTAACCTTGAGCAATTTCATCTAACTCTAATATTCGTTTATCTATTACGTTGTAATTCATCAGTCCCTCAATAATGACTTGTCTGTGGCTACTATACATCTTATCAGGGTCTATTCCTGCTTCATACAGATGAGGCTCTAGAGCACATCTTAATTCAGGGGTAGGGGTGTTATCTTTAGGCAATGCATCCAACTGAAATAATTAAAAAAATGGAATGTAGTAGAATATACTCAAACGGTCGAGATGCGCTTCATTCTTTTACTATAACGTAACGATTCAACTAAACATAATAGAAATAGAAATTACTATTTACAAAATGACTGATAAACTAGAAAAGAAACCAAAGAAGAGACAAATACTTACACACGTTGAGCCTACAAAGACGAACTTGAACTAACTAATTATGCTTAAAACTGGAACTAAACTACTAGAACTTTGCATAATGACAAAAGGACGGAAAACAAAATACGAATACTTCTACTAAACATAAATCCCAAAGGAAAACACGAACTGAACAAATAATATAAATTGGCTGCAAAACACTAAACACTGGTCCTGTGATCTTACTTAAGGTGAGATCATTTACTTTAACTTAACTAAAGCGGCCTAAGTAAATACTAATGATATTAGATATACTAAATATATCTTAATGTCAATAATTCTTGACTATAAGTTCAGCAATAAACAATATCCATGTTCAGTGTTCAGTGTTTATAATGTTCAATGTTCAGTGTTTCTATATAATGTCTCTAAACTCCTTCCAATGGACAAAGCTTTGTTATTGGTCTTTTCATCCTTGAATCTTTCGTCTTGACATCAGCTGATCTAACAAATCCTTTTCCATCTGGAAACACTTCGATAATACGTCCTAGTTTCCACTGATTACGCGGTAAGTTGGTTTCTTCAATAAGCACCAAGTCCCCAACAGCAAAATTCCTTCTCGGTTGAATCCACTTCTTGCGTTCTTGAAGAAGAGGAAGATATTCCTTTGACCAACGCCTCCAAAACGTATTTGCCAAATGCTGAATTTGCCTCCACCGCCTTTGAGAATACAAGTCATATTTGTTGAATACACCAGGAGGAAAATACTGTGGACCTTTATGTAAGAGAAGTAACTGGTTTGGTGTCAAAGGCTCCAAATCGTTGGGATCAGAACTCAATGGAGTGATGGGACGAGAATTTACAATGGATTCTACTTCAGCTATAAGTGTAACTAGTGCTTCATCTGTAACCAATTGTTCTTTGAGTAGGGCCTTGAGAATTCTCCTGATGGTTCTTATTTGCCTCTCCCATGTGTGAAGAGAGTGGTGGATTCAACTTCCATACAATGCCTCTTTGGCAAAGATAATCATCGATCTTGTGTTGATTCCAACTCTCGATGGCCTCTCTTAACTCTCGTTCTCCGCCAACAAAATTTGTACCATTGTCGCTACGAATCTGCTCAGGAATGCCTCGTCGACTAATTAATCTTCGTAAGGCATTTATGAAGGAACTGGTATCCAGGCTATGAGTAATTTCTATGTGTATAGCTCTGATATTAAGACAAGTGAAAAGGCATCCATATCTCTTGACTTGACTTCGGCCTTGACGCACATAAAGTGGACCTTATCTGGAGTCAGTCGATCTTTAGGTAAATCAGCCATTTTCTGTTCACCTTGCTTTGCGTCTCTCTTCTTGCATTCCATGCAGTCTTTGAGGACCTTCCGTACAATCGATCTTCCTTTAACAATCCAATATTTCTCTTGCAAAACAGAAAGTACAAAGTTTTCCCCTGAGTGACCAATGTTCTCATGACAATCTCTCACTATAAGAGTTGTAGCGTGATGATGCCCATGAAGAATAAGTGGGTGTCTTGCATTGTAGTCGATATGTGCCTTGTCTAATCTTCCTCCGACTCTTAACATACCATCATTGTCTACAACAGGATTTAACTTGTAGAGAGAACCAAGAGATCTTTAAGAGTTTTTCGTTGAGGTTGTCTTGTGTTTTTGCCTTCAGATACTTCCAGAGATTTAAGAGTGAATTTTTCTGCAAACCGGGTGAAATGTGGCACATGAGTCAAAAATCAAGGTGTCTGATATTTTGTCTAGGGATACACTATTATAAGCCTATTCGCCTGGAATATTTATTTTATTCAAATTACTTTTTAATTTCTTGAAAAAAAATTAAAACCGTCACTGCCGATTTTGTCAAAACATGTTTGAAATTAGAACGATTTTCAGGTCCAAGAAAACCATAGTTCTCGAATTCTCAACAGGAAACTAGACGCAAATAAGTTCAGATATTGAATTACGAGATACTTGCGAGTAATTCAAGCCTAAAAATAGCATTATAAATGCAGTATTAAATTTCTGAGGATTAACGAAAAATGGCTTATATTTCGGTGTCTGTAAATTTCAATTTGGAGCACTTTTTCAAGAGCTCAGTTCTATATCCGGTATAACTCAGATTTACACAAAAATACATCTACAACATTTAGAAGTGATGTTCTTGGCCATAGCATAAAAATTAGTTTGGTACTTTTCATTGATCGAAAGAAAGAACGCGACTCATTTTGTGAAAATAGCACTTCCTACTTGTAAACTGGCCCGCGACAATCAATTTCCCGCACCTGGAAATAATGGTCCAGACATTGGACTAAAACGTCACATGTTACTTCAAACTGGGCAAAAGACTCAAAAATAGATCTTTTTCAGCATACCTTTCAAATCCAGTGGCTAACGATTGATTTATGGGCTATTTCCAATCAGTTTCCTATCTGAGGTCACGGAGCGATGATGCCTGAACTCGCTACAACTCGCTTGAATATCACTTCTCTTGCCATGTTATCGCTCTCTTCAGTATTAATACTGCCCTAAAACAGGACATGTTCCTTTTCCTTGCCGTTTCTCGCTGCTTTGATTGTCGTTAACTACAATTTCTCAACTTTTGTAGCGGAGTACAACAATTTGTCACGCAATCTGGAAGGCAACGGGCTAATTTATTCATTTATTTATTCATTCATTCTTGCTCCATTTGTAGTTTCTATTGCTTTTCTCGGTTCTAATAAAAGTTACAAATTTAAATAGTCATTTTAACATAAGTTTTGCATGTACTTTCTTTTTCCTGTCTTGTATTAGCTATAAGGAAGCTACTGCTTAGACCCGACCCTAAGCACCTTGAAAGTCCTAGTCTAACAGCAATACCTTGAATACTGTTAGCTGCAAAGAAAGACTTGAAAGCTGACCATATGCATGGAGAGCAAAATCATATCAATGAAAACTGATAACGTTAACTCTCTTCAAGACAACTTGTATATTCTATCTAACGGACCGAAATTACAGAACACCATACGCTATCCAGCTAGCGGCACTTTCCTGGGGATTTAAGTGATGATTATTATTATCAACATAATAAACGGATAATAAATATTTACAAGAGCCTAATGTTTCATAATCATTGAGTTCCTTTATATCAGTTTAGTTGAGACTTTGTTATTTCTGGCAGGTACAGCCGTCGTAAAGCAACATGATCTTCTGGATGTAAGGCTGTTTACGTCTTATTGTGACGTCACTGGTATTTATATCAAAGACGTGCAGATGTCCTTTAATAATGGAATGGACAGGTTCTTCAGCTTAGAGCTTGAGCACATATCACAAAGATTGTAAATATCATACGTGATAGGATGTGCCAGCCCTACTTCACGCGCAGCACTAGCAACGAGGTGTTCCATGTGAGCTTCATTGGTGGCACTTTGTATGTCATCCAATAGAACTTCATCGTCTCCGCCGAGGTGTTTCTTTGATGCGAGACGAGAGAAATAACTTGCAACTTGTGTTGGAGTTAGGAAGTCATCCCTTGTAAAGAGGGGATTGCCATCGGCATCTCTAGCTGTCATCATTGCCCGCGCCACAGATGCAGGATCAGCTTTCTGGCCTGATTGCTCGCCAAATCTAAATTTGGCGGCAAGATAGCTTATCTGACTTGACGTAAATCTGACTCTTCGAGAGGCTCCAGATTTGAGAGCCCATCCCATTGACAAGGAGGAATCGCAATGTGATCATGAGGAGGCTGGCATTGTGGCGTGAGTGTCGAGGTGTGGAACTCCTGCACTTTGTCCCTCGAGAGTTTCTGCATAGGCGAGAGCAGCCCTGTCTAATAGTGTTTCTCGTTCAAGTGCTCTTTGATGTTTGCCACAATCTAAGTGACGCTGCATTGAAGAGTGCCTTAGGAAGGTTTGAGTGCATCCTTCTTCGGGACATGCGAAGATTGCGTCTGCAGCATTTCCACTTATATCAGCAACTTCACTTTCATCCTCGTGTTTTTCTTGTCCGTCGTTTCCTCGTTGTAAGATGGGCTTTCGTCTTTGTTTGACAGATACAAAACTGTTTGGCTGTGTGGAAGTGCAAATGATGGCTGGTAGCTCTGATGGAGATGGGGACTGTAGTTTATTAGTCGGGATCAACTTTCCAGGGCCGATATCAAATGCCCTCCAGACGCGAATTCCATCGACTTCATACTTGATGTTGTTTAGGAGACTGACGCCTTCTATCTTTAATGTTGCCATCTTAGATGCTGTCACAGATTCACAGAGGGTGACGTTCACTGCTGGTACTCCACCTGCTGACATAATTGCGTCTTTCATTTGTACTTGTGTCTCGATGTCATTTGTACTTGTGTCTCGATGTCGTTTCCAGAGTTTAAGTGAATTCGCATATGCGATTTGATTGTTGCGGCTTTTCTATCACACGAGCCTTTTCCGCCTTGTGGATCGGAAAAGTCAAGACGTTTGATTGTGACCTCATCGTGAAGGCCAAGTACTCTGGCACAGGTGATGGTTGCCCCACAGTGATAACAGCCTGCATTATCTTGACGGTAAAATACAGATGTCAGGCTAGGCATGGTTATCTTGAGTTGTTTTATAACATCTGCCATCACTGCGATCACAGCGCAGCTATCTTGGCTGCACGATGAAATATGTGAACAAAAGTGAGCATCTCATATTCCAAGCCATTCTTCCTGGTAGCTACGGTAACATGCCATGGAATGCCACGTTTCCCAAACCAGTCGGTCTGGCTCTCTCTGTATTTTCTGGGCAAGTACTTCATTGCCCAATCTTGTACCAGCAGAACAGATGACGCATCTAAAGACTCCAATACCTCTACACGAGCAGCATCCTGGTTAACGGAGCGCAGAAGATGTGATTTCCACGCCAAGATCGTGTTTTTTGCTTGTTTCACTCTGTAAGAAAGTTGTTCCCTCAACACAGAAGACATGTTGTCATTTTGTGAAGCCAGCTCAGCCTCGATTTCTTGAATCACTGCACTTAGCATTTCACAGCGGTCACATATGTCAGTGTGTTCATGATCGCAACTAGACTGAAACGCAGGCTCCTTTGGATCGCTGAGGGCGTAGTCTCTGCAGTGATCTGCTACAGTTGACCTTTTAGACACATGTACCTGTGGCACAAATCAAGAGTACTTATTCAGTATCATTGGACACATTTGTAGCGTCATAGATTCCCCGGCCTTTAGTTATTTTATTTGTTTGGGAGCGCTGTTTTGAAATACAAATTCCATTATATGACCGATTATTTTAGACCACAAACTAGCTATATCAAGAAAATATTCCTACTCGGCCGTCTTCAAACACTATACCACAACATTTCCTAATTAGTACCATTGACACTCAGCTCATTTCATTATCGTTGAAGTGATCATGATTGGTGGTGATACAAAGAAAATATTGGTGTAATAAATCATACCTTATAGTCGCTTTTCAGGTAGCGCTTGCTTTCACGAAGCCGAAGTTGTTGTCTCTTGGCCCATCCCATTCCTTGTCCGATATCTCCAAGAGTTTCCGTAACTTCTAACAGGTCCTCAAACGCTTCAGTCCCTGAAGAACTTATATAATCAAGTCCTTGTAACGACTTCCTTACAGACGCTGCACAAGTTTTCAGAATGCGCAGCAATGTACTACGCCCTATGGCCGTGAATCCTGACTCTTCACAATAAGATGTATACTGCTTTACTATTCTTTCAGGTAATAGTGTTCGTATGACGTTAGGAACTTTGATGGTTTCTTTTGTTGACAGAGTGATTGTTCGCTCCCCGAATGGCAGATCTTGTATAACATGAGAGCTTGTAATAAACGCGATGAAATGATCGATTTGGGTTGTAGGAACTCTCATTCTAGGAGAGGGAGTTGACTGTATGGGCACTCCCCTGCCATGTATTAGGCAATGGCGTTTAGCTTCAGTATATCGATGTTTGGTTAAATACGGGATCCAGCGCTGCAGTCGTTTGAATGATAGCTTGTCGGCCATCACTGAGAGAATTTGCCGTCTTGTTTCCCAGCAACTGGCAGCATTGTAGCACTCAGCAAGAGCTTCAATTAGTGTTTCATCAAGGGCTGTATCATCGTTAGAATCATCGTCCGTAGATAAAGAGAGATGGATACTGTTGGAAGAGAACACATGCCCTGGAAAAGTGGCGCAGAATCGCTTGGTGCGATATCCTGGAGAACAGCTGTCACACCTTGCCCAGCCTTGCGTATGTAATAACGCCTTGTTCTCTCACTTGCACTTTCCCAGGGAGTGATGAGCTGTGATCGCATAGGAGATAGATCTCGAGAACGTAAATACTTATTTAGTGCTTCTGCAGGTTCTTGATTTGTGTCGCTGATGTCGTCAAAACTGACTTCACAAGAAGAGTCGTCACTATATATACTTGGGGGAATATAAAAACTTCCTTCTGGCGTTATGGGAGTATCTGATGTACAAGCGCTCTGTAAAGTGAAAACAACCCTGTGACTGATAGTCTTCTATATCAAATGTGCAGAGTAATGCATGTGGGATAGGAGTGCATGGGTACCATTAACTTAATGAATACCTCCATTAAACGACCACTATTTAATGTACCAATCATGCCGGTCGATTAATGGAGGTTCGACTGTATTTAAAATACAATTATATTAATATCTTTAAAAAATACTTAATCAGGTAAACGATTTGGCATGTGCGCAGTAGTGGTTGTGAAATGACGTTGGATGAAATTGGTATCCTTACAAACGGTAAACCATCTACCTACCAAGGAAATATTTTCTATGCCAGTTGTGATATTGTGGATGGGATCTCTATGGCATTCACTATGAGGTTCCGTGGTCAGCATTGGTTCAGCACCAATGCTGGATCTGCAACCACAGCATACTCCTGTTGAGAAAGAAAATAATACTCCTAATCTACTTTTGGTATATTTTCAAATCAAGAGTCGGAATAAAAGAAATTGTAATTACAAAACAATCCCAGAGAAAAACAATGATTAAAACAATTGCGCACACACCTTTGTCTAATTATTTATAAATATAAAAATGCCGAGAGAATAACGATGCGAGGGACAAACTGTCAGCTCTGAGATATCAGACGGCAAAGAAAAAATCGATGCACGTGCTAATATGAGTTCCACCTCCGTGTCAATATCGATTATCCCCACTGATTTCGTGTGTCCTGAAATCTCTCTCTTGCATGAAAGAAGGGGAATTACATTGGTTTCTTTTCTATTTCTGTTCTCTAGGTCACAATGTCCACCAACTGATCTTTGAAATGAGCAATTCACCTCCATTATCAAACTGATTCGCGAGTGAACAAGTGCTGGAATTGTTATTGTTCGATCTGTCAGTCAATTTTAAAATAACATGTACCTTTCACATTTTCGGGAGTTTCACATTTTTTTCCATAGGAAAATACAACTTATCAAATATCATAAGAATTATTCTGCTAGTAAAAATCTTATGTAATGACTGGACTAGTGCAATCAGGAATGGCATAGTATATATGTTATCGCTCAGCGGAAAAGAAGCCGAGGCAGCCATCGAGATTGCGTGACAATTGTACAAATTCAAGTGCCCGCCCGGGCCGTAATTTCATATTGTACCGTATCGAGTATTCTGCTCTAGAAAAGGAAAAGGAACATGTCCTGTTTTAGGACAGTATTAATGCTGGAGCTAGAGCGATAACATGGCAAGAGAAGTGATATTCAAGCGAGTTGTAGCGAGTTCAGGCATCATCGCTCCGTGATCTCTGATAGGAAACTGATTGGAAATAGCCCATAAATCAATCGTTAGCCACTGGATCTGAAAGGTATGCTGAAAAAGATCTATTTTTGAGTCTTTTGCCCAGTTTGAAGTAACATGTGACGTTTTAGTCCAATGTCTGGACCATTATTTCCAGGTGCGGGAAATTGATTGTCGCGGGCCGGTTTACAAGTAGGAAGTGCTATTTTCACAAAATGAGTCGCGTTCTTTCTTTCGATCAATGAAAAGTACCAAACTAATTGTTATGCTATGGCCAAGAACATCACTTCTAAATGTTGTAGATGTATTTTTGTGTAAATCTGAGTTATACCGGATATAGAACTGAGCTCTTGAAAAAGTGCTCCAAATTGAAATTTACAGTCACCGAAATATAAGCCATCTTTCGTTAATCCTCAGAAATTTAATACTGCATTTATAATGCTATTTTTAGGCTTGAATTACTCGCAAGTATCTCGTAATTCAATATCTGAACTTATTTGCGTCTAGTTTCCTGTTGCGAATTCGAGAACTATGGTTTTCTTGGACCTGAAAACCGTTCTAATTTCAAACATTTTTTGACAAAATCGGTAGTGACGGTTTTAATTTTTTTTCAAGAAATTAAAAAGTAATTTGAATAAAATAAATATACCAGGCGAATAGGCTTATAATAGTGTATCCCTGGACAAAATATCAGACACCTTGATTTTTGACTCATGTGCCAAATTTGTTTAATTTCACCCGGTTTGCAGAAAAATTCACTCTTAAAGGCTTCTTTGAAAGACTGCCTTTGCACATGTCTGATTACCTTTGTCGCAGCAAATTGAACTTCTGTGGAGGTTAAACTTCATGTCTTTAAATCAGGGCATTCTATGTTCCCTTGACTCTTGAAAGTGACGTATCATCTTCGGAACCGAAGGATCCAAGCAATTCATGTCTTCAACTTATACCAGCAGGAATAGTGGTTGATGACTTTTTCCAGCCCATGAGGTTCTTTAGGATTAAAAACAAGAAAAGTCTGGTGCTCTTTCTTTGTTTCAAGCAGCTTTTCGTCAACAGGTTGAGGATGAATCGAGGGCCAGCTGTTCTTGCTTTCCCAGATAAACTTGGGTCCCTGTAGCCACCTGTCTTCTTTGTCGTGTAAGTCTGTAGTTGTAAGACCTCTGGTAACGCTGTCTGCTGGATTCAAATTTGACGGAACATATCTCCACTGAGTAGGTTGTGAACCATCATGAATGACTGCGAGACGGTTTGCTACAAACGTGTGGAAACGACTTGTAGTGTTCATTATGTATCCAAGCACTGTAGTAGAATCCGTCCAGAATACCGACTCGTGAATGGGAATATCCAATTCATCTCTCAGAAGTTTATCAAATTTGACTGATAGAACGGCTGCAGACAGCTCCAGTCGGGGTATGCTGATTGTCTTGATTGGAGCAAGGTGGCACTTTGCCATTAGAAATGCACAATGGATTTTATCTTTAACGTTGACTATTCTGCTGTAAGTCACTGCTCCATAACTAGTCTCAGATGCATCGGCGAAGTGATGCAATTGAACCAGTTGTATGTCACCAAAGTTTTCTGGAATAATGGATATTTCAATAATAACATTGGCAAGATTTGGGATGTCTTTCAACCAGCTTTCCCATTTGATGGAATCTTCTTCTTCAACATCTTCATCCCACCCAAGGCTTCTTCTAGTCAGATCTTGGAGTAATTTCTTAGCTGGTAATACTATTGGTGAAATTAAGCCAAGAGGGTCATATATTGTGCTTGTACTTGAAATAATTCCTCTTCTTGTTCTTGGCTTTTCCTTCAAGGCGATTTTGAATATAAACTTATCTCTATTGACATCCCAGAGAACGCCAATAGTTCTTTCTGTAGGTAGGTTGTCTAGATCCAAATTCAAAGAAGAAATGGATTAAGGGCTAAGAAATGGATTATGGGCTTAGGGTGATGTTGTAGACAATGATGATTTGTCGCAAGAACCTGTCCAGTTTCGTATGCGCGTACACCTCTTTGGTGCCACATCGTCGCCAAGCTGTGCCAGCTTTGGTTTAAGAAAGACCGCAGAAGACAACAGAAATGAGTTCAGCGAAACTGTTATTGACTCTGCATTAAGGAACTTTTACGTATATGATTTCTTGAAATCTGCAAGATATCCAAGCAAGTGAAAGAGCTAAATCCATTTATTCTTTGAATTTGGATCTAGCTCTTTCACTTGCTTGGATATCTTGCAGAACTTCTTTCCTGTTGCTTAGCCAATTCGTCAGACGGAACCCACCCTTAGCCATAATGTTTGTCATGTCTCGAACCATATCTTTCGCTTCTTCTACGGTTTTCACAGATTTCAAGAAATCATCTACGTAAAAGTTCCTTAATGCAGAGTCAATAACAGTTTCGCTGAACGCATTTCTGTTGTCTTCTGCGGTCTTTCTTAAACCAAAGCTGGCGCAGCTTGGCGACGACGTGGCACCAAAGAGGTGTACGCGCATACGAAAATGGACAGGTTCTTGCGACAAATCATCATTTGGCCACCAAAGGAACCTGAGTGCATCTTGATCCTTTGGATCCACTTGCACTTAATGGAACATGGCTTCGATATCCGCAACCATTGCTACGGGATCTTGGCGAAAACGAGTGAGAACTCCAAGTAAATTATTCGTCAGATTAGGGCCTTGATAGAGTTGATCATTTAAGGATGTACCACAGTACTTGGCACCACAATCGAAAACCACACGAAGCTTTTCAGGTTTTTGTGGATTAAAGACTCCATGGTGAGGCAGGAACCAAACTGGTCGGTCTGTAACATTCAGATCTTCAACAGGTACTTTTACAGCAAATCCTTTGTCAAAATATTCGTTCATCGTTTTACAGTATTTATTGGATATTTCTTCGTCCTTTAGAAGTTTTCTCTTTACACTCGTTCTCAGTAACACGCGCCCAAAGCTACATTTGTCTCGACGACAAAGTTGACTTTTGGTGGACGTCAATCAAACAGTTTCCATGACAATCACAGCACATTTCCACGTGCATATCCCATTTGACGTAAAATAAAGTTCCGGATTGTCCTCAATCACCCGGCGAATGAGTCGAATTTCGGCCTGCTAAATGAGGAACAATCAAAGCTGCATGTAGACAGATAAACAGAAGCAGTTCACATTTAGAAAATGGCATTTTCTTTACCTGTAATCGTTCGTGCCTTGGGCTCCGCGGAGGATCTCTTACGTCGGCTGTGTTTTCGTACAGTCGAATTACTTTTTTTACGAATGTTTCGCTCACGCAAAGTATAGCAATATGCCTCTCTGCTTTAACATTATAACTCGCCATCGAAACGAATTCGAAAAAGGCTTGAAACTCCCGCTTGAATTAATGACTACTCCGGAAAAATGTTCTGTGATAGACCAAATCGGCTAACGCACTGTTTACATTCTTTGACCCATTACAAACCTTTTGGGAATACGATTCTTTCTCTGTTGTATTTCGATTTCAGTAGAACATTGACATGATAATGAAATGGAAATGTTTGGAACAAAAAGCTCTTATTCCTAAAGATTTTGAATTTGGTTAAAGAACTAAACATTGCGTTAGCCGATTTTGTCTATTGTGCATGTCGTGAAAACTGTTTGATTGACGTCCACCAAAAGTCAACTTTGTCGTCGAGACAAATGTAGCTTTGGGCGCGTGTTACTGAGAACGAGTGTAACGGGTTCAGTCTATGCTCAGCGAGGACTCTGTTGTTTGGCATGCACGGTGGTTGGTGTTTCCAAGGCAATGCAACTCGGTAATGGCCCTCTACTTTCTTAACTGACTTTTCCATGATGGCAAGAGCTTTAGAATCTTCAATTGACATGCAAGGCTTGTAGCTTAGTAGGGAATCTCCAAAGTCAGACTTCCAGAATCTTTCTAACATTGTAGCAAGACTTTGATCATCAAGAGAAATTTCGTCTTGAACGGAATCTTCATTTGTAGCAAAATAGACTTGAGAGGACGTATTCTCTGATATCTTCTCCGATGGGCCAAACACGGTCCATCCAAGTGGAGTGCGCACACCGTTTGGCTCTCCTGGGTCTCCTCTTCTCTCTTCTATAGCAAAGAAGACTTCAGGAACATTGCATCCAATTAACAACTTCACTTTACGATCACGAGGCATGTGCATGTCGATGTTTTGCAAATGTGGCCATCTTTCTATGTCTTTCTCCGTAGGGATACTGTTCTCTGATACGTTTAGAGGTTCTATCGCCCACACTCTGGGAATCGTGATTGCAGACCTACCATCCATGGCTTCTACGATGATAGAAGTTCCTCTTCCGACTCTAAAGCTATTCTTCTTCTCTTGAGTTGTCATAACAAATCTTTTTTCTTTGCTATCCAGCTTTAAGTCAGTCAACAGTTGCTTGTCACACAAGGAAATATCTGAACCACTGTCAATCAGAGCATAAATCTCTACGCACTGGCCATGCTGATTCTTGATCTTTACTGGAATTATTTTAAGAAGAACTTTACAGATAGAGGAAGATTCTTTATGATCTCCGGCCCCGATGACGTTACATGAGTAACATTCTGTTCTTTGTCTTTGTCATTAGCTGTAGGAGGAGTGATAAATCTATGCATGATGTAACTGCTTTGATCTACAGTTTTCCACTGTGCAAGCAGGAGGTTGGGCACATCCAACAGCATAATGTCCCTTTGTAAAGAAATCGAAGCAAATGTTATCACTTCTTAAGATCTTGACTCGATCATCATTCGTCATATCTTTAAACTTGTAACATCTCTTCAGGCTATGAAAACCTTCACACGCAGGACAATTACCCTTTTTCTTTGTTGGTAGTTGACTTTCAGGCTTTTCTCTTTGATCCTGTTGAGCTTGTGTTGTCATTGTTGTAGCACTGCGAAGAGTACCTTGTTGTGCAGCAGGTGTCTTGGGGGTGTTCTTTATCTGTATTTCTTTATTCCTTGCTCTAGGAACCATAATATCACCAAATACAGGGTCGTTAGCTTCTTCAGACTGTTCTTGAACAAACAGGGACAGGTGCTGTATTCTAGGCCTGGTGGATGCCAGTCGTAGGGATCTTGATCTTGACAGCCATTTTGACTTTAAGTTGAAGGGAAGCCTTTCTACAATTCTTCTAAGATTATCTGAACTATTAACTTCATCGAGAAAACCGATTGCCGCAAGCGTGTTTTCACATGATTTCAATTGAAGTGCAAAGTCCATCAAACCAGCTCTGTCAAATGGTTTTATAGGAGAATCATTGGTTAGCTTGTTCACATGAGCCACTGCGATGTGGTATGGGTCGCCAAAACATGTAGACAGGATTCTTCCAACCTCGTCCCCAGGGCCCTCTCTTCTCGCTATTTTCAAAATGGCGGACGCTCGAGAGAAGATCCTGGTGGTGACGGCTGAACTAACACTCATTTTGATTGGATAACACAACAACAAGCTTCTCATTGGTCTATATCGAAGGTTGCTAAATAGAGCATAAATTAAAATTCGAATCGCATCGAGTGAATTTATGGTTTCAACTGATAGTTCTTTTCTGATCTCAAATGTATCGAATTAGGAAGACCGAAGCCGCTGCAAGTGATGTGTGAGTGTTATTGAAGCATTGAAATGTCTTTAGGAACATGAAAAAGTCCACCGATCGAGATCGTTTACCGTAAAGCAAGGTATAATTTTATACGAACAAGACTACCGACGGCCGGTCACGGCAAACTGATATATTGTCGTTCTGTTTACATAATTTGCTAGTGCTTTTGCTTTTGAGTTTTACAGTATATGTGACACGTCAACATGTTTTGTACTTTAGCCGTTAGAGAACCGTTAACTAGAGATACCGGGGTAGAAATGAAAGGTGTCAGTTGTATACAAATAGCAGCACTTGTTTACAGCGAATAAACTGTCGATCTGACCTGTTCAGTTGTTCATGTGTCTCATTAATTACACTTCCGAACCCTTGATTTTCAAATGGCTAGAATTGCTCCAGCTTAGAAAGTGATTTTATTTATTATTTGAGGCAAAACACGATCGAACGTATATTTCTTCAGTAACTCTTCACAAGGCCCTTTCGATTACTTTCGATCATTAGGAAAATGGCAGCCTGGGTACGAACCTCCAAGAATCTTGGAGACACGTGACCAGCCGTCACCAGGGTCTTCTCTCGAGCGTCCGCCATTTTGAAAATAGCGAGAAGAGAGGGCCCTGGGGACGAGGTTGGGATTCTTCTAGCCTCTTGGTAACCATGTGATGGATCTAAAGCTTTTTATAGCTTCTTTGGCTTTTCCTGAACAGTACTGTAGCAGGTAGGTTAATCTTTCAGCATCTGATGAAGTGTTCTGTACAATGTTGTTGTCAAAAAATCTAACAAATATCCAATAATCCAGAGGGTCGCCACTGAAGAGCATTAATTCTGTTTTAGGTAGAGCAAATCCATGTCTGATGGTTGTAGCAATACGTTCACTACTTTGGTCTTGCTGGTTGATCAGCTTCTTCTGACAATCCATCATCGATTCTTGAAGTTTGATAAATCGTTCAAATTCAGAATGTCTTTGGTATGGGCTGTCAGATTTGGCATTACACGGCGGGCCCAGAGTCGCGAAAATACGTCACGTTCGCCTGTCATTTTGGTCAGCGGGATTTCGCGCGAAAGTTTGAAAATCCAATATGGCGTCTCGGCTGTCGCTTGAGCAAGCTGTAGCTGAAGTATTGCAATCGGATGACGAAGAAAATGAAGAAGAAGAAGAAGAAGAAGTAGAAATAGAGGACAATCAAGATATAGACTTGTGGCTCGACACGTTTCCTGGACAAGAAGGGTTCAATCGGGAGCTTTTTAAAGAAATTGGCAAGGAGCTTTTGAAGCCTGTCATCAAGCAGTGCTCAGTAAGTTGCAGTCATGGCGAATTGCAGCCTACTGAGCGTGAAAAAGGTTATTTTACACTATTACTCACTATGACAGTTATTTTCACTTGTTTCCATGCAATTTATTTTAATCTTTTGAATCACTGTTGATGACAGTTGAATTGTTGAAACATGTATGATTATGTTTGAACTCAACAGTGTAGTGTTTTCTCGACAAATCATAGTACACTTGCTACTTTTAAGGCCTTTTGATATCTGTATTACACCAAAGCTAGCTAGTCTTATAAAAGATTATAGGGGAATCTTTGTTTACGTTTTTTCCTCATTAGCATAAATTGAATTTCAAGTTTAAATATAAACAAACAGACTCCAGAAATGAAAAGACAATGTCAATGTCATTCTATTTACATATTATTTCTCTTTTTATATTTCATATTGATAGCTGCCAAAATGTTATCACTATCCTCCATCAATGCCGGCTCAATTCTCAGCACTGAATCACTGCTGTGGATGAAAAAAATGTCTACAAGGATGGCAGGAAGAGTTGTGTGCGACGCCCTTATCATGGCAAGATCTGCAGGCAGATCCCATATGACATATTTAAGATTGCAAGGCGTGTGGTGTCAGGAAACAGAGATGGTAGTTTCTACGAACCAAGATGCTACGTTCGAAAAAACAGCAAGGCTGAAGTTATTTGTTTCACCTCTCTGTGCTCTTTTCAGAAATTCATGTCAATGATTTCTGGATTGAGTACCAGTGAGGTGAAAAAATACTTCAGCCGACAACTAAAAGGCCGATGTAGAGAACATCATACTGTCAAGTTACTTGTAGATGATGAAAGGCAGCTGGCTCTCACGTACTGGATCAAGCGTGGCCAATTTGACCTTACTTTTCAGTATGGGGAATGGAACACCTGCAACTATCCATTACACAACTGTCAGTTTGACCCTGACAAGTTCTAACCATGCAGCCAGGTGTTTTATCCATGACGACTGAAATACAGACCTATGGTGTGCTGTTCTTAATCCATGACGACTGGAAACACAGACCTATGGTGTGCTGTTCTTAATCCATGACGACTGGAAACAGACAACAGAATAACATCCATGCTCAATCATTTATCATCTCTGTTTCCTATCACCACATGCCATATTAGCAATCTATGTAGTCTAGAAACACAGACCTATGGTGTGCTGTTCTTAATCCATGATGACTGGAAACACAGATCTATGGTGTACTGTTCTTAATCCATGACGACTGGAAACACAGATCTATGGTGTACTGTTCTTAATCCATGACGACGGTGTAAAACAAACTGGAAAGCTCTCAATTGAATCCTTCGTGTCAGGCAAACTTGTTGAGCCACAAGTCTAATAGTTGAGGTATCCGTCTTTCATCAGAGTAACAGAGAAAAATAAAGAAGTGGATCTGGTTATTATCAGTGTAACATGATGACATTCCCCTTTTAACAAGTACAAGTCTGCCAGCTGATCAACCCTGAACAATGTGATGTCTTCATTGTAAGGACATTTTAACTCAGTAGGTGTGATTAATTATCAAAGAGAAATTAGAATATGGTCATGCTCACTCAGCCAATCAGAGCTTAGTATTTTAAAGCTCTATTCCATAGAGTGCTGAGTTTCTGTAACTAATCAGTATTCTCTATATTTAGTTTCCCTTTGTTTTAAAAGCTTACTATAATAATTGTGCTCTATATAGAAAATACTGATTAGCAATATAAACTCATAAATGTATACATGTACATGTAATTCCTTGTGAGCATAACCATGTTCTATTAAATAAAGGTGCCCTCCCTTGTGGCTTTCTATCTATATTGTAATGTTCGGGACTGACTATTTCCCCACTGGCATCCCTTACATAATACACTACACAAGGATTGTCAATAAATATTTAATACTTTGATCATTGAATTATTTTAAGTTAAAGATTGTATGAAAACACGTACTGTTACACTGTTACACTGTGACTGACCAATTCCAGTAGTTTTGGTACAACATGAATAGCTACATTGTACATGTCGCTATATCTACATATATGGTACCAACCAGTATAATAGTGATTTAATTTAATTGCTTGTGGAACAAATTATCATGGACAGTACTAGTAGCTTGACTAATAGACATTCTCTTACAGTAGTGAAAATATAATAATAAGTCTATTGCCAACATTCACAAGTTCAGATAAATTAGTGAAAATATAATAATAAGTCTACTGCCAACATTCACAAGTTCAGATAAATCACTGCACTGAAATTGATCAGTCTCTTTTGGATATAATATAATATAAATGTAACTGCAATAGTGAATATACATATAAAGTTATATTAATTATGTAGATGAGATACAGTTCAAAGGATTCTGAACTTCAATGAATTTCTATCAATAAATATAAGTTCTTTGAATGTTTTTACAATATAAAATACATACATTGTACATGTAAGAGAATAAATAATGATATAATTTTTTTTAATATTTTAAGTTCAATATTCAAGATATTTTATATACCGGTATATACAAAGCGCTTCAATTTACAATAAATAAATATGAGTTGCTTGAATGAAGAAATACATATTATAGATGATATTTACAAAATATTAATAAAAATACTTTTTACATGTAAATGTTGTTTGATTTTGAAGTTCTACATACAATGCAGTCCATCAAATAAATGCAGTTTTTTATCAACAGACATCCAGTTCAAATGACACTGGCCATAAATAATAATTGAAGGGGTCCATGCAATAACAGCATATTAGTGATCTCTGATCAAACTCTAAATTCTCCTTGAGAGTCTTTGGATTTCAAAGGAGAATTTGGATTTTGATCACAAGTCACTTACTCTGTTCTTGCACGGAGCCCTTCAATTGTTAGCATTGAAGTATATATTATGCTTGTGGTAAGACAAGGGCAATTAACATCAAAACTAATTGATGGGCTGAGTATTGAGACATTTTGAGCATGAATGACCTGACTCTTACCAAGCATACGCATTATAGACACAAGTTATTTTTGATTTGAAGAAATATATATTCAGACTATTTTTATAAGAGCTCCAATGAAATACACAGATAACCCTGAATACATGCACTCAACAGTATTTAAAACCTGCATTTCCTTCTATTTAATTTAGGTAGTCTGACATGTAGCAATATCGCATGACTGAGATCAGAGTTAACTGTATAGAGATTTAAGATTTAATTAATTTGCCATACTGACAGGGATAGCCCTACAGAGTTCACACTCCAATTGAACGGGGTCGCTAGTCGGGTACTGTTGTACCGAGTGACATTCCCTTACTCTCTGTGAATTAGTACAACAGGATATTTTACATCCGGGTGGTTGAGCGATGGTACTTAACCCATGAAATAAATATTTTCCATTGTTTTCTTTTGTTTCACAGGTTAGAGTGATTTTATTTAACCCATGAAATATATATTATTATAATACATGTTGTACACCTTAGTAGATACTAATTCCATTGTTTTCTTTTGTTTGGTATTGACTATTACACATTGACTATTCGATTTTGTTTCACGGGTTAAATAAAATCACTCTAAGCGCCATCACTCTACTATAGGTACTAATTAACTAAAGTCAAATAACATTGCTATTGGAGGAGACACTTGCATTTTTGTGTGTCACTGATATATTTGTTTATCAAAATTGGAACAAAAAAACATACCCCATCTACATTGTAGCAGCACATCCCTGTATTATTATTATTATTATTATTATTATTATTATGTATAGGTTAAGTGCGTCTTTGCTGTAAATGTGCATGTAAAAATAAAATATAATTACTACAGTCAATAATAATAATAATTTTATATAGCACCCTTTCCTAAAAAGACCAAAAGCGCTTTACAAATATATACAAATGATTTTTATTACAGTCAAAAGCCCCTATTCCTAAACAATTAACATAAAAGCCAGGCAAATGGATAATACATGCAAGCAAATAATAAAAAGAAGTTGCACTAATTAATATTGACTTCATGAATATGTAGAATCAAACTAAATAACATTTGTCACTTTGTTCAAAACAAGCTTAATTGAAGTTTTAATTTCTCAATATACCAACACCTACATCAAATTGCCATCGTCAATTCAGGACACCGCTGAATATTCTGAAAATATGTCATTATATACAATGAAGACAGTCACCTTGAGATGTTAAATACACAAGTTATGCCTTTCAATAAATCATAATGACATTAATTTTCTATTTACAGAAATGAATAATTTTTCATTCATGTTACCCTGATTTTCTATGAAAAAAATACTATCTATCTATCTATCTGTCTGTCTGTCTGTCAGTATAGTAACTCAAATGATGTAACACTATACACGTCACATCACTATAGTAACTCATGACGTAACACTATACACGTCACATCACTATAGTAACTCATGATGTAACACTATACACGTCACATCACTATAGTAACTCATGATGTAACACTATACACGTCACATCACTATAGTAACTCATGATGTAACACTATACACGTCACATCACTATAGTAACTCATGATGTAACACTATACACGTCACATCACTATAATAACTCATGATGTAACACTATACACGTCACATCACTATAGTAACTCATGATGTAACACTATACATGTCACATCACTATAGTAACTCATGATGTAACACTATACATGTCACAACACTATAGTAACTCATGATGTAACACTATACATGTCACATCACTATAGTAACTCATGATGTAACACTATACACGTCACAACACTATAGTAACTCATGATGTAACACTATACACGTCACATCACTATAGTAACTCATGATGTAACACTATACATGTCACATCACTATAGTAACTCATGATGTAACACTATACACGTCACATCACTATAGTAACTCATGATGTAACACTATACATGTCACATCACTATAGTAACTCATGATGTAACACTATACATGTCACATCACTATAGTAACTCATGATGTAACACTATACATGTCACATCACTATAATAACTCATGATGTAACACTATACACGTCACAACACTATAGTAACTCATGATGTAACACTATACATGTCACATCACTATAGTAACTCATGATGTAACACTATACACGTCACATCACTATAGTAACTCATGATGTAACACTATACATGTCACATCACTATAGTAACTCATGATGTAACACTATACATGTCACATCACTATAGTAACTCATGATGTAACACTATACATGTCACATCACTATAGTAACTCATGATGTAACACTATACATGTCACATCACTATAGTAACTCATGATGTAACACTATACACGTCACATCACTATAGTAACTCATGATGTAACACTATACACGTCACATCACTAGTAACTCTCATGTTGTGTGACAGGCACATTTGTTCATGTATGTCCTCGAATGGTTCAAACCCAATTGATCAAATATAAATATGAGTAAGTGTGGCCTAGTTGGTAAGTGTGCTACCACTCTAGCTGATTCAATCTGAAAGCACGCTCATTCAATGCTACTCAAGAGTCCAACACATGTGGGATACGATGTCCTACGACTCTGCGCATGAGCAGAGAATATGCTTCGCCTCGGACTGGAAACCCTCTCGGCTTTGAAACATTACTTATCAGTCAATCAGTGAATCAATCAATCAATCAAATATTTTTTTATTTTTAAGCAACATAAATATTACAGTAAATCCAACAAAAAATATTAACACTCACCTTAAATGGGATGGCCATAAATGTGGAGTCCATAGCAGCATAAAAACAACTAACATATTATATTATTTAAAAATAACTTAAATTAGAGTTAAACAAAAAGACTTTATTTTAATGTATTAAGTGGAATTTTAAATGTACTTACAGTTGCAGCATTATAATGCTGCTGCTTCAAGATGATTAGAATTGAGACCATGCTTTGTCAGGCCTCTACCGTTCGACCAGTCTGGCATGGGTGGCCCTACAAGGAGTACAATCTAGACTCCTGCCAGCATAGCTCTATATAGGTCACTGAGACACGCAAACTACTCCACCACGATAAGGTGATGGTCCAAGAAGTAGAATTTATCATACATGTTTTTATAAGAAAATAATTTAATTTACTAATAAATGCTTTCACATTCAAATAAATATCTAATAATTGCTTTTGTTTAATTGGAAATAATTGAATTTGATCGATATTGATGAATTAAAGTGATAAAGCTAAGTACACACAGTCTGTACAACAATGCAACTGTAATGATTAAATAAATGACTGTAGAGAAATGCAAAACAATATTAATAGTGGAATGTAATAAACCCTCATTTGATGGCTTCATAGTTGATAGTAATGATGGGGAGCAAGAGTGGTTGAGTGATGTGAGCACTACGGATAGTATCGCATCTCACCACTGTGGTGCTACATGTAGGTTTGGAATGATGGATAAATACCTCCAGCAAGTCAATAAATTGATGTGATAATTTAATAGCACAAATAATAATAATAATATCACCACAATGTGATTTCACAAAAACAAACAGAGCTTTGTACTGCAGGGCCTACAGTAATTAGTGAAAACTATTGTGGTGTCCCTGCCTTCACAGGAAAAAGCAAAATATATAAATAAATAAAATAGAAAGATGTAAATGTCTATGAAACCATCAAATAAGTGGTATGTGTAATACATATTTAATCTATAT
Source organism: Actinostola sp. cb2023 (assembly GCA_033675265.1). Lineage (NCBI taxonomy): Eukaryota > Metazoa > Cnidaria > Anthozoa > Actiniaria > Actinostolidae > Actinostola > Actinostola sp. cb2023. The sequence continues at coordinate 381,097 of JAUJYZ010000412.1, read as the reverse complement.
CATTGATTTTATTTTCTCCCTAAATGGGTGGGAACAGTACTTACACAATAAAGCTGTTGAAAGCTTATCCATTCCACAACCACAGAATTTATCATCACTGGTGGCACGCTTGTGGATGTATCTGAGTCCACTGGATGACACTGGCTTTGTTAAATTATATCCTCGCTCACGTAGCCAAATTAAAGAAATATATTCATGCATGAAAATTTGTTCCCACCTGGAATTATAGTTAGTATTTACACTGTACTTTGAAATTGACACATGTTTAGATTCCCTCCCCTCCATAGAATTCAAACCCAACCCCATCCCATACTTACCTTTCATGTCCCCTTAGTGTGCACTGGCACTACATGACCCAATGTCCAAACGGTGGGAGTAAAATGAGGACAAAAAGAAATATTTAATTTAATGAAATCTTTACACAGTTGAGTAAGCTCACTTACCTGTTCATCTGAAATTGAAAGACGGTTAAAAAGTGAAACACAATTACGCAAAGTTAAAGCAAGGAAAGCAAGAACATGAAATTGAAACTTAGATTTTGTGCCATCCTGTAACCCAGGCTCTATAACATTAACTAAATACATAAAATTATGAAGAAATAGCCTGGAGTCTTTGCCTGTAAATCGATAATCAATTTTTTTAGCATCAGGCCCTGCTTCATCAAAATGTTTTACCACCTTGTTGGCCAGTCTAGAAAGAGAGCACTTGGACTTCATAGTATTTACATATTTTACAAGGGGATTATCTTGGGGCAACTGAAAAAAAGATAAATGATCATTAGGAATGTTAGAAACTAAAATAACTTCTTCAAGAAATGTCTTATGCACAAGAGCACATGCATTGTTCTTCAAATGGAGAGGTTCCACATGTGCTTGATCAATCAACTCTCCTAGGAGTGGTTTGAACTCTTGGCGACTTTTCAGGCTTCCAATTAATTCTGTTATTTTCTTTCGTTTCGTTTTTTCAGTAATAGTTTTTGTTGCATTACTTTTTTTTGCAGCTTCGACTTTCTGCACAACTTGTAGTCTGTGTTGATAAGACCATGGCTTCCATAAGTTATTCTCCTCTCTTCCAAATGTACCAGTCAGACTCTTCTGATTATTAGATGATACATCTGCAAAAGAGGAGAAATACTTTGCGCTGTTATTCAATTCACCAGCCAAGAATGCAAGCATTTTCATGTCATTAGGTAGTTCAGCTATTTTAAACCTCACATTAACAAAATTATCATTATTAATCTTAATGGAAAAAGTTTCTTGTTGTATGGTCGTGATATCTGAAAGTAAAATATTGATAAATCTTAGTACAGGGAGGGCATTTTCAGGGCAGTTTTGCCCCAAACATTAGAAAGTTTTCATTGCTGCTAAGGACTCCACGACCAATGTTTAATAGGCTGACCAGCCATGCACATGAGGTGTCGTCTTTCCCAAATGGGGCACCATCCCCACCTAATGCAACCTGAAAGGTAAATTGGTCATTAAACCAAGTCAGATCGTACCCACTGCTCTTGTTGAGATAGAACTTGGCCAAACAAAGTAATAATTCCTTCAAGCTTCTGTAGCATCCACTTACCTTATCAGTCATACCCTCACACAATGTATCACGGATGCTATGTAGAGTACCAATAGGAATAGATTTAACGAAAGGCATAAGCTTATTGTATGAAACAAGTCTAGGGACAGGACAATTGGCAATTGATATACGTGTTGTCTGCAACTTCCTATTATTAATCTTGAATGCACTATCCCTATAAAGTTTACGATATTTACGTTTCCCCATAATCCCCCCACTATAATACACTGATACACTTCTACACATATTTTCATTGGAGCTCTCATAATTCTTTAAATCGGTCTTGTACACTTTTGCTGCCACTTTCTTTGATCTCTTGCTTGAGCACATTACATCGGTTAGTATTCGGTCACTACATCGGTTCAGAACTGTGTCAATTAATCCAATTGAAGCTGCCCTCTTTGTCCCACCATGTATCTCCTCTGCTGCCTCAAATGTTTCTCTTCTTCTTTTCCTACCTACAGACTCTCCTATTGTAACTCTGCCATCTACAAAATATGTCTTATTTTTTTTCCTGTTCCTTATTGACTGGCTACTTAATCTATGCATTGTATCCTCCTCTTCTATCTGTTCTCTTCTGATGTTGTCTAGCTCCTCAACATTCCTGACTGTCTCTGCAATCTATTTACAACAGATAATAATAAACTTGATTGTTTATAATAATACACTGTATAGTTACACTGTACTAAAACAAAGACACTAAATTAACTCTACATTCAATGATCAGCTGTAAGCAAGTTGTTTATATTACAAAACTGTATAATATATAGACTAAACACATTCAGTTTGAAAATCAGTAAATTTGAATGGCAAGAAAGAATTAAAAAAAAAAAATCACAACTTTATATGTGTATCAATTTTAAAACTATTTAACCATGGATTGTAAAATCATTTTACGATCCATGATAAAACAATGCAGATCCTAACAAGAACTTGTAGTTGTACATTTCATCATTTTAATTGAAAGCCGCGCGCTCGATGCAATGTAAACAATAACAAAACGCAAAAGGAGTGAATATTTCAGTGGAATACTAAATTATTTTCAAACCTAAGTTTTTTGTATTTTCATTCTGCCGTTGTCCACTGTACATAGCGTTCTTTTGCGTAGAATTTGCATTGCTGAACACCTTATCAAACTGACAGCTTACAGACTTTAATGACTCAGCTGGTGACAATATAAAGTTTGCAACTATATTGTCATTTGTTTTATCTCTATTATTGTCTAGCTCGTACCTTACTATCTAATCTCTTTGACTGTGCTTCTTTTGCCTTCAAAGTCCGTCGCTTGTCCTCGATCTCTTGGTCCAAAGCTTTTAGTTCCCTTTCCAGCTCCTCAATATTTCTGTTCTTCATCACCTGCTTCTCTCTACGTTCTTTCTGCTCCTTTCTGTGTACACAGATCCGGTATCGTTCTTTTGGCATCTTGTCACATACACAGTTTTCACACAAGTTTGGAGGTCAGGCGCGAAAAATCAAAAGAGAAAAGCGAAAAACAAAAACGATAGAGTTGTAGTTTCGACCATGAAGAACCAAGAAATTCACATTATATAATAACTGGAGTGTATACGGAAAAAAATTACCAAGCCTCAAATTATACGTTCAAACAAAAATCGTTAAAAAGCGGAAATAGCAGAAACTGAAAGGCCAATCGTTCAGTTCTTCCAACTGGCAAAGCCGCCATGTTTGGTATCAATGTGAAGGTCTTTCCCGGGACTCTGGTTTCCCGCCATCCGATTGCTGATTCGGTGAGAAACGAGCGAATTACGATGTGCCGAAAACAGCCCTCGCTCTTATTCGTAAATTCGTCCCCAGATCCCCAAATTATGCGCCCGTCCAATATGGCGGCTGGTTACACTCGAACGTACTGTTTCAAGAAGCGCGCGGGCCCGCCGTGTTAGCAGCTTTGAAGACTTGTCAGTAGGTTTAGATGGAGTCTCTTCTTTATTGAAGACAGGTTGTTCATCCAAAGGAGATTGAAAGGGTGGGAAATCAAACTTGGTGGTTCTATTGGCTTTGGAAGCTGGCAATTTGTCAGTTTTCGTTTTGGATTGTCCTAGATCGTCTACCATAGAGAGACCATAGAAACTCGTAAATGGGTTGATGTCCTTAAAGAGAAAAGGCTGACTTTGACTTGGCGGATCTTCTTGTAGGACATCTTCGTAATCATCTTCGTCCTCCCAAACTTTCTTTCAACATCCGATTGTTCTATTTCGTGGTGCACTTCAAGAAACTGACGCTATTGTTGTATTTGAAATTATTTATTGTCCAATTCTTGCGAGACTTTAAGTTGATTTGCCTTTCACTTGGCCACATTGCATTTAGCTCTTAATTCTTTAATCTTGTTGCTTTTATGTGTACTTGCATTTGAGCAACTCGAACGGCTAGATTTGATACTGCCTTTTGAGCTTGATTTACAACTTGCTTCTCGTTGATCACTTAGACGAGTTACTTGTTCTTCTTGTAGTTCCGTTCGATCGAGCCATGTTCGGTAATATTCGTCAAACTCGAACTTTCCTTGTGTTTGACTTTCGTAAGTCTGGATAGCATTTTGTGTCTCTGAATCTTCATCTAGATATTCCAATAGATCTTTATTCGAATCCACGAAATGCTGATACTTTTTATCTAACTCTTCTTTTAAGAGTTTCACGGCGTTTACGTTGTTGTAGTCTACCATGAGTTGTTCCATTTGGTTGTATAGAAATGTCAATCGTCCAAGATGTCCACCTCGAGATCTTTTAGCTGTATTAGCCTTTTCTCTTCGTATTACATCCTGGTCTAAATTAGAGTTAGGAAGCTTTCTTCTAGCTCCACTAGCACTTTCTGCCATCTAGCTTACTCGTGTTTGAATGATGTAGTAGAATATACTCAAACGGTCGAAATGCGCTTCATTCTTTTACTATAACGTAACGATTCAACTAAACATAATAGAAATAGAAATTACTATTTACAAAATGACTGATAAACTAGAAAAGAAACCAAAGAAGAGAAAAATACTTACACACGTTGAGCCTACAAAGACGAACTTGAACTAACTAATTATGCTTAAAACTGGAACTAAACTACTAGAACTTTCCATAATGACAAAAGGACAGAAAACAAAAGACGAATACTTCTACTAAACATAAATCCCAAAGGAAAACACAAACTGAACAAATAATATAAATTGGCCGCAACATGGAAACTTACCAAATCTTCCAGTAATATGAATCATAACATGATGGCTAATGTGAAGGGTGAGAATGGATCCACAAGTAATTAGAAATTGATATATTTATAATGTATTAATATATTTCCATTGAGCTTTCGTACCTGCAAAATAAGTTCGCGAAGGTCCAAATCGGGAACATCCTGGATGGTAATAGGGGGTGGCACATCAGATTCATTGCCCATAGTCCAATAATGAATGACAATAATGAAGACCCACTCCACTATGAAGGGCACAATGTCCTATAATTATACCTATCGCTCTGAATGCACAAGTTAGTCGCATAGAACGATCGTGGATTGGTAGACGATGGCCTTTTTCGCCTTCCAGAAAAATTTCCTGTCGAGGGTAATCCCTCGTCGACTACTTTCCAGGAACTTCCTCACAGGTCCACTGCCGACCCCATCTTCTTCTTCAAAACGTTGCCTTTAGCCTGACTAGAGGATTTTTGTAGGCCCCCATTATGTCTTTCCTCAGGTCGGCAATAACATCAAGGCGACAGACACGAAAAAGTTGACGGGGTGACCCAGTGTCTACTATCTCAGTTTGGTATCGTTTAAGTAGGGATTTCGGAGATGCGTCAAATGCAGGTGCACTGAGGTCGTCATCTTCATCTTCATCTTCATCAGGATGAGAATAATCGTCATCCACTACAAAAACGGCACTGTCTTCAGCTTGGGCTTTGTCACCTGCTGCAAACATATAATCAGTACAATATACATACAGTTACTTATGCAAGAATCTTAATCTTGAGATTCCGAAGAAAATCAATTCAGTTGTACCTAGTAGCTGATTTGCGGCAATATCCACGTCACCGTTATAAATATAGAGCGCTGTTTGTATTTCCTCAGGTGACGCATGAGGCAGCAACTTCAGGGAGTGAAACCCACTCTCTTCTCCGGCTCGTTGGTACAACACCAGCTCGAATCCCCCAGAAAGCTTCGCTAGCTTTGGAAATTTTTCGTGTAACTTTGTGATAGTATGACTATGGTTCTGGTGTAACTCCAAGGTCACACTGGCGTCACCCAAACCTGAATTACTCAGGGTGGTTCTTTGTTTAATTGAAAGTGGTTGCGTTTTGTCTGTGACCTTTGAAATAGCACATAAACTTCATGGTGCATTGTGCCGGTCGTTTGACACCCTTCTTTGCTTGGGTGTATTTCACTGTGGATTTGTTACTGCCGCCAGTACGATATGTCCACAGTCTGCGATGTTCCATCGCTGCTGTTGCGGCAATGCCAAATGATCCTGGCTTAGAGACATCCAGCTGATTTAACGGTGAGGCAGAGGGACCTGTAGCACTAGATACTATCATTGAGACAAAAGGAAGTGATAATTTTTTCTCACCATGTCATTAAAATCTCACTAAATTATCACTTTTAACCAAGCTGGGCGGCATAGGCCTTAAGGTGCACATAAACTCTAATTTAATATTATTAGTATCGCTTCTATTATACATAAATATCATGATACAGTCGAACCTCTAATAAGCGGACTCCCTCGGCGAATTGGCAAGTTGCCGCTTAATAGAAGTTGGCCGCTTAATAGAGAGGTTGACAGAAATTAGCATAAGGCATGGCATGGTAGAAACGTAATTTTATTTGAATACAAACACGTTGAGTGGCGCGCACACAATGCAGCCTGTTGATGCTTTATATCCTTTAAAAATCACACAATTCCTCTGTACTGTACAGTATTAAGCCATCTTGGTGGTCGCTTAATAGAGAGTCCTCGTCGGGACGACGAAACTGAATGTGGCTCCGGCTGCTTAATAGAGGATAAATTTATAATTACAGTATCACACTGATAATTCTTAATTTCGGGATTTTGATAATTGGCCGCTTAAGAGCGACTGCCTGATAGGATCGAGAATCGGCCGTCAAACAATTTTTCATATCTTTGCCAGATGATACCCTTTGGTGAGCCTTTTTCGAAAATAGTTTCAAAAATTTCCAGCGAGCTTTTAATTTGAAGATATTTACGAAAATTTAAAAGTACGGTCAAAGTACGATTTTTCGTCTCCTCGAATGCCGAGAGAAGGCCAAGAAACAAAGCAATGGCAAAGCCATGTAATCAAACCAAATCACGTCAAACTTGTCAGAAATGTGGACTGACTTTTCCTTTATAGGAATCATATTTCAAAGATTTTAAATCTAGTAGTTTTATTATTTTATACAATTCTTAGGAAAGGTAGTTTCGAGCGCCAAGAATGACCGCAAACTTTAGGTCGACTTTAAAGCGCTAAAAATGTTCCTGGTACCTAATTATTTTATAATTTAACTTAATAGCCTCGTAGTTTTATTAGTTATCTACAATATTGCTAAGTTTGATGCTCTAACTCGGCGCGCTTCGCGTTCAGGAAGACCAATATGGAAAGCCGTTACTGCCAAAAGGCATTCAGTTTCCACTTGCCTGTTCAAATGGTTTTTGTTAGTACTGAATTACACATACTGGTTGTTGAGGTCCCTATGTGTACTGTCGAGTTCCATCAAATGATGTCGAGACGGATTTTTATGTCCGAGTTTTATTTTTCGCTAGAGAGTTTTCTTGATATCTCGACGAGTTTCTCGACGAGTTTCTAGTGATTTCTCGACGAGTTTCTAGTGATTTTTCGACGAGTTTCTTGATTTTTCGACGAGTTTCTATTATTTTTCGACGAGTTTCTAGTGATTTCTCGACGAGTTTCTAGTGTTCTCGACGAGTTTCTTGACTCTAATTACACAGGAAGCCCAATGTGTTCGCGAGAATGTATTTCGCGGGCTTCTTTTGTATAATCCATGGGTCTTTGCGAGCGCTAGCGATCCAATATGGATGACGGTGTGAACTATGGCAAGCCGTTTGTAGCAAAATTTAATCCTACTAAATATTCCTTTAATCCAATCCTGCCAACAAGTGCTTCCATTCATTTAATCCAATCTTGTTGAAAACTACCATTTAATTCAATCGTGAGAATTTCGTTTAATGCAATCCTGGAATATATACAACCTGTCAACACCCTTGACATTCCGATCCAGCATACAGAGTGCTGTTGTTGTTGTTATGCTTTGCACTAAGGGAGTTGTCACGCCAGACTTGCCACTTCCACAAATATTTATACTGTTTTTGATGTGTGAATATGGGAGTTGTTAAATACTGTGAGAAGTGACATTAATTTATATTTTCCTTAAATTTAAAAAAACTGTACATGTATTGTAAGACAGAAAATACTGTGTAAATTGTAAATGGCTGATTATTTGTATAACTTCTTAGAGTGCAAACAATATATCCATGAAACAGTACTAATAATTTTTACATAGTACTTTGTCATCAGTGTAATTAGTACTAATAATAAAGTACTGTTTCATGGATATATTGTTTGCACTCTACTTCAGTGCAACAATTCAACCTCGATGCATAACTGTACAATAACTGTAATAACTCAAACTGGAACAGCAACTGAATGTTAACTTTAAAAACTCTTTCTTCAATTCAGTAGTTAGACTTAAGTGTCATTGTCAGAGAAAACAGGGCGGGGCCAAAAGATGGGGGTCAGCTGATTCTCTCTATCTTTTGTCCACTAAAAGACTATCCCATATGATGATGAACTGTGGTATTTAAAGTTTGGTCGGCCTTTATTTTTTTGAGATTGACCACCCCCCTCCGTTTTTGACTTCTTGCACGGTCTATGATGCCTAAATCTTAGCCTAAACTTGACGATCCAAAAAGTGAACATTACCTAGCCGCTGCCGAATTTTATGTTTCGACAGGTAAACTTAGCCTATAAAGAAGCTGTTTTAAAGAGTACAGTCCAATCCGACGAGTTGTACAAAATTGACACGGTTTTGAAATTTGCATATCAAACTCATTCGATTGAAGATCGTAAAATGGGTCATCTTTGAAAATCATTTTCTCGAAAGTGCGGCAGTTATTTTCAAAATAAATTACAGTCTGCAAAAGTACTATGCCTGAATATTAAGAAAAAGCAAAGTTACAATTGGGATCTCAAATTCCTTGGATGTGAGTCGCCTCCAAAGTTGACACAAATCACGCCCGAAATGTGTTTGTTCGAGCGAAATATTTACTTCCGGTCGACACGGCATGGCGTGACTCTCTCTATTTTCGACAAAAAGTCGCTGTTAATGTCATTACTGCACCTTTTCAGCGATAATTAAACTCAAATTGATGGAATTTAGATAGATTTGACGAAGTTTACACTATAATGAAGTCCATATAAATATTTTATTGCATTCCTGACAACCTTTCATTTGTTTTGGTTGTGCTACATCGCTACATGCAGATGTTTACGAGAAAAATATTACTTTACTGATCGGTCTTAAAGACAGTAATAGGCAAGAACATATAGCAGAATAAAGGTATGTTGACTAAATTTGCCATAAAATAGTATACCTTTCTACGTGTACAAATTTTGTCTTGTCTAACTGTGATCTGTAAAAGTAGGGTCTAGTTTGTAATTAGCATTTGGTAATGCATTATAAAAAGCGTGACGATACTATTTTACGATGTTCACAGGCCCGTAGGCTAGGGGGAGTGGGGGCACACAATATATGAGAGGAAGTCTTACAATAAAATGAATTCTTGACCCGAGTTTATTTGATTACAGAGTGTGCAACTATCACGAGTTTGTCGGGATTATCGCGATTTTGATTGAAAATCCCAAACTCAGTCATTTTACTTGTGATACTGAAAGATAAGTGGCATTATTATATGGACAGGTAACTTTTCAAGCTAGTTGGTCCATGTTTTCCGTCCGTAATCGGTACATAATAAAAATGTATTAACCTCGTTTGCTCGTCAGTTTCATAATATTGATCCTCGTTTTTCTGCGCGCTTTGCGCTTGGGCCATCAGTCGCTGAAAAAGGTACGGCACGGACCTTGCTATCGGTTGCTAAGAGGTATTTATGGAAAACAAGCCTAAAATCAAGATCAAGTTACCTACCCTTTTTGACAGAAATATTCGCGTCTGAGAGTGTCCAGAGAGTCCCGCAAAATTCAACTCCACCATCGTCGCAAAGAGTATGCCCCACTCAAATTAGTAACAATAAGATACATAAAAGCACCCAATCCTCCCCCCCCCCGTTACCCCCCCCCCCCTCCCGTTTACTCCCCCCCCCCCCCCCCCCGTTCCAGCCTACGGCCCTGCTGTCCCAATATAAAAAACGTTCGTTGCTGTGGCAGAGTGCTCTATTTATGATTGCTTGCAAGAGCACTGATGCAAGTAGAAACTCTTCGAGTGGTTTTATGTATGTTATTTTTCTTTTGACAGTTCCTTGAACTTCAATCTCCAGACATTCACAGATAGTTCTAAGTTCTGCTATTTGTAGGCGGCTGAGTTTCCCATCACAAGATAGTTGACAGATGTTCCTTTCTCCGACTATAACAGGGTGACTAGGGACATCCATGTCTTGTATCACGGCATTTCTCAAGGCTTCAAAAGATTCTCGGGCTTGTATTGCTACGACATCTTCCTCTGATAAGTCTTCTTATCTTTCATCCACGTTTATTTGCTGTTGTTTTTGTTTGGCTGACATTCGCGAGAAAAAGCTTTTAATTTGTTCAGCTGTCCTCCACTCTTCTGGCTTGAACAGTGATGTTCCATGCTCATCTTTCGCTCTTTTCATTTCTCTCGATACCTGTGCTGGATCTACCTTAATTTAGCTCACTTGCAGCCCCATCGTCAAATTGCTCTGTAAGAAATAATTTGGCCTTTTCTCCCATTCTTGTCCAAGTTCTGCTGGTCTTTAGGGCCCACCCGATAGCTACTTGGCTTTCAGAGGCCCCGCACGAATCCGGTGACTGATGCTGTTGTTCGGCTTGATTCTTCTATGTGTTCTGATGGTCTGGCTATGGTAGTATGTTGTACACCAGTAACTTTCTCAGCCCAGGTTTTCCTTATTGAATCGTAAATAGATTCTCTCTCGTTTTTTCTCACATGTTTACCAATGTCCATATGAGCCTCTGCTTCAGAACTTGTCTTGAAAGTGAGAACGCAATCAGTCTCGCTACATGAATAGATGTCGTTCTTTGATGACGGGTCTTGGGCGTTTCCTGCAATTGTACCCAGCTCTCGAGTACGGGGTCCAAACTGCTGTAACACTTCTAAGCCAGTTTCCTGTTGTGGCCTGACTTGAAGCTCTTCGTACTTGAAAAGACGTCCGTTCCCGATGTTATAGCTTCGCCACGCCCTAATTTCCTCACAGGCAGCCCAACCATTGCTTTTGAGGCTACTAAAAATATATTTGCGTCTTTTTATGGGTTTCCTGTGGTAGAGCGCGCGCGCGCGATACGTATTATATTGGGTTTCCTGTGCATAGAAATGTATAATGTTGGGATCCCTGTGTGCGTCCTGCGGGACGCGCCCGCAGCAATGTACATAGTTAAATATACACATGTACTGCGGGACGCGCGGGATGCGCACAGGGATCTCAACATCATACATTTGTATGCACAGGGCCCGCCGGGTCAAATGCCTCCCCTCACTTGATACTGTATTTCTGTGTTGATTTTTCTCGCGCGGCCAATGTACGGAGTCTGGGAACTAATCAGACTGAATCGTGCGGGGATGTGAGAGAAGGAATTGTGCTTACTCTGTAGGGTGTAGCAAGGGATCTTTTCATCTCTTGCGCGAAATGGCGCCAGATTCAGATGCTAGGTAAGTAAAGCTTTCGTTTGCCCTTTTTCTGAAGAAAATCGGTCAAATATTTAGCGAGAAAACCTATTAACATCCAGACAGAACTTTTGTTGTGAATTATAGCTAATATGGTGATATTTTGTAGTATGTTTGAAGAAATATGTTTCTGTTTCTAAAGAGAAAAGAAAAAATCCAAGACGATACGATTTTAGGATATTTATATCTGGTCAAGATGATCGTACTTGTGTTTAGCTATCTCATTCGATTATAATTTTTAACCAAGGGTTTCAAATGCTATATCGCCACGGCCTGTCAGAAAGAGACGATTCCCGATCGGAGAGTACGCTCGTCAGAAGAAAATCGCCAGAGTGGAAATTGCTACCGAGCAAGTAAAAGCGGACAAAACTGTGGCCAAACTGACGGAGAAACTAAAGTACAGAAATAAGAAAGTAAGTTTATGCTCTGATAGTCGTGTAAGATATATGTTTATACTAATTTGAAGTAGCAATCGAGCAAAAGCTCAAACTGAACGCTAAGTGATCAAAAGGTGAATTCTCCTAAGATAAATGTTGTAAATGGCTGTGATCTACTTAGGTGAACATAGCGTTTGATCTCAAACTTTTAGATATATAAAACTAAATAGGGTATTTTCATTGTTTTAAAAGATTCGTTTATGCTACTTTTATTTAATATTACATATATTTATGCCTCTGGTGTATTTAGAATATAAAAAAATGTAATAATATTAAAACTTCATTCTGATTATATTTAAAGATACTAATTTAGATTTTCAAAATATTCTGTAGGTAGAAACTCTGGAAAGTAATATTGAAAATACAGGCCCATGGACAGATGCCCGTTCCAATAGAAGACCAAATATTGATAGTGCTGTTCAGTCAGAAAATAGCCATCGCCTGCAGCTGGGGACAGCACAGCAAACTAGGAGAAAGGCTAAGACAATGCAGCAAATGGCCCATATTCATTGCAGTATTAGCAATTCTAAATTAAAACAGCCAGTCAAGGATGGCCTTTGGTCAGCACTTGTAACTGAAGCTACTGACAAAGAACTCAGTAATTATTTCAAGTCATCCAAAGTTTGCATGGACTTAGTTATTCCTAACATTGTTAAAGAAAATATAATACGTATCGCGCGCGCTCTCTACCACAGGAAACCCATAAAAAAAAGACGCGCGCATACAAATATATTATTAGTAGCCTCAGAAACAATGGTTGGGCTGCCTGTGGTTTCCTGTGTTAGAACGCGCGCGCAATACGTATTATGTTGGGCTCCCTGTGCTTAGTTTCTGCGGGCGCGTCCTTCTTGACGCACACAGGGAGCCCAACAGAATACGTTACTAAGCACAGGGAGCCCAAAATAATACGGTACTAAGCACAGAGAGCCCAACATAATACATTACTACGCACAGGGCAGGGAGCCCAACATATCAGTACCACAGGAAACCCATCAAAAAGACGCGCGCATACAAATATCCTTTTTTCAGGAGTAATGGGCTCCTGCTTTTATTATAAGTAGCCTCAGAAACAATGGTTATGCTGCCTGTGATCAAACTTGAGTGTGTCCAAAAGTGCTCAGACCACTGTAAATCTCTCCCTTATAACCCCCCAAAATTAAGTGCGATGGAAGTGCAATGGAATGTTTTTCAACATAAATTTATATGACTACTGACGGTACCCAACAATTCAAACTGCCCATTCGTAAAGAAAATGACAAGAATGCGTAAATATCACGCGCGGCTATTTTGGGCATCATCACGAATCACGCGTCTAATTTTTATCACGCGTCACGCAAAAAACATTTGCCACCCTGTTCTTTGGGTTCCTTGCTCTTCTTACATTTGCCTTTCATAGATATTTATGAATTTATTATAAAGAATCTTACCGGAACCAATCGGCACAACGTACAGCGTTCAACATCTGATGGATTTCTAAGGACATCGATGCATTGACTCGACAAGGAAGTTGTATCTGTTTTCTCGGACCTTCGTGAATAGGATCAGTACAAACACGACTTTTACGACCTTGCCAATCAGTAGTGAGGTTTTTCCGATGTTTTGGGCAGATTGTCATTGCTTCTGCTTGTTCAATTGTCAAATCAAACAATCCTGCACGATTCAAGATTAGATCCTTTTCGGAGAGTACTGTCTTTCCCAGTCCTCGTTTTCCAGTCACTTGTAGACTTACAAGATGAGGCGTCATGTCCTGAGTACATGCAGATAACGGGACTAGCGTAGTAGCTAAACCAATGAGACCACATGGAGAATTATCCGATACAAACGAGCAACTTACTTCTACAGCCATTGTCGAATATAAATGCGGATTGCACAATCAAACTCTGCTGATTACTGACATGAGTCAAATTGACAGCTCATTCAGTCTTGCATAATCACAACTCATTCAATTGTTTATTAAATAGCAAAATTTACGCTTATTACCAAGGTTAGAAATAATAATAGCCTTACGTTAAAGGTAACAGCGATATTCAATTGAAAACAAAAATAAAAACAATGATCCTTTTTCAGTTTGACCTTGTTGTGTGACACTGTCCGTGACAAGACAACATTTGTACACGTAGAAAGGTACACACACTATTTTATGGCAAATTTAGTCAACATACCTTTTATTCTGCTATATGTTCTTGCCTATTACTGTCTTTAAGACCGATCAGTAAAGTAATATTTTTCTCGTAAACATCTGCATGTAGCGATGTAGCACAACCAAAACAAATGAAAGGTTGTCAGGAATGCAATAAAATATTTATATGGACTTCATTATAGTGTAAACTTCGTCAAATCTATCTAAATTCCATCAATTTGAGTTTAATTATCGCTCAAAAGGTGCAGTAATGACATTAACAGCGACTTTTTGTCGAAAATAGAGAGAGTCACGCCATGCCGTGTCGACCGGAAGTAAATATTTCGCTCGAACAAACACATTTCGGGCGTGATTTGTGTCAACTTTGGAGGCGACTCACATCCAAGGAATTTGAGATCCCAATTGTAACTTTACTTTTTCTTAATATTCAGGCATAGTACTTTTGCAGACTGTAATTTATTTTGAAAATAACTGCCGCACTTTCAAGAAAATGATTTTCAAAGATGACCCATTTTACGATCTTCAATCGAATGAGTTTGATATGCAAATTTCAAAACTGTGTCAATTTTGTACAACTCGTCGGATTGGACTGTACTCTTTAAAACAGCTTCTTTATAGGCTAAGTTTACCTGTCGAAACATAAAATTCGGCAGCGGCTAGGTAATGTTCACTTTTTGGATCGTCAAGTTTAGGCTAAGATTTAGGCATCATAGACCGTGCAAGAAGTCAAAAACGGAGGGGGGTGGTCAATCTCAAAAAAATAAAGGTCGACCAAACTTTAAATACCACAGTTCATCATCATATGGGATATTCTTTTAGTGGACAAAAGATAGAGAGAATCGGCTGATCCCCATATTTTGGCCCCGCCCTGTTTTCTCTGACAATGACACTTAAGCCTGGCCAAATTTTCAAACATTTGTATGCACACAAACTTTTGATGAAAATGTTTGAGAAAACCTTAACAAATTACATGATACCAAAATGGTTGTTTGAAAATGCAAGGTCAAACATCTCAAACAACTTTTCTTCAGGTGGTAATTTTGCCAACAATGGACCTCTTGGAAGACTCATGTTATTAGTGCATGTGTGTGCTGTTGGTATATAGCACACATCCGTTGACTCTTCTGGTTCTGTTCCCTAAAATCAGTAACAAATTCATCAGCAAAAATCAAATGAATCTTTCACATGGGAAACCCATGTTCATTTATAAGAGTTTCATTTTAGAGTACTAGCTAGTACTGTAAATGCTCGAATAAGTGCCCTGGATGTCAATTTTACATTTTTGGACCTTTAGAGGAAGCTTTTATTTCAAGTGGGGCACTTATTAATTCTTAGGCCTTGTAGTGTTGAGTTACATTATGTAATTAGCATACATACATATTGATGATAGGCACAAATAAAGCAAAGGACGGATACAACATACCTCTAGGTGGGCACTTATTGGAAGGGGGTTCTTATTCAAGCACTTATGGTAATGTTGTTTGAACAAGCATTTACATTAAATTATATTAAAATATTTATTAAATTACCTGGGTAACTGTCTGTCCACACACAAATGTGATGGTGGGTTGTATTGCAAACCCAAGAACTGGATCTTTTGCTGATCCGGTTACAAATACCAGTATTGAACTCAAGTTCAAAGGAGCTCTTCTTCCACTTGCTACTTGTCGTACATACTTTACAAAAAGTGCATAGATTTCCTTTTCCTTAGAGTGAGCAGTGGACCCTTCTGGAGCAAAAACTGGATTCAAAATGTTAAGTAGCATCTTGGCAGACAGACTGATATTGTTGGGTCTTAGCAGATGGAGTAATATATTGCTTTCTTTGGAAGATTCTGGTAAGTCCAAATTTATTTAACCCTTTCTGTATATTGGCAATACATTTATCTTCATTGGGGGTTATTACCAGTTTGTCAATTACATCCAATGGAAGTAAAGTTGGTAATTGGCCATTCTGTAAAAGAGCAACACCTATCATCACTCCAACATAATAATAATCATTTGCAAGAAACTCTCTGAGACCTTTGGCAAAGTATTTCTCTCTCATTGCAAAGTTCATTAAACGAATCCACTCTCGTCTGGGCCCACCAAGATCTTTTGCCAATTCTCCCATGAAATCAACTTCAAATATCTTACAAAAATCATCAACGGACTCCAATTCAGCAAATGTTGTCGCCAGAATGTTTTGACGATCTACACAAATGTAATTGGTATCACCCTCTGAAGCACTGGTGCCATCAATAACATCTAATGCTCTGCCTCTGATCAGACTTTGTTGAAGAAACCTTAAGATTTCAACAGGATCAGAGAGATCCTTTTCATTCATTTCATTTACTAAGGCATCATAAACACTGTTGGCATCACTAGCATCATGGGTGTCACAGATTGGAGTGATGTACGATTCTTCGTCATCAATGGCAACGATGGGCACAGCTGAGGAATTGTCTGTCTCTGTGCATGTTGGTTGTTGACCAGTACCATGTGCAGCTGATGGAATATTGTTGCTTGAAGCTGGTAATACACTGGTGCTAGAAGTTCCCTCTAATGTGGCTAAATGTAATTTAAGCAAAGTAAAGTCAAGACAGTTCTTTCTAGCAATGTGCGAGGTTATATGTAATGTGGGGTCCCCTATTGGTTGGCAGGGGCCCCATGTGCTTATTGCACAATCACATTCTTAGCTGATCATAATGTATCAATGAGTGCTTGATTGCAGTATTAGATAAATTGGTTAGATAAATATTCCACTGTACTGTGGCAGGGTTGCCACGGTTACCTCCTTGTGCCTGGACATGCAACACCAGCATAACAACCATTATGGCACCTAATCCCATGCTCATCTACTGGTAAATGAGTTTAATTAACCAATCATTACATACCAGTATTGGTCTTGTTTATCTCAGAATTAATATTCTCAATTTCAAAAGGAGACTTTTCCAATTCCATTTCTTCCTTGGCCATGTCCTGTATCTCCTCTTCATCCATTGTTCCTTCATCTTCATCTTCTTCATCTGTTATGTCATATGTTATGTCATATGTCTTAAACACAATATATATATTTTAAATTACACTTTGCTTTGCATATATTTGCATGTTACTATCAATAATATTAATTAGTTATTTGAAAAAAAATTATCCCCAACCCCCCCCCCCCCCCCCTTGAGCCTGAAAAAAAAATTACCCAATATAAAATAATTAACCATTGCATATTCATAACTGTATATGCAGGCAACAGCATGGCTTGTCATTTACCTCATATTCACACTTTCTTTTCTTGGTGGGTGGAAGAAGGTCAAGAATGTGCTTACTGGGTCTAATGTATATTGGCCTGTCTTTAAATATCTTCTGCAACATGAATCCTGATAACTGCTGTCCAGGAGCAAGATTGGGAGGCAGTAACTTGGAATGAACTGGCATTAAAATTTGAATGTCGTCGAATTCTCCAAGTTTCGTTGGATATAAGGTCTTGAGGTAGTCGCACAGAGTTAAAAAGTCCCACTCCTTACGAATATTAGCCCAGAGACAATGTGGTTATTTTCAAAAAGCCAAACGCGAGCGCTTTGACGGGGCACCTTGTCTTCCTCAGGACCACCGAGCAATATTACGTCTTTTACAAAAGTACCACTTGGTTGTTTAGTGCTTTGCTTGGGTGTCTTTTGCTGTCTTTTACTGCCTCTCATAAAGTTGTATGCCAGTCGGAATTTCGGAGCACTATTTCTGTTGCTGCTTATTTGATTAACTTCACTTGACGTTGACTGCACGCCGATCGATGAACTGCTTGATGATGATGGACTTGTAGTTGTTGATGAACTTGTTCCAGGCTGGCTGTGAACTCCCAGTCCTACTTCCCCTATTAAAAGCTCTTGAAACCTCTTGATTAACTGCATGTCTTTTTTCGGTTTTCTGTTCAAGCTCTTTTCCTAAACTACTAATATTGTCCATAAGTTTTCGAATAATATGATTCATCTTGCCTGAGCAACAATGGCGTCAAAGCTCGTCAAAGCTCACGCTCACGTGGTAAATCGCTCGCAAAGACCCATGGATTATACAAAGGAAGCCCGCGAAATACATTCTCGCGAACACATTGGGCTTCCTGTGTAATTAGAGTCAAGAAACTCGTTGAGAACACTAGAAACTCGTCGAGAAATCACTAGAAACTCGTCGAGAAATCAAGAAAACTCTCTAGCGAAAAATAAAACTCGGACATAAAAATCCGTCTCGACATCATTTGATGGAACTCGACAGTACACATAGGGACCTCAACAACCAGTATGTGTAATTCAGTACTAACAAAAACCATTTGAACAGGCAAGTGGAAACTGAATGCCTTTTGGCAGTAACGGCTTTCCATAGACCAAGTCTGAGTGGTGGTAATGATCAAATTGACTTAAACTTTCGAGACGAAAATGACGTCATTTGGTAATTTGCATTCAATGCGAACCGGTTAGCGCTCTTGAAGCTTCCTAAATATTCTCTATTTCTAACCTGTTTTAAATCCCACAGAATGTGATATTGAAGTCAGAAGTCTCTAGGATTGATTGTATTAGGCTTGATGAATCAGATGAATTCATTCGTCATAATTATCAACTAAATGTCAACAAACAAGTATCGCCGACAAAGCATCACGACACTGTCTTACAAAATATTGGCTAAGCTTTTGCTAATATAGAAACTCTGATACTACTAACTGCAAAAGAACATCAAATGTAGAAGAGTTTCTGAAATCTGGGCCGTTTGCCAAGAGGTTTGATCGGCTACAGTTTGCTTGCGAGCTGGTTTATTACATTTATAGTTTGTGTTGTGTTTATATCAGTGAAAACTCCGACGTATAGCATACCAATAGCCGCAAATTAATTCCTCTTCGAGCAGCTCCAACCGAGTCAGTTCCAGTTTATGTCAAAGATCTTGTAATAAATGTCAACAGATTTCACTGATATTTTACTGACCCCGCTGCAAAAGTAACGCGAGAGTCTCTTGTCACGCAATGCTCAATACCGTACAAAAATCGTACTGAGCCCGCCAGCGAAAATATTTTCAACTGTTTGAAAAAGGAAATAGGCCTAGGCCTAGGCCTAAGATACATTTTTTTTGTTCACGTCAAATATATCCATAATTTTTCAAACTTCGTTGCGATTTCGTTTAGGATGTATTCGAGGATTGCGTAGTTCCCATTCCCTCACAGTGTCTCAGCATATGATTCGTTAAATTTCCGATGTAGAAAAAAAAAAAACCCATCAGGACCATAGTATTTATGTTAATTATGTCAGAACTGAGGAGATTAACTGGAACTACGCATTCTACGCATAGAAATAAACAACGCGTTGAATGACCATAGAAGGAAACGCGCTACTACTACTACTTTTTAGTGTCCCTCATGGCGGCATGTACAGCTGCTGACAAGGTCTTTGAGCAAGCCGAGGTACGGAGCTCTCTTGCGCACGGGGCGTGACGGAATATCCAGCCCTAGATCCTCGCACATGCGCTGTAGCGTCGGCAACTTGAAACTCTTCAGCTCTGCATCACCCATCGCGCACAGATCATATTGATCGTAGACAATAGGGTGCTGGGGCTCGCTACTTTCCACCATACTTCTGGCACATGCGAAATTCGCCTCTTCATTACCTGTCTGGATGTCCATCTCGTCGGGTCACGCTGGCGTGCTGCGGCATTGAGGCGCGAAAAGTAGGAGGCAATCTGAGTTGCCGAGAGGAATTCTGATGCCATGAATAATCTTGCACCATCTGGCCCACGGCTGCGTCTCATCTCTCGGGCGACCACTTCGCCATCTAGCTTTCGGCCGGTCGTCTGGTCGATTCGAAATTTGGCGAGAAGGTAGCTTTTTTGCTTTTCGCTGAAGCGGTAAGCCTTTTTTGTTGTTCGGAGTGCCCAGCCTTCTTTCGCGGGAACGCCGTTTAGACTCTGATCACTGGATAGAGAATGCATAGAGGCCTTGATGGTTGGTAATGCGCTCACACCTTCCTCTAATCGCGACTTGTAGCCAACTTTGGCCAAATCCATGAGGACTTGCTGCATTGTTCCAAGGAGAGGTGCTTGTCCAGTGCCCACAACGCGTACATCCGTCCTGGGGACAGTTATACACACCCGCACTACCCTCCAGATCATCGACATTCGCCTTGGACAACTCACTCCCTTCTGCTTCCGGGACTGTCACAGCGCTACTCTTCTTTGCTTTGAACGATACAGAAAAGGAACGGAAATCTCCAGGAGAGAACGATGTTTCAAGACAACCAATATCGGGCTCTGGAATATTTGAAAACAAGATACGAGTAAATGTATGCATGCGAACCACTTTTGTCCTGTTCTTAGTTAAGTGCAGTGATCAAACATGCATCAAACATTGATTGATTGGTCGATTGCTTGTCCCTGGCAAGAGCCGTTTACACGGGCGATTTTGTCGGCGATTTTATTGCAACCAAAAATCGCCCGGCGATTTAGCGGCGATGGATTTAAAAAAATCACTGATCAGTTTAGATTGTGTCTTGCCTTATTTTCATTTATCGCTTTATGCTATTAGTTGTACTCACCGGATGTTAGCTTGTCTGTTTGGATGGTTGTGTCTTGGCCAACACCATAGGCACGCCAACATGTGATGGCATCTGTGGCACTGAACTCGAAGTTGTTGAGTTTCGTGATGCCCTTGATCGTGCACGAAGTTTCTGGGATCTCTAAGATCGTGTCTATGGCAGCCACTCGCACTCCTTTCAGGCCTCCGTTGGACAGCAGCGCATCCTTCATGTCAGCTGCGGTGCACACGTCGTGACCCTCATTGATATATGTTCTGATGTGGGATTTACAAGTCGCCACTAGCCGATCGGCTGCTCCCTTTCCGCCTTGCGGGTCGCTGAAATCGATACGCGCCACATGGATACCGGTGTGGGTTGCTAGGTCACGACACGCCATTATCGTGCTGGACGAGTGGTAACAACCCGCGTTGTCCTGTCGGAAGTACGCCTTGGTAATGTCTGGGTGCTCCTTCTTCAGCGTGTCAAGCACATGGCGCATTATGGTAAATGACAGCTGCACTTGACTGGCTGCAGGACTGGATCACGTGAATAAAACCTTCCCACTTCAGCTCGCCGTCCACTCGCCGGTATGCAACGGATATATGCCACGATATGCCGCGTTTTCCAAACCAGTCAGTTTGGGACTCTCTGTATCGCTGGGGCAAAAACTTCATTGCCCAGTCGTTGCCAATGAACACGGTCTCGTTGTTAAGGGCAGCGATGACATCCAAACGAGCTTGGTCTTGGTGCGCTGATCTCAGTAAGTGGCACTTCCACGAGCTAACGGCCAGCGTAGCTGACTTGGCAAGATACACGGCTTCATCTCTGTCATCATTTGTTGTGAACGTGACCTGTTCCACTGCTGTTGAAATGCTTTCGATGGCTGAGCTTAGGTTTTCACACTGCTCGCAGAGCTCATCGTGTTGGTGGTCGCACTGTTGCCGTAGGTCGGGATTTGTACTGTCGCTAAGCGCAAATACACTACAGTGACTCGCTACCTCCGAGCACGTACTAACGTGCACCTGTTGAGAACAAATAAAAAAGTATATATAATTATGCAGATCTCAGAAAGCTGTCTGGAAAACAAAATAGGTTGGTTTATTTAATTATTTTAGTTTGGGTGGCTGTCAATCAAACTCAGTCCTCAGGATTTGAACAATATTTCGGAACTCAGAAGTCGGAACTCAGAAGTCGGAACTCAGAAGTCGGAACTCAGAAGTCGGAACTCAGAAGTCGGAACTCAGAAGTCGGAACTTAGAAGTCGGAACTCAGAAGTCGAAACTCAGAAGTCGGAACTCAGAAGTCGGAACTCAGAAGTCGGAACTCAGAAGTCGGAATTCGGAAGTGGCCCTTCTCGGCCATCGTAGAGGAGATATTCGAGTCGCATTCTGTAAGCAACACGAGGCCCTCAAGACCCCGACTAGGTCGACCACATTCAGTCCTTACGTAATTCATGCAAAGAACACGAGGATAGAATAGCGGACATTCGGCAGACTTCCACAATCAGTACTACTGAGTAGTGTTCTCGAACTTAGCAGTTCATGTAATTTTGACAAAACTTGAAATGAACAACTGGGGTTTGCAAAATCAACACGTGCATTAATTAGCACATCGTGGAACTGATCAGAATGACTCACAAAATAAGAGTTTTAAGAAAGTCTGAAATAAAAATTGATTTATGACTATTTTGAAATATTATTTTCTCTTTTAGGTTTTACTTTTTGAAGGAGAAAACATTTTGAGCTAGAGGACGTTTACTACCAAATAATGCTTGTCCAGCTAATTTGCATATTTGACATCAAAATGAATAATCAATGATGCTAATAAATCACCAAGAAATGGGTAGATTTTTGTCTAACCAAAGGTTCAAAACACGACAGTATTTCTTTGTTCTTTGTACTTCAAAACCGAACATTTAGTAGCTTTTAGAATATTTTGCAGCATTTTCTGATTAGAGAATTAGTCTATCGGTCGGAGCGCGTTATCTTCGATTTCGATCAAAATCACGAATGTTTGGGAGCTGTCTGTGGCGCGGAAGTGAGAGTGCCCACAGATTTTATTCGATATTTTAGTAAACTGGTCTTATAGGACTTTTGGTTTACAATAGACTTGATTCCAGATCAGGCCCCACTTTTAAGAAAACGGTTTTTTATTACGGGTATGTCACTTTCTACGTTCATCGGCGTCTTTCACAAGGCATACAAGAAAATGTATAACTCAGTCAAAATGTTATAGAATTCAGTTGTTATAGCCTTAAATGAAAGTAAAAGGATTGAACTTTGACAGGTAATATACTCAAATTGTTTGGATATGGCGTTAGGTTTTGGGAGTGCTCGACATTTATAGTTAAATGTCTCGGATTCGGATGATACCATTTCCGGTTTTGAGGTAACTTCGAAAACCATCTCAGAAAATATTTAAAAAAAACAATTGATCCAAATAAATATGATTTTTGTTCATTACATATAATGGTTGTCTTTCACCGAAAAAAATAGGGAAATCGGGCAGGGGCCGGAATTTACCTTATCCGTTCTTACACGGACAGCCTCTTAACTGTTCAAGTCAAAATTGCGCGAAGCAAAATAGTAAAAGTCGACACAAGTGTAATGTTGAATGTTGAACGTTTACTTGTATTGTTTATTAAAAGTGGTGCCCAAGTTATCACAAGGTAACAATAAACAACAGAAACCACGGAAACCTAGATTGGGTGCTACGCAGTCGTGTGAATGCAGTTGTGTGAATGTTAAATGTAAATCGCAATTGAAAAGTATAATATGCAATGCTGAAGTGTGTGTACAAAATACGCCATGTCAAATGTCGAATGGGAAATGTAGCCCAAAATACAAAAAGTACAATGTCAAATAGAACAATCGAATTTTGGCGGGGATGGAACACCATAACTTAGCTTTGCATACATGTCATTCATTGGTCAAAGTGAATTATTTCAGTGTGTAGGAATATATAATGTAGGGGGGGATAAAGTTTGCCAAGATGCCCTTTAAAGCACGAAAATGGCGAGCAGCCCCCCTCTCATAATCCACATTGTAGTGATGAGACCCCCCTTCCCGTACCTAACAGTGGCTCATTATAAAGGACACCTTCACCCTCTAGGCCTTTCACTTTCACTCTCACTGCCCGATGATGTGGTGTTAGGTCGTGCTATGGTGTAGTCTTCTGGAATTGTCTTTCCATGTTGCATGTAGTGATGAACGGTAACACTACTTATCTTGTCGTCTTTGCAATATGAGGACTGTTATTACAAAACGGGTCTTCGTCAAGAAGACTCCTTTTAAGAAAACAGTCCTCATATATATATATTTTTTTAATTGTTGTTGTTACTAGTGTTCTGTAGAAAACTTGTCAAGGCTCCTACTAAAGCATCCATTGTTTGCGACTGTTCACCTTGCGTTCGTGTAAAATTCTTCATTAATTTGTTCATGTTTTCCCTCTGTTATTTGAGGCCATCAAATGATGTTCTTAGCATTTCCCTCTCCTCGTCATCGTTCTGTTCAGCCTTTCTCCTCTTTTTGCTTTTCTTTCTTTCTGTTCTTGCGTTTTCTGGTTGGGCTTCTTCGCTTTCCTCGCTGTCTGAGTGTGCGCTTGTTCCTACATCGGCCACGTGGTGAAGAGTAACAATATCTCGACATCCAAGGACTTCATTGATCTCGTGGTAAAATGGAGATTCTCTCTTGTGCCCTCCTGACTGCTTGCTATTTCAGTCTTTTGCGATCTTGCACCGATCGATGAGATACTTCATCTTCTTTTGATATTTATCTGTTGTTCTCTGAATCTTCACGCTTTCCTTGAGTCTTTGCTTTCGATGTCTTCGTGCTTTTCTGCCCAGAGACTGACCAATAATTGCTGCTGATTTTGAGTCCACTTATCATAGGTCTTTTTCGTTCGTGGAGTCTCTTGCTCTACAACTTGATGTAGACGGACAGTTGTACGTAATGTTTTACGAGGCTGCTGGAGGGTTTACGGCAGGTAGATACCCTTGAGATGGTATAAAGGGAATATTTCCTGACTGTAAAGAAGCTGCACTTGGCATGTAAGGGTAATTGTAGGGATTGTAATAACCACGTCCATCCATTGTTGAGCACTGGAAGATCGTTGTTCTCTAGTTACATCGCGCTTTCTACATCGAGGGACTCTGTGGTCCATTTAACTGACAAGCGTTGACAGTCCCCGCTGTGATTTCTTTTGTTTAGGCAAAATTTGGAAAAATCAGGCAGCCGCACTTCTGCATTACGGCGTCTTTGATGTTTTGGCCGATTTTCAAATTATCTGTGAACAGGAAAAAGTGCGGTCGCACTAGGAAACACGTCGTGATGACAGATTTTAATCCTTATGTAAACTAAAATTGACCAAAATTTCGTATAATGCGACCCGGCCCAAAGTGTCTACCAAATTTCAGCTAACTTGGATAAAATCCCTTTGACCGGGAACTCAAAATGTGCGCTTGATTCATAGCTATTTTGTTTCCGAAATAAAAGGCAAAAGAGTTTTCAAATCAAGTGGCGCCTTTGTTTACACAAGCGTGGATAATCCACCACAAATATGTGATCCAATACCTGATGACATATAAATGGCATTCAAAAGAAGATCGCCTTACAGTTCGTAGCGTTCGTAACACAACAACGCAGGAAAACAAAGATACTGTTGGCGGAAAATACGAGCACTTTGACCGTGTGTGGTTTAGTTAGCATCGTTATTCAAGGATGTTTTGAGTGAGCAGTTACGATTTGTGGATACTTTCTTCGCATCTGAATCTTTGTGGAAAGTATGTTGCGTGAGTGCTGTTGACAGCTTGCTGCAATTCCCACAAGTGCTTTAGTGGTCACATGATTTTTGCTGCGAGCGTAGCGAGCAGCGAAACTAATCTTGACGGAGTTCCTGTGTCATGTGTGGTCGTGTGGGATCTGGGCACCTATGTGGATGCAACGAGAATCTCGACTGCATTTCACGGAGTTTGTGGGTATGTGGAGATGATTTTTGTGAGCCCACGGTACTGTTGATCAGCGCACACTCACAACACGTTCAATACTCGTTTTTTTAAATTTATTTATTATTATTATTTATTTTTATTTTAAATACGTTTATTGCAATTTGCACTTTCTTAATTACAGTATGTTTTTTTAAATTGTAGATTATAGACTTAATTTTATGATTACACAACAAGGTATTACATTTATATGATATACTAGACTATAAGTACATTAATTATTTGCTTGTGTGTAATTGAAAGATAGTGAAACAAAAACTGAACACTAACATACAACAAGGACTACATACTAATAAATTATTGTCGCAGACTATGGGTATTTAAGAGGATTCTAGTAAGATCTTTAGTTGCGTTTGCTTCTTTTTAACACTATTTGTGTGGCTTTTCATACGTAGATTTTCTTCTTCTATCATTGCTTTCTTTTGAAGAAGAACAAGGAAACTGTCAAACGTGTATTCACCGTTGTTGATGAATGCGATGTATTGTGTATATTTAGCTATTATCAGGACGTGGTTAAGTAGTTTCCTATATTTTGTGGTCTCAAAAAAGCCGTATAATATGTGGGTTATTTTGAGTTTTCCTTTGTTCTTTCAAACCACCACTTCTGGAAGTGCTTCCAGAAGCTCATTGCTTTATCGCAATTAACAAAGAAATGTTGAATTGTATGCCGTTCAACTTTGCAGAACGGACACATTTCAGTGTCAGAGAGCTTATATTTATATAATGTATCATTTGTGGCTAAGATGGTATGATTAATTTTGAATTGAAACATTGATAGTTTTATTTCCCTGGTCGCATTGAAAGGGTTAGTGTAAATATTTTTTAGATCTTCTTCATTTAAACCGAGCTCTAACATCCTTTTTTCAGCTGTGGGTGCGGCAAATTTCGTTTTAACAATGGTCATTCGTATTTCTTTTACCTTAAAGGGGGACTAGTACGTAAATCGTTCAAAATGTGATTTAGCTGAAACTTCACTTAAATAATCTCAAAGACCCATACAATCACTGGTTAATTTTGTTCTCAAAAATTCCAATGGAAAGTAATACATTTTTATGAATCTTTAGAGGTGCCAGTGACGTCACTGACTCAACCCAAACTTAGCTCCATACATTTATTTGTATTTTGTGATCAAAATATCTGAACGGTTTGTTCAGATAACAGCTCTGCACTGAAGAAAACTAGTCAAACAACCAATCCTAAGCACATACAAGGTAAGAAAACTCCTTCACACAAACGTTTAGCTTCATAGAAATAAAATAGTTCAAGACATTAAACATAAAGAAATGTATGGAGCGAAGCCGTGATGATTGTTTGGGTTGAGTCAGTGACGTCACTGGCACCTCTAAAGATTCATAAAAATGTATTACTTTCCATTGGAATTTTTGAGAAAAAAATTTACCAGTGATTGTATGGGTCTTTGAGAATATTTCAGTGAAGTTTCAGCTAAATCAAACTTTGAACGATTTACGTACTAGTCCCCCTTTAAGTTTTGCATGATTGGCTAGCCATTTTGGAGTGGAAACGTTTTTCGATGTCTCTGATTGTTGCAAGATGATCTTTTGCTTGTAACTTTTAATTGCACTTATTAGGCCAGCAAATTGGATGAAATTCGTTTTGATGTTGTATTTTTCTTCAAAAGAGGAAACAGAGAGAAATTCTTCTTTTTTCTCTTCTAGTAGGTCGCTTATTTTTCTGTCCTATTTTTAAGTTTTTATTGTACCATAATATTTCGTCATAACAGTTTTAGATTTTAAGTTCTGTGTCTATGTTCGATTTTAACTCTTGCCAGTACGATAACACTTGGGTATAAAATGGTGATAGGTTGCTTAGATTTAGATCCTTTATGTCATAATTGCATTGAAATATAACATTTCTTCCATATTTGGTGAGCATTTTGAGGGGGATTATTTTCCACGCTGCAATTTGAGGGTCACTTAGCCTTTTGATCCAGTATATCTTAAGTGGGTGTCTCCGTAAAACACGCCCATCATTTTTTCGATCAAAATGAATTTCTCTTATACTCCTGTATTTTGAAGGCCTGACATAAGGAATCACTAATATCGATTTGGTTTCTTTGAAAATAATTGAAATATTTTTTTATAATTTTTTAAAATAATTGCGCTGCTCATGGCAATTTCGAAGTCCAGCAGACTGTAAAATGTCAAGATTTTGCAACTGCCGCATAAAGTTAATTCGAGATTAAATGCAATACTTTTTGCATGGGTGTGTAGCTATATCTTTCTAGTTTCTTCGGCAATTTGGTTTTAAGAATTTGCATCTCACATTGTAACGGAATCAGGAAGAATATGGACCCTCGTGCACGCGTTGTATTCATAATCCCAAACCACCCCAACTTTGAGGGCTTTTTTCAAAATCGTGGCACCTGATTCAAACTCGTTCACTATATGTGGATAAAGTACTAATGTTTATCAATACAAAACGCCAATAAAATCTTTCTGCATAGCATTTTTGAAAAAATCGTAAGCGTTCAAACTTGGGGAAAATGCCCAAATCGAACTTCTGTCAGATTTCGATCGGTTCGAACTAACAACAAAACAAAATACCTGAATAGGCTTAGCCAGAGCTTGATAGTCATAGTAAGTCCTTCTGAATCGTCTATAACGTGTAGAATAATTGCTTGACCTCCAAGGTTAGAGAATCAAGTGGCCATTGTACGTATAAATGCCGTATATTCAACGATCAGTCCAGATCGTAACAGTGTTTTCATGGCTTCTGATGTTCTTGTAAATTCCATTGTGTGAGAATCTTCAGTGAAAATAGACGTCTACAGAGATCCAGTTATACATTTATCAAAGATCAATCGAGAATGGAGCTAAAGAATTGAAAATAATCGAGTAAACAACTTAGTTTCAATTCTTAGCCGGGTTCCGTGTTTACATTGAGATCATTCGTTCCCAGTCCCCCACTCCTTTTGTACCAGTGGGGGTGGTAGAGGGTATAACAAGTCTGGGTATCGTTTTCGTTTTAAATTAGTATATGTTGTCGTGTGTATGAATATATATATACATGTATATAATTTTTCTATATTTGTGCACTCGTTAAATAGGTTTGGTGGGCTACCTGTGGTAAAAATACACAGGGAGCCCAAACTTGTCACTGCTCGGAGTAATAAAGCACAAATTCTATGATTATGAAAAATTGACGTGCCGCGGCAGTGTCAGTTCCGTGTTGTGTATCAAAACATAACCGTTTCCTATGGTGTTTTTTTTTTTCATAGTCTAATCTTATGGTCATAATGAACCAAAATAGATAATAACAGTCATTGGAAAACAGGCATTATATATAAATGTAAACTCGTATACAGTCATTTGTTTTACCTTTGTCGAGAAGTGGTGTCAAACCGCTACATTTACATTTGGGAGCTAGTACATTCACATTCCGAAATAACGTCTGTAAGCTTGGCAACGAGGTCGCTTTTCTTGTCTTTGGACTTGAATGGAACTTCAAGGTGGGAGCAAATACTTTTAAGCATAGCAACGTTAAACGCTGCAAGCTTGTCCTGGCGGCAATAATCACAGAGATCATATATATCATAGGTTATAGGGTGTTTTAATCCAATCTCGTCATTGATTGTTTCAATCATCTCTTGTCTCTCTGAGTCTTCGACTAGGCATGCTACTTCTTCTTCTTCTAGTTCTAACGATAGTCCAACGATGTTCTTTCTACGTGATGCGGCAAGACGAGAGAAAAAGCTCTTGATCTGTGTAGTTGTTAACCATTCTTTACAGTTGAATTGACGGTCATTCGATGTCATATTTCTGGCATTTCTCATATCCTTTTGAACTTGGGCTGGATCTGCTTTACGTTCGGTTCTTTCACCTATCATAAATTTAGTTGTTAGATACTCTTTTACTTTGGGCGAGAAACGCACAGTGCCAGCGTGTCTTACTTTGTGCCCATCCCATTTGAAGGGGTGTTATTCTGATAGTGCCCGTGAACGATGAAGGTTTTGTCTTACTATTGACGTTACGCGTAACATCAATTGATGCAAACTTAGCTGCCCAATCTTTCCTGATACTGTCGTATGTGCTTTTTTGTTCCACTGGCCTGTGTTCGCCCACATCAAGATGTAACTCCATTTCTGCAAATGTCTTAAGTGTCATTGTCAGAGAAAACAGGGCGGGGCCAAAAGATGGGGGTCAGCTGATTCTCTCTATCTTTTGTCCACTAAAAGACTATCCCATATGATGATGAACTGTGGTATTTAAAGTTTGGTCGGCCTTTATTTTTTTGAGATTGACCACCCCCCTCCGTTTTTGACTTCTTGTACGGTCTATGATGCCTAAATCTTAGCCTAAACTTGACGATCCAAAAAGTGAACATTACCTAGCCGCTGCCGAATTTTATGTTTCGACAGGTAAACTTAGCCTATAAAGAAGCTGTTTTAAAGAGTACAGTCCAATCCGACGAGTTGTACAAAATTGACACGGTTTTGAAATTTGCATATCAAACTCATTCGATTGAAGATCGTAAAATGGGTCATCTTTGAAAATCATTTTCTCGAAAGTGCGGCAGTTATTTTCAAAATAAATTACAGTCTGCAAAAGTACTATGCCTGAATATTAAGAAAAAGCAAAGTTACAATTGGGATCTCAAATTCCTTGGATGTGAGTCGCCTCCAAAGTTGACACAAATCACGCCCGAAATGTGTTTGTTCGAGCGAAATATTTACTTCCGGTCGACACGGCATGGCGTGACTCTCTCTATTTTCGACAAAAAGTCGCTGTTAATGTCATTACTGCACCTTTTGAGCGATAATTAAACTCAAATTGATGGAATTTAGATAGATTTGACGAAGTTTACACTATAATGAAGTCCATATAAATATTTTATTGCATTCCTGACAACCTTTCATTTGTTTTGGTTGTGCTACATCGCTACATGCAGATGTTTACGAGAAAAATATTACTTTACTGATCGGTCTTAAAGACAGTAATAGGCAAGAACATATAGCAGAATAAAAGGTATGTTGACTAAATTTGCCATAAAATAGTATACCTTTCTACGTGTACAAATTTTGTCTTGTCTAACTGTGATCTGTAAAAGTAGGGTCTAGTTTGTAATTAGCATTTGGTAATGCATTATAAAAAGCGTGACGATACTATTTTACGATGTTCACAGGCCCGTAGGCTAGGGGGAGTGGGGGCACACAATATATGAGAGGAAGTCTTACAATAAAATGAATTCTTGACCCGAGTTTATTTGATTACAGAGTGTGCAACTATCACGAGTTTGTCGGGATTATCGCGATTTTGATTGAAAATCCCAAACTCAGTCATTTTACTTGTGATACTGAAAGATAAGTGTCATTATTATATGGACAGGTAACTTTTCAAGCTAGTTGGTCCATGTTTTCCGTCCGTAATCGGTACATAATAAAAATGTATTAACCTCGTTTGCTCGTCAGTTTCATAATATTGATCCTCGTTTTTCTGCGCGCTTTGCGCTTGGGCCATCAGTCGCTGAAAAAGGTACGGCACGGACCTTGCTATCGGTTGCTAAGAGGTATTTATGGAAAACAAGCCTAAAATCAAGATCAAGTTACCTACCCTTTTTGACAGAAATATTCGCGTCTGAGAGTGTCCAGAGAGTCCCGCAAAATTCAACTCCACCATCGTCGCAAAGAGTATGCCCCACTCAAATTAGTAACAATAAGATACATAAAAGCACCCAATCCTCCCCCCCCCCCGTTACCCCCCCCCCCCCCCCTCCCGTTTACTCCCCCCCCCCCCCCGTTCCAGCCTACGGCCCTGCTGTCCCAATATAAAACGTTCGTTGCTGTGGCAGAGTGCTCTATTTATGATTGCTTGCAAGAGCACTGATGCAAGTAGAAACTCTTCGAGTGGTTTTATGTATGTTATTTTTCTTTTGACAGTTCCTTGAACTTCAATCTCCAGACATTCACAGATAGTTCTAAGTTCTGCTATTTGTAGGCGGCTGAGTTTCCCATCACAAGATAGTTGACAGATGTTCCTTTCTCCGACTATAACAGGGTGACTAGGGACATCCATGTCTTGTATCACGGCATTTCTCAAGGCTTCAAAAGATTCTCGGGCTTGTATTGCTACGACATCTTCCTCTGATAAGTCTTCTTATCTTTCATCCACGTTTATTTGCTGTTGTTTTTGTTTGGCTGACATTCGCGAGAAAAAGCTTTTAATTTGTTCAGCTGTCCTCCACTCTTCTGGCTTGAACAGTGATGTTCCATGCTCATCTTTCGCTCTTTTCATTTCTCTCGATACCTGTGCTGGATCTACCTTAATTTAGCTCACTTGCAGCCCCATCGTCAAATTGCTCTGTAAGAAATAATTTGGCCTTTTCTCCCATTCTTGTCCAAGTTCTGCTGGTCTTTAGGGCCCACCCGATAGCTACTTGGCTTTCAGAGGCCCCGCACGAATCCGGTGACTGATGCTGTTGTTCGGCTTGATTCTTCTATGTGTTCTGATGGTCTGGCTATGGTAGTATGTTGTACACCAGTAACTTTCTCAGCCCAGGTTTTCCTTATTGAATCGTAAATAGATTCTCTCTCGTTTTTTCTCACATGTTTACCAATGTCCATATGAGCCTCTGCTTCAGAACTTGTCTTGAAAGTGAGAACGCAATCAGTCTCGCTACATGAATAGATGTCGTTCTTTGATGACGGGTCTTGGGCGTTTCCTGCAATTGTACCCAGCTCTCGAGTACGGGGTCCAAACTGCTGTAACACTTCTAAGCCAGTTTCCTGTTGTGCCTGACTTGAAGCTCTTCGTACTTGAAAAGACGTCCGGTCCCGATGTTATAGCTTCGCCACGCCCTAATTTCCTCACAGGCAGCCCAACCATTGCTTTTGAGGCTACTAAAAATATATTTGCGTCTTTTTTATGGGTTTCCTGTGGTAGAGCGCGCGCGCGCGATACGTATTATATTGGGTTTCCTGTGCATAGAAATGTATAATGTTGGGATCCCTGTGTGCGTCCTGCGGGACGCGCCCGCAGCAATGTACATAGTTAAATATACACATGTACTGCGGGACGCGCGGGATGCGCACAGGGATCTCAACATCATACATTTGTATGCACAGGGCCCGCCGGGTCAAATGCCTCCCCTCACTTGATACTGTATTTCTGTGTTGATTTTTCTCGCGCGGCCAATGTACGGAGTCTGGGAACTAATCAGACTGAATCGTGCGGGGATGTGAGAGAAGGAATTGTGCTTACTCTGTAGGGTGTAGCAAGGGATCTTTTCATCTCTTGCGCGAAATGGCGCCAGATTCAGATGCTAGGTAAGTAAAGCTTTCGTTTGCCCTTTTTCTGAAGAAAATCGGTCAAATATTTAGCGAGAAAACCTATTAACATCCAGACAGAACTTTTGTTGTGAATTATAGCTAATATGGTGATATTTTGTAGTATGTTTGAAGAAATATGTTTCTGTTTCTAAAGAGAAAAGAAAAAATCCAAGACGATACGATTTTAGGATATTTATATCTGGTCAAGATGATCGTACTTGTGTTTAGCTATCTCATTCGATTATGATTTTTAACCAAGGGTTTCAAATGCTATATCGCCACGGCCTGTCAGAAAGAGACGATTCCCGATCGGAGAGTACGCTCGTCAGAAGAAAATCGCCAGAGTGGAAATTGCTACCGAGCAAGTAAAAGCGGACAAAACTGTGGCCAAACTGACGGAGAAACTAAAGTACAGAAATAAGAAAGTAAGTTTATGCTCTGATAGTCGTGTAAGATATATGTTTATACTAATTTGAAGTAGCAATCGAGCAAAAGCTCAAACTGAACGCTAAGTGATCAAAAGGTGAATTCTCCTAAGATAAATGTTGTAAATGGCTGTGATCTACTTAGGTGAACATAGCGTTTGATCTCAAACTTTTAGATATATAAAACTAAATAGGGTATTTTCATTGTTTTAAAAGATTCGTTTATGCTACTTTTATTTAATATTACATATATTTATGCCTCTGGTGTATTTAGAATATAAAAAAATGTAATAATATTAAAACTTCATTCTGATTATATTTAAAGATACTAATTTAGATTTTCAAAATATTCTGTAGGTAGAAACTCTGGAAAGTAATATTGAAAATACAGGCCCATGGACAGATGCCCGTTCCAATAGAAGACCAAATATTGATAGTGCTGTTCAGTCAGAAAATAGCCATCGCCTGCAGCTGGGGACAGCACAGCAAACTAGGAGAAAGGCTAAGACAATGCAGCAAATGGCCCATATTCATTGCAGTACTAGCAATTCTAAATTAAAACAGCCAGTCAAGGATGGCCTTTGGTCAGCACTTGTAACTGAAGCTACTGACAAAGAACTCAGTAATTATTTCAAGTCATCCAAAGTTTGCATGGACTTAGTTATTCCTAACATTGTTAAAGAAAATATAATACGTATCGCGCGCGCTCTCTACCACAGGAAACCCATAAAAAAAAGACGCGCGCATACAAATATATTATTAGTAGCCTCAGAAACAATGGTTGGGCTGCCTGTGGTTTCCTGTGTTAGAACGCGCGCGCAATACGTATTATGTTGGGCTCCCTGTGCTTAGTTTCTGCGGGCGCGTCCTTCTTGACGCACACAGGGAGCCCAACAGAATACGTTACTAAGCACAGGGAGCCCAAAATAATACGGTACTAAGCACAGAGAGCCCAACATAATACATTACTACGCACAGGGCAGGGAGCCCAACATATCAGTACCACAGGAAACCCATCAAAAAGACGCGCGCATACAAATATCCTTTTTTCAGGAGTAATGGGCTCCTGCTTTTATTATAAGTAGCCTCAGAAACAATGGTTATGCTGCCTGTGATCAAACTTGAGTGTGTCCAAAAGTGCTCAGACCACTGTAAATCTCTCCCTTATAACCCCCCAAAATTAAGTGCGATGGAAGTGCAATGGAATGTTTTTCAACATAAATTTATATGACTACTGACGGTACCCAACAATTCAAACTGCCCATTCGTAAAGAAAATGACAAGAATGCGTAAATATCACGCGCGGCTATTTTGGGCATCATCACGAATCACGCGTCTAATTTTTATCACGCGTCACGCAAAAAAACATTTGCCACCCTGTTCTTTGGGTTCCTTGCTCTTCTTACATTTGCCTTTCATAGATATTTATGAATTTATTATAAAGAATCTTACCGGAACCAATCGGCACAACGTACAGCGTTCAACATCTGATGGATTTCTAAGGACATCGATGCATTGACTCGACAAGGAAGTTGTATCTGTTTTCTCGGACCTTCGTGAATAGGATCAGTACAAACACGACTTTTACGACCTTGCCAATCAGTAGTGAGGTTTTTCCGATGTTTTGGGCAGATTGTCATTGCTTCTGCTTGTTCAATTGTCAAATCAAACAATCCTGCACGATTCAAGATTAGATCCTTTTCGGAGAGTACTGTCTTTCCCAGTCCTCGTTTTCCAGTCACTTGTAGACTTACAAGATGAGGCGTCATGTCCTGAGTACATGCAGATAACGGGACTAGCGTAGTAGCTAAACCAATGAGACCACATGGAGAATTATCCGATACAAACGAGCAACTTACTTCTACAGCCATTGTCGAATATAAATGCGGATTGCACAATCAAACTCTGCTGATTACTGACATGAGTCAAATTGACAGCTCATTCAGTCTTGCATAATCACAACTCATTCAATTGTTTATTAAATAGCAAAATTTACGCTTATTACCAAGGTTAGAAATAATAATAGCCTTACGTTAAAGGTAACAGCGATATTCAATTGAAAACAAAAATAAAAACAATGATCCTTTTTCAGTTTGACCTTGTTGTGTGACACTGTCCGTGACAAGACAACATTTGTACACGTAGAAAGGTACACACACTATTTTATGGCAAATTTAGTCAACATACCTTTTATTCTGCTATATGTTCTTGCCTATTACTGTCTTTAAGACCGATCAGTAAAGTAATATTTTTCTCGTAAACATCTGCATGTAGCGATGTAGCACAACCAAAACAAATGAAAGGTTGTCAGGAATGCAATAAAATATTTATATGGACTTCATTATAGTGTAAACTTCGTCAAATCTATCTAAATTCCATCAATTTGAGTTTAATTATCGCTCAAAAGGTGCAGTAATGACATTAACAGCGACTTTTTGTCGAAAATAGAGAGAGTCACGCCATGCCGTGTCGACCGGAAGTAAATATTTCGCTCGAACAAACACATTTCGGGCGTGATTTGTGTCAACTTTGGAGGCGACTCACATCCAAGGAATTTGAGATCCCAATTGTAACTTTACTTTTTCTTAATATTCAGGCATAGTACTTTTGCAGACTGTAATTTATTTTGAAAATAACTGCCGCACTTTCAAGAAAATGATTTTTTCAAAGATGACCCATTTTACGATCTTCAATCGAATGAGTTTGATATGCAAATTTCAAAACTGTGTCAATTTTGTACAACTCGTCGGATTGGATTGTACTCTTTAAAACAGCTTCTTTATAGGCTAAGTTTACCTGTCGAAACATAAAATTCGGCAGCGGCTAGGTAATGTTCACTTTTTGGATCGTCAAGTTTAGGCTAAGATTTAGGCATCATAGACCGTGCAAGAAGTCAAAAACGGAGGGGGGTGGTCAATCTCAAAAAAATAAAGGTCGACCAAACTTTAAATACCACAGTTCATCATCATATGGGATATTCTTTTAGTGGACAAAAGATAGAGAGAATCGGCTGATCCCCATATTTTGGCCCCGCCCTGTTTTCTCTGACAATGACACTTAAAGACTTGCGTGCATCCCGAAAATTGACACTCAAAGAGAGGCGTTTCGTCCGTCTCCGTCGTGGGCAAAGGCTGTTTTGTCTTCATTTCTCTCTCTTTGATGGGTTCAACGAAACCTTCTTTTGTTTGAAGTAGGGTTGGTCCCTGGTGTTTAACATATATTGTACTGTATGGGAAATGTTTTCCCTGACCAATGCCATTCGCCTTCCATGCTCTTATACCAGAATTTTCAAAGTGAAAGTTGTGAAAGCTGCTGAAATGGTCAAGTTTCTTCATCAATAAGTATTGCTGACTTTCATTCACGGTGTTAACTGAAGCAGATGTTCCTCTCACTAGATGATGTTGTAGGGCATTTCTCATATCGCACGCTGTAAGAATGTCATGGCCTTCGCAACAATATGTGCGAATTGAAGTTTGCATTGGGCAAATGATTCTATCACACATATCTTTTCCACTTTGGGGCTCTGAGTAATCGTAATTTTGAACAGTAATGCCAACTCTTTCTCCAATATCCCTCACGGCGGCAATCAAGTTGTTGCTATGATAACATCCCGCCTCGTCAGAACGTAGGTAGACCTTACAGAGATTGGGGTTTCTATTTTTCAAGTGTTGGAGTAGATTCTCAATTATTGATGCTACTGCGTACCAATCTTGGGTACATCTGTCAAATAGATGGGCATAGGAAGTAACTTTCAGTTGTCCAGTTACTTGACCACGTGATACCACACTGCTGATGTGCCAACTCAAGCCTCTTTTCCCGTACCATTCGCTCTGCTTCTCGCGGTATCGCAACTGAAGAAACTTCATAGCCCAGTCCATTAGGATGAAAATTGAGGAACAGTCTAATCCTTCTAGGATGTTTTTTTTGGCACGCTCCTGATTTGCTGATCTCATGATATGACTTTTCCACTCATGAATCGATTTTGTAGCTCTGTCAAAATCATACAGTAAATCTTCCTTTTGTTCCTTACTATAAAAAATGACACTTTCGCTTCTAATTACTTGTTCTATTTCATGAAGACAGACCTTGATTTCATCACATTGACCACATGACGCTTGGTGTTCGTGTGTGCAATGTTCCTGGAGATGCGGATCAGTACAATCACTTAACGCAAACTTACGGCAATGATCACAACATTCACTTTCATCTTGTTGACAGTGATTACGGTATTCAGTTTTCAAATACCTTTTTCCATCTTGAAGAGACCTTTTCATATTAGCTGACCAAGTATTATCTTTACCAAGCTGCTGGAGGTCATCCACTATTTTAGACATTTTCTCAAATGCAGATGATCCATCAGCTGCAGTGTCGTCTACGCCGCATAGCGATTTCTGTTGGGAAGCTTCTCTAACTCTTAGAATACGGAACAATGTTGCACGGCTAAGGGGTTTGACTAGCTCCTCTTCGCAAAACTGAAGATACTGACTTATCATCGTAGAACGAGTAACGGTACGAATAACGTTAGGCATGGTAATTTTTTCACCGTTGTCAAGTTTCAATTTTCGGGTTCCAAATGCCACATCCTGATAAAAGTATGGTCGATTAACAAAGTCTATGAAATGATCTAGCAAGACTTTCGGCAGACGCACACGGTGAGATGGTGAATTGTGAACAGTGAAACCAGGTCCACATTCTCGATAATGCCTTCTTGCTTTTTTTATTTGCCATTCGGTTATGCTCTCATGAGGTTCATGTAGTTTCTGTAACTGCTTGATTGGATATCGGTATGCATAAAGACTGAGAATTTGTGTTTTCAAGTTTTTTTTGGAGCATTTTTGTAGGCCTGTATAAGGGCGAGAAGGTCGCAAGTAGCACTCCCGGACTCTGATAGTTGGGTACAAGACCGTAAAAGTTCCTCTCCAGCGTTTGGTGCGATTACGTTACACACAACGCTACATCCTTCTAATGCTTTGTCGATGCATATTTATTTTTCCTTCTCCGTTGCTTCGTCCCATGTCGTATTTAGCTGAAACGTCAATGGACTAACTTTACCAATGTTGGTGTTCACTGATAAAGTAGCCATTGCTTCATTGTACATGGGTAACAAAGACTCTGCCTTCTCTTGATACTCTTCATCCTCTTCTTGAGAGCTGCTATTATCTTTTCCACGCCACTGTCCGGGTGACCAC
This sequence comes from Actinostola sp. cb2023, assembly GCA_033675265.1. Lineage (NCBI taxonomy): Eukaryota > Metazoa > Cnidaria > Anthozoa > Actiniaria > Actinostolidae > Actinostola > Actinostola sp. cb2023. The sequence continues at coordinate 342,657 of JAUJYZ010000412.1, read as the reverse complement.
TCAGGATCATTTTTAGTCGATGGTAGGTGTTTCAAAGTGGCTGGAGTACAAGGTGTAGTTAACGTTGTTGCTATGCTTAATTCAGCGAGTCTTTTACTCAGTCTAACAAAGGGGAAACAAATGCAAAGGGAAAACAAATGAAACTTTGATTTTTTTAAATCGACTTTAGGGGGAGATCTAGGGTAGGGTAGGGCGTGGTAGGGTAGGGTAGGGTAGGGTAGGGTAAGCAAGGGTAGGGTAGGGTAGGGTAGGGTAGGATAGGGTAGGGTAGGGTAGGGTATAGGGTACGGTAGGGTAAGCAAGGGTAGGGTAGGGTACTAGGGTATAGGTAGGGTACTAGGGTGGGGTGGGGTAGGCTAGGGTAGGGTAGGGCGTGGTAGGGTAGGGTAGGGTAAGCAAGGGTAGGGTAGGATAGGGTAGGGTAGGGTACGGTAGGGTAAGCAAGGGTAGGGTAGGGTACTAGGGTAGGGTACTAGGGTAGGGTAGGCTAGGGTAGGGTAGGGCGTGGTAGGGTAGGGTAAGCAAGGGTAGGATAGGGTAGGGTAGGGTAGGGTAAGCAAGGGTAGGGTAGGGTAAGGTAAGCAAGGGTAGGGTAGGTAGGGTAGGGTAGGGTAGGGTAGGGTAGGGTAGGGTAGGGTAGGGTACTAGGGTAGGGTGGGGTAGGGTAGGCTAGCTAGGGTAGGGTAGGGTAGGCTAGGGTAGAGTAGGACACCCCGGCATTACGGACAGTTCGCTATTACGAGGGGAAACAAATGCAAAGGGAAAACAAATGAAACTTTCAGTTTTAAAAATCGACTTTAGGGGCAGATCTAGGGTAGGGTAGGGTAGGGTAGGGTAGGGTAGGGCGTGGTAGGGTAGGGTAGGGTAGGGTAGGGTAGGGTAGGGTAGGGTAGGGTAGGGTACTAGGGTAGGGTGGGGTAGGCTAGGCTAGGGTAGGCTAGGGTAGAGTAGGACACCCGGCATTACGGACAGTTCGCTATCACGAGGATCGGAGACCCAGGGGAGGGATCACTTCTTGGACGAAATGGACAACCCATTCAAAAGGCGGGCACAACAGAAAGTCAGATATTTTAGGATCGGCATGGAAAATGTTCAGCCACTTCTGCAAACCTTGATTCCTCGACGTCTCTAATGTGGGTTATCTCTTCCTCTTCTTCCTCTTCTTCTTCTTCTTCTTCTTCTTGCTCATCCATTTTTTTATGCTTCTTACAACACGAAGTGCAAATTGCTAGGCAAATACATAAATTTACATCAAGTGTAAATATTAGCGCAAATTCATGGACAATTACTCCAGTTCAATTACATCAAAGTAAACCGCTGCTTTATTAGTGACTGTGACTTTATTAGTCATGTGAATATTCACCGGTACTAAAACATATTCCATTCTACGTATTACAACAATAAAACTTTATGTGTTAAGTTATACTAGGTTAAGTTTTTTACCTGATCCAACTGGAACAGTTATTCCGAATTGCGTTTGGATCTTTTTGGCCATTTCCAAATTCACTATGTCTTTGTTCTTGAGTTGCTTCTTTGCTCCGGAATGCTTTGGAAATTGGCATGTTTTTAAAGGACGCCAATTTCGGCCCAAATGATATCTGTGTTTTGGGCAGATCCACATTTTTCCTTGCTCTTCAGTGGGGATATAAAACAGCCCGGCTCGTGCCAAAATCAGTTCATGTTCTTCAATTTTACCAACAAGTTTAGATAGATGACAACTTTGTAAGTGGCATGTGATATCATCCTTACAGTCTAACAACATCAGAGAACGGTTTAGCGTATCACGGAATTCTCCACAGCCAGAATTAGGTTTGCACTCAGTAAAAGAACATTTATACTCCATTTTTCAATACTGACGGCATACCAATGACTGATTGCATGGGCTCCCTGTGTATTTCAACCACAGATAGCCCACCAAACTATCTAACGAGTGCACAAATATAGAACAATTAGATATATATTCATACACACGACAACATATACTTCATTAGAGTTTAAATTTAAAACGAAAACGATACCCAGACTTGTTATACCCTCTACCACTCCCACTGGTACAAAAGGAGTGGGGGACTGGGAACGAATGATCTCAATGTAAACACGGAACCCGGCTAAGAATTGAAACTAAGTTGTTTACTCGATTATTTTCAATTCTTTAGCTCCATTCTCGATTGATCTTTGATAAATGTATAACTGGATCTCTGTAGACGTCTATTTTCACTGAAGATTCTCACACAATGGAATTTACAAGAACATCAGAAGCCATGAAAACACTGTTACGATCTGGACTGATCGTTGAATATACGGCATTTATACGTACAATGGCCACTTGATTCCCTAACCTTGGAGGTCAAGCAATTATTCTACACGTTATAGACGATTCAGAAGGACTTACTATGACTACCAAGCTCTGGCTAAGCCTATTCAGGTATTTTGTTTTGTTGTTAGTTCGAACCGATCGAAATCTGACAGAAGTTCGATTTGGGCATTTTCCCCAAGTTTGAACGCTTACGATTTTTTCAAAAATGCTATGCAGAAAGATTTTATTGGCGTTTTGTATTGATAAACATTAGTACTTTATCCACATATAGTGAACGAGTTTGAATCAGGTGCCACGATTTTGAAAAAAGCCCTCAAAGTTGGGGTGGTTTGGGATTATGAATACAACGCGTGCATGAGGGTCCATATTCTTCCTGATTCCATTACAATGTGAGATACAAATTCTTAAAACCAAATTGCCGAAGAAACTAGAAGGATATAGCTACACACCCATGCAAAAAGTATTGCATTTAATCTCGAATTAACTTTATGCGGCAGTTGCAAAATCTTGACATTTTACAGTCTGCTGGACTTCGAAATTGCCATGAGCAGCGCAACTACTTAAAAAAATTCTAAAAAAATATTTCAATTATTTTCAAAGAAACCAAATCGATATTAGTGATTCCTTATGTCAGGCCTTCAAAATACAGGAGTATAAGAGAAATTCATTTTGATCGAAAAAATGATGGGCGTGTTTTACGGAGACACCCACTTAAGTGCTTTTGTATATCTTAAGTGCTTTTTTTAATTTTTTGCTGGTTTATTTTGCCAAATAAAGTTCAAGGTATACTTGTCAACTTGTTCTGCAAAGCCATTTGGGATTGGTACTACTGACGTAGTGTATACTAACTTAGAAAGACCTAGGGTTTTTACTATTTTTATTCGGCCGTACAGTGTTAATTTACGCTTTTCCCATGTAGAAAGACAGCTTTTAAAATTGTCTAATTTGTCAAAAAATAATAATTTCATTGCTAATTTCATGTTATAAGTAAAGAATACCCCTAAAGCAAGCACCGGTTCTGTTGGCCATTTACACTCAAGCGGTTTATCTTTACTGAATCGCTTGGTACCTAACCATAGTGCTTCGGTTTTGTTTTTGTTTAGTTTAAGGCCTGATGCCTTTCCAAAAGAATCTATTACTTCAAGTAAATGTTTTGCAGAAGTCTCATCATATAGGAAACAGGTTGTGTCATCAGCATACTGTGACAACTTCACTTCGTTATCATATAACTTTATACCTTTAATTCTTTGATCGTTGTTTACTGCTATTGACAGAGCTTCTATTCCTATAACAAAACGTAATCCTGATAAAGGGCAACCTTGCCTAACGCCACGTTCTAGAGTAAAAACATTTGAAGCAAAATCGTTGTTTATAGTGCAGCTAGAAATATCTGTGTAAAAGGTTTTGACCCACCGGATCAGATCTGGCCCGAAATCGAACAGTACCAATGCTTTTTCAATAAAGGACCATTCTATAGTATCAAAGGCTTTCCTAAAATCTAGGAACATAGCAATTCCGGCTTGTTCATTTTTTGTTGTATATTCCATTATATCTGTAATGAGACGAATGTTTTCTCCTATGTATCTTCCTTTAACATATCCTGTTTGATTTGGGTTTATTATATTTTGGAGAACGTTTTCCATTCGTTTTGCGATAGCTTTTGTCGCTATTTTGTAATCGACATTTAATAATGTAATTGGGCGCCAATTTTTCTCAGTTTTCCTGATTGATAAGCTGTGTTGAAGCAGTGAACCAGGGTATCCTTTAGCTCGTCCCAGAAAAATATATAAAATTCTGTAGTCAAACCATCAGTTCCTGGCGACTTATTGTTTGTAAACTGTTTCAGCGCTGAATGGCACTCTTTTGCCGTTAATACACCTTCACATGCATTTTTTTGTTCTGGTGTTAGTTTATTGGTCGAGTTAATGTTTTTCAGAAAAACTTCTCGTTGTTCATTGATTTTGGTCTCTGATTTATATAGATTTTGGTAGAACTTTTCTTCTTCCTTTAGTATTTCACTGGGTTCCTCTATGACTTTGTTTCCTACTACTAGTTTTGTTATATGTTTTTTGTTAAAATTTCTTTTTTCAAGATTATAGAAGTATTTGGAATTTCTCTCACCATCCTCGTACCATCTCACTTTACTTCGCAGTATTGTTCCTTTGACCTTTTCGTTGAGTATTTGGTCAAGATTACCTTTGATGGATTCGGACTGTTTTATTAGTCTCGTTCTAATTGTCTCATTTCTGTTTTGTCAATTTCTTGTTCCAATTTGGTTAATGTCGCTAGGAGCTCTGTTTCTTCGTCTCGTTTTTGGCGGAATTTCTTTTTGCAGTACGATCTTGTAATGATCCCAATCGCCATTTTAATCATATCCCATTTCAAACAATTATTAGTTAGTGAGTTATACTTTTGTGTAATAAATTGGATATGTTTACGAATCGCTTTTGTGAAAATGTTGTCTTTTAGCAGAGAACTGTTGAACTTCCAAAAACCTGGTCCTCTGTCTTGTTTTAGTTCTTTTGTTTTGAGAGAAATGGAGACTGCGGAATGATCGGAGTGGGGAAAGTAGAGTATTTGACAATTTTCTGTATCTTTGATAAGGTGTTTAGATAATAGAAAGTAATCTAGACGGGACTGGAACTTAACAGCTTTGTCTCTCCATGAAAAACGTTAAAGATCAGGATGTTTTATTCTCCAGATATCCTTAAGATCGAATTTGGTCATTAGTTTGTTTATAGATTCAACAACAGCTTGTTTTGTTTGATTGTCAGAACCACCTTTTTTGTCCTTATTAGTCAAAGGGCAATTGAAATCACCTCCGATAAGAATGTGTTCTTCTGGGAATTCATTCATTTTCTTCATTAACTCTTCAAGAAAAATACATTGATTTTTTGCTTCGTTAGGTAGATAAACATTGCACAGCGTGAAATGAACTTCATCAATCGTTACGTGGAAAATCATATATCTTCCGTTTTTATCATTAACGATTTTTTTACAACAATATCGGATTTAGGGTTGAAAAAAATAGCAACTCTTTTCCTGACCTCTGCGAACAGTTTCTTTCTTTGTCTTGTTAGGTTTTCATTGATGTAAATTGTTTTTGCACCGTTAAATCGATCTTCTGTATCTATTAAGGATCTTAGTTTCCTTCTTGCTGCGTACAGTTCGTGCTTTTCGTTGTACGATGAGAAACTATTATCGGTCGAATTGCTGACTTTGATGGGAGTCTGTGAACGATGTCTATATCGCTGTAGTTTATTTCGACGTCGAGGGCCTGACCTAAGTTCTTTACAATAATTTCCAAGTTTTCGTCTCGTTTCTCAGGAATACCATGAATTTCAAGGATATGCTTTCGTTGATACTGTTCCATATCGTCTTGATGATTATCCAACTCTTCTAGCTTGCATCTCAATTCTGCTATTTCGTTTTTATTTTCTTTTATGAGTGACTCTTGCTCTTTCACTACTGAATTCACTTTAGTGTTTGCTTGAGTGAGTTCATCAACGGTTTTAAACTGAAAATCCAAAGCCTTCTTTACATCGTCGATTTCTTGTCTCATTTCTTTATTATCTTCAATAATCTTCTTGGTATTACCTCGCACTCCTAGTAGAATTTTATAAATCATGCTTAGGGTTGGTATTTCTTCGTATTCTATGGTTTCTAGGTCGGAGTCACCTTCCGCCATCTTGATACTTTTATGTTGTGGTGATGACTCTTCACTTGAGTTCGACGATATAATTTCTCTTTGCCTTCTTTTACTCATTTATATGATTACTTAGACGTTTAACTATTATCTAGGTATAATTTTCAGGAGGTTTCTTAATGTTATCTAGGGCTAAACCATGGAGTACAGCGGGAGAGCTTAGAGTGCACCGGCCATGCTTCTCTTCTCGCGTTCGCGTCTGAATCTTCCGTTCAATACTCGTTGGAGTATCGTTTATTTTTCGCTGATTCAAGCCAGGAAAGTGTTCGTTTTCTACAAATCTATTATGTCAAATGCAACTTTATTCATTGTTGGAAGCATTCGTCAAGGTCATGAACAATTTAGTGACATTTCAAGGGGAAGACAATGTTCTTTTATGAGTTGTCAGCGCTGTTGTGTGCTCAGTCGCGTCCAGTTCCACAATGAAGTACTTCTACAGCCTTCTTTCAGATGCTTTTGAAAGACACAGTATCCCAGATACAGAGACGCTGTCGCTGACCTATCTACCTGATCGAGTTTGTTGGTCTTCGTCAAACCAATCGACATCTTTCCTGATATCTGGCCAGTACCATTGTATATAATATATACCAAACACAATTCTCTATTTCATTGAATCAATATTTGTATTAATTACTGCATATCAGTAGAGTACAAACTATTAAAGTGTATATCACCTGAAATTTTTTGTTATTTCTATGAAAAGTCTTAGATAAGTAGAATATTATTTTTAAATGTTTGGAACGAAAATCACAACATTATCATCGTATTTTTGGCTCGCAAAGTTCGTAAAAGAGCCAAATTTCCGAGCTTACAAAGAGGACTGGTACGAGTGGCTCGTGACGTCATCGCAGGGATCACTTCTCTTGGTCAACAAAGAAACACACGAGAGTTCACGAGAGTCTACTTGTAGTTGGTTTCAGTTGGTTTAGTTTTCCCTTAATATGTCGAGCGATAGCGATATTTCTCTCTCAGAACAAAGCGAAGTTGACTCTGAAGTCAATTTCCAACAAAATTACGCACTGGAGAGCGAGGATATAAATTCCCTTGTGGCTGAAGATCTCGAACACCTACATGGTAGGTGCCTACCATTCATACCAGCCATATTCAGATGAACCTCTCGCTGACGAAGACTGGCTTTCCGAATTTTATGACGAAAAAGAACAGGAAGAAGAACGAGTTCATGAACTTCAAAGACGTCTCGATGGAGATGAAGCTGTTAGTTCGTGGTAAGGAGCCTATTAACTGTTGAATCGTTTTACATTCGCTGTATAAAGAAGTCACGGCACGGACGTGCCATGCCGTGACTTTTTACTTCAGTGATACACAGGCCTACATTTGTAGTCACGAAAGTACCACAAGCATATGAAATCTGCTCAACAAGTACGTGTGCTAACCTCTATGTAGTCCTTTATATCTCCTCTATTTTATTTCAGGTGCCAATGTGGAAAGTGCGAGATCACATATCTTCAGAGCGCCAAAGAGTGTTGTTGTTGTCAAGAAATCGAGCAGTGTGTCGAGGCTCTTAACAACGAACGTGTCCACAAGATGGTCGAGACTATACCGCCATGCATTACACAACACCCAGGTTTCGATGCTGTATGTCTCAATGAATGGACTTTGAGGCTTGCAGCTGATAAATTTAGACGATTGGACGGAAAGAAGTACAGTCAAAGTGGATCTGAAGACGTGTATTAAGTCTAACCATATAATTATTTAAAAATTGTCATTTTATTTTCTTGTTTTGCCACATTGAATTGTAAAATTTATATTTCAAAAATAAAATATATATAAATATATATTTCAAAACTCCTAAGACTTCGATCCCCCACATCAATCTCGATGGTTTGATCATCACTCGGCCCAACAGCTTGATCTCCCGCTTTAGAATTACTCGGGCCAAGTTCGTCAGTTTTTATGGCAGAAATGGTCTCTTTCAGCACCTAGGGGTAAAAAAGAGCAATAACTATCCATGATGAAACTACAGATTAACTCGATCACAACTTTGCTTACCATACGACGTGATCGTGCAGACATTGTCGTGACCTCTTTTGGCTTGTGGATTGATGGTACTACACTAATACCCACGCTATCACGCTTGAGCCGAGGACGAATAGCTGCTGTTTGCCCTTCCAATTTAGAAAACATATTGCAGTAATCCTCAGGCCGAAAGTGCTCGGAGCAGATCACCGAGTTTTTTGTGACTTGCCATTTATCGCGATACCGCAGAACAAAATCAATCCATGTCTTTCTCCTCGCTTTAGCTTCGGGCCGCTGATCTTCGAAATACGGAATTCTGTGTAATGATATGTTCTTCTGTAGACTGGCTTCATTGTCGCAGTTATAAACTACACAACGATCAGGCATTTTCGTAAAACAAGAACAAGACTACTAGTTTTTAAAATTTACTCGACCAGCAACTTTTCACACTGAAAGAAACCAAAACAATCACTGCTTGAATCAGCTCATCCCTGAGATGACGTCACAGAATGCTCGACCCATTCTTACTTCCTTTCTCGAAATTATTTGCACAGGAAGCCCAAATCTAGCTCTTTTACGGACTTTGCGAGCCAAAAATACGATGATAATGTTGTGATTTTCGTTCCAAACTTTTAAAATTATTTTCTACTTATCTAAGACTTTTCATAGAAATAACAAAAAATTTCAGGTGATATACACTTTAAAAGCGTACGTGCAACATATGATAAATACTGCAAAGTATTGCATGCTTTTTAATAGTGCTTGTAATGTATATAGCTGTCTGTCTATGACCAGATTATTATAGATATGGGAGGGGGAGAGGATTTTAGTGGGTATAGAATTATTATTATACTGCATTTTATTATTTTATTTTACCACAAATGTGCCTTGCTGACAAGGGACAGCCACATGTATGCTACACATTGAAAGCTACATGTACGGCAGTGCACAACTCACAGCACTACACTTTTTACCAGAAACTACTAGTTGTATGAACTAAACAGTTCAGTGTTTAACAACAAACTTCATACATTCATCTACTTTGTTTCTAGAAGGCCAGATATTTATCTGTCCAACTTTTAAATATATATAATTAATCAATGGAATGAACAGTCTGCTTACTGTTGACTGAGAAATCCCATACAGATGTGACAGGTTTTTCTCACAAAAACCTCTCCTCAATCTACACAGTACAATAAAAAACTCCTCCAGTGTTTTTAGTGCTCTGGGTCTCCCTATTCTTCTCGCTTTGCCCACTTCATGTTCACTGTCAGTGTCACTTTCAGAGTCCTCACTATTGGTATCATAATAAAAGTCATCAGGGACACTTCTCTCTTTCACGGACAACAGGTCACGTAGAGTCAGTATTTTGGGTAATATTTGTATTTTCCGTATCGGTTATAAGCTCTCCGAAGTTCTGTTATTGTCTGTATTTGTTTTTGATGACCTTTAGTAATCCGAACCCCGACATCTGGTTTTATTTATGACGTCAGCGAAAGCTCCCGACTAGCTAAGGGAGAAGGGTATGCAACAGACCTGAATCCTACCTTCTGATTGGCTTAGCCCTCTCTCTTCCTTCGTCTTGACTTTGTGCAAGAAAAATCACGTGGGGTGGACAAGTGATGATAGATACGTTTTTGGAACTTACCGAAGTTTGTTTTCTTTTCTTATTAACCTTTTGTTTAATCAGGATTTTGTAATCTCCGTTCAGGAGTTTGTTCCTATCCTTAGAGAGAAAAATATGTCCTAATAATCTACAATCGAGATAAATCATGAATAAATAACGTATGCCTACCTGGAAATCTTTCAAAATTCAGTTGATGAGGATTCGGAATAAATGCCATCCGTTATCAGTAGCTTTCTATTTGAATCCGCCGTGTTTTACTTACCTCATGTCTCGATTACAATGTTATTGGGTATTCCCTTACTTCTAAAATATAAAGCTCTAGCATTTCTTTTAGATTAAATACAATTCTGATTTCACTGCTACTGACCGTTTATATTTCAAGAGTTTGTTGTGATTCAAATCTGTTAACACTGCGATTCTCCCAGTGTATCTGTCATCACTTGTCCACCCCACGTGACTTTTCTTGCACAAACTCAGGACGAAGACTTTTGTTTACATAAGGGTCTGTTGCATACCCTTCTCCCTTCTTAAGTAGTCGGGAGCTTTCGCTGACGTCATAAATAAATCCAGATGTCGGGGTTCGGATTACTAAAGGTCATCAGAAACAAATACAGACAATAACAGAACTTCGGAGAGCTTATAACCGATACGGAAAATACAAATATTACCCAAAATACTGACTCTACGTGACCTGTTGCCCGTGTCTCTTTAGTTGATTTTGAGCAATACCTGATGTTCTCACCGTTTTCTCCAGGATTCAGAAATTTAAAAACAGCTTGAAATGTCTGAAAGTTTGGAAAACCGGTGTAGTAGCAAATGTTCTCATCCGACTTAAAGTGTTCAACAGTAAATAATCGTGAGTCACAGATCTTCTTTTGTTGTTCGAGAATCGAAACTGTGGCTCTTAAGTTGTTATTTTCTGCTACAAGATCTTGTAGCTTTTCCAAAGTAGCTTTGAGCTCTCTTTCCAGATGAAGGATTCTTGCTTTTAAGGATTCGGTGTCTTCTTCCGAATTAGAACTGTCAGCAGTTTCAGACTCTGGGATTTTGTCACAGCCGACATTCTCACAGCCGCCATTTGCTCCAGTTTTCACATGTTTGGCCGACTGGGACTCCCTTGGCGTTGGTGGTTTTCTTTTAGATCCTGAGAATGTAGACAAGAGAAACTTCGAAGGTACTGCTCCTGGCTTTAAGGTAATGATACCGGTCAAATATTGCTTTAAATCAGAAGGCTGAAAATGACGAGAACACACTTTGGTACTTGTAGAGATGATCTTGAAATCTTTGCCTTCGTCTCAACTGATAGCGTGGATCCATTGCTTCCTCAAACTTTCGTTCTTTGGGAAAATAAAATACGATTATTTCTTCCCAGCTTCATTTATGTAACCCTTGAAGGTACAGAGAGGGAAACAGCATTGCGTTTGCATTGAGAAGTAAAGCAAAACGATATTTTTCTACGAAATTCTGACACATCAACAATGTTTACGATACAATTCAACTTACGATTACGAGTTGAGGCCTTTGCGGCCTCGCTTTCATGCAACTTAGTTTCCATTCCCGCTCTTATTGCATAGCGTGTATACTAAAGAATTTACACCACTGCTTTTACACCACGATAATAGGGACTTTAAGATTCGACGACTACGGACTACGGACTACGACTACGGACGAGTACCGGAAATGGACTGGGACGAGACACATGTTCACGTCTTGACCACCGTAGTCATCCTCACGACGGTAAGTAATCGCCATGTTTTACGTAGGCGCTAAAACGTGCTGTTTTTAAGCAGGTATTCCTGCTCGTTTTTATGTTTTATGAAGGACAATTGTATTTGTATTGTAAAAGTTCAAATTTGTATTAATTTGAACGTATTTTAGCATGTGTTTACTATACAATGAAAGATTTATCACTTTGCTTGTAAACACAGCCCTCCATTGAAATCACATGCCAGCTAATTACACCTTTATATTTCCTGATTCAGCTTATTAAACCGCAATGACTGCTTTTACAATTAATGGGTGAGTAAATAAACAAAACTCTTGATATGTTAGTTTGACTTCTGAAAGTAATCTTTGTTCTCCTTTTAAACACGTTTAAAGTGCAAAGATACCATCATCCTCAAGCACATGTACATCATCAAGTATACAGAGAAATAAGTAAGCTTAAGGTTTTGTTAAATTAAAATATCAATATTATTCTATTAATTCTGAAGCTATCCATTCTTTATTTGTGCATGTATTTGTATGTGAAGACGTTGAGGATATCAAAAGTATAAATGTGCATTGAAATTGTTTGTGATTTTACTGGACTCTATAAAAAATATTGAGACTGAAATTATATTTATAGTGGTACATTCAGATGGGATGATACTAAAGATATGCAACTTCTCAGAGAAGTACGCATGCAGGAGCCTTATCTAGAAAGGGTGGGCTCAAAAGAAGCTGGTATTAAATGGTCTGAAATTGCCAATACTCTCAAAACATATATGGGTTTCACAGATTCACTAAGAGATCAACGCTCAGTCCGAGATAGATTTAATAAACTTTTGAATGACTTTACGGCAAAGATACTAACCCCCCCCCCCCCCCCCCCCCCCCCCCCCCCCCCGACCTCAACGAGACAGAAATACTTCTCGAAGAAATAAGAGAAATGATACCATCCAATGGTGGTAAACATACCAAGTCTCAAGTCTTCATCAGCAAAGGAAAACAATGAAAGAGCAAAGGCAATGTCTGTCAGAGAAAAGGCTATGAAAACTTGGCGTCAGTCGAAAAACAGAGGTGAAGCGGAGGATATATCAGAGGATAAAAGCGATTCTGAAGAGTCATCGTGCTCTAGTGTCTCTGAGGAAAGAAAAGGAAGGAAGAAGAAGCACTGGATTATATTCAGAAGAGATATGCTGGTGAATATGAATTACGAAAACAAGAGATGGAAAACAAGAAAGAACAGTACAACATGGAGCAGAAAAGACTAGAACTGGAAGTGAAAAGACAAGAGCAAGTACAGGATCTCATTATGCAACAACAAAGGCAAGTGGGTGCACAACAACAACAACAACAGCAACAGATACAACAACAGATGGAGATGCAGAGCCAAATCATTGCTTAGTTTAAATTTGACACGGTTTTCTTTGTTATTCATAGGGCTTTATCTCCGGTATTGACCGGTTGAACAATAGAATTGAATTGAATTGCTCATTATGAATTCACCGGGATGTATCCATATACAGCCCTGGGTTGTATATGAATACATCCCGGTGAATTCATAATGAGCACTTAAATGCTATTCTTCATGCTATTCATATAGTATTCGTGCTAAATAACACTCCAAAAAATACCAGAAAATGCCTCAGATTGCTTCGTGCGAAAACCTTGTCAAATTTAAACTAAGTCAGATAAATACCTCGAACGTCGGCAATAAGCCTATAAAAGATTTATATGGCTTATTGCCTCCGTTCTCGGTATTTATCTCTTACTTTGTTGGCAAAAATGTCAAAATAACTGTTTCAAGTAAACAGTGTATCATAGTTTTTGTTCATATATACATGTTAATTATACAGATTCTTCTACTTTTCTTTCATGTATTCTTTATAAATTAATTATTATGAATGAGATATGTTGTGTTTAAACACATTAAAGTGTTAGTGTTAAGGCCCCATTTGGATTTATAAACATTAAAATATGTTCGTTCCTGAAACTGAATTGTAAGTTTGTAGTGTTTAGGGAAAAAGATGAAAGAAGTCTGAAGTACTGTTTCCATAGAGTGATTCCAATAAACCTGGGCATTACTAACTACACCAATACACACTATTAGACACTCACTCTTTTGTTTTCTTTTGTTTCTTTGCTTCTAATAAACACTGACAGCTAATTAGTAGTTCCCAGGTTTATTGGAATCACTCTATAGGCAGGTATCAAGGCACTAATAATGTATTGCTTCCCCGGCACTACACGCATTCCAATTATTATGTTCTTCTGGTATTCAATCAATTTGAAATGGTTTGCTACATCATGAAATACTAGTCAACATATATATGTATGTATTTGTTTACTTCAATGCATCTAATATTCAACTAATATTAGTAGTACCCAGGTTTATTGGAATCACTCAGACTATAATTAAGTACTAATTAGTGCCAATTCAGTAGCACTATTTAACATATATAGTACTTGCTTTTTGTGAATACTAAATAGCATCTAAACAATAGAAATAGCAATATTTAGTACTAAATAATACTTACATGTCTTTATGTTTAAGGATTTTAGTGTTTGTACTTTAATGTAACTACATTTATTTATGTTGTAGGCTAGGTTGTGCCCAGATTCAAGTCAGTTAAAAAAATGAGAGAAAAGTTTTCAATTCTCAAGAAAATTATTGCTTTGACCCCCACAATGGCTTATAATTTACCCCACTGAGGGTGGGGGAGGGGGAGGGGGTTGGAAGGGAGATTACACAAAATAGTTATCAAGTGTTGGTGGCTGTAGCTGGAAATATGTTGAGGTGTTGTTTCCATACATGCATAACACGTACCCTAGTACCTCGTCCAACCGTAGTCGTAGTCCGTAGTCGTCGAATCTTAAAGTCCCTAATGACGTCGCCACGGTTGTCACGTCATAACCACACGTCACGTGGTACAAATCAACCAACCAGAAGATGAAAATTTGTACAATGTATGAAAATTGTAATAATTATAAGTAACATTCAATAATGTCCACATGTGCATGTGTATGTACCATAGATTTTAAATGGCATACCTTCTGACGATCATTGCAGAAGATAATTTTCTTTAGAATATATTATTTTGTTGCTCCACCATCGGAATTAAAATGAGATTCCATTTTCTTCAGAGGCAAGGACTTGTCAACAATTGCCTCGATGTCATTCAGTATTTGACGTTCAGTACTTCCTAGAAGGGCAAGGATTAAAATTAATGATCAATGAACATTTGGCATTATTGTAATATAATGCAATAAAACTACAATACAATAACCTTTATGTTTGTATTTACAGTGGAATTCAATGATACTGAAATTATCAGCATGATCTTGTTTTGTAGAAGAAAAGTATTGGATGGAAGTAGTTCACATCATCATTTTTTTATATATAGTAACTAACCTGAAAATGATCAAACAGAGATGTTATACCGCTCCACTGCTGTGTGCTGTCCAGGTTTTGTTTTTACAGAAATACGTGAGTAGGTGATGTTTTCTGGGCCATACTCTGCTAGCTTTTCATTGCATTCTTTCAGCGAACCAACATTTGTGTGCCCATAGTCCAACATTCTTCAATAACTGCTCGGTGTTCCGCATTTCACAATGTAAAGCACAAAGGCAGAGAGAGCTCATTTCTCCATCCAGAATGCATATTAAATCATATCGAATGCCTTTAAACCTGAAAAACAAACACAACATTATTTTTATAAAGCAGTAAGCACTTTAATTAATATTGACAGACATCTTTGGTAGTTCAGCTGTTATATAATTTGGTCCTTACAAAAATCATGATACAATTTGATTACAACTAATTTGGTGACAAAGTGTGCATTTGCCATAATTTATTATGTGCTTCTCAGCCTGATGTCACAGTTACTGACTGTTGCCTACAGATCTATTACAAAACACAGACAGTGATCCAAGCAGCCATTATAATAAACAATCATACGTGATAGTTACTGCATGAGTGGCCGTGTTGTATCGGTAGATATGTATCCGAGCTGTAGGCGATACAACACGGACGCGAATGCTCTAAATGGCTTATAGACCTCCATCCCAATTACCTTGATTTATGGCAAAAGCACCACATTTGGTGCAGAGTTTGAGAATCACCTATAGAACAATATTAGATATGGACCCTCTCAGAATATATCCCACAATTGCAATTACAGCAGTTTTAAGGTGGCTCTATACATCGTAACCATGGTAATTGTGAGATTTGTGGAAACAAACACCAAATTTGCTACAGAGAATTTTAACTCCAACAAAGTATACATTTTCTTATAGCTTAATAAACATAGAATCTTAAGAAAGATGATTTTTTAAGAAAGAAATAACTGTTAGTGAAATATTCCTTCAAAACCGAAATTTCACCTATGCAGAGAAAATAAGTTCCTTGACAGCCAAAATTCGTCGGCCGTCGAAGATAAACACCTCAATGAGCTTAGTAGATATCACTTGTCAAAACTGTGTCTCCGATTTTTGATATATTGCTCCATTCTTTAATTATCCGGTTTCAAAGTTTGAGTACTGTCATAACTAGTAACTTCTGTTTATATCAAAGCACAACTTTTGAAAGATATAAAATACCAAAAATCGGAGACACAGTTTTGAAGATCAATTATCAGTCATGGACTTTGCGAAGTTTCAAATAAATCCGATAAAATTCCTTTGTCCAGGAACTCCAAATGTGAGCCTATTTATTGGCATTTCGTCTTTTGAGAAAAAGCCGAAAGAAGGTCAATCTGCCTCTGTTTACATAAGTAGATTAGTCCATTCCATGACAATGGGATCTAATTACTCACTGACAGATGGTGACCAGATAGTGGCCAGATAGTGCCAGAGTATCAGTTTTCCAGTCACACAATGTCCTCGTGCTTGTTGCCTAATCATTTCACGCTTGCGGGAAATTACGTACAATGCCAGTACACATTTGTTCTTTGTTCATGTGTTCGTTTTGACGCTGGTCAGTACGTAGTTAAGGTTGGTATGTCCGTTCAATTATCATAGACGTGAGTGCTGTTGACAGCTTGCTTGTCAACAACTTTTCTCTTCATATGAAATCCAAAATTCGTTTTTTGATTCTAACTTTGTAGGAAAAAAATATTTTTAAATTCTGTTTTTTGGAGATGATAGATAATATTCTATTTGATTTGATTGTCAAAAAATCTCAAAACCGGTGGTTTGAGAGGTTTATGGGGTAGGATGATACCTTAAGGTGGCTCTATACATTGTCACCATGGAAACGAGATAAATCATTGAAAATACAAAAACTAACACACGAACTTAGAATAGACAACAATATTAGCTACATAACCTCTTTAAATTTATTTCATCAGTTGTCAGTATAGCAAGTTTAAGCTGCTGAATGGGTCTTCCACACAGAAACGAGGCTGGATAATATATTTTTATTGTGACCATATAAAAATATTTCAAATGCAGGAAGTCAGTCCCTTTAACAACGTGGTGCCACAAAAGTGTGTTTATGACCATTTGCAATAAAAACTTTGGAATTGAACTTGAGGTCAAGTGGGCAATCTCAAACACTAAACTATAATTGTTAACAGTAAATGTGTATAGTATGAAATCACATTTTTTCATTAGAACATACAATGAAGAATTGAATATAACATGAAGATCATTACTATGCGCTATTTCTATTTCTTTACATTTGATATTCAGCATAATTTCACAACCACCGCAATTACAAAGAGCCGTGCATGGCAGTTCTGCACGAACATTTGCATCTTCTGGTACATCCCTTCTTACAGCCAAACTTTAGTAATTCCCGGCAGCTCTGAGACGCCTGTTGTAATGTAACCCATAATGGTTCCCATGTATCATTGGCACCTCTAACCCAGCCCCATTCACTTGGGCACGGAAGTTGGACATACGAGACCATGGAGTTTCCCCAGCAGTGGCCAGCTTGATACGTGGATCTTTTGGTGTGCTGGAGAAGTGCATCTGCTGTTGGGGGGGTAGCTTCTATATCTCTACCCTGCCGTGTAAAGAGGTCTGTTCTTGCTTGATTCACATGGGTACAAGTAGTAGTGCGGTCGTACATAATAGCTACATAACGTTCGATGACAAGCATTGTATCATCCACGGCTTCTCTTGATCTGTTACCTGCTGGCTGGCATGAAATGCTGCCCAAGAGATATCTTGAATATCTTCTGTTGATTCTTTGTTCAACTCGTCGCTTACACGGTCAAGCCATTTGTACTCTTTGTTGAAAACCTGTTATATTCCAAGGCAGCTACTGCAAAGGGGCTTTGTAGAGGAGGGACTACTGGTGTATTTATGGAAAGGATTACAGGCTGCACGGTAGTGTAGGAATCTGTGAGTTGAGCAAGACGCTTTGAACTTGAAGGCTGGCTTTCTATAGTTACCACCTCGCATTGTTCTCTAGGGTTATCAACAGTTGGATGCTGGAATAGGGATATTCCAGTTCCATGGAAAGAACCTTGAGCAGTCACTGAGCTTGGATTGTGGTCAATATTATCAACAGTTGCAGTTGTGAACACTCCTTTTACCAGCATTGGAGGGCATACAACCCCTTCACACTCAAAACTTGCGCACACACTGTTACCCATGTCAGTAGATAATTCAAGGACTCTGTCATATGATATTGATAATCCGAGATTGTAGAGCTTATCAACGAGCGTACGCTTTCTTGTTTCATCGTGTGTCATGAGGCCTAAATATAATTTTGTATTCTCTACTCATTAACGACACAATTGTTCAGGAACAACCTGTTTATTGTGGATATGCAGCCAGCGCACCGCAGTGGAATTACTGCAAAGACCTACACTACGTAGAAATTATATATATAATTACATACAATATCAATTGGTGAGCGGGACACGAAAAACCAAACCCTGTGGGAAAAAATATTGAAACGTGGTCTCCAACCCATGCTGCAACAATGCTTCTGGAGGTTAAAAGCTCTATTCAAAACACTCGGACAGTGGAGACTTAGTCGTCTACCTCCGACAAATGACAAGCAGTGTCTTTTCTATTAAAATAGAAAAACATACAATAGTTTTGCACAAACAACAAAAAACTAAAAAAAACAGCTAGGGATGGGTGCTGGCCTAGAATGCTGCTCGTGTGCTACACTCGCTCTAATATACACCTATACCATCATGCACTTCGCACACACAGTTGTTCAGGAACAACCTGTTTATTGTGGATATGCAGCCAGCGCCCCGCAGTGGAATCACTGCAAAGATGCAGTGGAATCACTGCAAAGACCTAGAAGCCAAAGTTCGGGCTTGACAGACGCGATGAACTACCCGCATTGTTCTATCTTCCGTGTCTCTGGATGATGCGATCGTTAATACTATAATTAGCCGCTAGGGTGGCACCGCCAGATCTGAGTGAGTGTGTACTGTAGCTGGAAGGATCTTCCACTATTCCGTTCAGGTCAACTTTTAGTTTCGCTCTAAATGTAGTGTAGCTGATGTGACGGTCTTCGTTGACCAAGTGATGACTTGACTTTGTTTTCAGCAAGGGTCTGAAAATACATTTTGTACAATCTTCGGGAATGAGTAATCGCGAGGGGAGATTCGCTGATAAGGACTTCGTTGCCCTCCCTGAGCTGATCATTCTTACTCTTGGTTATCACAATTGACCTGGATTGAAAATGAGATCACTTCTGCTGAAACGAATAAGATCGTCAAAACGTAACAGGGCGGCAAAGGCTAGGCAGTACATGCATACATTCCTGAGATCAAGAACATTGTCTAAATTGGCTTTAGCAATGATTTTGTTCAAATGTTCTAGTTTAATCGGTTCTTTCCTATTGATTTATCGGGTTCCGATGGACCTTTTAGTACCTTCTCTGACGAGATTAACAAGAATGTTATCAGTGGGGGAGGGTAGACCTGATAGGTTATGGGCCCATTTAATTGCATAGAAAACGGCGTCAAACGATTGATGAGACTTGGTAGATTCCATTAGATGTTACATACATAAACTTTATTAATGTGTCAAAACTTCTAGCTTACCACAAGTGGTACACTCATCGGGGACACTTAATTTAAACATAATTACATTTACAAATAAATATATGAAAAGGAAATATATAGATGTATATGTATATATATAATATAAATATGAATTAAATAAAATTATAGAAATTGTAACATGTGTATAGATATAAAGCTGAAATGGTGATGAAATAAGTACATATGTTTTAATTATTGATTATCATTAAGTTTAATTGTGGCATAACTTGCAGTTAGTGCATGAGCCGTCAGAGTTGATGTCTTTCTAGCCGTCAGGCTAGAAAGTTCCATCTTGTAAATATAATGCTACGTGTGAAGGTTCAGCAGGGAAATATTTCAGAGTACTGTGCCTGTCTGTAAACTGCTTCCATCTTCTCAAAGATCTGAGCTATGCAGAAACGGTACTTGGTGCTATGGAGGATAGAACGGTCGTTTTCATTCTCTCTGCTAATGCACATGTCAATGTTTAGCACCAGGGTGAGGGGGGGGGGGGGGGGGCATACATACCCATTTTAGGGGGGGGGGCGAGCATACCCATTTTACCCCATTTCATGTCAAATTCCCTGCCCAGGGGACAAGTGCTGGTGTCAAATACCCCTACCCTAGGGGTTACATTAAATGATGAAATGTTTATAACCCCAAAAGCTGCTTTTGAATCCATAAACTTTAATTCATTTCAGCATTTTTATGATACGTTTCAGATGAGATCCTAATTAGAATCATATATCATGTATATCTTATCAAATAATAAACTTTAAACAATTGCTATGATACGTTTCAGATGAGATCCTAATTAGAATCATATATCATGTATATCTTATCAAATAATAAACTTGAACATTGCTATGATACGTTTCAGATGAGATCCTAATTAGAATCAGATATCATGTATATCTTATCAAATAATAAACTTTAAACAATTGCTATGATACGTTTCAGATGAGATCCTAATTAGAATCATATATCATGTATATCTTATCAAATAATAAACTTGAACATTGCTATGATACGTTTCAGATGAGATCCTAATTACAATCAGATATCATGTATATATTATCAAATAATAAACTTTAAACATTACTATGATATGTTTCAGATGAGATCCTAATTAGAATCAGATATGTATATCTTATCAAACGTTAAACATTGCTATGATATGTTTCAGATGAGATCCTAATTAGAATCAGATAACTTTAAACATTGCTATGGTATGTTTGAGATGAGATCCTCTGAAATACAAAGGGGACATTTCCATGCAGTGAAAGTCATCTGTCAATGTGGTGATGCCCACACAATACTGATGGTGCCAAGTTTTGCATTTCGGGTTGTCACACTCTATCCAGTCAACACAGAAGTCTGAGGAGTTTGTAGAATCTGGTGGCTGCACTTTCAAGCATGTGCTGCACACTTCTGATTTATGGCTTGCCACAGTACTTACTTTTCCCTAAGCATAGGATTAATGAAAATAATATTATTAAGAAAATATCAATCTGTTTCAGCTACCATATTAAATCCTAAACAGTACTCACAAAATATATACATATATCTATTCAAGCATTTCGTACCTTTTCCTTTCTCTTTTCCTTCCCCTTCGAGCTGCCAGATTTAGACATCTGATTTTTTTTACGTCGAGTTTATGCAGCCTTTTGTGCACCCCTCTTTCTATTCTCCTGTACGTCTTTAAGGTGTTGAAACCACATTGTGACCTATACAAAATAAGTATTAAATAGGATTAAGGTGACTCCGTTATAATTCTCGGCGCACTCGTCTATGACAAACTTTGGGTCATAACTTCCTCTGTTTTTATGCAATTGCTTTTAAACATTGGCAACAATTAGAAGTATCATTCACCTATAATACAATATAATTCGATTGCACTGCAGAATATGTTTTTAAATAATATTAGAACTTAACTGGCCGTCTCTCTAAAAACCTCTCAGTCGCGTTTTCGCTTCTAAAATAAATATCTCCCAAACTCTAGCTAATGAAAGACTATATCAAGGTTAAAACTAAAACGGGTTTGGTTTGCTTCAAAATATGTTTATTTTATTTTATTTTATTTTTTGAAATGATTCCGTCTGAGAGCTGGTCAAGAGGTCAAATTTGCATGAAATTATGCACTTTTTTACGGCGCTGTACAAACTTCGTCTCGCATTATCCAGCGAAACATTTTATATCATGTTGTAGTAAAATGTATCTAGTTTGTCTAGAGGTAAAGCGTTATTCAATCGGTTCAGCCGTTTATGAGAAAATTAGTTGATAATTAACCCCACTAAGATCTAACTGAACGGCGGCTCAAAATTACCCAACTTTACTCGATTATTTTGCAAAAGTGGCACCTCGCTGGACTCTCTCATTGACACAATCGGATTGAACATCATTTCATTTACACAAATCTGTAAAAACCTGTGTACGTTTTGGATATTTCAAAAGTTACGACAATTTCAGTTGGTGCATGTTAGACGATTTACGAATATTAATTAGGTGCAATATCTTATCCACATGAAGTTGAAAATAGCTAACCTCCTTCCTAAGTCGCTGTATTTGGAAATGTTGACCTGGAATGAAGTCTAGCATGGGTAAAATGGGAAACATGAGCGATTTAGGAAGGAGGTAAGCTGTTTTCAACTTCATATGGATAAGATATCTGAGATATTGCACCCAATTAATATTCGTAAATCGTCTAACATGCACCAACTGAAATTGTCGTAACTTTTGAAATATCCAAAACGTACACAAGTTTTTACAGATTTGTGTAAATGAAATGATGTTCAATCCGATTGTGTCAATGAGAGAGTCCAGCGAGGTGCCACTTTTGCAAAATAATCGAGTAAAGTTGGGTAATTTTGAGCCGCCGTTCAGTTAGATCTTAGTGGGGTTAATTATCAACTAATTTTCTCATAAACGGCTGAACCGATTAATAACGCTTTATCTCTAGACTAACTAGATACATTTATCTACAACATGATATAAAAAGTTTCGCTGGATAATGCGAGACGAAGTTTGTACAGCGCCGTAAAGAAGTGCATAATTTCATGCAAATTTGACCTCTTGACCAGCTCTCAGACGGAATCATTTCAAAAAATAAAATTAAATAAACACATTTTGAAGCAAACCAAACCCGTTTTAGTTTTAACCTTGATATAGTCTTTCATTAGCTAGAGTTTGGGAGATATTTATTTTAGAAGCGAAAACGACTGAGAGGTTTTTAGAGAGACGGCCAGTTAAGTAAAGTCAATGTTTTGGATAAAATTGGATCTTGCGAAAAATCTGTCCTTTTTTTTTGGATGAAAGTTTTAGAATCACTTTAGATTGACATAATTCATAACCTGACCAAGTTTTAGCAAAATCGTTGGAGCTAAAGCACGGCCGCATGAAGGCCACCATGTGTTAAGCACTGAAATTATCAGGCGGCCGTGCTTTAGCTCCAACGATTTTGGTAAAACTTGGTCAGGTTATGAATTATGTCAATCTAAAGTGATTCCAAAACTTTCATCCAAAAAAAACGGACAGATTTTTCGCAAGATCCAATTTTATCCAAAACATTGACTTTACTTAAGTTCTAATATTATTTTTAAAGATGTTCTGCAGTGCAATCAAATTATATTGTATTATAGGTGAATGATAGCTCTAATTGTTGCCAATGTTTAAAAGCAATTGCATAAAAGCAGAGGAAGTTATTACCCAAAGTTTGTCATAGACGAGTGCGCCGAGAATTATAACGGAGTCACCTTAACTGAAGGTTGCAGGTAAGAATGTCCTATCGTTTTTTTATATGACTGACCAAATTTGAATTTTGACCAACCACAATGTCGAAAGACTGGTCAGACATTTGATTTCCTATTTCTATATGCAAGAAAAACAAAAAACACAGATGCTTGCCCCTGATCATTCAAATATCATTATATATAGCACAACCATTAGAACAGCATAAATAATTAATTTGATTAAAACCAGAATATTGTCATTGACTTCTTAACTGGTCCCTACAGTCAGTGAAATGGACAGAAAATGTATAATGTTGTAGCCTATTATAAAGTGCACACCTTATCAGGAGGAAGAAAAGTCTTCAAGGCAGCCTGATCAGCTGTGCTGTTGTCCACAGGGTCACTGAAGATTTGTTTCAGCACTTCACTTGGTGGAGAATGAGTCTGAAGTTGTTCTCCTTTTAGAGCTTTGTCTATCAGTTCAGTTGGTTTACGGTAGTGGCCAGTACAAGATCCAGCACATTCACTGCACAATGCATTGCCATATGACCTACGGTATAGAAGATACATAACATAATATTTTAGGAGTTCAGATGCAACCAAGTCAAGTGGACCTTTCTCTACAAATCATTGAAACCACTTGGATACCAAACAGGCGGTGTATCTGGAGGGCCACCTTTACATTCCGGATGAATGCAGCCCTTGTCATAACAGCAAACTAAATGAAACACATACTTAGCAGGTGGTCCCTTCACTAAATGGCATTCTCTCAAATTCCAGACATCTTGGATAAGATTAAATTCAACAGGATGATTGCTATTTAATTCCATCTTCTCACGATCATTTCCTTTTATGTAATTCTTGAATAAGTCTCGAAGCTTCTGATTCTCTCTACTTTCTGGACCTTTAAACAAGTGTATATTTGCATCCCCACATGGGCAGCCATTTACTCTACTTATGTACACGTCTATGGCATCATTTAGGTTCTCTGAAAGCTTCTCATAATCGACTTTACCATTATCCATGCATGATCCATTGAGAAAGGATGGTATAAACAAATGTGTGTGACCTTGAGCTAGACATCCGTTTTGCAATTCAACTCTGTTTTTATTACTAGAGCCTGAATCACGTGTAGTTACAAGCTGGACTATGGTTCCTTTGTCTAAATGGAGTTTAGTCCAGAAAAACTGAACCTCCAGATGACCTGGGCCTTCATCGTTTCCACCATCTACGCGTATACATTCAATCTTTTTCCTTTCATTTGTTGTTGGATTGATAAATGCTGGCTTCAATTCATCAGTTTCTTCAAGAAATTATATGTCTGATGCATGTTGTGCAGGGTTCTTCGAATAAACTGGTAATGCTTTAACAATCCCACCACATATTTCAGTTGTCGTCTTTGTTTTTGTGAAGTTATAACTGCTGGTTTGAAGTACTGAAGGATACTTTGTAACAAAGTCTGTCTTTGTGGCAAGTGGCACATTTCCATGGATGCAACCCCAAGTTGTACGACTGTCCCATAGCTGAAAGACGACTTGTAAGTTCTTTCCAGGTGTTCCTTTATTCCTTTGTAAGTTACTTTTTTATTGAGTCTTCTGTTGCCATCAGAAGTGAACACACCCGTCCTACGCCAAGCATCAGCACCAACACCATTACTTTGAACATATTCTTCAACCGTTCGGCCTATGTCTGGAAAATTCTTCAAAATCCTTCCAACACGTTTGCTTCGTTTTCTTTTCAAAAAACCCTTCTCAGCAATTGTTTTAGCAGCCTCCCTTTTCGCTTTAAGACGCACTGATTTGACTCTTTTCTGCAGGACCTCTCTTGCTGCTGGTTGCAAAATATCAGTTACTTCTGTCAATGATTCTGGCCCTTGTTCTTCATCTGATTCTCTGCAAATTTCATCTTCATAATTCTCTTCTAAACTGTGCAATCTCTGTTCTGCAAGGAAAGCTTGACGACTTTGTTCAATTAACTTTTCATCATGAAGTGAAATATTAAGAAATGGTATTTGCCCACTGAAGTCTAAAAGTAAATGTTCTCCTTGATGCCTTGATAGCTTCTGTTTCAAGACCTCAGCAAAACAAAGCCAGTTTAATTGACATTCATGCAGTAAGAGTGTTCAAATAAGTGTATCCTGTTTCTGTCACCTGCTTATATATATCAGGATCATCAGGTAAATTATATTCGTGTGAACCTCCCTAGCCTCTTGGTTGGTAGACATGTCCTTGCTTAGTCCAGAACTGGACCCAATTTTATCTAGGCGCGCGGTAAAGAGCAGAAGAGAGAACTGGGCTAGAGAGAGACGATAAAAGTGGGTCCAGGGAAGTTTGTCTGCGCATGCGACACCACATCCCGTTTTCGGGATGTGAACATTGAGCAATAATTGATATCACCCTCAAAGACCATTTTAAAATCAGTAATAACAAATATGGCGGGTTCTTCTTGCACTTGGCGAAGTGAAATGTTTGCTCTCTATCGGAAAGAATATTCCCATTCTTTGATAGAAGCAGCATGTGATGCACTTGCTAAGTGCAAGTTGAACTTAGTTCTGAAGAAAGAGCAGATGTCGGCGTTACATTATTTTCTGTGTGGACGAGACTTGTTTGTTAATTTACAAACAGCTTATGGAAAGTCGCTGTGTTACACTCTCCTTCCGTATATGTGTGATTTTTTAAAGAAAACACAAGATAAAAGCTGTATTCTTTCAGTTTCGCCATTGATATCCTTAATGGCAGACCAGGCGGATAAATTTGAGTCGTACGGGATGAAAAGTATCAAGCTGACGGCCGATACCCCGATGGATCTTCTCTCGACGGATTTAACCAATGTACAAGTTATTCAGTTGTCTCCAGAAGCTTTACAGTCAAGCCCAATTAAACAAATCATAAGGTCAAAGAGAAACGACATAGTTGGAGTCGCTGTAGAAGAAGCTCATCTTGTTGAACAATGATACGTTTAAAATATTTTGATTGCATTTGTTTGGCATTACTGACACCTCGACTACACCAACACTATTTATACTTAGACACTCACTCTTTTGTTTTCTTTTGTTCCTTCGCATCTAATAAACACTGACAGCTAATATTTTAGTCTTACGTTTGTTGTTTGTAAATTTTGCTTCATTTAATAGTATTAGTACATTATAGTACATTTTAGGGTCAATTTTTATTTAATTTATTTATTGACAAACTTGAAAGAACCACAGAAGACAGATGTTGTCCATTGATGCACCCAAGTGTCTATTTATCAAATTTTAATACATAATAATAACCATATATGGTCGTACCTTTTAGGGGTTGGAATTTGTTTTTTATCCAACCCAGTACTCCCTGTAAATAATGAATGTCCCCTTAGTGTTTGCACTCTATCGTCTCAAATGAAAAGATGTTGTGATTTATTGTCTAACTCGGCTATAAAGCGTTTAAAATTGTTTATATTTCTGATTGTTTAATTAATTTAATTCCTGCAGTCTGCCCATTGTTGCAAACGTACTGCATGACAGTACGTGTTGAATAATAATGTCTGTGTCCCATTTATTCATCATACTTATTCATGCCTTTTCATTATTTATGGCATCCATTCATGATCTAGGGGAAAGGTGTTTAGAGAAAGCTATACACATATCAAAGATGTTCGAGCTTTACTAATGCCAGGCGTTCCAGTAATGGCCCTAACAGCAACATCAAACACAACACAAGAACAATGAACTTTATTGTCAATAAACTGGACATGGACAATAATTACGTGATAGTGAAAGGGACAAATAACAAGAAAAACATTTATTATAGTGTACATAAACTTCTGCCATGCACTCCTCAGGATGTGTTGAAACAAGAATTGATTTTTTCAAACACTTTTGGTGATTTAGTTCAAAATTTAACTGGCTGTCTCTTTAAAAACCTCTCAGTCGTTTTCGCTTCTAAAATAAATATCTCCCAAACTCTAGCTAATGAAAGACTATATCAAGGTTAAAACTAAAACGGGTTTGGTTTGCTTCAAAATATGTTTATTTTATTTTATTTTATTTTTTGAAATGATTCCGTCTGAGAGCTGGTCAGAGGTCAAATTTGCATGAAATTATGCACTTTTTTACGGCGCTGTACAAACTTCGTCTCGCATTATCCAGCGAAACTTTTTATATCATGTTGTAGATAAAGGTATCTAGTTTGTCTAGAGGTAAAGCGTTATTAATCGGTTCAGCCGTTTATGAGAAAATTAGTTGATAATTAACCCCACTAAGATCTAACTGAACGGCGGCTCAAAATTACCCAACTTTACTCGATTATTTTGCAAAAGTGGCGCTGGACTCTCTCATTGACACAATCGGATTGAACATCATTTCATTTACACAAATCTGTAAAAACCTGTGTACGTTTTGGATATTTCAAAAGTTACGACAATTTCAGTTGGTGCATGTTAGACGATTTACGAATATTAATTAGGTGCAATATCTTATCCATATGAAGTTGAAAATAGCTTACCTCCTTCCTAAATCGCTGTATTTGGAAATGTTGACCTGGAATGAAGTCTAGCATGGGTAAAATGGGAAACATGAGCGATTTAGGAAGGAGGTAAGCTGTTTTCAACTTCATATGGATAAGATATCCGAGATATTGCACCTAATTAATATTCGTAAATCGTCTAACATGCACCAACTGAAATTGTCGTAACTTTTGAAATATCCAAAACGTACACAGGTTTTTACAGATTTGTGTAAATGAAATGATGTTCAATCCGATTGTGTCAATGAGAGAGTCCAGCGAGGTGCCACTTTTGCAAAATAATCGAGTAAAGTTGGGTAATTTTGAGCCGCCGTTCAGTTAGATCTTAGTGGGGTTAATTATCAACTAATTTTCTCATAAACGGCTGAACCGATTAATAACGCTTTACCTCTAGACAAACTAGATACCTTTATCTACAACATGATATAAAAAGTTTCGCTGGATAATGCGAGACGAAGTTTGTACAGCGCCGTAAAGAAGTGCATAATTTCATGCAAATTTGACCTCTTGACCAGCTCTCAGACGCAATCATTTCAAAAAATAAAATAAAATAAACATATTTTGAAGCAAACGAAATCCGTTTTAGTAATAACCTTGATATAGTTTTTCATTAGCTAGAGTTTGGGAGAGATTTATTTTAGAAGCGAAAACGACTGAGAGGTTTTTAAAGAGACGGCCAGTTAATTAGCCAAGGTATCAATACTGATAAGACCATTATATTTTGTTATTCAAAATCAGAGAGTTCTGATATATTAGATTACTTTGAAAGATCTTTGTGTGATTAAATTATATGTAGGAGGTCATCCTGTCGTAAACATATACACTAATATAACTGATGACCTCACAAAAGCTACAATTTTAAGAAGTTTCTCTGAGCCAGTTGGGGTGCTCAGAGTAGTAATAGCAACAGTAGCTTTTGGTCTAGGTGTCGATTGTCCGAACGTACATCAGGTTATTCATTTCCGCTCAGCAGCATCCATGCTTGAGTATGTACAAGAGAGTGGTAGAGCTGGTAGAGATGGTAATTGTAGCAAAGCTAGACTTTACTTCTCAGCAAGAGAATTTGGGAGCCGTAGGGCAAAATTTAATAAGAATAAATCTAAATACCAAGTAGAAATCTTAGAACTAGACAAAATGTTACATTACTGTGAGAATACAAAAACATGTCGTAGACAATTAATTCTAGAGTACTTTGAGGAATTACATGTACCTGTACAAACTGAACCTCAGTTAAAACATAATTGTTGTGATATATGTTCTAATAAGTGTAGCTGTAGTGACTGTGAAAGTAGCAAACCTGAAATTCAATTAGATGTACCTGATAATGCTGACAATAATTGTGATAAACCAACTCGATTTATAAGTCCTTATGCTAACGATCAAATTCGTAAGGAACTTATGCAATATAGACAGTCATTGAGTGATGGAGTCCTAGTTTTTGGAACAAGCTATTCAACTGGATTTACTGAATATTTGGTAGTTCAAATTTGTGAACAATCTAAGTATTTTCATAATGTAGATGATGTAATTATGTTAACATATATTTGGACTACAGAACAAGCACATAAAGTCATGGAAATCGTTGATAAATATTCAGAAACAAATGATCAGTAGTAATCAAAATGCTATAATAAACTTCAATAAATTGTCAGTATATAAGTTATGGTATTTCTACCTGTGAAGGAAACGCTTGCAGGCAAACCCTGTGATTTTGGAAAACGCCCCTTGATATTTGATGGTTGAATGAATTCATATCGTGACAGCTTATCAGTGAAATAGCCAATCCCAATGAATCTATTATACGGCGGAAGTGAAATTTCATTTTGGATCTGTCACAAATAGTCTCCCTCGCATAAAAATATCATCAAAGGAAGTGTTTGGAATTTAGAGATAACACTATAAATAAACTACAGCACCTTCCCCTTTTTGCTCTCGCCCCAACGTTTGCACGGCCAAAAAACGAAAACTCTTCCGTGTGGCCTAAAAACCGCTTGCTACGCAGGTGCTACATGTACATGTATTGCCTAAGTTATTAGCTTGAAAATAATAATAATACTTTATTTATGACAGTTCTTCAGCCTCACTATCACTGCTATCATCCGAATCAACAGAAGAAAAAGTACTGTTGAATAGATCAGTGCTTGAAGAAAACTTCTTCACTAATGTTCTCATCCACATCCATATCTAGTTGTGATATGGGAGACTCAGGCAGACTCTTGAAAGCTGAGTGAGACCTTTTGTTCTTGAAACTGAACACATCAGCAATTAGAAGATCATTGATCATGATGTCAATGTCAGCCTCAGAGCTAAGCGTTGTGTGTCCAGTCGTTTGGGCAGGTGTCTTGGCTTGTGTGTCAAAATGTGACACAATCTCAGATAGATGTTTCTGAGATTTGGCAATCTTTTGTGCATTATCTGGTGTTAAGTTCTTTCCAATATTGTCAAATCGGCCTTTCAATAATCGCACCTCGTGTTCGATCCTCAGATCACATGGAATATTTCTTCCTTTCCCCCCTGACGAATTTACATATCTCCCCCACTTGAGCTTCTGAGCCATTCTTGGAGACAGGAGGGCCTTAATAATAATAATTATAATAATATTACACTTTATTGAGTAAACTAGAATCACATCTAGGTAATTTACAGTTATTAATTATTAAGTAAAATAATATAAAAATTGAAATGTTTAAAAGTAATTTTAACAAATAAACTTAAGTATAATAAATCCAATTTCAATAATAATGTCCTGTAAATGTTAATATAATTATTATATTAACATTTACAGGACATTATTATTGAAATTGGATTTATATTGATGTTTGAATACATACCTTTACCAGTGCAAGGTACTTGAAGGCAGTGTATGCATATTTCACTCTGTTGCACTTTCCATTAAATTTCACTTTGAAAAGCAGCAGCATAATCTTCCAACATATCTCTTCCCTTTCAGCGCCACCTTCTCTTATGCAGTCATTGAGCTCTTTCAGTATCATGCCAAAAAACATGACAGAGCATGCATAGTGATATACACCATCCTGTTCTTGTAGTACTTCAGCAGTGCAGTCATTGGTGTTCTGTTCCTTTTGTTGCATTTGTGTTTTATCCATCCATGGCATATATTGACAATTAGATAAACCTGTAAAGAACATGCAAGTGCATAATTTTAAAATAATAATTTTAAAAGAACTAGTAATTATTTTACCTTTAGTTACTATTTAGGAGGGATATAATTTGTTTCCATCTTAATAGTTTATTTATCGTGTATTCCAACAAATCTCACTGCCCTTATAGCAATTTAAACTATAAATTAATATAGAAACATTAATAATATATCAATTTTAAAAGAATTGAATTACCTGTGGCTTGGCCAGACATGACATAAGGACTGCTGCTATTGTTCTTTCTCTTTTTTTTAGTTTTTTCTTGCTCTATATAATAACATAGCAAAACATATTTAATAAATTCAAAACTTGAGTAAAGATTTTCATTTAATGAAATAATACTCAAGTATATATACAGCTATTTCAAAAAACGTTGATAATTCTAAATAGTGTACTCCAAGACCGAGATGCATTTTGGGACTCATGTAATATTGTCTAAAGTAATATAAATAATAATAATTTGTTTTATTTTTTGTGTATTCCATCAGAAACAATATACTAGCTCCATATGGCGAACAAATCGCTGTATATTTACTTTTTATTTCAAAATAACGAGGCCCACAATGCCCTTTGGTCTTGGAATGCACTATTCAGTATGCAGTATTCAGTTTTCAACGTTTTTTGAAATAGCTGTATATATTCCCTAATAATATACATGAAAAAAATACTCGATTCTGATTGGCTTATATAGAGCAGTGCAGTTGAAAAGTAATTTGCACTGCAGTGCAAATTACCTTTAATTGCATTGTAGTGCAAATTACTTTTTTTTTCATGAATATTATTAATTGGTAATCATACGATTTCTCGTTCAATTTGGAATAATTTGTACTCGTGTGTTTTTCAAAGAGCTCAAATTGACAAATTATTTCCAAATTGAACTCGAAACCGTATGATTACCTCTACTAACATCACTGTTTTCAATTTTAAATATACCTAAAATAGTGTCAGCACTCATTTGTTTT
Source organism: Actinostola sp. cb2023 (assembly GCA_033675265.1). NCBI lineage: Eukaryota > Metazoa > Cnidaria > Anthozoa > Actiniaria > Actinostolidae > Actinostola > Actinostola sp. cb2023. Next base: position 310,973 of record JAUJYZ010000412.1, on the reverse strand, counting down.
TCTTCTACACCAGCCATAACATATTTATCAATTATCTCTCCAGCACATCTGTAAAGCCAGACTTCTTGTGCATCATTGGATCTGTCTTCATTGGGTGGTTTATGAAATTGTGGAGTGCCATCTGTTTTTTGGAGACCAAAATACTTCATCCCAGCAACAACACAATGAGCATTGGTTGCATCATCAACAAAATCACATGTCTGCAAAAAAGAGAATTGCTTAATAAATCCATTGAGAGACGACCCATCAGGAAGCTTTATATACATTTCATCCCGTTCAACTCAAATTTATCTGCCTCTTTTGTAAGTGACTGCTAGTATCAGTGTATTGATCAGTATATTTACATCCCTACCTGATTCATTTGATGCTTTACATCACCTGTCACATTTGATCTACATGTGGATGATGCTAACTGTGAGAGTGTACCGGTGTCTTTCTTTCCTTTACCACTCCATAAATTGTTAAACATTACCTTCAAAAATAATTTTAAAATAAATTATGATCTAGTCATACAGACATACATGCATTGCCCTATAATCCCCAAGTAAGCACCCAATAATATTCTGACAGCTTACAGGGCTGAATGCCCACTTAATTGTAATAACATGGTGCAGTGTATTATCAATCCTTATAACATAGGTATGATATAACATGTGCTCTGATTGGTTGGTTAGCATGTGTCCGTAAGCCCACGGACACACGCTATGGCCACAGACACACACTCACGTCATCGTCATAGCGCGCGCTCTCTGAAATCAATCGGAAAATCAAATTGTTTTATTTGAAATTGCAGTGACTATGTTATAAAAGAAATGGTCAAACCTTTGGCTACTGAACTGTGTAATAAATGGAACAAAGTAGTAATAAAATAATACAACACCAAAAATTGTAATGATCGAAATACTTACAGTGATGAAAGCCATTTTTGTATGCCATGATTCTGCTGTAGGTAAAAAACCTCCGAGACGTGCCTTTCTGGTTGTGGCTGTTCTTCTGAGCCGTTGTACACCACTTGCACGCTCCTCTGTTAATTGATCCCCCCCAAACACTGTTCTGTCTTGTATTGCATCGATGTAGCCATGCAGATGTTCTAGTATTTTCACCATACCTTACAAAATAATAAATAAAATACAGTACTAGTTTATTAGATACTCCCCACATAGGGGTTTTCAAGCCTTGGGGGAGGGGCACTCGGGGGGGGGGGGGGGGGGGGGGGTTAGTTTTGATAGGGATGTGCTGCTAGACTAGAAAAACACTGACCCTAGCTAATCTAAGACAACGAAAAGCTTGAAAACGGTACATACCCTGTTCCAGGGGCTTGTCCCCATATAGCAAAATATATATGGTTGCCCTCTCCCCCATGAGTTTTCAGCTCAAATTTAGAACTAGCCTCCTTTGCAGGCGCCCCTAGAGAAAGGACGTCTGCAAAGGAGGCTACTTTTGAACGAGTCTATAATTAAACCTAGCAAATTATGTTTTATCAATACCTTCACTTGTGTTGGAATTTTCTGGAATTATCCCAAGGTTGACATACTCTGATTTCTTTGCCATGTGCTCTGAGTACTTGTGAGGAATATGAACTGGTACAAATCTTTCATAACTTTTCAAAAAAGAGAGTTTGGGGCATATAATCCTCAATAGCAAAACTGACAGGTTTCGTCTTAGGATTGCATTTTCTTTTACAGACACCAAAAATTCAGTTAGGGGTAAGTTGGAAAGATCTGCTATGGGTCTGTCGTCAGGCAGGTGGAGAAAGCTTAACCTTTCCTTGAATGCCAAGGTGACAAACCAATGTAGATCTTTGTTCAAGTTGGTTGACCTCTGATCTATTTCCTGGACTCTCTTGTCAATGTTGTCGCCTGCCATCTTGATAGGTTGTCCCATTGCAATCCAGTCTGTAACATCTTGATCATGATTTTCTCCTAACCTGTCTATGATGGTATTTGTTTTCTTGTGGGATTCACATATAGTTTAATCTTGTGAATACCTATGAAAAAAGAAAGATGATTTTTGAGAATTCGAAAATCATGACGTCATATTTGTAGAAATAGATATTGAATTCTTCATTTATTATATTTGTGAATTTCATTCATTTCTGCATGCATTTCATTCCCTATTTCTTATTTTTATTAAATATTTTCATCTGTTATTCCTTGATTTCATGCAAAAATATTTCATTTGATTTCAGTACTTTGTTCATTTTTCATTTATGAATCGAATCGTTTAATCATTCACATTTCAGGCTTTCTTTATTATTATTTTTATTAACACCTCATTTTCTTTACTACGTTATATCAACATAATACACCTGTCTATTTCTTTTTCGTGTACTTGTTTCGTCTAAATATTTCCATAAGGTAGAAGCTCAATATTTCTCCGTTCGATTAACCAATCACAAAACATACAAAATTGAACGTTTCTTGGTTGCCATAACGACGAGTTGTTTTCCGAAAATGTGCTCATTTGACCACAGGCACTCAGTGATTGAGCCGTCGTAAGTTTTGTTTGAAAAATACTCCGTACTGGTTTGTTTAAATACGAAAGAATACATTTTAATTGAGAAAGAAAACAAGTAGAAGAGCATTGAAGGAATCGCCGTAAAAGGTTTCAGCGATGTCAGTCACTCGATTTTCTAATTTTCGTTTCGTTCATGAACGAACCTCGGCCTACTTCGTGTTCTTAGAAGCATTTTGTTCATCAAGACTCATAAGACTGCTGGTGATAATGAAACTATACCACCACAAAAATGAAGAAAAGGCGATTCAAGTTTGCAAGTATATTGACGAAGGTAAGCACATTTTTGATGCTTCATTCAGTTAACTTAAATCTAAGCTTATAAGCTAATAAGCTCAAACTCAAATAAGCTTAGTAAAACTCAAACTGCTCGCAAGCCGTGTAGTACGTAAGCTTACTAGCTAATTTTAGCTTTTTTAAATTATTTGTTTACATCGAGAATGTCCAGTTTTGATTCAATTAAGAGTTCGTTTAGAAAATAAATCATTGTTATCCATTCAATGACTGACAGTGACAGTATTCGATAATGGCCAGCATTGCACTGCCGATGTAAACTTAAAGCAAAAAACTTATGCCGGTCGTTCAAGTTCATGAACCTATTTCAACTAAAAATTTATTAAGACTAAACTCATAAAATTTTGTTACCTGTTCTTTTACTTGGGACTTGGCGAGTATTAAGCTTATGATGGTCTGGGGGCAATTTAAGTGCTTGTTTCTTGTTTTTAAAAGTATGGCTACAGCCATAGTAATGGCGGGTAGCTTTCCTTCATCATTTTTCTTGACATTTCTGTCGTTTGCTTTTGTAGGGCAAGCCACAGCAGTAGCCACTTTGTACAAGAGCCACGCTCTTTCTTTGATTTCTTCATTCAAGAAGGCATTCCAGTCGAAGCACAGTAGGTCTGAAACACTTTTCTGTCGTAGTTTGGTCTGGCAATTTGTTAGGCTACATAGATCGGCGCACTGTTTCTCTAGATCATCGATCAGATGTTGCACCACAATTTTCTTTAAATCTTCATCAGACATCAGAAAGTGTACCAATGGACTTGCTCCTTTGGATGCCATTTCAACCAGAATACAGTCGTTATCTGGTATCTTCGTACTTGTAATAGTGCCATTTTCAACAACAGTTAACATTGTCAAATGATCTTCGAGGGAACGAGATGGTGTAGGCACGAGTTGCTCACTGATTTCTTGTACATTGTGTGGTTGCAGTGGGAGTACATTTTCACTTTGTGTAGACATATGTGAGTACTAAAAAGCGAAGTAAGAATTACGTTTTATTAATGAATAAATGCAACATATCTTAAATGCTTCTAAGATATCTCTACATACCTGAATAGTTTTCTTTCTCATTGGAGACGAACCGTCAGAGAAACCTTGAAGTGATCGTTTTTCTCCAACGTTTTATTTGTGTGCCATTTTAAATTGGTCATTGAGCGATTCGATCTTCGTGACGATAGTCACTATTCTTCGTTTACAAGGGATACAGCAGAAGGTGTTCCCATTCAGCTTTTGATCCGACATTACCGCAACATTGACATATTTGTTTAGGTTAATCCCAAGGGTAGTTACGACACCTTCACTCCATAAAAGTGCCCTCTTTTCAGTTGTGACACCAGAACAACAGATAAAGCAAATGTTCTCTTTGATACTTTGTTTCAAATGCTCATTTTCTTGCATAATTATGCCATAAAAAGATTAGTCACATTGTTGTAACATCTGTAAGTAAACCCGATGTGAACTCATGCGAACGCGTTCATTTCGAAGACGTACCGCTATCGACAATGAAGGTGGGCTCATAATGATCTCTGATTGGATACGGTAACGCATGCGCAGACAAACTTCCCTGGACCCACTTTTCTCAATTTCTTTAGTTTACAGTGCGCGCGCTTGGCTTCTCGTAGTCTATATATATTACGCGCGCGCTTCTCTTTATATTTCTTTCGCGCCCAGTATTTATATCAGTTATTGAGAAAGGTGGGGCCAGTTCTGGACTAGTCCTTGCTGGGATCCTTGCACAATGATGATGCTCTCAACTCTGTTGTTTCTGACACCTGCTCAGGATCATCAGGTAAACTATGTTCGTGTGAACCTCCCTCTTGGTTGGTAGATATGTCCTTGCTGGGATCCTTGCACAATGATGATGCTCTCAACTCATGAGTCTCTCTTTCAGTTTCATTAGAAGGGCTGTTCTCTGAATCTGAACAACTTTCCTCTGATTCTGAGGCATCATCACTACTTCACTTTCTATTGAAACCCCAAATGAACGCAGAACAGCTTTTTCCTTTATGTGAGATACAAACTCTATAGACTCCCTTTTTTCTTGTGCCGCTATCAATGCTGCTTCTACCTTCTCCTTGCGATTGTTAAGGTCTTCAAAACCATAAACGTTTCTTAGCTTTGTTGTAGATAAACCTGATGCTCGAGAAATGGCGTAAGTTAATATTTTGCGTTCTGAATCTGACTCAGATAGCTGAAGAAGCTTTTTAACAGTTTATTTTGTTAGACTGGGAGCTTTGTCATGTGGCTGCTGTGCATGTAGCAGCTTAAGAATACTTCTAACTGTTGTTAAATTAGCATTCTTATCAACCAAGTATACAACTTTGCCTCGACATGTGTCTGCTTTTATCTTAACAGCTACCAATGGCATCTGCAAAAGTTTTCTTTTGGCATGGGTACTTTTGTATTGTTGACCTGGATTAGAAACTGCAAATGTTTTATTTAGCCTCATGTATCCTTACCATCTTCTATTAAGGAAGGGCATATCGAACATGGCTGAACAAAGGTAACGTTTAACTTCCAAATATTCGCTTAGTGTTAACCCTTCAATAATCAGTGACTGTTGACATACGAGACTCACGAGCAGTTCTTGATTTGACGTTCCCACAAAACAGCGAGATTGAGGTAGGAGATAGTTACTCTGCATTCTCTGAAGACCATAACAGACTATAAGCCCATTCAATCTCATGTTAGTGTAGTCCAAAGGAGCAATTTACGGACTTTTGTTATTCTTCCGTTCGACACTGTTGTTCCAATTTCAGACACAACAACGCATGGAAATTCTTCAAAGACGTTTAATTTCCACCTGAAATACTCTAAATTGATCCAGCTATGCAATTAAATCATTCTTCTGAGGCTGATGTAGTTTGCTTTTGGATTTTAAGCGGTTAAGTTATTGAAGTAATTGACATTCTCCGTTAGGACGTTCATGGAGTGTTTACAAAATGTCTCGTATTTTGCCGAAAACAGGGGTTGCATTTTGGCTTCTCATACCTTCAATATTTAATTGCCCCAAAATTTTATTTGACATATTGTAAGAAGAAACATTATTCTTCCACTTGCATGTGTTCTTTTAGAGCTAGCTGAAATACCATCGGCGATATAACGCATTGAATTTTGTGTTCGAAAATCCACTGGGATCAATGAAAATAATGTGAAAATATGTAAAATATTTAATATTTGACCTAAACTACTGGAAAAGACCTCCATTTGTACAGACGTATCTCCTCCTTTGGATTATGTAACTGATTTGTTGAAATACTTGAGAATTGTGATGATTTTGATCCGTTTCCGAATTGTACTGAATTTGCCTCCAAAAACCGGAAGTCAGAGAGAAACCTGAAGTTTAGCTCCGTTTGCCCAAAATAATAATCCAATGGAACTGAAACTTATATGGCAAATAGAGTTCACCAAGGCCTTCCTTTAGGCCAATTTTGAGGCATTTTGAATTTTCACATTCTGCATCTCAAATTTGATGGATACATCAAATTTGAGATGCAGAATGTGAAAATATTTAAAAATATGTTTACAATTTCCAATTGATCCGTCATATTCTTGTTGTTGAACTTAATCTCTTTGATGCTAGTATCTTTTATATGCATAAATTGGTTGATGGTTTTCCAAATAATATGAGTTTCCCCTATTATTCTCCATTTGAGATGTATAATAAGATGTCTTTTAAAAAGAGAGGATGTCAGTAAGAATCGAGATTCGCCGGTCAAGTAAAAAAAATCAAATTTAATTTTCTTTCGCCATTTCATTCCTTTCGATGACCTATTTTAGGGAAAAATACTAAAAAGTTCCAGCGATTTTTATTTTAGGAGAAATTTGCAGTTTTTAAAAACCCGCCTGATGCCTGAAAATGTTCGGCTAAATTATAAGGCAACTTGGAACAGTCGGTGTGTGTTCAACTCTGGCACTACAACAACGACATTCAGCATACTTAATAAACGTTTCTTGGTCTTTTCTACTGTAGTATTTATTTTTGTGTAACTTTTGTAGTTATTATTCAAATTTGTTTTAAAGGGGTACTGAGCGCCATGAACGGAACGTTGAAATATAGGCAATGTTTGAGGTACGAAAACGGAATCTGGTACCTAATTCTTTGAGGAGAACGCCATGCCCCAGGAAAGCTTCACCTTTGCTCTTTCAGTTTAGAAAGTTTCAACTTTGAGAATTCAATGTAGCATTTTTGAGAAATAAAACTATTTTGCTTGGGACTGCCAAAATTAGCATTAATTTCGACCTTTCGCGGACATTTTTGTCGTTAAAACACAAAACATAATGCCAAAACACGACTATCTTGCACTGTTAGTTGATCGCTGCCAACAGATAACAATCTTGGAGTTAATAGGAATGATTTTCAACAATATTTGAGCTATTTCAGCCACATTAAGCTCCTAAAATAGTGAAAATTAGCATATTGATTGGTCAAATAAACACCGTAGTATTGGCCGTTTCTGAAAATTATGGTTCTTCACTTTGAAATTGCTTAGCATTTGCTCCAAATAAGATTTACAAACAATTAAGCTGATTTATACTTAAAACTGGCGCTTATTCATGAAGAGTTTGGATATTTTGACTGGATGCTCCACTTTGTTGACAAGCCAAATATGTAACGCAATGTAACTGCTGGAAGTCACGCTACTGCCCTTCGAATATATTTTTGCGGCATGAAATAATAGTTTTAATCATAAAATATAAAACTAAACAGAATTCATACTTGCTTCAAAGTGTGGAATTTCGTATAAATGTCGTTTAGACAAAATTCGTAAATTTTTCTGTGAGATGCTGTTATCTGATCGACAATCTATGCTAATTTTAACTTTTGCGAGGGTTATTTACGACTCATTGTTGAAAGGCATTCCTATTGACTCGAAGATTGTTTTCCATCAGCAGCAATCAACTAAAAGTGAAAGATAGTCGTGTTTTGGCATTACGTTTTGTGTTTGGACTACAAAAATGTCCGCGAAAGGTCGAAATTAATGCTAATTTTGGCAGTCCCAAGCAAAATAGTTTTATTTCTCAAAAATGCTACATTGAATTCTCAAAGTTGAAACTTTCTAAACTGAAAGAGCAAAGGTGAAGCTTTCCTGGGGCATGGCGTTTTCCTCAAAGAATTAGGTACCAGATTCCGTTTTCGTACCTCAAACATTGCCTATATTTCAACGTTCCGTTCATGGCGCTCAGTAAACCTTTTTAAAACAAATTTGAAAAATAACTACAAAAGTTACACAAAAATAAATACTACAGTAGAAAAGACCAAGAAACGTTTATTAAGTATGCTGAATGTCGTTGTTGTAGTGCCAGAGTTGAACACACACCGACTGTTCCAAGTTGCCTTATAATTTAGCCGAACATTTTCAGGCATCAGGCGGGTTTTTGAAAACTGCAAATTTCTTCTAAAATAAAAATCGCTGGAACTTTTTAGTATTTTTCCCTAAAATAGGTCATCGAAAGGAATGATATGGCGAAAGAAAATTAAATTTGATTTTTTTTAGTTGACCGGCGAATCTCGATTCTTACTGACATCGTCTCTTAAGGTACCAGGGGACCTTCGTGAGCACTGTTCACTAAAAGCCGCGTAGCGCGCTAACCACTCATCCAACATGTATAAAAGTATAAATTTTCTTAAAGCTGAATAAATGCAGATTCTAAATATGCTGGAGATTATTTCCTATTTAAAAGAAAAAAATTATTGCACATTTTAGAAAATTCGACCGGCCTTGTTCAAAGAGAATTTTGCACGCGGGAATTCAATCGATTTTCAAAAAGTGCCATTGTAATGAGGACACTTTGTTCTAAAAAACTTTGTCTCCGATTTCCGATAAACGCTTTTGTTGAGGAGATACGGTTTTTTAGAACAAAGCGTGCTCATTACAATGGCACTTTCCGTTTAAAAATCGATTGAATTCCCGCGTGCAAAATTCTCTTTGAACAAGGCCGGTCGAATTTTCTAAAATGTGCAATAAAATATTTTTTTTACAAAATAGGAAATAATCTCCAGCATATTTAGAATCTGCATTTATTCAGCTTTAAGAAAATGTATACTTTTATACATGTTGGACGAGTGGTTAGTGCGCTACGAGGTCCCCTGGTACCTTAATGTATTTGATCTTGTTGTTGACCTTATTTCTCAATTTTTTTTAATTTTCCCAATCAGTTTGGGAGCCAGATTTAATAGCTTGCTTTTTGACATCAATTTTGTTGTAGATTAAATTGCTCACTTCAGGTTTCATCCAAGGGCTAATATTATGCCTAACCCTTCTAGTTTTAATTGGAGCATGATCATTTATCGCTCTTGTAAATGTGTCTTTCCACTCAGTCCACATAACATTAGGATCACCAGAGTACATTGTAGTATTGTGTCAAGGCATTTTACTCAGATCATTAACAAAAGATTGTTTATCAAAGTTCTTAAAGTTTCTTCTAGTAATATATCTATGTTTGAATTTTGTAGGAACAGTATATTTCCTTATTGCATAAACTAGGCTATGATCACTGATGTCACTGTGAGCAACTCCAGCAGTTCTTATATGGTTGGGAGAGTTTCTTAAAATTAGATCAATTAATGTTTCAGACCTATAAGTTATACGAGTTGGTTGATCTATCAGTTCATTAAACTGAAAGGTTTCAATGATATCCCTAAGTATTCTAGTGTTACGATCAAGCCTATTTGCGATCATGTTGCAATTTAAATCTCCAAGTATAATAATTTCTTTATTTTCAGAATCCAGATTTGCAATTCAAAAGACTCAAAAAATTTAAGATCAGAACTTGAAGGTCTATAGCAACATAATATATTAAAGCTTCTACTATTTTTATTAAATATTTCAATACATAAAACTTCTAACGAATTATCATGTATTTATCCAATCGATTCTTGTAATTAATACTTTTCTTAATGTATATGTTGTAGTTTAAAATGATTCCTTGGTTCAATTTAAATTAAACCAGTTCAATTTAAATTAAACCGGTTCAATTTAAATTGAACTGGTTTAATTTAAATTGAACTGGTTTAATTTAAATTGAACTGGTTTAATTTAAATTGAACTGGTTTAATTTAAATTGAACTGGTTTAATTTGGAATTTTAGAGTGGGTCCTCAAAAAGAACTATATAATTTTGACCTCCCTCCCTCCCTCCCTCCCTCCCTCCCTCCCTCCCTCCCTCCCTCCCTCCCTCCCTCCCCCTCCCTCCCTAAGTCTTGTCTCATTAATTGCCAATATATCGACATTAAAATCTTTAACAACTATTGTTAATTCATCAATATGCCTAACAAGACTTGCAATATTTAAGGAGCACATTTTAAGACCCCTTGTTTTAGAGAAGTTACGAGCTTCAGAAATTGAATTTCTTTCAGAGTTTATCAGGAAAGTTTCTGGAGGAGGTGGAGAACCACTATCTGGCTCTTCATGGAGTTGATACAGATTATCTAAATGACATAAGTCCCTTCGACACTTTCAGTTAGAGGACTTAATATGTGAAATAAAATTATTAATCAATATACCATTCCCTTTTCTATTTAAATGTAAACCCCCCTTATTCAGACAATCAGTTGTAATGTTACTATGGTTGATAAATGTCCATTTGTTCTTTTTCGCAGCTTGGTCGAGTAATGAATTTGTTTCATCGATCATCCTTTTAAGATCATCATTGCTCCTACAAATAATGCTAGATAGTGTTATCTTTGTCATTGGTGACTCTTCCTGTATATACGAAGCTATATTGATGATATCTTCTGCGATGTTTTCGGGTTCTTTCTGTTTGATGTCATTAGTACCAACATGAAGAATGATTTCATTGTGTTTTCTCTGTACCGACGGTACTATATAGTGAGCCATATCGTCAGTTGTACTTCCAGGGAAATATTTCGAGTTAACTCTATGTAATTTTGACATTTTCCAGCCTTGAATGGTTTTGATCATTGAGTCACCGAGGAGGAGGATTGTCGACTTATCCTTGCTGTTGTTATCAGTTGATTTCTGGACTTGGGGATTTTTCTTATCTGTGGAAGGTTTTGACTTGGCAGTACAATTACTAGAAGACCCAGAAGTTTTGGGATTCGTTGCAGTTGTTTTAATTTCAATACAGTAATCAGAATCCTCTTCACCACGATCAGACGTCTTCGCCTTCAGGCTCGGCCGCTGAAGTTTGTTGGCTTCATCAGTATTTTCTTGATGTGTTAATCTAAGAGCAGTGATAAGACTGGCACGTTCTGATTCCAGCATTCGTATCTGAGAGTCCGTTAAGAGTGATCTGATGCGTTGATTTTCCTCTTTTATGGTGTGGAGCTCTGTATCGCTGTCACCGTTAGCGTTGCTTATAATTACGAGATGACATGATTTGCTTTGACATTAAGGGGGGATTGACATATTTCGTTGCCACGGTAATTCGTTGCTATGCAGAGCTTGAATGAGAAGAGATTTCATCGAGCAAGCGCCCAGTGTTTTCCCGCAAGACATACACGAGTTTCACTTCAAAAATTAAAAGTTATATATTTTATTGAACGTTATTCTTTTAATTTTAAGTTTGTTCAATGAATAAATATTCGACATATGATAGACTGCAGTAGTTTAAAGTAAAAGGAGTCAAAGAAAGCAAGCGATAATTCCACTTGAAGAGTCATTCAAAAGCAACAACACTCAACAGAGAATATTGAACCGAAGTAAAACAGGCCGACTTGTCGTCACAAAAACTTCAAACTAAGAGTAAAAAACACCGATAAATCAATAAAAAACAATCAAAGATTACCTTACTCAACAGGTTGTTGTTCTAGACTCTCCCTGTCAAAATGAAACACTGTCAAAGTAGATGAAGTACGTCGAAGATCGGTGAAAACACCTTGAAAACACGACTGAAAAAGTTTCCCGTATAGAAAGACTTTGCACAAATTAATTTGAGCTTCATGAGAAAACCACACAAATATCGATCTTCCTTTCTGGGTACATTTTTATGTACCTTGAACCAAAAGAAAGTGCAGAAAAGACATTTATCTAACACACCTAAAATTGTCATGTGTTTGTCTTGCGAACGAAAATTATAACGACCACAGGTAGCCCAAGTCACAAAAACGGCATTTTCGAAAAAAACGCCGTTCTTTTCACGTTTTGAAAAAAGTTAACTTTTATCTTTATGTATCTGCTGCGAAAAGTATTCTCCACAAACTGGAGCATGGATTTTAAAAACAACGAAAAAATGGAAAAGTTATGGACAAAAATGTCATTAAAAATGCAAAGAAACTGCCTTAAAAAATGAATTTTCATTGAAACGCAAAACGCATGCTCAGTCTTCTGCAACTTGATATAAATTTTCAGATTATACCAAAATATTTCCAATTCTTCAAAACCCTATGAAAAACGGCGTTTTTTTACGACGTGATGACGTCATAATGACGTACGTGATGACGTCATCACATGTCGAACTACTACCATCAACTAACACATTCCAAAAGTTTCATGCCTTTTGTATTGAATTTAAGAGTTTTATGAGCCTTCAAAGTTTCCCTAGCAACGGGTCAAATAAATATGTTAATCCCCCTTTAAAGGGGGACTCTGATCAAAATACCTCAAACTTTTAAACCAGCTGAAATTACAATCTTGAAGCTATCAATAATAACTCTACCAAACGGTTTTTCGAAATTTCAACGGCAAGTGCTAGGTTTTGCTCTTTCTTTTTCGAGGCCAGTGAATAAATCGAAAACTTGGAGGGAGACTGGAACGGGCGGTAGTGACGTCATCCAATCAACCCAAATATTCGGCTACAAGGCAAACTATGGAGGTCTCTGAAAATATCCACAGAAAATCACGCTTTATCCGTTCTAATATTATTTTGATTGCCAAATAGCAAAATATACAATCAAGTTGCTGTGTTCAAGCGACAAATACATCCAAAAGAAGATAAGTCCGCCGCTTTCGGCGTACGAGCAGGATATAACTCCCAAATATATACTCTTCCATATCCTAACATATAAGAGGATCTAAAGTGTACGTTGGGACTTCTGGTAAGATTAATTTCGACGCAGGAGCGTGATCGGTATTATGAGTAGTACCGAAACATACGCCGTACATGTTTACCATGTTGTGTGGTGACTGATCTGCTCAATAATTCTTTTTCGGTATAAAACTAAAAGAAGTTGGATATATCCACGAATCTGATGTATATAAATACTTCACAATTTAATAGTCTCCTAATACTACCAGTAAATGTAGTAGTCACGAAATGTACTTCAGGATGACCCGATGCGACTGACCTCTACTGATCAATCTGCTTTGCACGATTGTCAACACACTGCAGTTGTACGGACAACAGATTTTAAAATCCTATCTCATAGAAAACTGTTCCTGCTATGCATTTTATTATCAATTTCCAATGATTCTGGTGTTGAAAATTAAAAGTGTCGTAACATGTATACTGTGAGTGTCTCGGCGGGAGCCGTGTTCGCCGGGCATTGTAACTTGTTCTTCTACAGTCACAATATAAGCTTTACAATCCTTAAATCTTTCTGGCCCTCGGCTTTCACGAATGATTCATAAGAAAATCGTTTACTTGGGATATGCTTACAAATCTGTATGCTGCCGATTTGATATGATAACATTTAGATCTCAAATCCATTTGAAGTCGTATTAAAGGCCAAGAGTGCAAGACTGACACGAAGTATTCTCAAAAACTTCAGGTTCGCTTAGCATGATATATATCACAGTTCTATCCACTTTAGAAACTTCTGGTGCTAGGTGATGAGCCCTAACTGCCTGAGAAATGTATTGGACAGCTGAATGACAAAATAAGACGAAGAAACATCAATAAAACTGGGTAGTATTTTACAAGACTTTGTATGTGAATGTATGGACGTGTTCAATGGGTTGATTGGATGACGTCACAGAGACCAACCGCTGTCTGTTTATCACGGGCACGTTTATTCAAAACCAACATGGCGTACGGGTGATTTCGGCCTCTTCTCATGAGAATTTCTCGACACTCTCTGGACCAAAAACACAAATGTTTGGAGAAAAGTCACTCCAAGAAAGGTCGATTTTGATCAGAGTCCCCCTTTAAGGTTATAGAATGCCTCACTTCGCTCAGTTCAGTTTTTAAAGAGTTCAGTTTTTAAATAATGTTACAGGGACTGTAATTCTGTGACTGAGGGATCACTAAGCGCTTCATACTCATGCCAATCATCATTTATATTCGAGCATGTTTCGTCTTCTCGTACTAGCTCTTCGATAGGAAAGGAGGAATTGATGGTGATACTATCTCCAATAGCTTTTGCTTAAATTTTAGATGGTCGGCGCATTGAATAAGTTGAGTGTTGGTTGACCTGTACCATTTGACAACGATGCGATTCACCTTGAAAGTCATTAGGTTGTGAACATGATATTCGCTAATGTCGCCGCCATTACTAGCTTCAACTAGTTCAAGAGATCTTACAGATTTGATCAATTCCTCACTCGAACCGTACCACTTTAGTTGATTCTTATTAGAATGCCATCTTAAGGACGTTCGCGGGCGAAAAAACTATCCATGTTTTTTTCCTGAATCTTCGCATGGTGAAATAAGATCATTATAGAAGCTAAATGAGCAGATAAAAAATGGGGGTCACCGACATCGCTATGGAGCCAGATTTCTTCAAAGTATACCCTTTTTCTGATCGAAAATTACGTGCGTTAAATCAACGGAAAGTCGAGAATGACAGGTATTTTTTTGTAGAAAAACTAAACGGATTGCTAAAATTTTCCTCAAATGGCTATCTAAGAGTTTATAGAACAAAATGATGTACAAAGATTTGTGAATATATAGAAACAACCTGTAGGTTTTGGCTCATATTTACAGTCACCACGTAGCCATCGACGACTCTTAATTCGCGTGAAGGTAGGTTGAAGTTTTCATCTAAATTCATGTTTTTATCAAAATCTAACCATGTTTTTTTCTTTAAATTTGGTACATGGGGAGCTTTTATGATTCTTTGTAAAATCACAAAATAAAAAATGTGGGTCACCGGTATCGTTCTCGAGATATTAGCCGTCTACGTAACATGCGTGACTGGCTGCCATCTTGGACGTGAGGAAAGAGGACTGGACCGAGATGATTCGAACCTTGATTTTATGCGCAGAAAAGATGCGCGTGAACAATGCGCGCGAACGTCCTTAAGTAGCTTTCTAGGGACAAATTGGTTTCTGAAGTCAACTCAGAGTCCATAATTATCGAGTATAGACACAGACAGACAGACAGACAGACAGACAGATAGATAGATAGATAGATAGATAGATAGATAGATAGATAGATAGATAGATAGATAGATAGATAGATAGATAGATAGATAGACAGATAGACAGATAGATATAAAAGATGCTGTTATCAATAGAGGTATATACAGTGGAGTCATCAACAACATGATAACATTTAACAGACAAACTCTTACTAGCCATTCCACTGAGTGCATCTCTACACCATTATCTTTATTTTTTAATTTTTTTTATTTCCTTTTCTTTGGTTTCCACATCAATTATATCTCTATATATATCGATATGCGGAGATATCCTACAAAAGTTGGCTGAGCTCCGTGTAATCCTACAAGGTTTTATTCATTTCTACCATATATATGTACTTGTTACATACATAATACATAAATAAACTGATTATACATATATATATACACGCTATGCAATACTAAAAATCCAGTTTGGGGCCTGGGAGCGAGTAACATGGAAACGAGGCATCTAGACCCTTCACTCGAGTGCTTCAGACTGAACCATTTTGTTTGGAATGTTTAGTCGATATTTCGAGTGTCATTTCTGGATGCCTTTTCATTGCTGTGTGCCCAAGTGCACTAAAAAAGGCTATCGTACTGCAACTGGCGATAAAATATCCAATTTTGGTTTCCCAAAGTGTGGTGATTTAAAGAGTAAGTGCACGTGGATCTTGGCCATTCGTAGGGATCCTGGAAATGACTTCCGAATCACTGACCTAACTAAGGTCTGCTCACGACATTTTAAACAGACAGACTTTAAAAAATCGTTTAATATAATGGGAAAAATATATTGTTAAAGGACGGTGTTGTACCATCGACATTTCCCTGGACTGTTTCTCCACGTAAGAGGAAAGCACCGACAGCTCGAATACCTCCGATTCCTAAAGCTAAGTCTAAGGCTAAACAAGATGGAGACGAAGTTGAAATCCACGAGCCATCTACTAGTAAATCGCTTGAGGATGAATTGCAAGAGCTCAAGGAACTTAATTCTAATTTACAGGACAATATATAGCATCTTGGACGGGAACTGAACGAAGTTAAGAAAGAAAGACTCGAAAGCAAAATATCAGATCTTATTTCACAATTGGAAACCGAGAAGCATGCATCTTTGGAAAGCATTTTTATCCTAGATCAAGCAAAAGCTGAAAGTGAAAAGCAAATGGAGGAGAATGAAGCCATAAAAGCTCGAATATTTGACTTAGAGAACTAAAATATGACGAGAACATTGCATTTTATACAGGATTCCCTAACTATGAAACACTCAAGGCAATGTTTACATTCCTCAATACTGACACCCATGGTGAAAATGTGTTATTGTTCGTCGGCAAGAGAAGTTTCTGAGGATTTTTATGACAGTGATGATGATGAAATCATAGAAAATAGTGGGGAAAAGACTAACAAGAAAATTAAAACCCTTTTCTTGGTCATGTGCAGACTCAGGAGAGGCTTTGCTGAACTGCATTTAGCAAACTTGTTTGGCCTGTCACAGTACACAGTAAGCAGAATAAGTATGTCTTTTATTAACTACATGTATTTAAAGTATGCACAAGTCAATATCTGGCCTTCAAGAACTAATCGACCAGACCATGCCTGATGCATTCAAAGAAAAGTATGGATCTACTCGTGTGATAATTGATTATTGATGTAACATTCAAGGCTCTAGTGGGTATTGCTCTATTTGGGGCAATCACATTTTTTAGCCAACTCTATACAGGGAGTATTTCAGATCGTGAAATTGTTCGTAGAAGTGGTTTTCTTGACCAGCAGTTTATTGATGGAGACTCAGTGATGGCTGATAAAGGATTTACAATACAGGATTTACTTCCTCTGAATGTCTCGCTTAACTTGCCTCCTTTTCTTGCTTCGGATGCCCAAATGTCAGAGGAGGATATCATTAAAACACAACAAATTGCTAGTGTACGTATACACATAGAGAGAGAGCTATCAATAGGATTAAGAATTACAAAATTTGGAATGGGGTAGTTCCTCTCAACTTGATTGGGGTTGTAAATCAGATGTGTTCTATCTGTGCTTTCCTTTGCAATGCCCAAGACCCTCTGCTTAATGTAAATTATGTAAAAAAACAACTAAATAAATATATGTAAAAATTATATGTAGAGTGCAAACCATATGTCCGTGAACCAGTACTAACTAATAGTACTAAATAGCACTGATGAAACAATAGAAAACAATAGAGATAACACTATTTAGTGCTATTTAGTAATAGTACTAGGTTTGCACTCTATGTAGTTCAGTTTAAAGGTTTTTATTTTAATTTGTTTAATCTATTCAATAATATTACTTGCAAATTTTGGTTTGAAAATATAATTTGAATTGAAACTAAGCATTATTGAAGTAGGTACTTTGATATCCTTAAAGCAGCTCATTCTAATGTAGTTGCTCTGTCCTTTATTACATGTTTATGTATCAAATCGGTTTTTAGGATAGCACTGTGCACTGTGTGTTGGAGAAGTGTAAGGCATTGTTCACAATAATGGTCTATTAATTGTCTCTTTGAAGTTCAGCAGCTGCATTGTTAAGAAATTTATCAAACAAATACGATTGTAGTTTGTCCCTTTTTTCTCTCCAGAAATTAACATTGGGTGTTATCCGTTCAATACTCATACCCACATTAGTGTAGACTACAAAATCACAACACTTAAGAGGGCTCTTCTGTAAAAGTCACCCAAATCGAGCAGACCTTGAAAAATCAAAAATCCCCAAACTTTGTCAGAATATAGCCTTATAGGAACTAAAAATAATGATATAACTTTGGGATTGATTTGGTCGTTATTTTTGGTGAACGACCGTAATTTCCATTTTCGCCCTCCAAGAGCCCGTTTTCGCCCCGAAATATGGCTCGTACATCAAGGTCGATTTAAAATCAAAATCAAAACAAATACACTATCTGTTGTTTTGAAAAGAACGAATAGGTATCAAACTGCATTTGTGGAGTTCTGTTGGCTAATTCTCTCAAATTCAAATATTTTAAAGATTTTTGATTTGGGGCGTTTTGGGACGGACTTCAAAAGTGCCTAAAATTCGTCAAATCTTAATAGAAATATCTCCACTGGTATGACGATCCAGAGCGTAAAACTCACGCTGATTGATGAGCAACGTTTCCTCTTGTGAAATACGAGATAACATTTTGGGGCCACTCAAAATCCAGAAAGTTAGAGCCGATAATGTTCAGGTCATAACCTCAAAATCTCACTGTTTACAAATTTGGCCGTGTCACGCAAACTTATGCCAACAATAAGATAAAATAATCATTCTGTCCTTGGAATATCGTTATCACGAACAGCATACATCATATTTTGTCGTTATACCTATAATAAAGCTGGGTTATGTTTCAGGTAGATTTTATGCCACGAAATGTTGGATGGAACTGAATTTTTGGCGGTTCATACAGATGAATATTTGAATGAAAGCACACTTTATTCGGCGGCGTTATGCAATATTTTTCTATTCTAGTCCATTCATTACTAAAACTACTTACCAATTGATGGTTTCGATTATATCCAATTGGCTTTTGCAAAGCATTTAATAGAAGAGTTTATCTTCAAGGTTTGATATGAAGCATTGACGATCTGTCATGACCAAAACTCAACGATTGCGTTACACACAGGTAACCCAAACAATGGATCGTCACAAGTGTATTTTGGAGGCGATTCGATGAACAAACTTTATTTGCACTTTTATTGCTCTTGCAATCGTAAGTCAGGACGTAAATTGTTTATTTCAATACGCTACATCGATAAAATAGTACGTAAACGCTGATCCGCTCAGCTCGAAAATAATAGATCTAATGATAATATAATAATAATAATTGATTAATTTATATAGTGCTAAACACTAATTGTCCATAGTGCTTTATAATGATACGATATAATTAACAATATATAGTATAAGAAAGTATGTGAACACATTTACATAGTATAGTATAGTATATTTAGAACATAAATAGTACGAGTGCCAACTGACTAATACAGTCAGACGCCGCACAGCCTCTCATGCGTCTGCGCACATACATACGCACACGCGTATAATTTACTTGGTGCGCTCTATACTATATACAGCCATTCTAAGCACAACTGCATGATTTTAGCATATTGCTTAACAGAGTGATATACGGCGCTTTGCGACGGCTTGTGATGTCCTCTCTGTCGATATCGAAATGATCGCATATTGTGCAAAGCATTTTGATGCTTAGATTTTTAAGGCCATCGATATTGTTTAAATAGCAGAGGTTGAATGTATCATATATAACGGGATGAACAAGCTGGCATTGGCTGATCACATCTTCACGCATCACAGAATACGCCTCTTCTTCAGCAGCAGCAGTGAAATGTTCAGCATCGTCAGTTGCAATATCTGGAATCTCTGTTGGTACGCTCTTTAGTTTGGTTGCTGTCCTGCTGAAATAAGATTGCACCTGCTGTGGGGTAAGAAACTCTGTCACAGTAAACAACCTTAGACCGTTGTTGTCTCTTGCGTATCGCATATCACGCGCCACAGTAGCTGGGTCGATCTTGTGGCCCGTTGCTTGTCCAATGAGGAATTTGCCATTCAGGTAGTTTTTTTGAGGCTCACTGAATCGGGCGGCCTTCTTCGACTTTTTCAAAGCCCAGCCCATTGCAAGACCATTCTCTGAGGAAGATGAGATGGTTGAAGTTGAGAGGACTGGCTGCGTATCAGCGCCAAGGAGTAATTTATCTCTATATATTATTCTGGCTTTATCTAGTAGACTTTCTCTTTCAGGTACCAGCTTACACTCTCCATATAGCATGTGCTTTTCAAGGGAGCTGTATCTTTGGTATTGTTTAATACATCCATCCACTTGGCATTGGAAAAGCTTGGATGACTCCCTATCGCTGTTCTCATCAATCTCCACTTCTTCATCGTCTCGTTGTACACTCACTACCTTTTCTGCAGAATTCGAACGCTGTGAGATGTGAACAAAATCACCAGGCGAAAAGGATACATTGAACTTAGACATTGGTCGTCTGGGAGAATCTGCGAAAATAGATAATTTCAATTAGAACATTTTTATTCTGCCGAATATAGCTCATCCATTAAATGTTCTTCCTTCTCAGTCTTTTATTCCTTTCGTCCATGCTTATTATTATTATACTTGCTTGCTTGCTTCCTTGCTTGCTTCCTTGCTTGCTTCTTTCCTTCCTTCCTTCCTTCCTTCCTTCCTTCCTTCCTTCCTTCCTTCCTTCCTTTCCTTCCTTCCTTCCTTCCTTCCTTCCTTCCTTCCTTCCTTCCTTCCTTCCTTCCTTCCTTCCTTCCTTCCTTCCTTCCTTCCTTCCTTCCTTCCTTCCTTCCTTCCTTCCTTCCTTCCTTCCTTCCTTCCTTCCTTCCTTCCTTCCTTCCTTCCTTCCTTCCTTCCTTCCTTCCTTCCTTCCTTCCTTCCTTCCTTCCTTCCTTCCTTCCTTCCTTCCTTCCTTCCTTCCTTCCTTCCTTCCTTCCTTCCTTCCTTCCTTCCTTCCTTCCTTCCTTCTTTCCATCCTTCCTTCCTTCCTTTCTTCCTTCCTTTCTTCCTTCCTTTCTCTCTTTCTTTCTTCCTTTCTTTCTTCCTCCCTTTCTTTCACTGCCTTTATGTTCAACGTACCATCGGTAAAATTGTAAAATTGAAAACCAACCTTGTAGCTGAGACCAGACAATAGTTTTTCCTGTACCAATATTGTATGCTTTCCACATTGTCAGCGCCTCATCACTGTACCTAAAGTTATTTAGAGTGCTAACTCCCTCTAGCTTGATGGGTTGGAGAGCCTTGATGCTTGCTGCGTCAACTAGCGTAACTCTTACACCACGCACTCCGCCATAAGAGAGAATAGCTTCCCTGAAGTTATCTGCAGTCGACACATCATTTCCTTCATTAATGTAACGACGAACATGTGCTTTGATTGTCGCAGCCTTACGATCACATGGACCTTTTCCCCCTAGTGGGTCACTGAAGTCAACGCGTTTGACAGTTATTCCAGTTTCTTTCCCCATCATCTGACATGCTGTTAACATTGTAGCGCTATGGTAGCACCCGGCGTTATCTTGTTTGTACATAGCGGTTGTAACTTCAGGATGGTCACTCTTTAACTGCCTCAAAGTGTGTTCCATGATAGTTACCACGGTGCTACTGTCCTGGTTACAGTTCTCTGTTATGTGCACAAAGGCCTGGTGTTGCGGGATCTGTTCTGTTACTGTCTTCCTGACAACCACACTTATGTGCCATGAAATTCCTCTCTTTCCAAACCAATCGGCTTGTGTTTCTCTGTATTTCTGAGGGAGGAATTTCATGGCCCAATCTTGAGTTATGAGAACGGTATTCTCTTCTAACAGACTCTTCACATCTGTACGGGATTTGTCCTGCTGTTAGGATCGCAGCTGGTGTGCTTTCCAAGCATTAATGGCCAGGATTGCCTGTTGGCAAGAAAATGCTATGTCATCTCCTTGTTCGTTTTGAATTCTCCGAGATACATCACTTACAGCGTCCTCGATATTGTTCGTTTATTGGTTGTTTGTTTTGTTGGGTCATATCTCCAGTCTGATGCTTGCTCAAGTGCATTAAGGCCTGGGTTTCAAAATGGCTGCCGTTTATTTGATGAGGGGGTAGTCTTTCTCCTTTTCTTTGTAATCTTTTACCTTAAAACTTTGACAAATAATATATAGTCACGAACTAAACAAAAATTACGTAACAGTTTCCATGGAAACCTGGTATGTGACCTTTGAACTCTAATTGAAATATCATTTTATAAAAGCCTTCTGCATTATAGTAAAGTGTTTTCATATGTCTGATATTTTTATGGATATGAATAGGGGGTAAGTCATTACTTATAACCCCAACGAGGGCGGTGAAGAAAAATAATTTTAAACAATCTTAAATTGAGAGTATCATATTTCATTTCAGCCTAAATCAGCCTTACCGATAATATTTGCAATTGCCCTCGTTGGATATATATAATATGGACTAACTCTGATTCACTTGTATAACAATTTCCTGCACATTAAAACGCTTTAATATAATGCAGGAAGGCTTTTATATCAATTATTTAAATTAGAGTTCAAAGGTCACATTCCATATTTCCATGGAAACTATCATGTGTAATTGTCAACATCGTGGCTATATTGTAATTGCCAAAGTGTTAAGATAAAATATTACAAAGAGAAAGAATTAGACTTAGACCCCCTCTTGAATTGCGGCGGCCATTTTGAAAAGTTTGAGACCCAGGCCTTAAATGTACTTGAGTGATTGCTTCCTTCCCCATCCCTCCTATTTCTCCTCTCTTCCTTAATGCCTTCCTCTTTCCCTTCCTCCCTCTCTCCCTTCTTTCCTATCGATCTATTTTCCTTCCTCTCGCTTCCTCCTTCCTCTTTCTCTCCCTTCTCCTCTGACTTCCTTCCTCTCTCACTTCTTTCCTCTCTAACTCAATTCAATATTCAATTCCAGTGTGTAACAATCTGCAACAAATGTGTTTTGACAAAATACCTTATAGTCGTTTTTGATATACTGCTTTCCTTTTTTCAGTGCCCCTTCGCAGTTCTCTACTCATTCTTTTTCTTGACCGTGACTGGCAAGTTGCTTGACAATGTTAGCCAAGTCATCAAATGCTTTTGCTCCATCTGCTGAGATGTAGTCCAAACCTTGGAGCGATTTTCTTACGGTGGCGGAGCAAACCGATAATATGCGATATATAGTAGATGGACTTAGCACTTTCACGTTGGATTCTTGGCAGAACTAGGTGTACTGGTCGATGATCATCTGAGGAATCATAAGGCGTATCACGTTGGGAGTCTCCAAAACCTGGCCATTAGCTAAGTGCAAATAGCGTTGACCAAAGGGCAAATCTTGTACGACGTGACTGCTTGTTATAAAAGAGAGAAAGTGGTCAAGTTGGTTTTCATCTATTCTGAATCTTGGACTTTTCTCTTTAGGTACAGGGGTTCCTCGACCATGCTTCAGTAGATGTATCCTTGCTGCCTTAAAACGATATTCAGTCAGGCCTGGAATAAACTGTTGAATCTGACGATATGAAACCAGATCAGCCATAATTGCAAGGATTTGACGTCTGGTATCCCAACTTACTGCGTTTTGATACGTCTCAGCCAAAGCCTCGAGGTATTTTCTTTGAGCAGGCTGTGAAACTCCAAGAGCTTCATCAACATAGCGAGAAGATGCTTGCCAAAGATGGTCGGCATCCCCTGGTGTAATGACATTTAGCACAGACACGATAGCTTTTGTGGCTCGACTTATGTAAATGTTTTTGCTGCGGTTGCTCATAATTTCCCACGTTTTATTGGGCTGACCGATAGGTGCGTATTCAGTGTCTCCACACACGCTGAGAAACTCATTCAACTTTTGCAGACTTTTTTTAGGGCGATCTAATGAACCGCTGCTGCTCTCCGTAGAATCTGAAAAGATCACAGTTGGATCATCATCCATGTTCATCTTCCCAAAAGCCGATGCTAAATCGGAAAATGTTTCTCTCTCTGGATCCTTGAAAAAAGACAACAGCCAGTAATCAGTAATAAATAATAACAATAGTTTATTTAACCAATATTGCTAAAAGACTTGGTTTACATGTTGAATATGTGAAAATTATTATAAGAGAAAAACAAATATTGGTAAAATAACAAATAAATAAACAAACATTAATAAATAGGGAAAACTACTTACTTCATTGTCACCATCACTGCTTTTTGTTGGACTTTGATTTGAACACATTGCGGTTGGTAATACTTCCAGTTCTATTGGCGATCTAGCATCACTGGCACCCTTATGTAAGGGCGTGCTGTGTTCCAATGCATCAAGTTCCGACTTTAGCTGCATTCGACACTTTTTACATATTGCTGGAAGACAATGTTTGTAATTCTAAATGCATGGGCTATAGCTTTCCACAAATATTGCCTGCTATCAGCTTCCTCTGGGCAGAACACAGGCAGCCCAACCTTTCCTTTTGAGGCTATTGTTAAAAAAGTATATATATATATATATAATATATCATGGGTGCGTCTTTTTGACGATCTTTCTGTGTTATTGCGCGCGGAATTCGAATCGCGCGCATTTACGTTCACGGGTAAACGTAGGGAGGCCAATAGGAAGCCGCCAAAAGAGACCAGCAAAAACTGATGTATTCATTTCTATATTAATTATTTTTTTAACAAAAGCCGCAGAAGTCATCTCTATGTTTGACAATCCCGTTAGTGATGTTCTTCAGCGATACTATATAATGCAATCAAAAACCCATTAACCAGAGAGTGTGTGTGAAAATATCTCACAGGCAGCCCAACCATTGCTTCTGAGGCTACTCTAGTTATTAAAAATAAATATTTGTATGTGCGCGTCTTTTTGATGGGTTTCCTGTGGTAGAGCGCGCGTATGCGAAATTTTCGCACAGCGCCACCTTATCCCGAACAGGTCTCGGTGACGTGGACAGACAGTCAGCGTCAGCTTTTCGGGAGATTCTTCAAATAACCCTAAAATGTATAGTGTTGCCATTATTATTTATATTACTATTATTATTGTATTAAGTGTTATTTTCTACCGTATTTTACATTTTTAATACATTGCATATGGAGTGTAGGTAAAAGTATAAAGTCTAATAGATACCATTGAAGGTATAGCAATATACAAAACTAATGAGTGGGAGTAGAAATATTGCAATTATACACGTCTTACCTGCCCTGGCCAAAAGTAACTGCGACTCTGAAGCTAACGTTGCATCTCTGACATTGAGTAATTTTAGATGTGCTTTAATCGGTCGACGGCAATGTGCGAGTGTTACACACAAAACACTGTCTGGTGTGTCCTTGCTTGAGCCACATGGACCCGTAACGTATGCAGAATAGCTGCAGACAGCCATCCGCTCACAAAATAGACCAAAGAGTTTACAAATAAAGGATAACGCTTTCTGATGATCGTACGCTAAGCAACGCAAAGAAAAATGATTGCACAACCTGGACTTTATTTTATTGTCTAACCTTTGTTTGCTTTCTGTCCAGTATAAATTGAAAACAGGTTATATGTAGCACCCTCGGTACCAGTTCGTCGCAATTGGCGAAAAAGACCCTTTACATGAGAATAAAGTACTTATTTACAGTAATTATCATGACATTCCTCTTTTTTATAAAACACATAAGCAGATAAAGCTCGTTCTGTAAGAGTTCCAGAACATCCCGCCCAACATACATTGACTCAAGTATTCACTCATGGGTTACCTGTGTGTAACGCAATCGTTGAGTTTTGGTCATGACAGATCGTCAATGCTTCATCCCAAACATAAACTAATCTAATGCTTTGCTTAGCCAACCAGATGGGATCGAAACCATCAATTGGTAAGTAGTTTTTAAATGGCAATGGAAGGACTAGAATAGAAACATATATGCATAAAGTGTGCTTTCATTCAAATATTCATCTGTATGAACCGCCAAAAATTCAGTTCCATCCAACATTTCGTGGCATAAAATCTACCTGAAACATAACCCAGCTTTATTATAGGTATAACGACAAAATATGATGTATGCTGTTCGTGATCAACGATATTCCAAGGACAGAATGATTATTTTATCTTATTGTTGGCATAAGTTTGCGTGACACGGCCAAATTTGTAAACAGTGAGATTTTGAAGTTATGACCTGAACATTATCGGCTCTAACTTTCTGGATTTTGAGTGGCCTCAAAATGTTATCTCGTATTTCAAAAGAGGAAACGTTGCTCATCAATCAGCGTGAGTTTTACGCTCTGGATCGTCATACCAGTGGAGATATTTCTATTAAGATTTGACGAATTTTAGGCACTTTTGAAGTCCGTCCCCAAAACGCCCCAAATCAAAAATCTTTAAAATATTTGAATTTGAGAGAATTAGCCAACAGAACTCCACAAATGCAGTTTGATACCTATTCGTTCTTTTCAAAACAACAGATAGTGTATTTGTTTTGATTTTGATTTTAAATCGACCTTGATGTACGAGCCATATTTCGGGGCGAAAACGGGCTCTTGGAGGGCGAAAATGGAAATTACGGTCGTTCACCAAAAATAACGACCAAATCAATCCCAAAGTTATATCATTATTTTTAGTTCCTATAAGGCTATATTCTGACAAAGTTTGGGGATTTTTGATTTTTCAAGGTCTGCTCGAGTTAGGTGACTTTTACAGAAGAGCCCTCTTAACATGTGTTACTCCTAGCTGGCACTGCACTTGATAGTAATATTGATGTGTTTCCTTAGTTTTGGTTTTATGGTTTTGGATGAAGCAAACTGTTAACAATTGTGTCATGATTTCTCTGTCGACAACAAATAGTCTTGAAGTTTGATGAAGTTAGCCTATACTTCCGTTCCTTTTAATCATTGATCTGAATTAATGTGTTTTCCTCAATCGTATTGAGCTCAACTGCATCAACAGACAAGTGCTCAAGTAATGCTTTCTGTTGGGCATCAAGGTTGGCTGATATTTGATACTGCTCAGCGTTCTGCAAAGGAAATTTGGGATATTATTTGGGAACATCTGCCAAGTTTGGGTCAATTCTTACAACAGAATTAACATTGCAAAATACTTTAAAATTTGATTCAGTATATTGTAGTTGATAACTAAGGATCCACAGGGACTTTTTCCAAACTTTGTTTCTTTGAATACTGTTTCATTGGTGTTTTCAGTCAGGGTATGTGCTAGAGGCATGTTTGGATTAATGATATTTAGGTTGGATTTCATCAGCAGTCTGTGTTTTCAAACTTTTTCTTGCTTCATAGAGGAATTCATAGAATTATCAAGTTTAATTTTCTTTGCAACTACTTCCATGACTGGCTTGGGTTTGATTCCATCACTGTGACGAAGTCCCTCTAGACTGTTCTATAATTACTGTAGTCACGCTTTCAGGAGATTAGCGTGTATTATATTAGCTGTCAATACTATGACTCTCCCTGGTAATAGATTACGTAAGATAGATGTATGAACCATGTACTTTTAGGAGGATACCATACGTTCAGGATGTGCGTTAGTAATATTTCTCAATATCTACGTAATATACTTGTAATTATACTCTAGAATTATCCTTTTAACTCTATTTAACTCTATCTTAAATAGAGTTTCCAAATAGCTTGTAAGTTAGTTCAGTTAGAAGACTCAGAAGACATTGTAAACAAAGGTTTAAAGGAGAACAAACTGTGTTCGTTCGTTTATTCCGAGTGCTTTCGTCTGGTCTCGGGGCTTTGGGAAGCTTTGTGACAATCACCCCTTCCTTTTCTGTGCCATTGCTGAAGAGTTGAGGTGCACACCTGCATTGGCTGCATATCGTCCTCTTGATCCAATGCCTTGGTGTCTTTACATTCGTATAACGAAAACTTACAAATATTTAGCATTAGAGCCAAAACGTGGTTACAAAAAACAACTCTGCCAGCTACACATGAGCATGAGGCCAGTTGTACTTCTCCAGTGACAAGTGCTACTTTTAGTTTATGTGGTGGTTCAATTTTTCGGAAACTGTGATAGCATAATGCCTTAAGGTAAAAAAAAAAATCGTCGCTCGCAGATTCTATATCTTTCAAATATTCGTCATTAAGGAATGACTTTGCTTTTTGTAAGCCTGTTGGAACGGAGTGTCCCTTGCTCTGAGGGTTAATGTTTTTTCCAGACTTTGCAATATGAAGGTTCATTTCTGCTCTACTAAAAAGTGGCATTCGTTGTAAATTAGTGGACCAGCCATCTTGAGGAAACTGAACTAGAGTACAACAACTCAGTTTCCCATAATTCGTCTTGGTCTCAGATCATCCATTTCAGATCGTCCATGATCAACGTTTATTGAAATAGGTGTATATCTTGTTCGAGTCTGGATCAACAATCACTCTATCGCGCCCTGTTCTGATGTATTCTTCCACCCTTGAAGATACAAGAACACGACCGCATTATCATACTATCTCGATGCAATTTTTGGGCAAAATTTAAGTATTCAAAGAATTAACGTCACTGAATCACACATTCAGTGAATGTGTCAATTTGGTCAGTGCGAGTTCAATCAAATATAAGGCGGTTTTACTATCAATTACTTACTTTCATTCATAACTTATGGGTTGATTTAGAGTTAGAAAACATTCTAAAAGGTGATTTCAAGCCAAAACCAATAATATTCTGATCGTTATGATTGTTTTGGTTACGCACACATCGAACTACACATCTCAACGCGGGAAACGCGAATCTTACCTTTTGACATACTGAGCTTTAGTTTTCAGCCCTTTCGATGGGTCTCCGCGACATTTGAGCCAGAAGCTCATCTATCTTTAAATTAGCTGGCTACTTTCCTCCTAGGGATGCTCCTGGAATATCTTGTTCCGTGAGCTTCGTATTTGTAAATGTGGCCATCACTTACAACCAATACATTAGGGAAAACTTCGTGCTCGAAGGCCTAGATGCCTCGTTTCCATGTTACTCGCTCCCAGGCCCCAAACTGGATTTTTAGTATTGCATAGCGTATATATATATATAAGTTTGGAATCAAATAATTTATGGGTTATAGTCTGTGCATTGGTACAGAGTATATTCGGTCCCACAAGGCACAAATAAATATATAAAATATACAGTCGATAAAATATATTTATGTCTTCAGTGCCTATTTTATAACCTACATCAACATACAAATCGTATTTCGTATGTAATATAAGTAAGCTCATGTATTTAAGTTATACAATTTAATATAGTACATGAATGAAAACTGAAACAAATACTAAATGTATAATACATTTTTCGCGTCTGATATAAACACGAAGAAAGTTTTACTTTTAGAGAAGTCAATACTACAAAATAATTTAACTTTTGAGAGCTTTTTTATCCTCCTGTCGATGCTGCTTTTCTAAAAGCCTTTCCAACCTTTCTGGACACCATCTTCCTTTTAACTCCACCTCGTTATCCTTTTTATTGAACTGTACGCTAAGTTTTACAGCTATTTCATTCCAAATCATTAAAAAAACAATTCAGCAAAGAATGAAAGAAACAAAACAAATACATTTTGGCTTTAAACGTGGATTTTAAAATCGCTTAAATAAGCGAATAGCCGGTAATATTCACTTACCTCTAGACGATGGTTTTGGCGTATGATCGTGAACCGCGAACGTCAAACGTGACGCCAAGACAGAGATCACGTGACATTGTTTAGGTTTGCCGTTAGCGGTATTCTGATGCTAAATGTCTCTACTCTCTCAATCAGTGCACCAACAATGTAGCGTTTCAGGGCAGCACGATGAGTCTTTTTTGGCTTTTTCCGAGCCGCACAGAGGTCGCACCTCGGGCAACCAGTCCTTCAGGTCCGAGGTGTACCCATACCAGTAGAAATGTTGTTTGAGGCGCTCCGACTTCTTCAAGACACCCAGTTGTCCGGCGCTCTTATGGTCGTGCAAGTGCTTCAGCAAACGTACCTCTGCTCTGAAGCTCTTTGGTAACACTAACTGCCACTGCGTGCTATCCCTACGATCAGACTCCCGTCGATATAGTACACTATTTCTTACCTCTAGTCGTTCCCATTGGCGCCATCATATCTTCACAGCTGCACTCTCTGAGGATATGTCTGGCCGTGCTGGTCTTCCCTTTGTAGACTCATTCAGTTTGACAATCAAGGCCAGATCTGACATGATCTGGCATCTTCTCCAAGCACAGCGCTTGACTGACTTTACCACTGCAAGAAGTTCCTTCCTTGTGACGCAGTAGTTTCTCCTACTCGTAAGGCTGCTACGAAAGTACGCCACCACCTTGTTCTAGCTCCCCATCTTGATTGTGCGATAGTGCAGCTCCTATACCATCGTTGCTGACATCTGTGGAAGAATAAAGGAGTCCTCACTCATTGGATAAGCAAGCACTGGTGCAGTTCTAAGCATTGCATTTAGTTTTTGAAAAGCCTCGTTGAATTCATCAGTGCAGACGAACTGCTCTCCCTACAGTCAGTTCAGCTGCATAGGGCTGATATAACTTTACTAGGCCTTTAAGATTGGCCTTGTCAGGCCAGCCCTTTTTGCAAAATTGCGTCACCTAACGGAAGACATCGTCTTCCTCTTGGTGTCTGCGGATTTCATCTCTGCACGCTTCACTGAGAAGACATCGCCTTTTAGACGTCGGTCGGCTTGGCCTGTTTCTTTATAGGGTGATCTTCACAATGCGTCTACTATTGACAGGTTCTTGTCGGGGACGTGCTCTTTGTTTGATTAATGCCATCAGCCGCATGCGGAATCTCTGAATGCGTGGATGAAGGCTGTCAATGTGCTTCGAACCCAAAAGTGGCACTAGCGGCTTGTGATATGTTTGGATGTTGAAGTAGTTGCAAGAGCCTCTTTTTTTTTATTTGGGCATACGTATGCTCTGTTTCGGTCAGGGCTCTTGAATGGTAGGCTACCGGCCGCCATTGGTTGTTTGGTTGTCTCTATATAAGGACTTCTCCGAGTTCATCAGACGAGGCATCAATCGTCTGACTCAATAGTTTCATAGTCTGCATTGTAATGGGCGAATACTTCTGCTGGACTGCTGAGTTCATTTTTTATCTTGGCGAATGCTTGGGACTGAGCTGGACCCCACAGCCACTCTTACTTATTGCTAAGTAGCTCTAAGTAGCTTTAAAAGTTTCTCTGGTTTTAACACGTTGATAAGCTTGTCTGAGAATTTCTCCAGTTCATGGACCGATGTTCTACGGTTGTTCCATCTCAAGAATTGCCTTAAACTTTTCGGGATCAGGCTGGATTCCAGAAACATAATACCCTGTCCGAGAAATGTCACCTGTTCCTTCGAAAACTCACACATATCTTTGTTACGTGTGATACCCGCATCTTGCATATACGTTCTAAGGCTGCAAGTAGTCTCTCGTCATGCTCAGTTTGTGTAGAGTCGGCTATCAAAACGTTGTCGATCATGCAGAGTGCACCTCACTCGCAACGCGTCAATATTACTTGGATTTCATTGTGCTTAACACAAATACTAATTCAACTATTCTGCCTTTGGACGGTGTATTCAATATTATCATTGTAAGCCGCGTAGGTGAATGCCAGCTGATACTCAAACGACACCATTTTCACTAAAACTCCTGCCAAGCGTTATTCCCTCATACGATTTTCTTTAAACTTCGTTAACGGCCCTTTTAGGTCCCTTGTAATGTTCTGACGAGGTAAGATGGCAATTGTTCGAGCCGAAATCACGTAACAACACAGGTCCCAATATTGACAACAAAATTATGAACTGGTCAACAACAGTGTCATAGACTGGCAATCATTCGAACGATTTTAACGATTTTAATGGACCAGTATTCTCCACTTTTCACCACACTACTGTCCAAACTCAGATTTCTAACTTAAAAACTGACTTTTTTTAAACTGGGAGTTTTTGAGCAAAGGCACGCTTATAGAATGTCACATTTTTAAAAATTCAGATTTTCTCAACTTTCTCGTACATTCGCTCAACCCAATCGAAGATATTCTAGTGACAGCAAGTCTAACCCTTCTTGGATATGTTGGACTATTCAGCTGGGTTTGAGCGTGCGAAAAACTAATAAATAGCGAGACTGGTCGACTCACATGAAAACTTTGTTGAGAGTCAATGATAATATATTCATTCACGAACTTTTTCGGCGCTCAGGCAGTTTCACTCGAGTGAGCGTGGTGTAATGTATGCGCATTGACAATAAGTGACAATAGCGAAATCGTTTTATTTATTCATCTAGACGTGACCAAACGTTATTGATTTTTTACTCGTGCCCAGGCCTTTGGCCACACGAGTTGAGAAACGCAGCTCGTATTTGTTTTAGTCCATGTCGCGAATCTGCAATCGAGTGGGACTGGGAACGAGACCATGAGGCTTGAGAATTCCAAAATGGATTCGCAAGACACGATGGAAGGCGCTTCATGTGGAATTGTTTGAGGGAAATCTCGCATTCTTTACTCGTCAGAGTGTTCAGTGTGTAGTCAAAGATGAGAAGATCGTCAAACTTGACATCGTCATCCCTTCTATTCGTGAGGGAGCTGTCAGAAGAACGACGATATGGCTACGTCTCCGTAGCGACTAGTAAGCTTACTGTCTTCGCTCGATGTCAACATGCCTAAGACTTATATTCGCGAACTGAAACAGAGACACATGGAAGCCTTGACAGGGACAATGTCAGTTGCGTGACGAGAGACCTGACAATGACTGACAGTTGCGTGACGAGGGAGACTATGTTTAATGTATATGTGTCGGTGAGTATAGATAAAGATATCCGATTCGTACGTTCCTAGCATGTACTTGGAACGTCCAGTTGAGTTCGATTTACGCTCGGAAACTATTTGAAACGTTTGAGCGAATCATACTTTCGGATTTAGTTCGATAGGCGTTCGGAAACTATTCGATCTGTTTTTGGCGACCATGAATATGTAACTTCAAGTGACCTCAAGTACGTTTAAAGACGTACTACAGACGTACCTCGACGAGTCGGAGATCTTTATCGATGCTCACCGACACAAATAGTCTCCCTCGTCACGCAACTGTCATTGTCATAATGCCCGACTATACGTTCATTGAGCGTCTTCTTCTGTAATAGATCCCTAAAATGTAAGGACGTTTTGATTTCGATTGTATTTTTGCCGTTCACTGACCTGTTTTGAGCGTGGAAATTATGTTTTAAATAGCGCTACGCGGCGGTTCTAAAATTAGGTGGCGTAATAGATGTATCACAAGGATCATACAACTGTAATCGTAATCGTAGCTGTCAGAAGAACGACGATATGGCTACGTCTCCGTAGCGACTAGTAAGCTTACTGGTTTCGCTCGATGTCAACATGCCTAAGACTTATATTCGCGAACTGAAACAGAGACACATGGAAGCCTTGACAAGGACAATGTCAGTTGCGTGATGAGGGACCTGACAATGACTGACAGTTGCGTGACGAGGGAGACTATGTTTAATGTATATGTGTCGGTGAGTATAGATAAAGATATCCGATTCGTACGTTCCTAGCATGTACTTGGAACGTCCAGTTGAGTTCGATTTACGCTCGGAAACTATTTGAAACGTTTGAGCGAATCATACTTTCGGATTTAGTTCGATAGGAGTTCGGAAACTATTCTATCTGTTTTTGGCGACCATGAATATGTAACCTCAAGTGACCTCAAGTACGTTTAAAGACGTACTACAGACGTACCTCGACGAGTCGGAGATCTTTATCGATGCTAACCAACACAAATAGTCTCCCTCGTCACGCAACTGTCATTGTCATAATGCCCGACTATACGTTCATTGAGCGTCTTCTTCTGTAATAGATCCCTAAAATGTAAGGACGTTTTGATTTCGATTGTATTTTTGCCGTTCACTGACCTGTTTTGAGCGTGGAAATTCTGTTTTAAATAGCGCTACGCGGCGGTTCTAAAATTAGGTCGCGTAATAGATGTATCACAAGGATCATACAAATGTAATCGTAATCGTACTGAAAAGAACACGGAGAAACCTACATTTTATCATGCAAACACTGTTTATTTTCAAAACAATTGTCAGTAAATAAAAAACTAACAAAATCGGACTGAAGGATATGAAAAATTTGGTTTGTTTCTCTAAGTTGTGACGTGACTAATTAATGCGCTTCGCTATTGTGCAAGTATAACTACTTTTGTACGATCCCGATTTTCGTACATTGACCTCGCTCGCCTTTGCTTTGATGTAGTTTTGAAGTACGATTTTTACGATTCCTTTTCCTTCTGAATTTTTCAAACGTGGAATAAAATAAACATCCATCATGAGTTACTGAAAATAACTCGACTGGCTCGAATGTTTGCATGACTTCTGTACATATAGCTTTCTGTCAATAGATGTAGTTATACATCGCTGGTCGTGAGTTTAATTATAAATAGTCAAGGACATAACTGTACACGTACTATTACAATTAGCAACAAACATGGCATAGCGAGGTCATGATAGTTTTTGAGTTCATTTCATTTGCTTTTCAGTCTCGACTGGCTCGACTGTTTGCATGACTTAATTCTGTACATATAGCTTTCTGTCAATAGATGTAGTTACATCGCTGGTCGTGAGTTTCGAATTATAACAAGATGACTTGTTCTCTCTCGATCCAGCACGAGCTTCTAGTCCTTCTACCACTTCTAGTCGTCGAACGATGAACTAGAATCCTGACCTTCAATAGCTTGAAGATCTACAGCTGCTTTCAAAACTAAGATTCAAGTCTGCTTGAGTCCTGTGTGTCGTTTGTTTTCCCTTATCTGCTGAGTAATCTTGAAACTCGATACGATCAAATACATCGCATTCTTTCTTCATTCTTCGCATTTTTTCTTCATTCCGTGACCATAACAAAAATTAAAAATAAAAAGAATCCCCATTTTATTACTCGGGCTTCCTTCGGAAGGGCCCGAGTATTTATACATGTATACTAAATTACATAATCGTTGTCGGGTTCAGAATCATAGAACATAGAAGCTAAGACCGCTAGGATGTATGGGTAAGCGTTAAATCAGCTAAGTTTTATGTAGTCAGAGGAAAATGTTGGTATGATCTCTCTAAACAAAATTCCAGACATATTCAGGAAAAATATTACGAATAAGCGACATTATTTGACTCATTTACCACTTTCCCAGGTATCCCTTGCAGTCTCAACTTCTATGTTCTATGATTTTGAACCCGACAATGATTCTCCAATTTAGTGTAAGTTAAACTGTTGCATTGTAAAGAAAATCATTACAAAATTAACCTGGATTTTCAGTTGAAAGCAACGACTACGAAGCTTACTTCACGACCTGTGTATGTATCTAAGTAGTAGATACAAGAATAATGATGTTATGGTGACAATAAAAATACAACAATTCAGAGCGCGTTATGCAAAGTATGTTCATTATAATTGTACTCGTATTGTACATGTATGTGAATGTCATGGCTCTAGTCTACATGTGACATGCAGCTTCAATAAGCTGCGATTTCATTGGTTGAATGTTCTTCTCTGGTAGTCGTGGTGGTCATCCAATGATATTGTGCTATTTTAGTACGTGATTTAAAAATCACGTGTATAGCAGATGGCTCATATGTCACGCCGTCACGCATGTACCAGGAGAAGAAGGAACGGTAAAGGTTTTTTGAAAATCCGCAGAAAATCCCTTACACAAGGTATATAAAAAGACAAGTTTAAGATAAACTGTTTATAAAATATTAAACAGTTGTCGGCCGGTCGCCATTGGCATTGCACATTGTTGTTTTGCTTGCGAAGAATAGACAAATTGTCAAAAGTACATAGACCTAGTTTGAATTTTATAGAGTGTTTCAAAAACTATGTGTTTATGGTATTTATACATCTACTTCTTTATTTTTGATAACAAATCGTCAGAATTTCTTTCGATCGTTTCAGATGAGCTGAGATTGTTTTGCAAGTGACGTTTTTGTAGTAGAACAACCGCCTCATTCAGATAGAAATACATCAAAACATTGAACATGTAATGAACTTCAACTGTTTGTTGGCATGTACTTCTTAGACGTTGTAAGTTCTTTCGATTGTTTTCTGATTCTTGCGTACTTGTAGGCAAGGTGAATGCTTGTTGGCAGAGGTCGATGTCGTGATAGTGGTGACTTATGTGGATTTGTGCGACTATGGAAACGATCATCTAAAATAAAGTGATGCTTTGACCCATATACTGGATGCTCTCCATCAGTGAGGTCTTGTGGTGATTTATGGATTTCTATTCCTGCCCTGTATTCAGATGTTATAATATCTGGAACATTTAGATTATGTTGATGTAGAGTCAGAGACAAAACTGATTTTAATAATGTCTTTGCATGTTTCCAAAATTGCAAGTGGCAAGTCTACGGTGGCCCATAAGGGACATCCTGTTTTTAGTATCACTATTATGTAATCTAGTCAAAATCGGCGATACAATCGGCGTAATAAAATGAGCGATCGCCCATTTTGAAATGGGCGAAAAAATGGGCGATCGCCCATGTTTTCGCTCCTTTTGAAGCACGTGAACCACGCATGCGCTAGTAGCACGTGGTAGGCAAGATGGCGGCGTCTAAGCGAAGCACTGAAAAGGTATGTTTGCTGCTATATATGAAGTTTTTGCGCTCTTTAATTGATCAATTTTGTTTCCCAACACCACTAGACCATTATTAAACACGAGCAAAATTATCCTGATAGGTAAAGTTGTTACTTCTCATGTTTCTGGTTTTGCTACAAACAAGGCTAATTTCGTCAAGTCTACCGGGCTACATTTCTGCCCTAGTCTCTCAGGTGGTGCTCGGGACAATTTGATTGTGAGTTATTTCAATCTTGGTCTAAGCTACAGTGCAATTATCTCCTTCCTGCTGCTTTGTCACAGGATACAGTTAAGTGTTAGGCAGCTTAAAAGACTGCTTTGGTCTCATGGTCTGAGAAGACGACGTCAGCATTCACCATTACCTGATATGTTATAGATGATGTTGCCGAAGAATTACAAGGGAGTGGCAGCTGCTTGGGGTACAGATCAATGCATCAAAGATTGTGTGTTAATTATGGACAAGTCGTTAACCGAGAAACCGTGCGAAAAATTATCAAGGGATTAGATCCTGAAGGTGTTGCTTGTCGATCGCGAAAACGATTTAGACGAAGACAGTATATTTCACAAGGACCTAATTATATTTGGCACATCGACGGATACGATAAACTCAAGCCATTTGGCTTTTGTATCCATGGTGCTATTGATGGTTATAGTCGGAGAATAATGTGGCTAGAGGTCGGACCCTCGAACAACAATCCATCTATCACAGTTCAATATTTTATTGATTGCATCCGCCAGGTAAACGGTGTTCCAACTTTAGTCAGAGGTGACTGTGGAACTGAAAACGTTCATATTGCTGCCGTCCAACGTTATCTAAGGAGGGGTAGGGATGAACAGCTCAATCAGCTTTCTCCTTGCAAAGGATTTTTGTACGGTAAATCGGTAGCGAATCAGCGTATAATTATTTCAAGGATATGCGAGATTCAGGGATGTTTGATAGCAGCGATCCTATACAAGCAAGCTGTTTACAGTTCTGTTTTATGCCAATAATCCAGAAAGAAATGCATCAGGTTGCAAAGTTATGGAATTTGCACCATATTAGGCCTTCTACAAATAGCGAATCAACGTCTGGTAGGCCAGATGTTCTCTATTTCCTTCCCGAGAAAACAGAAACAATTGACTATAAACGGGCGTTTGATCCTGTAGACTTACAGGTGGCTGAATCTGTATGCGGGGAACAGCGCCCCCCTTATGGATGCCTCACACCATTTGCAGAGTTGGCTAGAATGATTATGCTAGAACACAACTTGTTTGAACCAAGTAGTGTAGATGAAGCTAAAGACTTGTACAATCTATTGCTAATATACATTAATGAAATACGATGATAAATTTGGTTCTTTTTCTAGTTTCCTAATTGTAACTAGGTTGTTGTCAGGTGGGTTTCTCATATTATTTCAATAAAATCCTTGCGCATTCTCATTAGCTACAGTACCTTTCATATTAACTTTGCAAAGTAAAGGAGGTAGGATAAGAACAGAGAGGGAGACTAAACCAAACGTATGCCCACAAGGCATGTTGGGCTTTTACTGAGAGCTTCTAACTAATTTTCTGTTTTCATCGCCTGTATTTTAAAATCTTAATGGAACCGTCATATTCTGAAAGAAAAAAAAAGCTCACTTCATTGTAACAACTGTTTATTGATATATATTACATTCAATAAAACATTTATTCTTTCATAATGATCAGTTGCACAAAGCAATCAATAAAAATCAAGCAATCATTCAGTGGTGTTCACACGTTACTGGCAAAAAATATCAACTAAAGTTATTTTCAACGTATTTAATGCGTCACTGGCAAATAAATTCTCAACAAAAGCAACGTGACTAATCACTGGCAAAAACATCAACTGAAGTTCGTTTCAACGAGTCTCTCACAGACAAAACGTCGGGTACTTTATCTGAATATTCAGTACCGGGTCTATACATGTAAATTCACTCGCATACATCATTGTGCAATACAAGTACATCAGGTAGTTCCTATACCACGGTAAATTCCCAAGCTTCCGCGCTGGTGAGTATACATGTCATCTGGCTTTGGAAGTAATTATAGCTAAAGTACCCACTTGCAGGTAAATCTAGCGAGGGTGAGCAGGTGTGTGCAACTATCTCAGGTACTGTACCAACATTGCTGTGGAATATGATAGCGATCCCGTCTACCGTAATCAGGTCAGAACCAGTTACAAACCTCAGGGTTTTTCTGAGTGTGATTCCATCTGCATTCCTGATGAACCTCTTGAGGTAGGAAAGGACGGTCTTTTTACCACTGGTCAACTGGGCTTCATCATCTACATTCATTAGAGCTAACACAGATGCAGTGGATGGAATCATGCTACTATACAAATGATCGATGTATTCTTTACTCACGGTTTGCCACATATTGTGACAATCAGAAAGGCCTTGACCAAACGCTAGGGCCGCCCAAGACACTTTCTGTATGAACTCTCGTCTAGAGACAGATATCAGTTGGGCCCTCAAAGATGACGGGGTAGGCAACTTCCTTAGGTTGTAAGGTTCCAGAATATATAAAATCATTTCTTTCACGTCCTCTGGAAAAGAAGGACCAGTTGTTGTGGCCAATGCTCTCTCGAGAATAATACGCTCTTTCTCGGTATGGTAGGCAAGAAATGAAGACACCAGCTCGTCCTCAGTCACCGCTGTAGGACCGCAAAGTGAAGATAGCACAAATGCTTTGCATATGTGCACAGGGAATACTCCACTGACCACGAAGCCATGGGACGCTACCCTCCCAATAATAATTAGGACTTCTTCAGTAACCTCGGGCGTTGACTTGGGGATAAACGAGCCTGCTGCTCCCTCAAACAACATGAGGTAAGCTTTCTCCCAAAACATCGTGTACAGGTCTCTTTTAAGTCCATTAAAATCTTCACATTCTTCACCTTCGAAGGTGAATAAAGGATAGCTATGTAGACACAACTTCTTGTCCTTGTACATATCTAAAAGTGTTTCAAAGATATGATCCCGTCTTATGCTTAAGAATTTAACTTTTAATTTACGCACTGATAATAATAATAATAATAATAATAATAATAATAATAAATGATAATAATAATAATACTTTTTTGATAACATCTGACCATGCCATTTAAATATTGCAAATAGAGAGGGCAATTCTATGTTTCTAAAAAAGACGAATCTGTCAAATTGTCAAGTGATTTTTTGGCTCTGTTGACCTATGTTCTCCCATATTGAACAATAATACAATTTGAACCAGATATTGCTTATAATAAACATAAGCAGCGCTCGCCCACGACTTTATGCCTGGCGAGCGGCTTTGTTTTGTCTAATTGATTTATTATAGTAAAACTCAGGTGGTGCAGCACATTGGGAAATAGGTCATATGTTTTTAGGCAATCAGAGTGTGCTTTATGACAATTATGACCAATCATCGATATGATATATAATATTGGATTCTTACCTGCTTCCTGACCTGATTTGTAGTAGAAGCTTCATCAGACAAGTTGGTTTCAACGCAATCTTCACTGTACAACGAAAGAACAGAATGAGATATTTTACTAACATCCATATTCCAATATTAAAAGCCCTTAAATCAGGGAGTTTCAAATTGGTTCTAAAATGTGCATTTTATTGTTTCACTTGAAGCAAATCAGGGGGAAGAAATATAAGAACAGATAATTTAGGACGAGTTTAAGCTGAAATTGAACCACAGACTATTTTGCTATTTACTCCATGGGCTTCCTGTGGAAGCCCAATACATGAAGCCCAATCAAGTTTAAAAATGGGCTCTTATCTTCTTTTTTTTCACTAGGTCATAAATCGCAGGAAGTCTCATGCACTGAACACTGAACAGCCTATATTTTGGCAGCAGTATCTTCAGCCTATCAAGAGCATGCCCTTAGGGCATCTAGTTTAATGTTCATGTCCTCTCTGGGCACTTACATTTCTTTTCAATTGATATAAAAATCACAGTAAATTCAGACCTTGTACATTGTATATAAGAATTGAAATAAGCGGATGCAATACAAAATAAATGCCAGTGCATGCTTACTTATACACAAATGCTGAAAATTATTTGTATTGCTCTTACCTGTCCTCTTCCATGATCTGAACTGGAAGTTGTTCACTTGGGATTTCCACATCTGAAATATCCATTGAAGTTGTAGTATCATTGGAGGTATCCCCTTGAAGTGATGAACCAAATGTTCTGAAACTAACCTCTGGATCTTCTAAATCTAGATGCAATGGACCATGTAATGTATTCATGTGAATGATGCAACTGTCATATCTGTCAATCTTCTCAGTAGGGGCCAACTTCAATATAGAGCATGTTTCAGAAAGACAATACAATTGACTTAAATTTGATACACACAGTTCAAAGTGTTCAGGTTGAATATCTTGTGATCCAATCCAGTCATAAATAACTAGAGCAATTGAATCTTTTGGAAAAGAGCGCATTAATGTTCCTTTTGAAGTGTGTTGTACTATAATCTTAACACATGCATTTCCTAGCTTGGGCTCAGGAGGAATTCGCTTCATCCTCGATTCTCTTACGCTTTCAAGCCTTTGAACTTCCTTGATTTCATTTTCAATAGCTGCTACTTCCTTTTTTTCTTTTTCTTTATCTGCCTCAAGAGACATTTGAAGAGCATTGTCTTGTTCATTTCTCAAAGCAGACCTTTCAGCTGATATGAGTTGCCAATCAAATCAGAATGTGAGGGGGAGAAAGCGAGAGCAGAGGATCATGGACCCCCTCTCAGCAGGGGGGGGGGGGGGGTTCTCCCCTCTATTTGCTATACGGGTATGTGCCGTGGGATAGGGTATGGTTTTTGAGCTCCCAGGTCTGGGGTTCTGGGGTATGGTATAATTATTTGCCTTATTAGTCTGGGATAGGGTACGTTTTCGTCTGGTATAGGGTATGGTTTCCGCAATAACGCCACTATCAGTTTACAATTCGTGTTGCATGTGTCTTTGGCATAGCTTCAGTTGATTCCAGTCGGCGTACAGAATAGGGTATACATTTTTAAGCTTTAGTAGTCTGGAATATAAATATTAAATTATTATTATTAATAGGGTATGGAAAATCAAAATCTTTGGTCTGGGATAGGGTCAGGATTTTGAGGTGTCCGCGGCACACCCCTACCCAAAAATACCCTTAGTGACTCCCCCCTCCCCCCCCACCCCCCCCCCCCCCCCCCCCCCCCCGCATGGATCGTCTGAAAATCAGGCTAGTTCAACGGTAGAAAGGCAAACTTCTTCCACTTTATTTACAAGGGAAGTGAAAACACACACAGCCACACACAAATGTTACAGCCTAAAATAATTGTATACAGCTATTTCAAAAAACGTTGAAAACTGAATACTGCATACTGAATAGTGCATTACAAGACCAAAGGGCATTGTGGGCCTCGTTATTTTGAAATAAAAAGTAAATATACAGCGATTTGTTCGCTATATGGAGCTAGTATATTGTTTCCGACGGAATACACAAAAAATAAAATAAATTATTTTTATTTATATTACTTTAGACAATAATACACAAGTCCCAAAATGCATTTCGGTCTTGGAATACACTATTATTCAGTATCAACGTTTTTTGAAATAGCTACATACATGTATATAAAACAAAAATGTAGCAGCGTTTATCCAAATCATTAAAAATCTCACGAATAATTAATGAGGAAATCATAATGAAAATCAGTGACTGATTGCATAAACTTTAAGTTGGATTTCTTCTGTCAAATTTACTTGAATCAAAGTAAGTCAAAATATAGGCATACTAATAACAACAAAAAGGATACGAGTATTCAGGTTGAAAATAGGGAAACTTATTATTATTGTTTTGTGCTTAAATCGGTATCCCTGTGTAGACAATCGACCGATATAAGAAAGCCCCACAAAAAGCAAAGAAAACCGACTCAATCATATAAGCTTAATATTAAAGTGACATATAAATAAGTTACTGGTCACCAAGGACACTTCTATTTTGTGTACTTACACTTTCTTCTTGGAATTTTGTGATAACATGTTCACCCAACCCTCTGCTCTTTAGAAATTCAACAACCTGCATAAGTTATATCAAAATTAAAATTAATACTAATATTAAAGCCGTTTTAAATAGGGCCAAATGATTTATAAAGACGTCTCGACTCAAATCAGATCGACACACTCAAATAAATTGGTGTGCAGACTCCCTTGAGATTATGTATTTTATATGTACCGCAAACCCATTGTTCTTTGTTAGCTTCGTTCTATTGTATAACTTGGATTCTTTTGTTGTTTCTATTGAATTATTAAAATACGTACAATGTGCTGCAGAAGGAACTATGAATCGCGCTCGATCAATGACATCAATGAAGCATCAAAGCAAAACATAAACATTATTCAGCACGCCACAGCACTTACTTAAAGAATGTTCAAGTGAGAAAGTCCGAGGATAATTATTCTAATTAGGAATTGGCAAACTATTCGCGCAAAAATATGAAAAACTTCACGTACCTTTTCAGTGCCTCGGTTAGTCGCCGCCATCTTGCCTACCACGTGCTACCAGCGCATGCGTGGTTACATGCATGATTTCATGTTTTGTTTAGACAAAATCTGACAATAATTATTCATCATCATCAATCATTGTTTATTATAAGATATATTTATGCCAGATCCATCTTGCACTAATTATTATTAGAGTTTGATTCACAGGTTAAGTAGTCCATCACTTTATTGTTATTTATAAATATTGGTGTTGACTATTCATTGTTGACATTTTTTTGTTGTTATTAATCTATTTCATTGGTATTCAGTATTTACGAATCATAATTTTCTAAATTCACTTGATGTATACGAAAATATTTTAAATATATTTTAAACATCTAAACAAGTCACCTAACTGTAAAAGTAGCTATTCTTGAAACTGTTTTAAGATTCTAGATTCCGCCAGAACTCCTTTCCATCTAAAAGCCAAGGAAGCTTTTTATATTAATCAGGTAAAATCGGAACTTAATATCCAAGTACAACATTTCAAAACTTCTTTTAGTTCTTAATTAATGTTGTTATTTTAATTAGTTTGTAGTCTGTTTAGTTTTCAGATTATTGAATTACTGTCAATC
Organism: Actinostola sp. cb2023; assembly: GCA_033675265.1. Classification (NCBI taxonomy): domain Eukaryota; kingdom Metazoa; phylum Cnidaria; class Anthozoa; order Actiniaria; family Actinostolidae; genus Actinostola; species Actinostola sp. cb2023. The sequence continues at coordinate 267,836 of JAUJYZ010000412.1, read as the reverse complement.
ATATTGTAATTAGGTTCGTTATTGTGTATATATATATCACATCTCTTGTAATCCTATTCACTCAACTGAACATGGCATCTGGTTATGCCGAAACATGTCTAGTATTAACATTTTTTCGTATACATCAAGTGTATTTTATCAATTGTGCTTCTACGATGTTTTGGAATTGCAAAATTGTTATGAAACTAACACAGCACATAGACAGCTAAGACCAAGTGAATGCTAAGGAGAAGGCATAGCATATTATCATGAAATTTATAATGGTAATAGAACTGAGCTGAGTGGAGTGCAATTTTGGTCTGAAATCATACGAGTGATTACAAAATTTTTAATCGAGTATGATTTCAGACCAAAATTGCACGACACGAAGTTCTATTACCAATTAATAATAATAATAATAATAATAATAATCAATTGATATAGCGCTATTTCTAATTTATCCAATAGCGCTTTACAATAAAAATAAAAATAATAATAAATATTTAAAATCATTCATTTTGAAATCCACTCAGAGTATGCAATAATTATAAGTTTTATTGAGAAAATAGGTTTTTTTTAATCACATACAAATGTATAATGAGTTCATTTTGAAATGATAAACCATTCAAATGCCTGTGAAACATACATCGATAATCTAACATATTGTTTCTATAGCAACAACTGTCAAAGTTTTGAACAGATTGGTGCATGCATGTTGGAATGCACGAAAACTATACCATAATACATTTTGCTTCGAAGGAATTTCATGACTCGAAGTAAACTGACAGAGGCAAAAGTCATGCCAAAACTAATCTAAAAATACATGTATAAGTTCATTTTTCGTTCTCTTTTTCATCATCACTAGAGTTAGAGATGACTCGCCTTCGCTTTTTTGAGGAACTTCTCTTGTCTCAGAATTGTAGACATTAAATGTGCAGTGGTTGGACACGGCTGCCTGATGACTCCGCCGTTTGATTCCAATTCATCTGTGCTTGAGGCTGCAAAGCCTGGTAGAAAGGCAGGAAATACCCAGAAATGGAGTGTTGTGTACTTTAGGAAGAATCGACATTGTTTGAGATGAAATTATCGGCGATTCACCTTTCTAACCAGCCTTTGCAGCCTCATCCACATAAAATTTATATTTTTTTCTCCCAGACTTTCCTTATGTCCTTATGGTCTTAGATTGTATGATGTTAGATATGATTTCCAGTCTGACAATCAGATTATAAAATGTAAATTACTAACTAAAGGTATAAATATCAAGTTGAATGTCACTCACTGCTATTAAATAAATTTGATGAATAACTTTGATTTAGTTTTACAAAAATATAGTAAGTCACGGGTCGCACTTGAGCAAAGTTTGAGTGTTTGCCGTGGAAAAGTTCTGGAATCCTTTTTTCAAAAAAACGGAAATCAAAATTATCTTGATGTGTTTTTGGGTCGCATTGGCGATTGCAAAACTGACAATTGTGACAGTTATTAAAGCCAGATGCTATTGCAAGCCATCAATACTTTGGCGCCAATTTTTGTAAACAAACAGCAACAATGCGCCCAATCGAAGCACTCACGATAAATTTAAGCCTTTTCTACATCCTTTATTTGCAACTTCAACTTCAGCTAGCAATTATTTTCGTAATTTTGCACCAGAGATGGTCAAACGATGTATTTGCTTTGGTATTTTATATTTATATCCGGAGGAGAAGACGTCTTCGTCGACGATATCGCCGCCATCCATATGCCTGGACAGTTCCTCGTCCAATTAATTATTGGTTTGAACTACATTATAATGATCCAAATATCCCTCAAGATTATTTTCGTCAGCAACTACGACTTAAAAAGGATACCTTTAATTGCGACCAGTGAGCGAGCCCCAGCGAGCGAACTGGGAGCAACACTAATCTTTGGTTGGGCTTCCTGTGTTTCAGATGCCAGCTCGATTCTCGATTTGTGTTTTTCAGTGGATTTGGATTTTTTTTTTTTCACGTGACTTTTGCCCTGACGTCATATATCGTACGTTCCCGTCGTTCATTTGGGCATTTGTGACTCGTGATCTCGTGTTTAGAGTGGATTCGAAGCCTTTTTGCTCGTACTTTATATCCGATTCTTCGATGGAATTATGTAAAGATCTTCGTTTATTGTTGACGATCGCTTCAGTTAGCAACATATCGAGGGGAAGGCAATGTTATTTTATTAGTCTTTCAGCTCTGTTGTGTGCTAAGTCGCTGCACTGATTGCCACTGTGGAAAACATAAGTAGTCGATCGAATCCTAGTACCGTATAAATGCTCTTGGAAACCAAGTCATCCCAGATGCAGAGACATTGTCACTGAATTATCTGCCTAACAGCTCGTTCGCTTATCGTGCCGCCAACCGTACCAAACTTTATTCTAAATTCAAGATATAGGTGTTCATAAGAGACCGTTCATAAGTGTAGCAAAATCAATACTGAAAAATCGATAAAGTACGTACATTGATAAAGAAAAAAAGTGTATGTTGATTTTTATTGATTGATACTAATGTCTTTCTTCAGTGATAATAATTGCCGTCGGAGCGAAGCGTAGATGGCTTATAAATTCTATGTCAATAGATTTCTAAAATTGTTCAGGTGGCTATGTACTAGTACACGGGCTTGCAATAACTAGCCTCCTATGTAACATGACAGCGGAAATCACATCTCTGTAAATATCAACCAATCAGAATGGACCGTTCCTACGGCTGAAATGGACAAGAAACGATCGCGAAATCACATTTTTACGTGCATGGAGGATTGTCAATTTGTCTTGGTTTTCGAATCCGAAAGTCGCAATTTTTGACCTATGGTTAGCCTAGTATTCTGTTAAATATGCTTGGTCCTCGATTGGTGAGACAAAATACTCGATTCAGGGACGCAATTACTCCTGAAATGGTTCTTGCTTTGGGTATATATCGTCTTGGTCATGGCAATTCATTCGTATGTTAGCATCGGTCCAGATTTTAACGTAGGAAAAGCGATAGTGATTGAGGCAGTACAAGACGTGGTAGAAGGGCTATATGAGCTTCGAAATGAAGTGATCAAGTTTCCAGAAACTGCCGCGGAAACAACAGTCCCTGGCTGATTAAACCGTATCCTGAAGGTACGAGAGATCGAGATCAAGACGAAATTAATTTAACAAAGAGCTGTCTTCGGTTAGAGTTCAAGTTGAATGTACATTTGGACTACTAAAGAGTCGATGGCGTGTTCTTCAAAAACGCTTTGACAGTGGCATCGAATTTGCAATTAAATGTACTATTGCATGTGCAGTCCTTCATAATCTTTGCATTCGATTTGGCGATGACTGGGACGATGACTATGACAACGATCATGATCCTCCCTCTTAACCCAGCTGTAAACGTCCTTCGGGATGGGTATGATATTAGAGAAAACCTCAAGAATTTGATTGCTTAACTAGTTTATTCAAATGAACATTTTAAAATATTGTTTTGTTCTTGACAGAATTTAATCACAGCAATTAGGTATTAAATCAACTTGTTCAATGAAGTACAATATTTCTTTGAATATCAGCACGATCCTAACTTTGATCACCGATGTAAAACATTAACAGCATATAATAAAAACATTCTAAATACGTACAGTCTGATGAGCTCTGGTACAATGTGAGTTCATATTATGTAGCTACTGCTTTTCTAAAAATTTAGTAAGGGCGCCAACCAAAGTGTTCATAGTATTCAGCTGGTCCGTTTGAATACGATTAAAGTTTTGCACAAACGACACTGCATGAAATGGGTTGTATAAGGTTGTAAAAGGAATCCTTATACTAGTGGTTTAATGGTTGTATAAGGTTGTATAAGGGTTGTGGCGTATCCTGGTCATATCAGGATCCGTATACTACGTGTTTCATGATACAGTGTATAATGGATCGTTATTCATTGTCTAAGGAACTACGTATACATGGTATCATGCATTCTAACCAAACTCTATTAAACATCTATCAAGCGACTTTTGAAGTGATTGAAAATGGCACGATTTGTTTCCATGATGCATAAGAGGACCTCGCGTTGTTATAACTGTGGTAAAAAAGTGCGGCATCTCAGATGCTCTTTAGTCGTTGACAATTCTTTAACGGCTGTACGTAGTCCGTTGTCAAACAGTATGCGTAAAGGAATCGTAAAGCTGCGTAAAGATAGCGTAAAGGAATCGTAAAGCTGCGTAAAGCTGCGTAAAGAATCGTAAAGCTGTAAAGATAGCGTAAAGGTGTGTGTAAAGTTGCGTAAAGGAATCGTAAAGCTGCGTAAAGATAGCGTACGTAAAGGAATCGCAAAGCTGCGTAAAGATAGCGTAAAGGAATCGTAAAGCTGCGTAAAGATAGCGTAAAGGAATCGTAAAGCTGCACGTTAAGCTATATATGTGTAAAGCTACGTATGTGTAAAGCACGTAAAGCTATATATGTGTAAAGCTTCGTGTGTGTAAAGCTGCGTAAAGATAGCGTACGTAAAGGAATCGCAAAGCTGCGTAAAGATAGCGTAAAGGAATCGTAAAGCTGCGTAAAGATAGCGTAAAGGAATCGTAAAGCTGCACGTTAAGCTATATATGTGTAAAGCTACGTATGTGTAAAGCACGTAAAGCTATATATGTGTAAAGCTTCGTGTGTGTAAAGCTGCGTAAAGATAGCGTAAAGACGGTGCAAGAAACATGCGGAAAGACGAAATGTTGTATTTTATTTATCAATGCTAAAGCGCTCTTTCGAACATTGACCACTGGCCGCTAAATAGAGGCTGGCCGTATATGTTTTAAATAGACGAAACTGTAAAATGCATTTAATTAAAAAAAATCCCCTAGAGCACAGCACACCAGCACACATCCCTCTCACCTACAGTGAGAGCCGCGACCTCTCTTCCTGCAAAGCGAGCGTGTATACCAATGGCCTCCTTGGTTCGGGGCGTCCAAATGAATGAGTCTTTGTTGTTCCAAGAACTTGCGTGTGCCTTTACCCGATTGCATGGGAGGACAACTACCGGGACCCAAAGCCACAATCACGCCGCCGCGTATTGATAGTTACCTTTTACTATTGTCGAGTATGCTAACTGCAGTACATTATTCCAGTATTTATGAATGATATATGTCGCCCATCTATCCATGTGGGACCCGTCCTGATGTCGTGATGCGCATGCTCAAGTATGAATTACAATTGGCCGTATCTCTTCTTAATTAGCCTTAAAGGTTTTTTTAACGCCCAAAAAATAAATAAAATTAAATTAAATTAATAGGACATGAAAATTTTAAAATTTCCAGTATTCTACTTCATATTTTTCAGTTTAGTTCAACGAACGAGTTTTGTTAAATACTAACACATGTGAAAAAATATCGCATCTGAACACGTGCTCTCATAAGATAATTACCAGCTCATTGGCCGAAATACCTATAACACACTATAGTTTAAATAAAAAAAGTCAATATAATCAACCCCCAAAAAGTGGGACTTTGAGGGCATACATACATGTACAGTTAAATCTAGGAAGTTTAGCAATATTAAAAGAAATGACACCAATAATAATTAATAGATGTAGATGAAATTTTATTTTTATGAATATAGCTAATTGCATAATCGTTGTCGGGTTAAAAATCATAAACCATAGAAGCTGAGACCGCAAGGATGGATGGGAAATCAGTTCATGAGCTACATTACGTACAGAGTATTCAATGTTCTCATAGTTTTGAAGGTACATGAGCTATTTAACTAAGATCCTACAAGTCTGGATAAAAAGGTCGATCATTTGACAGTGTTATTTTGAGAGTTTTAATTTCCCAGAATTCCTTTTGGTCATAGCTTTCATGATTTTCGACCCGACAACGATTATGCAATTAGCTATATAAGAACCAATGTAAATGCAAGACACAATATTTCCTAATCTTATTTATCAAAATAATAATAATTATATAGATGATATTAAATGGCTGCGCAGAGATATGAAATGTATATTCAAGTGTTCAGCTCCATATCTCACGAGTGAGAGCAGCGAATCGAACGAGTGTGATATTGAGATGAACACAAGAAGATACATTTCATATCTCCAAGCGACCATCTAATTTTGATAAATGTGTTGATAAAAATGATATTGCCACTTGGGGCAGTGGGGATATGATTTTTTAGCATTTTGCTATCAGCCGGTATAGTTTTTGTATTTATATTAGCATTTTAGCAATAATGTTAGTCTTGAATGATCAATTATTATGCTTATATGACAATCATCTTAATTTCATTACCAACAAACACTCACATGTTAAATTGCCTTTCAAGTGGCATTACTATAACAACATGCTCAATTCCATGTATGGTTTTCAAATTATATTTTGTCTTCGACACTGCACATCTGTGAGATAGTCGGCCAATGGGGATGAATGAAGCAGGAGAAGATGATTCACAGTCTTGAATGCAAACCTGAGCTGGTGGTCCAAAATAATCTCTACACTGAGGATGAGGTTTATACCATTGAACATAAGCTAGGATATATGTCACAACAGTCTCTGTATTCTCTCCATCCTTTAAGTTCAAGGTGTGGCGCAAGAAGTACTGAATTTCTCCTAGAAGTGAAACGTTAATAAATTTTGGATAGTAATGCTTCTCAATGTAATTAATAGTATTTATGGTAATTGTATCTAATATAACTATAATTATTGAAAGCTAACCTGGTCTCTTTTCTAAGGATTCAGTATCAAGTCCCCACTTTCCATGCCATCTTGCAAGGATAACAGATGATCTGTTGTTTCTTGACTTCTTTGAGCCGAATAGCTCTCCACAGACTAGCAAATCACTGAATTCTTCATAATAATGGGGGACCATGTTGATGGTGTTTGGATCATGAAGATATTCATACATAGAACTGATACACTCAACATCATCATCATCTAGATATTTGGCTTGAAGACGTCCAAGTGGCAAGTACAATCTAGTACTACTCCTAAAGTTTACATCTCTCAGATTAAATCCAGTTGTGTTCATTTGGCACTTTGCTTGTTGGCACTCCCCACCTGACAATCTTGTAACATTGGCGAGTGAACCTTTCAAGGGAGATACTGTTTTCAGTATGTTTTCAAATGGAGTCATTTCAGTTGGCCAGTTAATGCTTCGAATTTGTTGATTTTCAATAAAACGGCGCATCAGTTGAACCTCTATATGATGGTTGTTCACATGATAAGAGCCAAGGATGCCATTAAACCTTTCAAACCCAAAACACCAGAATGCATACACAGGTCCAAAGTCAAGTATACAATCATTCAGGTGGCAATGCAAATGCATGTTTATTGTAATACATTCCTTTCCATAAAGCCTTTCAACAGACTTGCAAAAATGAACAAGAAGCTGATCTGCAATTCTACAATCAGTCTTTGTAATATTCCTTTTACACAATAAAGAGCAGGCTTTAACAAATACCTTCCATGTTTGTAGATGTTCTTGGGGAAGAATATCCGTTAAAGCATATGAAGAAAATATAAGGTTCCAATTCTTGAACTGGTCAGCGGTAAACCCAGCAAAGCCTGAAGCAATCTTGAGAGGTAGTCTGCCAATACCAGCTGGAGTAGCCATATCATCAACACGTTGCTGGATTATTTTAAAGTCCTTATCCTGTAGCAAACCTTCCATCTTCCAAATTTTGAGCATTCTTTTTGTGGTCCCCAACAGTAAATTATGCATGGGGTCAACAACCACAAAGCGAATGTTATCAAAATAGGGAAGTTCACAAAGACATGAATATCTTACACCATATTTTCTTTCAATTATCTTCTGTTCGGCATTGGTTTTTGCATGCTTATGAAGAAATGCCTTTTCTCGGTGCTGATTCAAATTTCTAGGTTCCCAACTGTTTTTATCAAAACCTGAATAGTCACTCTTTTTTCCAAATGCTTCACAATGAAATGTTTTCAGACATTTGTTGCACCCCTTTAAACTGCCAAAAGCCGACAAAACCAGCAAGCTTTCTTGATGCAGGGATGTCGCATGAAGCACATAAAATGGCCAAGCTGCAAAAGCATTGCTTTCCTGTGTCTTCAATGTCAATCCATGTTCCCTCATAAAGTTCTTTAAGTTCCTCAACAGCTGGCTCGAGGAATGAATTGATATGTTTACTTGGTTCATGTGGACCAGGCAATATACCAATGATGGCTACGTTTTCTTCTTTATATCTTTCTTCAGGGGGTAGATTTAATATGCACAGATACAATACCCCTACACTGTATTGCGTTTTGTCATATGGCTGGAACCAATCCAAATTAATAGAACAGCCATAAGAAAATGGGTTTTCAAAAAAACCATTCTCCATGAAGGCCTTTGAAATTTTTCCATACCTCTCCATCATAAACATCACTTAAGGTGTCAGGATCTGGGTTTCTATTTTTCCACTCTTCACATTTCTCGACAAATTCTTGTCTTTTTAACAGTCCTGATAAAGCAATCTCTTGATGGATTGAAGACAATATATCTTTTTGGGTTTTAATACAGATTTGCCATTGCTCATTCTAACCTTCTTGAATAATGATGTGCCACATGGTCGTCGTCGAAGTGCATGTGGATGATTTGGAAATGTTACATGGTTGCATGTTTGTGCCTTAGCGACTCCTCTATTGTTGATATGAAGCATGTCTTCAGGTTTGTAAATAGAATTGCATTTCGTGCAAACTACATACTGTTGGAACTTGTTTCTGTTTGATCCAATCATAGTCCTCAGTCTATACAGAGATTTTGGGAATATCTTACTAATTGTTGTAAGTTTTTCACATTTTAGTACTTCTGAAGTAAAAATGAATGATTCAGCAAGGAATCTCAGTAAAATATTAAAAGCAGTGTCAGAGATGCAGCACAAAACCTTCCAGGATGCGAGGAAAATGACAAAGAGCTTGACAACCATTCCAGTTGGTCCAGAACTAACACAGGAGTCTGGTTTACTATCACTTGATTCACTGTCTGAATCTTGAAGTTCTAGTGCATCATCAGATTCATCCTAAAATATAGAAAATATGCTTTCAGCAATGGGAAATCAAGGAAAAACAACAATAAAATAGTTTCGTTTTTGTAGCTATAACTACCAACAGATAACCACCAGACTGCTGAAATATCGCTGGCACGCACTGATAGTTAGAATTGTCTGTAGGCTCTCGACCAATGAGAATACAGATACCGAGTACAATGTATAATAATGTAAATTATGAAGGCCTTGGGTCTGTGTTATCTGCCCCAGTCAGCCTATGGAGCTTAGCACTAATAGCCTGGGGGGGGGGGGGGGGGGGGGGGGGTACTCCCCCCTATATATGCTTTACGGGTATGTGCTGCGGGATAGGGTATGGTTTTTGAGCTCCTTAGGTAAGGCCATTATCAGTCGCTATCAGTTTACATATCCCTTTCTGGGATAGGGTATACATTTTTATGCTTTAGTCTGGGATAGGGAATACATTTTAAAGCTTTAGTCTGGAATAGGGTATGGAAAATCAACATTTTAGGTCTGGGATAGGGTCAGGGTTTTGAGGTGTCCGCGGCACACTCCTACTCAAAAATACCCTTAGTGCCGCCCCCCCCGGACTAATACACTCTAATTCCATTGTGTTCTTTTGTTGTCACTTGACTACAGTGAATCACACTTTAGTGTATTTAGCACTAATACTCTCTAATGTAATTGTGTTCTGATATAGAGGGTGTAAATAATAATAATACATTATTAATATTGTAATATATATTGTACATATCAGGTGAACTTACTGATTTATTGCTGCTTGATGTACCAAACTCAAATGCACTGTCATTACCAGACACCCTGCAGTCATTGGCATCACTACTTTCATGGAGTAGGTCTAATGGATTTTGCATATCTAAAACATCTTCAAGATCTGAATTTCTCTCAGCATCACACCGCAGCCCTTTAAATTAAAAATCCAGTGTTATTCAAAAGCATGCAACTTTATCTTGCAGAGCTTAAATTAAATGATCATCCAGAGTTACATAAATATATTTTGATCATATTAAAATACAAATAAATTTATTGAGCTAAGTTTGGGTTGAGTAAGTGACGTCACTGACACTTCTAAAGATTTATAAAAAAATAGTACTTCCCTCTCCAATACTATTATTTCAGTGAAGATTCAGCTAAATCATTTTTTGAACGATTTACGTAACGTCTTCGTCCCCCTTTAAAGCTGAGCCTTTGCATTATTATCATTATCTAATGAATTCCAAAGAGTTACTGTCCTATAAGTAACTTATATATATACATGTATACCGAATGGCCGAAACGTACAATTAAACAGTGTACAAAGTTACAAGTTGGTGTCTTGGTTTTACCTTTATTCTACATATATATTATATATATATATATAAGTAGCATAAGGATTCAGTAGAAGAGGCAGGCAACTTCTGATTGTCCAACAAGTTTAATTTAAACGTTTCGGCCCTTCGGCCTTCTTCAGTAAAAAAGTAAAAATATAAAATGGTAAAATGGTAAAATATGACACAAAATGTAAGGTCTATATATACTAGATATGTACAATGGTCCTACAATGAGGTTATGTAATCTAAGCTGAATTGAAAGAGATAATAGTACTATACAATGTAAGCAGAAATAGGTTATTTATGAACATTAGCACCTATTTATCTCTATTCTACTTACACTCAATTGCAGAAACGTTGTAGTATACATTTATACAAATATACAAATATCTAATGAGATGCAAAATGTTAGACATGCTAAAATACAACTGTTTTGCACAAAATAGTGCTGAAAACTATAATTATTGTGTTGTCCTTGTTGGATGCGATACTAATCTAAAATTGCGGATTCAGATATATTAGAAGAAAATAAGCGATGTTTCGCACTTTGTATCTCATTAGATATATTGTATCTCATTAGATATTTGTATAAATGTATACTACAACCTTTCTGCAATTGAGTGTATATATATATATATATACAATCTGAAGGGTACCAATTTGTCCTCGAAAAGTGCTCTACAACTGGAAGTTGGAGCTTTATAGTGAAGAGTAATTATGGACTACGTTTCGTTCATTGCTGTTTAATCTACAGGTCTGTTTCGTGGGAGCACAAGTGCTCTCACTCTTCAGGATTCTTACAGTACTGTGCTACCGTGCGTGAAAACGCGCGACTAGGGCTGTATAAATATCACGTAGTTGAAAACAACATCACGCTGTAAGAATCCTGAAGAGTGAGAGCACTTGTGCTCCCACGAAACAGACCTGTAGATTAAACAGCAATGAACGAAACGTAGTCCATAATTACTCTTCACTATATATTATATATATATATGTATATATATGACATTGAATTCCTAAAATTTGATTATAATAATAATAATATAATAAATAATAATTGAAATTATCTAAGGCAGTGTTTTCAAAAAGTGCACTAAATTATTATATAGCTGCATGAACTGTAATGCACCAGTCAATTGGAACCCCCGTCCCCCCCGTCCCCCCCCCCCCCCCCCCCCCCTGGGGCATTAGCGGGGATAGCGGTGGGTAGTGTATTTTCTCCTTCAAAATATTATCTACATAACAAATGAGTACTGGCGGGGGAGTTCACCATTCATTTCTGCCCCGGTGACTGGGGATCCGGACTTCACTGCCTTTAATTTGAGTAAAAAGTGAATGCCCTGCTTATGCCCGAGGGGATGGGGGGGGGGGGGGGGGGACGGGAGTTTCACTTGACTGGTGCATAAGCTTATTCATTTATACACTTTCTTAATTTTGATCTTCCAAAAAATAGGAGTAAAGGCGAGTAAAGTAGTATTAAAAGGCCCAATACCTTAAATTTATAATACATGTACTCATAACAGCCGCCATTATACAATAACTTTAAGTTAATAGTTAAGCTTAATTGATTGATGATTGTACAGAACCCGCTCAAGACTATACTCACGTTTTGAAAATGGAAGGAATTCTGTTTCGTCGAATTCGAGTTCTGACTCAGATTCTGACTGCAGCTCTGAAAATAAACAATATCCATACGGTATTAATCTTATAGATGAGACTGAACTGCAGAAGTCAGAGAATGCAGGGGAGATTAGCAAAAACTTACCACTGTACACGAGATGTTCTACAAGTGATCTGTGTAGTCTTTGCGTCCGTTTCGAAACCCAAGTATCGCAATGATCACAATAAACACGTTCTTTGTCAGCCATTCCAAGAAAATAACCAAATCAAGCTAAAATTACTATAGTTAAAAGAGAAAAATAGCCTTCCGAGTTTTGTTGTTGTGTAGCTTTTGTTGTGTGAGACACTGGAGACGCGTAAACTCGTAGCTAAGTAGCCAAGCCTCAATGTACTCTTGATTAGGCCTGGAACTAGAAATTGTCCAATCAGAAGATTTTTGCATGTCGTCATCAAGTTACGCGTTTTAGCGCGTCATTCAAACACGTGCAGTCTTCGTACAGGGTCTTCGTAAGTGATAAGTGAACATGGATGGCTCCTCGTTTTATAGAAATGATCGCTTGTCTTCTGACAATAGATCTAGAATTCGTAATACTCCTCCGTCAGGATCTTCCTCTGAGAGTAACTCTGAAACTCCTTTATCAAGACAACGACACGAAACCGCGCTTGCATCAAACCTGTCAGCTTGCCAAGCACAATTGACAAATGTGCTTACAAAACTGGAGGAAACAACTAAAACAATGGAGAATATGTCAGAGAGACTTAAAGGAGTGGAAAATAAGTTATCACAACAAGTTGAAGACGATGCTAGCCCACCCAAATCAAAGGGCAAACGAAGACGTCCAAAGGATTCTTTAACGATTCAGGTACGGTAGAGTAAAAGTAGACGCAGCAATGACGTGCCAACTGACGTGCCTGTTATGTATAGCTATTGTATGTAACTCTAAACTAAATTCATAGTCACTGTTATATCCATGAAATATGATTTTTTTTAACTCGACGGTATCTGGTACCGCGCGAATCCTACCGCGCACTCCTGAAACACTGTAATTAGAGAGCGGCTAGCTATAGGTACGCATTGCATGAAATAATGCCGCAATGTTGGCGGCTCATCGGAATCGCTGGCATACTCAGATATACCTATCGTACATTGTTTTCGGTGTTCAACTCCACATTAAAAAATCAACCGAGACTTTTGATAAGCATTACATTTCCACTGACTTTTCAGTGAGAGTCTTTTTAGCATGTTCTACATGTAGGTGTCAGAATTTTTGAAGTTAGCGCGCTTTTGTTTGAGCGATTTCATGATCGTACTTCATAAGTTCCGACGCCGATTAATTAATAATTTAGTGCCTGCATAACCTCCGATTCAAATATACCTGCTCAGTTTGTAATGGTTGGTATTTCTTATTTAAATGCTTTTGAAACAAGGAATTTTGAAATTGGCGCGCTCCATATCCTTAAATACCGTTTGTCGCTTAGACACTGAACAGATTTAAGACAAACACCAACAAGTTTAGAGTTTTCATTAATACCTTTCAAAACGTTTTAGGAAGAAGTCCACAAACTTCATGGCGTTAGGGATGAGAAAAATCAATACAATGGTCTGCAAAGGTTTGTATTTTGATTTCCGTTGTCTAATTATTATTAAGGCATAGTACTTTCCAAGCTTAAGAGCTATTCTTAATTACTCCAAAAGAAGTTATCATTATCTATTGTTCTGAAATAGGCCTAACTGTCTTTTGTATTGATTTTAATAGTGTGTGCAGTCCTCAGAATAAATGTGTAACAGCATTTATTACAAAACAGCCAAAAGCAAAGGGATACGATGAGATCAAAGTAGAACGTAAGTTTGAATTGTGAACTAATCATTGTGGAAATGATATGTGTAATCATATTACCCTCTTGAAATAAAGTCTTCATCATAGTTAATATTAACTATGGTGTAATTAAAGTCAATGAAAGTCCACCGTGGGATTCTCACCGGCAACTGCTCATTTTGAATTTTAGGTGCGGCAAAGAAATTCCACGAGCATATCAGACGAGTAGCTCAAGGCAAAGTGAACGATTCTCTAAAAATCAGAATGCGAATGGCAAATAGGAAAGGAAGGGTAAGTGAGACTGCATTTTAAACTTGAGATGCCCTGAAAGGAAGGTGTATCCGTTTCAAAGTCACGCAACCGTAAGCAACTCATTGGATAAACTTCAGGTAGATAGATAGATGGTAGATCAATATTGTAAGCAGAGTATATTAATTCCTTGCAGAAGTATGACCAGAGGAAAGCGTCCATAGATCCACAAAAAGACAGAGAAGTTAAAGCGTTTTGTTGCCTCTCAAAAGAGCACATGTCCAGTGATGAGGACGATCTCAATGACAGTTCTCAATGGATATCAAGGCCGCCATCATACCGTAGTGAGACAATGAAAAAGTTTCTTCAAAGGTAAGTATGGAAAGTCTTAACATAACGTCGATTAAGGTGGCTCAAAGTAGTTTTTTACTGATGCACACTTCCACTTTTCATTGCATTCGGAAAATTGATAGACTGATCCTAGACCGATCAAAACGACTTATGTTTACTGTGAATTATTCAAAATCGCTCTGATCAAAATGTTTGAATTCATATAGTCGCTTGTCTAGAGCTCATCGAAATCTTGATATATTTTAGAAAAACTGATTTCATCGATCTTTGTTTATCGTTGCCAAGGAAACCTCGATCGAGCTGAAATTGACACAATTCTAAATTTCCATCTTTGCCCGATAACTGATGCAAAAGTCGTTTTGATCGGTCTAGCATCAGTCTATCAATTCGCCGAATGAAAAGTGGAAGTGTGGTCAGTTAAAACAATTACTTCGAGTCACCTTACTAATTAACTCCTCGGCTCCAACTCAGCATTCCCGTTCTTTTGCATGCGATGCTGAATGAGTAAAAGTTCCATTACTTTTGCTCTTTAGATTAGATAAGGTGCACTTAAAGAGGTCAAACAAGGAAAGAAGGCTAGCTAAAAAGATCAAGCGCACTGAAGGAGAAGCAAAAGAGGTTGAACCGCCAGAGAACACGCCACTGTGGGCAATAAGTCAAGCATAGCTTGATATAAGAAAGCAACAAGAACAAGTAGATGGGTACGTAGAGTATTATCAAAACGAGACAGTTATATTAAGGTTATGATCGTAGACCTTCGCAGTAGTCAATTGTGGAAACGTTAACACTTATAAGCGCGTTCATGATATGATATGGTACGTATTAAGCTGATTCAGATTTACTGAATATGTTGTAGTATGTCAAACGTTTAATTTACATGAAATACTTTCAACACCTTTTCCCGGTAAATCAACTTCAGGGACAACTTACACATGTATCTCCATTACAACCGCCCCTATTGCAGAAAAACATATCAGTACTTGACCCATGTTTGGGTATAGGGGTGCCGCTGAGGGTTTGAAAACCTGACCCTGTTTAGGACAAAACAAATCTAAAATACCTACCCTGTCTAGGACAAAAAAAATCTAAACCCTGTTTAGGACAAACAAAAACTAAAATACCTACCCTGTCTAGGACAACACACCCCGTATAGTCCATAAATGGGACCTGATCCAGTAGTCACTTTCCTGTCACAGTGCATATATGTAGTTCAAACAAATGGTTACTTTATCTTTATAGTGACGCTCAAGTAGAAGATGATTGCGAAGACGCTGAAACTGAAGCCGATGAATTGGAAGCCGATGACAGTTCTTCCGAAGAAAGTGACCTGGAATTCAATGAAACCAGTTAATGCTCTCAAATCCTCTTCATCTCTTCTCTAAAGTCCTTTTTAGTATTTTCATCAATTGAGCATGAAATCGACGGAAAACAATCACGAGATACGTAACACTTTGTCCGGTTGAAGTTTTATAATAGATTATTGTAATTTACATTCAATGCATGTTTATACTTTATATGTTATTATGCATTATGTTGTTGCATTGCACGACTGAAGGAAATAAAATAACTTGGCTGAATGAAATATGTTTGCAGTTTAATTTGAGTTTTTATAACATGCGCATGGGGTACATAAAATCAAGGTATTTCAAGATAAATGATTGTACGCTATGAGTACTGAAATGATAGGAAAATAAAAAGCCATTCATTAAGGAAACCATATCAGTGGCGGAATCAGAACCCTGATACTGAAAGTAAAATGATATAGTATAAGAGTCCTGATACTGAAAGTAAAATGATATAATTTAATAGTCCTTATACTGAAAGTAAAATGATATAGTATAAGAGTCATGATACAACCATGTTCGTATACGTCCTGTTACAACCATTAAACCAGTAATTTAATGAGTGTATTAGGATGAATAATGATACATGATACACTGATACCTGATCATTATACGCAGGACGGCATATCATGAAAATATACGGATTCATTAAACAACCATAATACGGGCTGAAACTATCATTAAACCAGTAGTTTAATGATAGAATAAGACTAGTTTACGGGCCCTTATACAACCCCTTTCGTGCAGTGCGAGTTCATGTCATTTCGCTGTGCTTCAAGCCCTGATACAGCTGATTTCATCAGCTTTCGTTCTTCTTCTTCGGCCTCTTCTTCTATTGCCCTCTTTTGATTTTTTTCCCTCAGTACGCTTTACTTTTTTCTTAGTTTCATCTCGATCTTCCTCTTTGTCGCTGTAAGCTGTTGAGCTTGATTCAGTACATGTATTTGATGCACTTGAGCCGGCTTCTTCCACGTGTTTAAACACGACGATTTCACGGCAACCCAAAACCTCATCAATTTCGTCATAGAATATTGACTTCTTTCTATTTCCTCCGGCGTGCTTCGAATTCCAATCTTTCGCCTTTTTATATCTGTCCAGCAGGTATTTCATTTTCTTTTGAAATTTGTCTGTAGATCGCTTCGACCTCTTGGCTTTGCAGTTCTTGTTGATTTTATCAGCAATCTCGTCCCATACTTTTCTCGAGTCTTTGCTTTCGATGCGGTCGAAGTCCTCAGCCCACAAATGGACTAGCAATTTCTGCTCCTCTTGCGTCCACTTTTCATACACGCGCTTCCCATGGCTAGAGGAGTCGCTTTCAGCCTCGGGGGAATCTTGAGTTGCAGTACTGGTAGAAGCTTGTGCTGCTGTTGGATGCACATTCAGACCAGGAACATTACTAGTCCCTACTTGCACTGGATATTGTACTTGTTGAAAATTTGATGCTTGAGGAGCCTGCTGTTGTATTTCATAGTGTGTTGGATACGCATATTGATCGTTGTAAAAAGAATTGAACTGCGAGTAAAATCCCCGACCGTCCATGTTGAGACTCGACGAACAAGACACAGAATTCCCGCGAATTATTCTCTTATCAGATATCAGGGTTCTGGTTTATGAAAAGGGTGACAAGTGGTGACAGTTGTCCAAGCATTTCTATTGTTGGTCTGGAAAAAAAGCTAAAAAATCCTGCTCTACCATTTGTCAATTTGTCAAGAGTTGGCCTTTCAAAACAGCCACAGTTTTCACCCCAGAGCTTCTTTGTCAGTTCCTTATGTCTTGCCAAGCCACATGGAGAGTCACATATCAATGTGGTTGGAGTGTACTTCATGGATAAATAAAGGTCAGCTGCGTCGCTCACCGATTCAGTTAGAGCCAGTAGCTTTGAGCCAAATGTGCACTGACAGAAGAACAAAATTATTAAAATGTTGTTTAAATGAGATAAGTTGCTTGTTTACAAGCCGCAAGGTCGTTCTTAGTGCGAACCACAGGATACTAATGTTGCTATGGTTTCAACCGCAGATTACGAACATAGTGTTAATCCAATTTGGGGGTCTGTCTTCATGTTGTCTTAGATGTTTTATATTACAATATTCGATTAAACCTTATTCGGCAATCGTGAAGATTTGTGCGCCAAATTCACTTTATACTTGCTGACGAGCATTTTAAAATATGCTTTTCGACTCTGGAACTGGTTTGCGTTAAACACCAGTGTTTGTGTAATACGTCGACGTAAATATTATATATAGCTATTGGCCGGTCAAGGACTTGCAATTCCCCTACCAGATGGAGAAACCACTGATTTCGGCAACGCTGCCGATACTGCTTGCTGCCTGCAATGGAAACGAAGTGTATGCCGGATCACCGTTTGCTCTTTTAGCAGTTAATTTACGAAAGAAAGTCCCATAAACAGATTCTGATTTTCTGATGTCAGAACTATTTGCTACGATAACCAGGATAACTGAACAAGAATTAACATGGAGACCATCGCCAATCCGAATCAGAACCAGAGCTATAGCGCTAGAGGCAATCGGTAGGGGTTTGATAAATGCCAGAGTGAAAGGTTTGTATGGTATCAATACAATATGGAGAGAAGTATAGTGTGTTTTAACTTTTATAGTGTGTTGCAACATTTCTAGACGACGTTTAAAAATGAAATACTCTGATCATGTTTAATGTTTAGTTCAAATCCTGTTCTGTTGAGTTGTTCAAATATAATTGATGTCTCAGTTTTGCCGCGGCGCGCGGTATAGAGACGAGACGAGAATATAACGCGAATTGATTATTTGGGTGCTTTATTGATTTAAATTTCCCAGCGCTGCAAATGAAAATTGTTTAGCGAAAATGTACATAATTTACACATTCATAGAAACCATGCATATCAGTTGTGGTGATTTGTTTCAGAGCTTCGTATACCGCCACATGCAAATTGTCCCTGAGAAGATCACGGTAGTCCACTCTATGCAACATAGTCTTTAGCTTATTAAGAGGCTGTCCGCCTAAGGATCGACCACTCAATTTTAGCCAAAGCTCGGATTTCCTTTACATTTTCCACACAAAACAAGGTTGATTTATAACTTAAGAAAATATATATTATTTGTCTCTGCTCTCAAAATTTGTCGAGATATAGGGTTGGAAGTCCTCTGTACCCAAACCCCTGAAAATCGGTCATTTTTAGGAGTCTGTCATATAGCGAATATTGATCTGAGGAAACTCAAATGCACAACACCAATAAACTGATCAAAGGTCTTTATAGAAATGGTAAAATGAGATCAGTTTATGAAAAAATACTTTGATGGTAACAGTTGAAAGAGGCGTACTGTGATAGGTAGTCTAGAAAGTAAGAAAAGCACGTAGCGAAAATTGATCATTTCTAAAAATTCTGACTTGATCTGAGAATTTGTAGGATGTTTCTGAAAAGCACTAAGATAGTTCTGTTAAGTCATGAAAAAATATTTACTGGATCTCTAACACTGGAGAAGTTATGGCCGTCTCGATTACTGCTAATTTGCATAAATGTGCTCCTTAGAGACAAAATGCCTTTTGACATACAAACATTAGTTTAGTGGAAGTCGCTTGCAAATTATATTTTACAAGGCAATTCTGATAAAGCGTTTGCCTAAACATACATTTTCGGTTAAAGATAAACATATAAAAGTGAAATTTTACCAGTTGGATTCAAAAGAGTAATTTCTTAAATTTGTTAATTTTCGCCATTTATTCAAACGTCACCGATTTTCGCCTGATAAATCTATATGCACTGTAAACTCACCACTATTACACTGAGACAATATATTATATTTATTAACGGTTCTGTTAACAATATCAAGTGGCAGACTTTCATAGTGTTTTGGAATATAATACCGCTGACCACAAGACAAGTAGTCTTTATGTTGCATTCTTTGACTTTGCCTCTGTTAATTTTTTTATTATGCAGTCCTTACTAATGTAATGGTATGAAACAGAATCATTGGCTATAGTATAATATAATAGTGGACAGTTACGAGTTCCTAGTTTTGTACCATCATCGCGCGTGTCAGACGCAGATATATGGTAATACCAATATGTAAATGAATACCTTTTTCGAAGCTAACTGAATATCATACAATGCTAGTTATCTGTTTTGTGGATAAAAAGGAAAACAAAACAATGAGTCATTCTTTGCATGGGGTTGTATTGGTGCTGGTTATATACGTACACGTTTACGGAAGACGCCATTTTCAGGGTCAGACCAAACAACTTTATCAAGTGATTTTCTGCGATCCGAGCATCGCTTCTCGCATTTCTTCCAAAGACATTAATCAATATGTTCAAAGCACTGACATCTTCGTACAAACGTACCCAAGCGTTCTACCAATTTGTTCTTCCTGTCCTTTGAATGAAATGAATTCTCGAAGTTTTTCAAGATGTTTTTCAGCATCTGAATATTAAAGTTTGATAGTTTGTTCGATTTATGGTACTCACAAAGGTCATAGACATCAAAACAAATGGGATGTCGCAAATCGATCTCTTCAATGATTCGTGCTACCTCTTCTTGTCGGTTCATAGCCTCCTCCTCACCAAGTATGTCCTCATCATCTAAATCTAGATCTTCAATATTCTGTCTTTTTTTCTTCTTACAGATGCGAGCCTCGAGAAATAGCTTTTGATCTGACACTTTGTAAGCCACTCTTCTCTTGAAAACCGACGATTGTTCTCCTCATCTCGTGTGTTTCTCATGTCTGTTGAAACGTCTTTAGAGTCAGCTTTCGAACCTGTCTTTTCACCAAGATCGAACTTTGCATTCAAGTATTGCTTAACCTTTGGATTGAAACGAATTGTGACACGTGGTTTGGGAAGGGCCCATCCCTGATTCAAATCTGATTGTGCTTCACTTCCAGAAGTAAATTTGCTGGAAGCGTTGGAGCTTTCGTTAGCCTGAGCCGTATCCACAGTGGAGAACCGTTCTGCCCATTCTCTCCTCAACCTGTCATAAATGTTTTCGGACATCGACTTTTGTCCATGCTCTCCGATCTCAAGGTGCATTTCAAGTTTATAGAAACTCTTGAATGTTCTCTGACATCCTGGCTCTGGACAATAAAACAGTCGGCACTCTTCGGTAGAATCGTCAGTGTTCTCGTCTTTGAGTTTCAGACTGCGTACTTGGTCTAAATGAAAAAAATCGCAATCCTGCTGGATTACCAGACCAGAATCTTGTTGTTGTTGTAAGACTATGCTGTTGTAAGGTATCAGTTTTCCTGGTCCTATGCGATAAGCTCGCCAAACACGAAGACCTTCTTCCTCGTATTGAAAGTTATGGTACTTGCTAAAGTCTTTAATCTTGTTGACCTTTATAGTACTCTGTTTCATCAAGGGTACATACACATGCTGTTACTCCTTTAACAGGGCGTTCAAATAGAGCAGTGCGCATGTCTTTGGCACAGTTGATGTCGTGTCCTTCATTGCAATAGCAACGTATTGAGCTCTTCATAGGGCAGATAATTCTGTCACACACATCCTTACCATAGGAAGGCTCGGAGTAGTCATAATGTTTTACCTGAATTCCTAGTCTCGTTGCAATATCCCTCAGGGAGACGATAAGAGTGTTATTATGGTAGCATCCCGCTTCATCGGAACGAAAAAAGATGCAGTCGATTGAGGGTTTGGATTCTAATACATTCTTAAGAAGGTTCTCAAAAATAGAGCAGACGGCAAACCAATCCTGCTGACATTGATCAACCAGGTGTACGTATGTCTGAACTTCAACGTTATTTGATGCTTCTTGTTTTGAAATCACTGTTGACACATGCCAACTTATTCCTCTTTTGCCGAACCATTCGGATTGTTTCTCTCGATACTTCATCTGTATGAATTTCATCGCCCAGTCGACTATAACTAAGACACAGTTACTGTTCAGACTTCTAATGACATCATGCTTTGCCTTGTCCTGATTCACAGACCGCAAGATGTGGGCTTTCCACTGTAGAATATTGTTATAGGCTTGTTCAAAGTCATACAAGATATCTTCTTGATATTCTTTATTGCAAGTAGATGGCGATAATGCTATGATATGCTGCTTGATGTCCTTCAGCACATTCTTGAGGTCTTCACACATATTACAATTAAGATGGTGTCCATGGTCACATTCTCCCTTCAAATCTTCATCTGATGGGTCGCTTAACCCAAAGCGTCGACAGTGGTCTTTACATGGTGAACTCTCTTCATTGCAGTGGACGCTGAAGTCTGTCTTCAGATAGCGTTTTCCATCTTGTAGTTTTTGTGTTATGTCGACACACCAATCTTGACTCGTCCCTTTACCCTTTAGATCGTCCACGATCCTTTCCATAGTTTGGAATCCTGCAGAGCCGTCAGCTGCGGTATTATCAAGTCCCTGAAGCGATCTAAAGAGATCAATGTGGTTCATTAGGAAACACTATAATAATAATAATAATAATAATAATAATAATAATAATAATAATAATAATAATAATAATAATAATAATAATAATAATAATAATAATAATAATAATAATAGTAATAGTAATAGTAATAGTAATAGTAATAATAATAATAATAATAATAATAATAATAATAATAATAAATAATAATATTAATAAATTATTATTATTATTATTATTATTATTATTATTATTATTATTATTATTATTATTATTATTATTATTATTATTATTATTATTATTATTATTATTATTATTATTATTATTATTATTATTATTATTGTTATTATTATTATTATTGAGTAAAATCGTTTTAACTTCCATTGAGTATGCGGGCACTGACTGCTGTCCGTAATCAGTAGATGTCCGCAAGGCGAGAGTTTACTGTACATCTTGACTACCTGTCAGAACTGCCATCATCAGTTGCATCTGGTTCTTGCAGTGGAAAACCACGCAACCATGTTGCACTATCAAGTTTTTCCTTGTGATTTTTACGACACGCTGTGCATATTGCTGTGTAGTTAAAAAAAGGTTACTATTGTCAATAAGAAAAGAAAAGAAAAAACGTGTCTTTCCCGCCGTCATTTGTCGAATTTATATTGCATTCTATTTTATGTATTCAATTTGACGCTGGAAAGCCATTTAACTGTCAAGCGACAGTATGGTGTGTCGCATGCTAATTAAACTATAGAATACATCACCATATATACAATCTCAGCCTTTGTATAATTAAAGCTTATATCGATACATGTGACTTAAATTACACATAATAAAAGTAATATATATATATAAATATATATACTACACAATATATTAACATACTAGTCTATATACTACTATACTCACGCGATCCTACTTGTACTGTTGTGCGAAAAACGGCGAAAATATCTTTTGACATCTTCAAGTTAATTACATTGTCACCTTCGACTTTCTTTAATTTTCCAACATGCTCTGGATACTGGCAAGTTCTAAGAGGCTGCCAATATCTGCCAAGGTTGTTTCTATGTGCTGGACATATTTTCATCCTACCAGCGTTGCTATAATCCAGGTCAAACAGCCCTGCCCGGGCGAGGATTACATCAGTCTCAGTCATATTCTCTCTTGACAGATGGCATTGCCGTAGATGATTTTTCATGTCATGACAACATTCATGAAGGGATATTATAGCATCATCACCTCTGTTAGCACCACATTTCGTATCAGTGACTACAGAGAAAGAGCATACCTGAACTTTTAACATTGTCAACATCTGGGATGGTACAGCCAATAAATATTATAATGTGGTCAGCGGTTCTACACTTCAAAACAATGGCGCATTGTATTTTTTCCTGACTGATTTCAAGCTAAATAGAATCTTGACGATGCAAATATATTTAAAACGAGTTATAAAATATATATGTAAGTTGTAAGACAACAAACAAAAAGCTTAACGTGTGCATTTTGTAGTATCTCAAATTTAGTCACGCAATCACATTGATGAATGGTACATAATTTATGCACAATTGCATGGCTGTATCTCTTCAAGTAAAAGAGATCCAGTAAATATTTTTTCATGACTTAACAGAACTATCTTAGTGCTTTTCAGAAACATCCTACAAATTCTCAGATCAAGTCAAAATTTTTAGAAATTATCAATTTTCGCTACGTGCTTTTCTTACTTTCTAGACTACCTATCACAGTACGCCTCTTTCAACTGTTAGCATCAAAGTATTATTTCATAAACTGATCTCATTTTACCATTTTTATAAAGACCTTTGATCAGTTTATTGCTGGTGTGAATTTGAGTTTCCTCAGATCAATATTCGCTATATGACAGACTCCTAAAAATGCCTAATTTTGATATTTTCAAAGACCGATTTTAAGGGTTTTGGGTACAGAGGACTTCCAATCCTATATCTCGACAAATTTTGAGAGCAGAGACAAATAATATATATTTTCTTAAGTTATATATCAACCTTGTTTTGTGTGGAAAATGTAAAGGAAATCCGAGCTTTGGCTAAAATTGAGTGGTCGATCCTTAGGCGGACAGCCTAATTTCTGGAGAGTACCACGAGGAGCTTAGCCTGGAAAAAAAATTCATGGTAGGGGACCACCATTTTATGTCAAAATGGGATCAAAATGGTGTTTAAGAGCACCAGTCTGAGAAAATCAACCAGAGGTGTGCAAAATAGAAATATTCGATTTCTTAAAAAATCTACCAAAACATTGACCTAAGTGAGCTATATATAGGAAAAATATAGAAAATGCCATTCGATTTTTGTTTTAGGAGAACGGAGCGTTTTTGTGTTTTCCGGGTACTGGGCCTGTTTTCAAGGTCGATTTACCGCACCTCACAAACACTCTGTTAAAAATACATTTCAACATCAATCTAAAAACTACATAGCACTTCTATTAGATGAGATGATCCTCGATATTTCTACGGGTTATTATTTTTTAATTCTCTCTAATCCAATTTTTTACAGAATTTAAAATTTTAGTAAGTTTTCACCCACCAAAATATTGTTCAACTTTAAGGACTAAAATCGCACATTGTTACATGCCCTGGTGGAATATGACTATATTTAGAGGAATAAGCAATGATTCCTCTTTTAGAAACTGAAATAATATTTTTGGGCTACTGAAAATACGAATTTTCACAATGCCAAACTTAAGTGACCCAAAGGTCAAAAAGTTACGTTACGTGACAACACACAATCCCATGTACCCTAAAAGAGAAAATCAAAAATATATTCCCTTCGCTATGATTTACAAAATAAGCAATGTAGAGCTATTTGAGATATAACTAACAATACAAATATCACAGTTTTACAAATTCTAGATGAGTAAAATGTTTTCTAGTGGTTCTAATGTGACCAGTCAATATTCGGAATAAACACAAAGCTGTTACACTTCCATGTTGCTACGAGATCAGCACAGTACAAAATAACTTTCTATAGAAATTATCTTTCACTAAAACGCTATAATAATGTACTTTACCTCTGAGATTGGCTTTGTATTAGAATTTCCAGGGAAATCATATCACGGAGCCCTTCAATACTATTACATGTATCAGTGTGATTGCGTTACACACAGGAAGCCCGGTATATTTAGCAAATAAATATTATTGGTTATAATTACTGTACTTCATTACTGTATAGGAATTGTATACGACCCTTTTTATGTAGCAAACATGGCACAATGTAGCTACTCGTCACTTGTTGATGGTCCTTTCGGATTTAGTAAGTACAATACTAATAGCAAGTGTGTAACTCTTTCCAACTGCACTAAAGATGTCAAGGGTCATTTAAAGTTCTTTAAGACGTACGATTCAGAACTAACAAGTGAGTCAATTCTTCTTCTCGCCAGAGCAGGTAAGCTATGTGACACGTGTTTAAGGATGTATGTGCACGTCTTGGTTTATTAATATTGCTATCGCTTGCTTTCCTGTTTGGTTTCCATCTTTTTTCTGCCGGTTCAGTAATCAGTATTCATAAACTGAAAAGATTGACAGAATTTATTCTTGAAACTAAAACCATACACACATAAAATTAGCATGTGGACAATTTTGTTTCCTCGTGCTCACAACGTTACTGTTCCAGTGACTCCTCATGTACCTAACAATTATCTTTGAACGAAATGATTATGAACGAATGAAAGAGTGCATACTAAATGATTGAATGAATAAACAATAGATGAATGAACGATGGATGGATGAATGAATCGATTAATTAATGAACTACCGTAGAATCCCGGTTATAAGCCGGCGTATAAAAGGGAGGAGAAAAACGCCTGAAATCCGTTTTATTAAAAAAAAATGTTGAACAGTGTTCATGCAACAATAACAGTAAAAGCTTTAAAACGCGAATGTGCTCAGAAAAACTATAATCTGAGCGGATTTTCAAGCAATGAGCTACCGTATACTACTGGACTCCATCAGTTTCGTCTGCTACGTACATCCAGTATATTCTAATTATTGTTTCCTGTATGCGATACCCCGTATGGGGAGGAGTAAATGAATGGGGCTTATATGACATTTCTGTTAGCAGACAGGTGGGCTTATTCGGGGGGAGGAGGGGGGCTTACACCAAGAGGGCTTATAACCGGTGGGGTTATAACCGGGAGGGCTTATAAGCGGGGGGGGGGGGGGGGGGGGGGCTTATAACTGGGAGGACATTTCTGTTAGCACACAGGTTAGTTTATAATCGGGAATCTACGGTACTCTATTTGTCTCACGAGTGGATAAGTGAATAAGTGATATACTAAAAGAATGAACGAATTATTTAGCGACGATCAAAACCAATAACTGTGTAACTGTTTCGAAATGTTGGATTTATTGACCACACAGAGAAATGTACATAATTAATTCATAACGCTACGAATGAATATCACCGAAGGACGGAATATTAAATGTCACACTTTTTCAGGTGTATTTGAAGTGAGCGAGCATCATCTCCAGCTATCGATTTGTCCTAAACATAGAGATGAATTTGGCATTAGATGGCTTTGTAACAAAAAAAATTGTGCGTGTCCACCAGCCTGGGCTCCACACAAGAACTGTGTAAGGAAAGGTGACCGTGGAGTGACTCTGCTGCATTCTTAACAACTGTATGCTTTAACATCAACGCTTGTTCAAGTAGCGTCGCGTGAGTACAGGGCGTTACCTTTGTATCCTTGCATAATTAGATCGGTCACAATATTCATGCATATTGTATGCTGCTTTCAGCCATTTGCAAAAGATGTCGTCTTGTGCTAGGGAAAGCTGAAGTATCACCAGATATCTCTTTGACTATCCAACAACAAGAAAACCCACTGAATACCAGGACTTCGAAATCATCGTCTGATACTAGCTCGTTAACAGAATTACCACAAAAAGATGAAGCACTAAAGGAGTCTTCGCATACTTGGGATTCATACTCTGATGATGAAATCATGGTATGATTTTTTTCTTGTATACATGAGTACACTCGTTAATCTTACGTTTTATTCAGCTCTTGGTTATAGGATAAACAATTGTTGCAGTTTATTTTTATAAATTAGATGTATCTAATAATAATTATTATTATATATACGTAGGCGGTATGAAGTGCGTAATCTAATGCAGCTTATTTCTCTATATTCGTGTTTTATTAGGAAAGCCCTAAGAGTGATACCTCAGTATTATGTCAAAAAATGGATAATGTAACCATTTCATCACAACGAAGTGTATACTCGCCTGGTAATGACAGTGGCAGTGACGCTTCAGAGACGAGTAGTGGAGTTTGTTTTCGCCGCCACAAGCTCAACAAATTTCTTTCAACGTGCGGCGTGGACGAAGTTAAACAACCCAAAAAGCTATTTAGCTGTTTGAATGTTCGTACTCAACACATCCATCTATCAAAGGCAAGTGAATCGATTGTAGCTGTACTCGAGGTTATCGCACCAGGAGACGCGGCCGCTTTATGGGAAGCACTGAAAAGATCTAAGTTGGTTGAGTATGCGATACCAGTAGAAGATATTGACCAAGCCGACAAAGTGTACCTTGAAGCCTTAGCGGAGACATACCAGCATGCTGTTGGATGGGACACACGCAGGCAGGTCCTATCCATTATGGCAGATCTAGTCCCATTTTCAACAATCCAGCAGTATCTACCAGGCATAACCCGATATAGAGTAAAGTCAGCACGGCACCACAAACTACTGCATGGCCGTGGAGCACCAGTACCCATCACGAGATGTACTAGGATGCGCATCAGCCCCACCCAACTAGATCATTTCTTGACATTTATCACCAGCCCACACGTAATCCAAGATTTACCGTTCGGGCAGCGCTATCTCTCCTTATCTCATGGCAAGATCCTTGAAACACCGAATGTCATACGGACGATGATAAACCAGCGCATCGTAGATCAATACTCCCAGTTTTGCTCTGAGGCAAATTTCAAGCCCTTTAGCCCATCCACCATGCAACGTATCTTATCATCCTGTTCAGCCACTGTGAGAAAGTCCTTGCAGGGGCTTGATTATATAGCAGCAGAAGGGACCAAAGCCTTCGACGACCTGACCTACATTGCTGGAAAACTTGTTGATCATGGCGTAGACCGTCAAACAGGGACAGGATTGGAGAAATCGTTCAAAGAAGGAAAGCAATACCTAAAAACTGATTATAAGGTACAATAAGAAATAAAAAATAGGCCCACTGCATAGGAAAGCTAGTAACTACAAACACCCCATAACACCTGTAGGTTAAAAATAAATATATTACAGGTAAGTTGATTCGAGGTAGTTTGATGGTCTTTTGATATAGCAACAGTTACTCCGTTTAACACAGCAATCCACGGTGTGAATTGGAAACATTTTTATACCGGCTCATTAGAATAACAATTACTTTTTCTATCGCTTCTCGTGCTTATATAGAGCTATACAGCGTTTTTCAGATAAATATTCCTTTACATATATATTCCCTCTTCAACAACAGGTGCATGTATCTACAGCTACAAATGTTGCAGATCACTGTGTCTCCTACGCGCTCAGTGATCCTACAGAAGAATCTCTTCTTGCAAAATGTACCCACCCTCACGATCAGTGTTGCCAATCCTGTGAGCAGCTAAAGAGTGCTATTTCAGAAATGGAATCATTACTACTATGTACCAAAACGAGCACTGAAGATCAAGATGATCTACTGTACATATATCAACAAGCTGTCCAGGCCATTGACGCATGGAAAGCTCATTTATTGAGATCAGTGCAGCAAGACAAAGCGAGAACCGATGTTTTGGATAACATTGATAATACCTCCGTCCATGTCACCCAAGACTGGGCAATGAAATTCCTGCCACAAAAATATCGCGAATCGCAAGCCGACTGGTTTGCCAAAGAGGAATTTCGTGGCATATTAGTGTCATTGTCCGCAAACAAGATGGCAAACTACAACACCAAGCGATGGTTCACATTGTCAAAGATGCCAGTCAAGACAGTGATACAGTAGTATGGATCGTCAAGCATATACTTACAACGCTAAAAAAGGAACACCCAGAAATATCAACAGCCTTCCTCCGTCAAGATAATGCCGGGTGTTATCATAGTGTCACTATGCTATCTGCATGCCGACTGTTGTCACAGGAAACAGGTATACAAATCAAGAGGGTATACTTTAGCGACCCACAAGGTGGCAAAGGCTCTTGTGACCGGAAAGCTGCCACCATCAAAGGGCATGTCCGTCGATACATCAACGAAGGCCATGATGTGCTTACAGCTGCCGACCTCAAAGAAGCAATACTTTCCTATGGTGGAGTACGTGGAGTACGAATTGCCATTGTAGATACGACAGTGAACAAAACGGTTTCCATACAAGGTAAATGGGAGGGTATAAGCAACTTAAACAACTTCAGCTATCATAACAATTCAGAAGGTGTCACTGTATGGAAAGCGTATGATATTGGGGAAGGAAAGAATATACTATGGTCTCAGCTGCCAGGTGAGTGAACATGCAACTATATAGTTAGTTACCTAAACGTTAAACTTGAAAATAAATATATTATGTTTTTGTTTTTCTTCTTTTAGTTAATATTCGTATATTGCCTAACACCTCAGCTGAAACAGAAGTTTCGCCTGGAGAATTCGTGGAAGCGTCTTCTCCAAGACTAAGCCAACAGACTGAGCGTCGTGAGTTACCTCGAGAGAAAAAGAAGGAAGGAGATGACGAAAGGACAGAGGAAGACAAAGACGAAGAAGAAAATGAAGACGAAGACAAAGAAGCCGAAGCCGAAGACGGAACTAAGATTGTCTCCAAGAACAACGGTCTATTTTCATGTCCTTGTCAGGGATGTGTATCCACTTTCCAGAAACACTCGAGTCTTGAATATCATATCCTTTACGGCAAGTGCAAACTTCTAGAAGAAAAGCATACCCTTCTTGACAAGGCAAAGATACTTTATTCACAAAAGTTCTCAGAGGGGACTAGCGCACACCCATTACTCTCCAGTTCTACTGCTTCGACATCATGCGCTGTACATACATCTCAAGGGTGGGCATTGAAGCGGACGAAAAAGTCCGCGCGTTTCAATGATAACCAGAAAAGATATTTAGAAGAGACATTCAGGCTCGGCCAGGAGACTGGGCATAAGGCAAATCCATCCCAGGTTGCACATGATCTACGTCACGCAAAGTACGACAATGGAGAACGCCGGTTTGGTGTCAGCGAGTTCTAAACTCCCCAACAGCTGCAATCATATTTCTCCAGGACTGCAGCGAAGCTGAGACAGACCGTGGCGGACAACGAAATCGACGTTCAGACTATAGATGATACAACAGCTTATTCTTTTGCTCGCAACCAAATAATTAAAGAGTGCCAACTAAGCCATCCAATTATATACGATACCTACAACCTATGTCAGCTGTGTACAACAAACAAACTGAAACGACTGAGTGTTGCACTTCTTCGTTGTATGTGTACATACTTCCACATGGAAGTAGACTCTCTTCCAGTCAAACGTAAGGCACCTTACATTGATTTGCTAAATGACTTGGTAAAGTCTTGCTCATGCAGTGAAAATATGTGAAACAAACAATTTCATCAGTAAAAGCTGGTAACGTTTGTCATTATACCTTGTCAGTCAGGAGCGTGAGAACTTCCAGGGAGACCATATAGAAAGTCGTTTTTTTTTTTTCAAATAGATTTCGTATGGACCTTTCCGTAGTTTCCCAGAATGCTTCATGATCCTGCGCGCGCAAGTGAGGTCAGGGGGAAAAATAGATCGAAAATATCAAGAGAGAATGAAGAAATTCAGTTTAAAACTTAGACTTTCAAACTAAAAGTGCGTAAGAAGAATTACAAAGATAGATGCAAATTCTCAAGCAAAGAAAATAGTGTTTTCCTGTTCTTGATTAGATACAGTAGTCATATTTTCCTCAATACATGATCAAATCTAAATAATTTTCCCCCCTGACCTCGCTGGTCGCTTGCGCGCGCAAAATCATGAGCATTCTGGGAAACTACGGAAAGGTCCATGTATTCACAAATCACGGTACACCGCAGCACGGTTACGGCACACGGCAATTAAAGTTCATTCAAAATCCTAAAATATCACGATTACGGCAGTAACGACACGGCACATCTATGCCGTATACAGCTAATTCAGAAAACGTTGTCGGCGATCGACTTCAAGCCTACGCGACTAGACCGAAAAGGAGTATGGGTAAATATCAATGCTTCTATAAATACACTATCAAAAAGGAACGTCTCTCACGGAATATGAATCATTTCACAAATAGAAGTTGGCTTTCTATGTTCTATACAAAAATGATGCTCGCCTGAGCTCTTGAAATGCTATCTTCTATTTATTTTATATTATAAAAAGTCGAAAATTATGGAGTATTTCACTGCAAAAGACCAATATTCTGAAGTTATTGTAAACATTCGAGTTAATTAATATTCAACATGGTTTATGTAAATTAGATAATGACATTCCAGCGTGCAGCGTGTGAA
Organism: Actinostola sp. cb2023; assembly: GCA_033675265.1. Classification (NCBI taxonomy): domain Eukaryota; kingdom Metazoa; phylum Cnidaria; class Anthozoa; order Actiniaria; family Actinostolidae; genus Actinostola; species Actinostola sp. cb2023. The sequence continues at coordinate 236,316 of JAUJYZ010000412.1, read as the reverse complement.
CTTCAACTAAAATTTTATTCAAAAACACAACAGAATCCTCAACTTCCTTGCCATTTTGTTCACCATCTGCTTCTGTTTCCTTGTTTTAAAACACGTAGGCATACATTTACAGACTCACCTGCCATTGTCACCAAATACGAAAAGCACGCAAGTGAATTATCATATCTACCCATACTCCCTTTCGGTCTAGTCGCGTAGGCTTGAAGTCGATCGCCGACAACGTTTTGTGAATTAGCTGTATACGGTCGCCGTTAGAGTTTGTATTCCAGTAAATATCTAAATCAATATATACCGGGCTTCCTGTGTGTAACGCAATCACACTGATACATGTAGTAGTATTGAAGGGCTCCGTGATATGATTTCCCTGGAAATTCTAATACAAAGCCAATCTCAGAGGTAAAGTACATTATTATAGTGTTTTAGTGAAAGATAATTTCTATAGAAAGTTATTTTGTACTGTGCTGATCTCGTAGCAACATTGAAGTGTAACGGCTTTGTGTTTATTCCGAATATTTACTGGTCACATTAGAACCACTAGAAAACATTTTACTCATCTAGAATTTGTAAAACTGTGATATTTGTATTGTTAGTTATATCTCAAATAGCTCTACATTGCTTATTTTGTAAATCATAGCGAAGGGAATATATTTTTGATTTTCTCTTTTAGGGTACATGGGATTGTGTGTTGTCACGTAACGTAACTTTTTGACCTTTGGGTCACTTAAGTTTGGCATTGTGAAAATTCGTATTTTCAGTAGCCCAAAAATATTATTTCAGTTTCTAAAAGAGGAATCATTGCTTATTCCTCTAAATATAGTCATATTCCACCAGGGCATGTAACAATGTGCGATTTTAGTCCTTAAAGTTGAACAATATTTTGGTGGGTGAAAACTTACTAAAATTTTAAATTCTGTAAAAAATTGGATTAGAGAGAATTAAAAAATAATAACCCGTAGAAATATCGAGGATCATCTCATCTAATAGAAGTGCTATGTAGTTTTTAGATTGATGTTGAAATGTATTTTTAACAGCGTGTTTGTGAGGTGCGGTAAATCGACCTTGAAAACAGGCCCAGTACCCGGAAAACACAAAAACGCTCCGTTCTCCTAAAACAAAAATCGAATGGCATTTTCTATATTTTTCCTATATATAGCTCACTTAGGTCAATGTTTTGGTAGAGTTTTTAAGAAATCGAATATTTCTATTTTGCACACCTCTGGTTGATTTTCTCAGACTGGTGCTCTTAATAGGTGTGAAACGTCACCTGTGTGCCTTGCGTATTTTTAATTAACTTGGTGTAGTGTATCATTTATATACACAGCTATTTATAACAGCGCTTGTTTAAAGTATACGGCAGAATCGTCATCACCGAGGAGTTGTGATACTATTAGATATAATAATGGTTTAATATTCAAACTAACGCCAATAAAGAGCGTTAATGACAGATGCAATATATGTTTTATATATGTCAGAGCCCTCACTAGTAATGAGTCAGGATAGATAGTGAGCTAACTATAAAATTATAACTAGTCGTTGCTACATGCAAGTGGAATGCTGCGAGTAGAGGCTAGGTAGTAAATGCTAGTCTTTGTTAATGTATTATTTATTTGCAAGGAGTTTATTTGTGGATAATTTCATTATTTGAATGTTACTATTTGTGGTGTTCCTGTTGTTTGGGGGGGGGGGGGGGGTGGGGGGGGAATTTGTGTGGTAAAATTGTAAAATAAAATAACATTGTCAGAACTACTTTTCCCTGTATTAATCTATATTGGACAACAATGAATGGAAATGATCATATTTTTGTTGTATTTTTTATTTATAAAAACAATTTCAGGAACTCAATAAAACTAATGGCTATTGATCGAAAATAGCAAATTGTATTTGATAATAACAACTTAACACCCTAATAGGTGATTGTGCCTCAATGGGCTCTACCACAACGGGTAGATCAGTATTTGTCACCCTAATATAGGTGAAACGACAATGGACGATTGATTTGCAAAGTCTCCCTTGATAGGCGATTTCATAGGCGATTTCACGGACCAGCAAGCACGATTGGGCAGATAGTTCAGCTCAGATAGTTTAGCGACAATGTATCTGCATCTGGAATAAGTTGGTTTTCAAGGGCATTAAGGTGCATCCTGTCTCCTTCTGTTAATATTTCATCGATTGTTCGACTCCTCCAGTGTGGCAATTGGCACGTGAGCTGAAAGACTCATAAAAGCACATTGTCTTCCCCTCGAAATTTCACTAAATCGTTCGTCACCCTGATGACTGCTTCCAGCAACGAATAAAGATGCGAAAGACGTTGTTGTTAACTTAGAAAAGAACACTTACCTTGCTATAAATGTAGAAACGAAGCACGATGTGGATTTCGCAATATAAACCACGAGGTCATGAGCAGTGACGTCATAAGTCGAAGCATGATGTGGATTTCGCAATATAAACCACGAGGTCATGACCATTGACGTCATACTCAGAAATCATCTTGATCGATTCCTCAAATCTCGAATCAAGCTGGATAATAAAGAGCCCAGTGACACGCGTCCACACACAACACAGGAAGCCCATGTCCGGATTAGTTTCGCTGCTCGCTTCGCTCGCAGCAATTAAGCTTTGCAAATGAAGGAAACGAGAATGACTGCTCGTGGCAGTTCCATTGTTATAGGTGAAGGATAAGGCCGTGCAAGTAGAAAATTTGAAATTCAATGGTGGCCTATGACTGCTCTGATCTACAAAGTTAATTTTGGTAAACATTATTTATTTGTCATATTACAGTGAATGCCAACTGAGCTTTTATTATGCCGATGCACTCTATCGTCTCTGAAAATAAAATAAAAGGCAATCAATGTTTAGGTAGTTTATAGCAATCGGTAGTTTATTGATGATGAAGATATTTACAAATAAAACTTAACTGATTAAATACTGAATCGTGCTTATTTATAACATTTTCTTTTTTTCTTTTTCCAAAGTGGTTGCTACAGTATGAGCACTATTGGGGCGAAGCCCAGGGACACCTAAGATACAAGTTTCAAATAAATAATCAGCGTCTTTAGTTTTGATTGCTTTTCTCAGGACATATTTAATAATCATGCCGAAAGAGAAGATGTCGCTTGAAGCGGATGGGGGGAAACGGCCTTCTAGCACTTCCGGAGCTATCCAATAGTATATCTTTCCGTCTCTCTTTCTTTTGCAACATTCCCCTGCCTTACTTTTACAACTTTTACCAAAATCTATAATGACCGGTCTCCATTGTTCCTGTGACCAATGTAGCACAATGTTATTTTCTTTCAAATCGTTGTGTATCCATCCTTGATTGTGAATGTATCCTAGGGCTTTGGCAAGTTCCATTAAAACATCCAACCATTGTTGATCTTTTTGTATTAGATTACTTTTAACGGCGTTGGCTATCGTGTAAGCTTTTTCGTTGCCACCGTGGAACTGAGTTACTAGTAAATAAGGTCGATTAGCTAAGTCAACTCCAATCGCGAGGGGTAAACACGGGTGATGTCCTTTCCTCTGAATTTCTTGGATTGAAGTTGTTTCTTTGATAACTTCGGCTTTTGTTACTGACGTTTTGAAAACCTTGACTACTACTGGTATATTTCCTCGGTATAAACCCTTATAGCAATTTCCATAACTGCCGCTTCCAATGACATTCGATGACCCTTGGCTCGAAAGATCGTTCCTATTTATTCTTGGAAGTACTGTTGGCCTGGGTATTTTTATGGCCGGGGCAGGCACCGAGGCATCGGCAGTTAGTTCTTTTGGCTTTGAAACGGCGGCTGTAACATTAGAGGTTGATGGAGCATTCATCCTGGCGAGAGAAACCATCTGAAATCCCCTTCCCTTGATGAGAGAAGTCGAGTTTTTCTTCGGTATAGGCTCCTCCACGTGCTCAGTTTGGACAGCGCTTTCTTTTGTGGTGACCAGTACTGTAGATTTTCGGCTTTTGATAATTTTTTTCAATTGCTTTTTACGCTCTCTATAGCGTTTTTTCTCTAGTTTTCTTTCCTCTGGGGTATGTTTTCTAAATGACTTATGAGTTTTTTTAATGGTTGCATCCATGATTTTGCTTTATAAAAGTGATACCAGAGCCGAAGTATTTGATGGACAATGCTGAAGATCTTAGCCGTTATTGGTCTATTATGCATGTAAACTTCCGGTGTATCTGTATAAAGTAAAGATATGTCACTTAGTAAGTGTTTTGTAAGAATCGTATTTGATCAAGTAGAACTGAAATCCAAAACAAAAATGTCTTGTTTAACTCCCTGTATCCTCTGTCCAAGAAAGTTTTCCTCCAGCAGATCTCTTGCAAAGCACTCTATGGAAAAGCATGGAAAGCAATCTCTCTCTGGTAAATTCTACGATTCAAATTTGAAAGAGGTTCCTCTAGCGGTAACTGCTAAAATATTTCCAAACAGCATTTCCTACAAGAACTACCTTGCGTCACTAGCTTGTTTAGTGGAGAGAATTAATGGCTCTCATCATACTAAATGCGAAGGTTTGTATTTTAAATAATTAAAGATAGCTGATACCAGTTAGTTAATAGATTATCGAAAGTAAACGGATCAATCAAACGTCTTAAGTGAAGCGTGATTTGCAATACATACATTTAAATTAACTCATGGGAACTAATAACGCTCTTCTAATTACTCTAGGTCGTTGTAGTGCAGGAATATGGTGCAGAATTGTTCAGTTTTTGGTTACAAGCATGAAAATTAGCACAACGATAGAAGACCACATGCTGACTAATTTCTGATGTAGCGCCACGCCCAAAAATGATTACTTCCAGTTTTACAGCAGTGGAATTAATTTTCTCTTAAAATTAGATAAGAGTGTTGCATTAACAAGGATATTCCATAAAATGCAATATATTTTATGAGTACCGTCCTCTTTACATGACCAGCTATAGTACCACTCTCTATTATCCTTACTTCCAGATTTATGTGAATGGAATTAATCACAATAAAAGTTAATAAAAACAATTGTTTTCTTTCACACTTCCACCATCAATTAATGTATCTGATCAAATGTTATATGCTCTTTCATTTCACATGTAGCGCCACACCCAAAAACTGATACTGCCAGTATAGATGTAGGAATATTTTATTGGTGCACTTTTCCGTGAGGCAGTCGGATTTTACCTTCGAGAGGACATCGGCAAGTGCTCGGTTGCTAAACATGACGTATTGGTACGTCAGTTCACGTCATGTTACTGTATACGCCATTTTGGTTTATGTCACAAGCTACATTGTTATATATCACTGTATTTTATACATACACTCAATTGCAGAAACGTTGTAGTATACATTTATACAAATATCTAATGAGATACAAGATATCTAATGAGATACAAAGTGCGAAACATCGCTTATATTCTTCTAATATATCTGAAACATCAATTTTAGATTAGTATCGCATCCAGCAAGGCTAGAACAATAATTTTCAGCACTATTTTGTGCTTAAACAGTTGTATTTTAGCATGTTTAACATTTTGCATCTCATTAGATATTTGTATATTTGTATAAATGTATACTACAACGTTTCTGCAATTGAGTGTACATACATACATACATACATACATACATACACACATACAAGCCTCATAATTTATCAAAACAAACTTAAACGATAGAAGACCACATGCTGACTAATTTCTGATGTAGCGCCACGCCCAAAAATGATTACTTCCAGTTTTACAGCAGTGGAATTAATTTTCTCTTGAAATTAGATAAGTGTTGCATTAACAAGGATATTCCATAAAATGCAATATATTTTATGAGTACCGTCCTCTTTACATGACCAGCTATAGTACCACGCCCTATTATCCTTACTTCCAGTTTTATGTGAATGGAATTAATCACAATAAAAGTTAATAAAAACAATTGTTTCCTTTCACACTTCCACCATCAATTAATGCTATCTGATCAAATGTTATATGCTCTTTCATTTCACATGTAGCGCCACACCCAAAAACTGATACTGCCAGTATAGATGTAGGAATATTTTATGTTCTTAAAATATAAAGATTATTAACCTTGTTTTTAAGCTGATGAGGTAGAATCGGACCGAAATGATAAAATACCAGTCATGGCCACGCCCTTTCATCGCTACTTCCAGTAATACTATACGGTGGAGTTAATTTTCTTACTGAAAAGATAATTTTATTAATTTTATGTTAAATAAGGTTTGGAGCTGTATGTATGATCTGACTCTTCGATGATAAAAATCTTTGAAAAAAGAGACGTTCGTTGCAGTTTATTCGTAAGAATCAATAAATCCTTACTCTTTTTAATAATTTATCAAGTTAATCAATCCTGTTCACAATAACCTCCACACTTACACTTGGCTGTGCAGTACTGAAGCTGCATTTGGATGCATTCTCAGGAGAGTTAAGGCACGGGTCTCAAACATATCAAAATGGCGGCTTTAAAAACAATAGGGGTGGTCTATTTCTTTTCCTTTTTGTGATTATTCGCTGAAACTTTGACAAATGTGATAAAGTCGAAACCTTAACCTTTGTATATATTTGTTTCTATGGAAACATGTAATCTGACCTTTGACCTTCAATTTCACAATTTTACATAAAAGTCTCCTGGAGGACAATAAAAAGTTTGCGTAGGATGGATATTTCTATGTGAATAAATCAGAATTAGTGTGTAGTCTCTCGGTCTAATTTGAAAATTTGGTTAACTTGTGTGAAAGTCTCATTAAGGTACACATGAAATTTGATACTCTTTATTTTCTTCTTTGTAATAAAATTATTTCATGGTATCTAATTGGAGCGATAAACTTGAAGGCATATAGTATCATATAGAATGTTTAATAATCAAATATATCAACATTTTTCCATACTCCCGAGGCCTTGAAAGTTATTTTTCAAAACTTCAGTTCAAAGGTCAAGTATGTTGTCACCATGGTTACCATATTAACAAAAATTAACAAAACGTTAATCTTAATGATGTGTCCTAAATTGTAGTCTCTACAGTAAAACTAGTTGATATTACAGTCATTCTAAGCTTTATGGGCGTGGTCGTCTTGGACCCGTGCCTTGATGCCCCTGAGTTTGCAACGACCCTTGCATCCCTTATCTTGCTGAAATCCACACTTGATCAGGTGGCTCTACACACCTTAGAAATCTCCTGCTTGGCTGTCTACAGTGGCTTCCATTCATCATTTACATCAGATTTTGTCCATCCCCATTCAAATAGGGAGGGTTGTAGGGAGGGTTGTAGCTGTAACGACTGCCCCCCAGCAATAGATATTATGCATAATGACGTAATATGACTATAACTACCAGAATCTTCTTTTGTGAGATAATTAGTACCCTTTGTCTTAGTGAATTGTGAGCTGTTTATTAAACATTACTTGGCAGCTAAAACTGAATTACGTAATTTACCATTGAATGAATTATCTCACGAGCGAATAAAAATCTAGAAAAAAAAGAAAATTCGCAAAGCATTCTGGTAGTTGTAGTCACATTACGTCATTATGCATAAGGTCTATAGCCTAATCGATTGGCGGAGGAATCAGTGGTATCCATCGACTCGGCCTTTTTTGAGAACACCTCCTTTCAAGTACTCGTTTTGCAGTATAGTAGTAAAACAAAACGCTCTAGAAGGATGGCATGTTGTTGTAATAGGTTTTCACTTGGAGAATCACTCAAGGCTTCCAATGCTGGTGTGACTACCTCGAATGACTTCCAAGTTTCCCAGGCAGAGCATTTCCCCTTTCCAGCGAATGATGATATTTGATCGCAGCCAGTGAAGGCCGCATGGAAAGCAGGAAGTGCCGCAACTTTGCTAGGGCCTATTGCTCTAACAACTTCATGAACTGCAGTAAGGGACAGTAAGGTGGAAAGCTTTTCCTATGCCCATTGCAACCCACAGTTCTTCTGCCCCAATTCAGTTGGTAAACGTGACCACGTCAGTGTCTACAGTACAGCTAAAAGGTTTCTGACTTCAGTAGATGACGCAGTCCTTGCAATGAAGAAAAAAGCCTAATTTCGCGTGCTTTATGCCTAGTAATCCATACTAAAGATGTTTTGATGTAACATCATTGCTTTTCAGTGTAATCGTGAATAAATTAGGTATTACGAGCTTCACGTTTCATACTTTTAAAAAAACGTGCAAGAAAAAAATCACATCGCGTTTCATCGCCTCAGTGAGATCATTGAACATTATAGTAATATAAAGTTCTACAAATATTCACAAAGTTCATATGATAGTAGCTATTTTAAAATTAAAAAAATATATTTTTCAGTGAGATAATTAACTCCACCTTATAGTATTACTGGAAGTAGCGATGAAAGGGCGTGGCCATGACTGGTATTTTATCATTTCGGTCCGATTCTACCTCATCAGCTTAAAAACAAGGTTAATAATCTTTATATTTTAAGAACATAAAATATTCCTACATCTATACTGGCAGTATCAGTTTTTGGGTGTGGCGCTACATGTGAAATGAAAGAGCATATAACATTTGATCAGATAGCATTAATTGATGGTGGAAGTGTGAAAGGAAACAATTGTTTTTATTAACTTTTATTGTGATCAATTCCATTCATCTAAATCTGGAAGTAAGGATAATAGGGCGTGGTACTATAGCTGGTCATGTAAAGAGGACGGTACTCATAAAATATATTGCATTTTATGGAATATCCTTGTTAATGCAACACTTCTCTAATTTCAAGAGAAAATTAATTCCACTGCTGTAAAACTGGAAGTAATCATTTTTGGGCGTGGCGCTACATCAGAAATTAGTCAGCATGTGGTCTTCTATCGTTGTGCCAATTTTCATGCTTGTAACCAAAAACTGAACAATTCTGTACAATTTGTGCAGCATATTCTTGCACTATTGGTTTCGTGTTGACTTCTTTCAAGCTCCAGAAGAATTTCTGAAACACATTTTGTGGAAGCTAGATGCATCTGTACACAGTGTACGGAAGATGAGGCACTTCAAACAGCCAATGATGGTAGAGGAGTCAATACGCTTTACCTATCGAGTGTTTGATGAATCTATCGTCGTTGATTTTCTCCAAGAACAGAAAGAAGTCGCTGTTCGTATTAAGGCTGCCTTCACTCAAAATAACATTTTAGTGGTTAACGACCAATACATCGAAGATGATCCCCTACAGGCTCTTAGAGCAGCAGAAAAAAGAGCAAGGCAGCCGAGAAACGCATGTTTAAGGCCAAAGATCCGAAGCTCAATAGTCATTGGTGAAGGGCGATGTAGGGCGATGTAGTGAAGGGTGAAGGGCGATGTAGTAGAGAATTTGAAATTCAATGGTGGCCTGAACTGTATAAAACACATTTCGGTAAACTTTCTTTTCGCTTTTTTGTAAATAAGGTCCATTTGTAAATCGCGTTCCGATTTTATTTTTAACTTTTGCAACGAATTTTTTTTCTAGGCTTCGAAATGTACCTTTAATATTGTGACACGTTGTCAGATGATCAACATGCACATATCGCGAACTGCCGGACGTGGTTTTGAAATTATTTCCAGCAGTCGATTTTACTAAACAATTAATTTAACCGATTCAAACTATCCTAGCTTTCTTACATTTCTTACATTTCTTACAAAGGCAAGTGAGTTTATTTAATAAGACTGAAGTGCCGTGTTGTGCTGATTTGATAGGTGTACCGAGATCAGAGTGTTTTTCGAAATCAGTCAAATCCAAGTCGTCGACTTCACGCATCCATTCATGACTTCTGGTCTTGGCGTTGTCATGGCAACTAAGGAAATCTCCAAAACTCACTTTGGTTTTCTCAAACCGTTTCACAGTGGATTGTGGGTAACTATTATTGGTTCAGTTCTTGGGATGGCTGTGGTGAGTTGGTTGTTTAGTGCTCTCAGTCCTAATGGGTTTTACGGAAGGTGTAAGCACAGTCTTAAAAGGTATTATTTCGAAGCCCAAACAAAGCTAGGATAGCTTAAGGTGTTTATAATAATAATGATTAAGCTTAATATTAAAAATATCAGTCATGATCACTTACTTTTTTGAAGACATCTTGTTCTTGCATATCTTTTCAAACTATCATTAGTATCTTCATAGTATCTAACATCGACCTAAATTATAAGCTTTTAAAATTCTGAATCACTACTAGACACTATAGTGCCTTGACATTTCACTCATAGATCAAAACTCAATCAATTCTTTATTGTATAGCTGCCAAACCAAACCACTTTATTGTGTATGGATCATATATTTAGAATTTGATAATGTACAATAATGTCAGTATAGTATTCTAGTTATTTTTGACTACAATGTATGTACATTATATGCATAATGAAAATCAGAGACCGCAAGGATGGATGGGAAATCAGTTCATGAGCCACATTACATACAGATATATTCAATGTTCTCGTAGTTTTAAAGGTATATGAGCTATTTAACTAAGATCCTACAAGTCTGGATAAAAAGGTCGATGATTTGACGGTGTTATTTGAGAGTTTTAATTTCCCAGAATTCTTTTTGGTCATAGCTTTCATGATTTTCAACCCGACAATGATTACGTAATTAGCTGTATACACTATTATATATATATTTACATGGAATTGTAAAACATATAAGACTTGTTGTGATGGAAGCCATAGAAAAAAATGGTATCATTATATAATATGCATGAACACATCTTGTTGTTATTGTTGTTGTTATGTTTGAAAGTAGTCAGAAAGTGAGATATAAGTCAATTACCATATTCCATGAACAGATTTACGGGCGAATCACCTGTAACTTCTGTTGCTGTACTCTCGGGCGACTCACCTTAAGAGTAGTTGGAACATTTTGTTAATAATTAATGGCAGGGAAAAGGTCAAAATTAATTTAATGCAGTTGTATATTAGATGCAGCATTACAGTTTAATTATTCCATGAACAGATTTACGGGCGAATCACCTGTAACTTCTGTTGCTCTACTCTCGGGCGACTCACCTTAAGAGTAGTTGGAACATTTTGTTAATAATATAATATAAATAAAGTTATTATTATTATTATTATTATTATTATTATTATTATTATTATTATTATTATTATTATTATTATTATTATTATTATTATTATTATTATTATTATTATTATTATTATTATTATTATTATTATTATTATTATTATTATTATTATTATTATTATTATTATTATTATTATTATTATTATTATTATTATTATTATTATTATTATTATTATTATTATTATTATTATTATTATTATTATTATTATATATGCATGCATTTTTATATGTACAGACATACTATGATAAGATTGAGTTGTGACATTGTACACAATCAAACAAGCTTTATATGAGAATTTTTTTAAATATAACTGCTGAATATGTAGCCTGGTAAATTATTAATTAGTGAGTGTCCATCTCAAAACTTGCAACATAAGTAGTAATTTACCAGCCAAGTAATTTACCAGCCAAGATTACTCCTATTCCACAACTTCCTGATCCTTGTCCATTAAGAATAGCATCTCTGGCTTGTTGATGTGGCATTCCTAACCTTTTGCAAGTGTTAAGTGTTGTCCACCACAATGACTGGAGTCCTGTGAAGTCTGGGTACAATTTATGGAGAGCTTCAAGAAGGTGTTTAACTGCCTTTAACATGCCAGGTGGTGCACTGAATTTCATGCCATCATCAAAATAAATGTTTCCTTCTTGAATATCAATGTATACAATTCCCCAGTGAGAAGGCATAAACACTGGAATGACAATTTGTGAGACACAGGTAATACTTGATTTAATCTGCTCTACGGATGCTTTAAGTTGATCTTCAAAGTAGTTTTCTGCTGCATTTTCCCAGTCCCAAAGTGCTGTTGGAAAGGCAAGTGTAGCAAAGTCTTGTGAACCACTGTTGAACTGCCACATGTACTTCATTAGAAAAATATCAATAACCATGTTGTCAATATATCTTTCACCAGCAAGGCATGCAAATGATTTAACATCAATTGAACGTGTATATGCCCCTAAAGGAATAGTTACAAGAACCTTTGATGGGGTGTTGTCCCACAGCACCATAGACAGTCCTTCGTTTTCTTTATCATCAAAACCATCATCAATATTTAACCATCTTGCCTCCACGTGTATCTCTTCACGAATATCTGCAGTGTCACAAAACTTGTGAAAAAAAGATAGATGATTCAATGCGAAAGTCCCAATTCCACGAAAACTTAATCCATGTACATTTGCTATCATGCCATTCTTACGCATATCAGCCAGGATTTTGTCACAGTGGTTGAGGGCTGACCTTGCAGGGCGAATCTTTAAAACAAAAGGGTCAGACATAGTTGTAGAGCTTGGGTAACTGACCACAGTTATGTTATTACTGTGTACAGCTTTAACTTTTGGTAGGATGAGATTTGCTAGTTGCCTACGACTTGCTCCTGTACTTGTTCTGCAAAGACTAAGGTCGTTACTAGAAGACTTGTCATTTATAGGGCAAAACGGAACAGTTGAGAAATGACCAGATGGAGATGTACTTGCATGTGGTTGAGAAGCTTGAACATTGCTTGCAAGGGGACTTGTTTTAGGAGTAACAGATGGAGATGTACTTGCATGTGGTTGAGAAGCTTGAACATTGGTTGCAAGGGGACTTGTTTTAGGAGTAACAGATGGAGATGTACTTGCATGTGGTTGAGAAGCTTGAACATTGGTTGCGAGGGGACTTGTTTTAGGAGTAACAGATGGAGGTGTACTTGCATGTGGTTGAGAAGCTTGAACATTGGTTGCGAGGGGACTTGTTTTAGGAGTAACAGATGGAGGTGTACTTGCATGTGGTTGAGAAGCTTGATCATTGGTTGCAAGGGGACTTGTTTTAGGAGTACTTGTGTAAAGTGGACTATTTTCAATTACTTGCTTAGGACTTGAGTCGGTATCATGTATTGGATTGTCACTATTAACAAATAACGACCTCTTTGCCTTTTTAGTAACTGGGGCAGATAGTTCCTGGTTGACGGCATAGGTTTGGCATGCCAGATCTGCAAAAGAAGAATATTTTTCCTCCCAAATGGTGTGCTCATACTCATATCCAGGAACTTGTTCCTCTGCTATATGTAATCCAGTCGAGGTATCATACTGGTAATCTAAGTAATCTTTGCCAAAAACGTTTTCCATTAAATCTGACATAGTTACAAACCATCTCCATTCATCACTGGCTTTTAAATTTCTAGCATCTACTGGTTTCCAGCCACATCCACGAAAATGGAACTTCTTGCCTATTTCACAGTCATGTAAATGTACATGATCAGTATTATAAACATATTAACTGAATTATTTTTAGATAACAGTAATATAAGCTCGATTGTGCATGATTGACAAGATTGCTCAGATACCTTTCATATGACAATCAATCCCCTCACTGATGCATAACCTCAGAAAAAGCAGCTTTTCGGCATATGTATGTGGTAGGATATCTTCCACTAATATAGATAATATAAACACCATGTTAGATAAGATTTTGCAAGATTTGACACTTAAATAAAGTTTGTATTCTATTCTATTTAATTACCGGTGACTTACATGACTATCCTGGTGACTTGGAATCATGGTTGGTTGCCCGGGGTGTACACCTGTCGTTGTATTCTGTGAAGAGCCTCAAACCCTTGATTTGAATACTTGGTGAATGAGCGAAAACGTCTAAATAGCATTGAAGAGTGCTCAATGGTCAAATAACCATAATCGCCAGTGCCCAGCCTATCACCAAATATTTCTCTTAAGAGATAGCCCCATTCCTTTGCCTAGATATACATAGCAATAATTTACATAATTATATTGTTTTTACTCAATTTTGGACTTTAATATAATTAATGCTTTATGTTTGATCAATAATTTTAACATATGAATGAATGAATGAATGAATGAATGAATGAATGAATGAATGAATGAATGAATGAATGAATGAATGAATGAATGAATGCATGCATGAATGAATAGACTTTATATTTTAAGAGGGTGACACTTAATTAGTGCATATCTGGCTTTTTTTTTTTTGAAAATCGATTACATACGAAGTGAACAGTGGGATGGTTCAGAATTTTGTGATGTGAGCTTTGCATTTTTGAGTTATATAAAGGTTTGAAATCGTGATATGTTAATTCAGTGACGTCACCGAATTAGCATATCACGATTTCAAACCTTTATAACTCGCAAATACGAAACTCAAATCACAAAATACTGAACCATCCCACTATTCACAGCTTCATATGTAATCGATTTTCAAAAGAAACAAATAAGCCTGATATGCACTTTAACAGATAAACTGACAAACCCGTGGCCATCTAAAACTACAATATTAATAAATACTCTATTTTTAGTTTGTGTGAGTGACACTGGTGTACCTTGATGTCATACAGGTCTATCTCTTCCTCTTCACTATTTTCAAACTCTTGGTTTCTCATTAGCAAGGCAATTTCTCTCCATTTTACAAAAACCTTGTACATAGAGAAAATAAAACAAAATTAATATCGATTTCCAAAGCAATCCAACTAATAATAACATTATGAATAAATTTTTACCATTGTGTACAATTCTTTTTGAAGTTTGGCTGTATAGTTTGCACCCTCTCTACTTGTTTTAAGGGCTTTCTTTCCTTTATTTTTAGACTTTTTGGGGAAAGCTTCCACAAATTTGTCCCCAATTTCGTTCTTTCCCCCCCCCCCCCCCCCCCCCCCCCCCCCCCCCCCAGTACTTGTATTGTTCATCCAAGTACGTCTTTAATTCTGTGGGGATCAGATTTAAAGGTAGCAAATTATTCAATTATTTGTATTTCATTATTTCCTTTTAATTTGTAATTGCTGTTTTAAAATATGTCAATTACTTGCAAGGTTTTCAAGTGGTACACGTTCTTGGTGGGTGCCATAATCCCTTGAGTAATACTGAGAAGTGGATATTTTTTCCAAAACCTGCAAAATAATTTGATTTTGCATTGTAATCATACATATGAACAAATTGGCAATCCACTGACCTTAGGCAGTTTGTAATTTGAATTATTCACTGGCTATTTTCTGATCAATATATGCAAGCTTATAAACCACGTATATTGAACACAACTAGAGTGAGTATGATATATACCAGTCCTATTCGCCTATTTCAAATTTTGCGGTCAAGGGGGACGCTTGAATGAGGAGGGGCACTTAATTGAGGTGAACGCTTAATCGAGGGTGGGCGATTAATCGATGAAATACGGTATACAAACTATAGTACGTCAGTTGTGTAATTAATAAATCCCTTCGATCCCGGCATGGGTCCAAATGGGGGAAATGATCGAAAATTAAAGTCAATATTGTAGGAGGCCTCCATCACTTATGTAAAAGTGGTTTTCCAGGAGGGGTTATTCAATACTTGTAGAATAGATGATGTGCAATAAATATACCTCATTTTTCATGAATTCACAAAAGCTGTATCTGTCCAACAAGACCTGGTATGCTGCCTTTTCAGTATTCTTGAAATAATCAGCTATCTTTTCAGTGGGAATTCCTTTTTCCATTATGACCTCTATATTGTCCAATATTTGTCTTTCTGTTGGACCTTTTTTTAAATGCAAGGAATAAGCAATCCACTGATACAGTGTAATATACATGTAAACAGCCCAAGGTTAAAATACCTGAAAATGTCGCAACTTTGATGTTTCCTTTCTCTATGGCAGTTTCCTGTCCTGGGTGAAGCTTTAGTGATAATCGTTTGTCTTTGAAACTTTCTGGCCCATAAGCCGAAAGTGCATCATTAAAGTCATCAAGGGCATGACACTTATGAGCAAATAAGCCAATTGAACCAAGAATTTGCTCGGTGTTACGCATCTCACAGTGCAGTGAGCATAGCATAACATTACTTAATTCTTCGTCAAGAAGAAACAAAAGATCATCACGTAAACCTGTCCAGCTGGAAAAAATGAAAGGGATTAATTCTTGCAAGGTGATCTTCGATTTTAGACTAGGCGCATGTGCACATTAGTACCGTTTTGAAGTGTAAGAGTATTTTATTTGATGTACACATATTATTAAATTGTTACACTTTTCTATTGAAATCTGTGCAAACACACCTTCAAATGTTTGCCTTGCTCCTATTAAAACAGTCTTTTAGACAACCAATACAGGCATCGTCTGTGTTTTTGCATGCACATCCCTATAAAGAGCAAATCACAGTTGAACATGTTTTTAAAATATAAATTCAATATTCTCCATTTCCTTGAAATCAAGGACTTACCCTTATGGCTAAGCAGTAGATACAGCATTCTACATTTACTCCTTTCCCTCCTATTTTAAAATTATCATCATCGTCATCTTTTTTCTTCATGAGAAGGCAGAGAGCTTTATAGTCAGCAGTTACTGTGTTAGAAATTAATTTGTATTAGGGAATCGAAAAGTCAAACAGTTCATGCCACAGTCACCCTATATATACAGTTCAGTTTATGTACCAACCTGTAAATTTTAATTTGTATTTTTTGCCATCCACTGTGATTCCATTTTCCTTTAGGAACTTATTTTGAATATTTAGTTTCCTAACCAATGTTTCAATTTCTTTCCTTTGGGGAAAAAAGTGAAAGTAAGAAATGTTTCTTTGTTCATTTTGTCTCTATTGTCTCCTTAGGTTTTTAATCTTATTATGTGACAGTCTTCTTGTAATCACGGAAAAAAAGAGTTTGAGATTTGTTTTATTGAATATATCACAAATCCTAGCCGTAATTACATGTGCTGATCATATAACCAAAGTACAATCAGAGCACAAGAGTTCTGTTGGTTATTGTATATTATTATTCAATTTTCATACATTGTATAAATTCCGATCTTCTGGTTGATTGATTTGTACCACGTGATGAGTGGTTATGACGTGACAACTGTGGCGACGTCATCGTCGCTTTTTTCCCCCACGGTATTAGCATGTGATTAGTATTAGTTAGCATTAGCTTGCCTCCGCAATGTATTCAAATTGAATACTTGCTCGTGAGTTATCGGGACTTTACCTTCACTCCTTCACTAACAACGAACTCGAAATTATCTCATACTGCACGAGGCGGTACTAAATTTCTCGTTCATTGTTAGTGAACTCGTCAGTGCAGGTAATTCCTGATAACCCACTCGCTCGAGTGCGTTAACCTCTAATTATAATATAAACTTGCCATTTAGCTCATGCATCCACTAGCATGCTTTCAAAAGAACTCAGCGTGCATTATTTTTATATTTTGTATAGAAGCACGGAGAGTCATCTTCTATTGGTTAAATACATTTTGGTCTCGTGTTTATGTATCCATGACTGTGCTCTAGTGCGTACGTACATTGGAAAAAAACAGCACGCTATGCCCCTGAACTATATACTCTAAATTATAGAAACCTTTGTTCCTTGCAGTTAGCCATAACCAGGGGATAAACAGCTTTACTACTCTGTGCTTTACAGTATATGTTATTCATCGGGACCAGTCCTATCAGTACTTGATCTCTTCCTAAAAGTAAAACAATGAATATTGTGTCACTTTTAATAGCAATGAATTATATATAAATGACCATTGCTCGATTTTACAAGTAAAGTAGCTGTTAGCATTACTATTTCGATCTCGAGATTCCGGCACAAAGAAAGCTAAGTTTACTACTATAGCGAGTACTTATCTTAAAGTGTCCCTAACCCATAATTCGACATATAATTTTCAGTATGGATTTTACATGCAGTGAAAAGTTAAATGGTACAATATTTATTGATGATTTGATTGCGATACTATAAAGTGATTAAGAGCAGATTTCGGTAAAAACCGACTATCGGCTGCCAACGACCAAAATCCCTTATATTATGGCCAAAGAACCCCGTTGGTGAACTGTTTCAGAAAATACAATTGAAAACTTTGATAGGTTTTTATTTTTGGTGAAATCGCAAAAAGTTGAAAATACCCCTCGATCATCGTCGTGGGCCGCTGAAAGTTATGAAAAATTACGCATTTTGAAAGAGCTCGTGCTCAAAAACGAAAACTCGTAGAGACTAATCGCTTTCACTCTGATTTATCTGTCATTCGGAGAGCCTTATGAAGTAAAAACATTAATAGAAGTTTCATTTTCTGTGAAGTTATCGAGCTGGTAATACACCTTACTCGTGTCACCTGACCAAAACTCCAATATCAGGCAGATTTCAGAGGTCTAGACTTTAAAGGGTATATGTCTCACTTCCACAAAATCATTTTCGACTTGAAGCTTATCAACTGAAAAGTCCTTCCTGCAATTTATTAAACTGGCCCGCGAAAATTACGCGAATGAGGGATAAAAATGTAAAGCATATTTTGAGATGTTATTTTTCTACCATCGCTAATTAGCTGACCAACAAAATGTTCAATTTCCTCCCTACACCGGCTCAAAAAAACAACAGTACAACAGTACAATGACAATTGATGATTTTTGATGCTAGTGAACACCGATGTATTTATTTTATCTTGTTTTATCGGTTTGCAGTATGGTTTGGAAATTGAAAACTAATTAAATATGCAAGTTATGCAAATATGCCGAGTCACGCAACGAGTGACACGATGCAAACGATTGTAGTATCACTGAGTAGAGTTAAGTCATGCTACTTCTATCAATTGTTATGAGATATAAAATGTTCTATTCCTCCTTTAATTCATCTGTTTAGAGTTTGAAATGGTGTGATGGATCATGAAGAAAGAGTTCTCACCACACGCGACTCTGATTATTTATTCTGAATTTCTAGTTGTAGTCGCGCAGTCCTTCTTTCATGTTTTCCGTACATGTAAATAATAAATCAATACAACCAGTTTCAATGTAAACGTTATTTGAAACAGTGGCATCATAAATGATTTTCTCAAATTTGTCTTTTTTTTTCTAAATAATTTTTGTTGTGCAGAATTTGCCACCCAAGTGAAACAACGTATATACTGGTGTAAAGTATGTATGTACTACAATGACCGTTTTGATTCAATTTCTAAAAAAAGGTTATAAAAAAAAACAAGTAAGCTCATCTTTGCATACCCCAGGAACGAGGGCTAACAGCCTGCGCCAGATTCTTTATTTGGAATTGTCATTGCGCAAAAGCGCGTCTTGTACTTCAGTGTATCACTTTCCAGCACACGTGCAGCAAACAACCATCTCTTTCAGAAGTACAAGATATGGGGCCTTTTTCCTTATCGCAACGACAGGAACTTCCAGCTCAAACTTGTTGCACATTAGCTTTAGTACAGGTAGCTTTTGTTTGTTCAGAGAACCATCACGAACCATCTCACAGATGTTATACTGGTCATAGACAATGGGATGTTCTAGTTGAAGTCTACTCAGGATGTCTTGATGTGCATCATTAAAATGAAGTTCTTCTTCCGCGGCCAATACATCTACAGGAAGTACAACAGCAACATTTTGGCGTACTTTCATGCTAACCCTGGAAAAGAACGATGCTATTTGTTGAGGCGACAAGAACTCCGCGACGCCAAATAGTTTTTCCGTCTGGACCCACAGATCGCCTCATTTCTCTGGCGACTGTCTCAGCTTCTAATTTCCTTCCTGTCGTTTGCCCGATGTTAAATTTTGCTTCAAGATGCTTCTTTGCTTCTCGTTGAAGCGATAAGCTTTCCTGCTTTGTTTTAGAGCCCATCCCTCTAGCACATCAGACTGATATGAACTGGCTTCTGTATCACCGGCAATGCAGCTTTTCAAGGTCGGATATGTGCTCATTCCCTCTTGAAGAAGTGAAGCATACTTTGTCTTTGCAAGATCGAAAAGAGATAGCCTTTCTGGTACAATCTCGCACTTATCCGCTCGAGGCCGGATAAACGTTGGAAAACTCTGATACAGCCGTCATTTGGACAAGAATACATCTCGGAAGTATTCGGGGCGTCCACCACCGACTGTTCATCATGTGTATGTCTGGCTGGCTTTCATGCACATTATTGGCTTTCTTATGAGCCTCTTTCGCAGTCACTAGTTTGAAGTCTCCAACGGAAAATGATACATCCAACCATTTGTAAAAGTTACCTACAACAACAGTTTTCAGCAGACCATATCAGTTAGTTTTTTTTTTGTTAAGCAAGTTAGCTGGAGATAAAATAATTATTATGCGGCTTGTTTAGTGCAGTCGAGCGCATTTATATTGCTGTGAAATCGCTGTCCGATTTCCACATCAGTAAGTACAAGTAATCGATTTTTGCTCATTAAAAAGTGTCTAGATATCTGGCAGCCGGACAGGGTTTTGAAAATACTAGATGTCCGGCAGTCTAACCCTATCCCTAAGCCTAACCCTAAGTAGTATTTTGGAAAACTAACAGACATCTAGACACTTCGTTAAACATTTTTGAGATTTCGTGCGACCTTAATATGAACATGGTACTTAGCCAGTCAATCAGAGCCTGCGTTATAGCGCAAATATTTCATAACTCAAGCGTGGTGCAGGAGAAAGACAGGGCCGTTGTGTCGGCAGTTTTATAGAATAATATCACACAAATTTGTTTTCTCACCTTTACCAATCAGTTGAACATCGAGTTTCTTCCCACTACCGACACCAAGCGGCAAAGCTGTCCATCTACAAATCGAAAGTTATTGAGTTTGGCAATACCAGGTATCTTGGGTTGTTTTTCAATGGTACAGTGTCCTTCAAGTCTCTCTAAGGCAACAACTCTTACACCTTCAATTCCACCATGTGAAAGCAACGCCTCTTTTCGTTTGCGCATGTAACATCATGTCCTTCATTTACATACAAGCGGATGTGGGATTTTGCAGTTGCTGCTAATCTATCTGCGGCCCCTTTACCTCCTTGAGGGTCACTGAAATCAATGCCTTCCACTCTGATGTTAGTTGACTCTTCAATAGCAGGACATGATAGAATGGTGTTTGAAGAATGATAGCATCCTGCGTTGTCTTGTCTGAGAAAAGATCTTAGAATTTCTGGATGCTCTTTCTTTAGTGTGTGCAATACGTGTTGTATGATTACCACAACTGCAGAGCTATCTTGACTGCATGATTGCAATATATGAATGAATGCTTGGGACTGAAGCTTGTGGTTTACTTTCCGAAACACGACCGATATGTGCCAGGATATCCCTCGTTTCCCAAACCAGTCTGTTTGGGACTCTCTGTACATTCTGGGGATAAACTTCATTGCCCAGTCGTTGACTATCAGTACTGTATCTTGTTGTAATAGATCCATTACATCTAACCGTGCTTGGTCTTGGCGAACCGATCGAATCTGATGGCACTTCCAAGACTGTATGGCAAGTTTTGCCTTCTGACAAAGGTAAACCGTCTCATCGTGGTCTTCGTCGCTAGTAAATGAAACATCTTCTATGTATTTCTCTACATCTGTGATAGTGTTTGATATGGAGTTACACTGAGAACATTGTTCATTATGCTCATGAGAGCATACCTGTCCGAAGTCTGGATCTGTCGAATCACTTGTAGCAAATACACTGCAATGATCTGCTACGCAAGAGTTGTCACTGACATGCACCTATAGTAAAAACAATAGAAATATATAAAGCGAAAGTATCAGCACTGAGGTTGTAGTGCTTGCAGTAATCCAAATGCTATGTAATCATGATTTGAGATATACCTATTTGAATAATCGTTGTTGGGTTCAAAATTATAGAAGCTGAGACCATTTTCCAGAATTCCTTTTTGTCGCAGCTTCCATGATTTTCAACGCGACAACAAACAAACACGACAACAAGCAAAATAATCAAGTCCTTGAAGTGACTTTCTTATCGATGCGCTGCATTCTGTCAAGATCCTGAGTAACGTGCTCTTACTCATAGGGAAAAAGTCGGTTTCACAACAATAGTGTAAGTACTGCTTCACTATTCTCTGCGGTACAATAGTTCTTATGACGTTTGGAACAGCAATAATTTGACCAGAAGACAGTTTCAGATTCTTCTCCCCATACGGCAGGTCTTGAACTATGTGAGGGCTTGTTATGAAACTTAGAAAATGCTCAAGTTGGCTTGATCCTATCTTTAACCTTGTTGCAGAGTGCTTTACCACGGGCATGCCTCTTCCGTGTTTGAGTCGGTGTTCATTTGCTAATTTGAAACGATATTGGGTCAAGCCGGGAATGAATTGAGAAATAACTTTAAAAGGTGCCACGTCACTCATTATAGACAAAATCTGTCTGCGGATGTCCCAACTGGAGGCGTTTCTGTAGGACTCAGCCAGGACTTCTAGATAATTTGATGATGCCGGTATGCTTACTAAGTCAGTGTCAAGTAACTGATTCACTTTGGTGGAGCTCTGTAGTTCTTTCCACAAAACTCCTGCACTCTCAGGATATATCAATATATCAGAAGATATATCAGAAGAAACAATTTTCGACGACTTTTCAACATATCTGTAACGTGTTCTTTCACTTGTTTGTTCCCAAGGAAGCCAGTGTGATTCAATCGGCGAAATCTGACATTCCTCGAGAAATGCATTCATTCGTGGACGGTATCATCCTCTCTTCCAGAAGATGTTGAACTGGTATTTGCGGGTGGGATAAAACTTTCTTCTCCCAGATGAAGTTTACTCAATGCTTCTGCCAATTCCTCCGAAGTTGTACTTTTCTCACTTTCCTGTGGCAAGGTAAAAGGGAGGTACCGTAAATGTTTTATTTAACGCATGGTATCAAGCCCCTTCCCCCGTCCGGAAGTGAATTTGCGATAAAGCATCTATTTTTAATATCCCAGTGTCCATCCGTCAGACTGTCCGTCCTAGTGTCCTTGCGTCTGTCCGTCGATCGCTCATTCAATTAGTTCGTCCGTCCATCAGTCCATCTGTTCGTTCGTTCGTCCGTCTGTCAGACCATTCGTCCACGCGTCCGTCCATCAAGGCCGGCTGTCAGATTGATTAGATTAATTAGTACAACTTTTTGATTTATCCACCGACCGCCAGACCTATCGATCCCGCTAAATAACTGTAATGGTACCACACAAACGCGGGGGCGGGGTATTTGTGCTGGGCGCGGCGGTATCAGATCGAATCCTGACCCATTCTGACCCCAAAATAGGGCTGACAGAACCTGCCCCTATTTTTATAAACTGAAAAACCGCGCGAAAACCGAGTGCTGGAAAAACACCTCTGACGTCTTCTATTTCTGCCCTTAATTATCGGTTCCAACCCTGAAGCTTATTATATATTATTACCGTGAACGTACCCAAATTAGGCTCAAACGCCAGCTCGCCGCAAATACCTATTACGGCATACACCGGAGATCCTGCCCCCTCCCGCAACTCCTCCAGCACACAAACCTGCTCAGTTTCCTCCTCTTTTTCGCCTTGTACTATTCCTTTCTCACTCTTTTCCGAACTTGCTACGGACGGTGGCCGCGATAAAAATAATGTGGTTTGGGGTGTTTGATCATCTTCAAACTTCGAATGCAAATCTATCTTGAAATCAACGTCTGCTGCCATATATGAGAGATACTCCCTGCATCGTTTACATATTGCTGTGGACAAAACTGAAGTCAAGATCAAAATGACTGGAACTATTTGTGATAACATAGTGATATGCAAAACTGAGCTGATTACTTAGGAATGGATCGGAGACTATCTGTACTGTTCTGTACTTTGAGTTTACTCACGTTTTCCAACTGGAAGGAGCTGCTTGCTCATTAATAAGATGAAAGCTGATTCTTTAAAAGTAATTCCTTGGTCCCCCTTTGCTGTGGAAAACTTGTGACCGGCCAGTTCGTCAGGTACTGAGCAACGCACCTTCCCGCATCTCCAGCGAACACCATAACTATCACGATGGTGCGGACATATTGTGAAGCACCCATAAGACTGATCGTCTTTGAAAATTACTGCATGAATTTGGTAACATATTTCGAGTCAGTTTGTGAGAGGAAATGAAACTCTAAGTTTTGGAATTCCGTGCATATTGAATTAGTATAGTGTAAGTAAATCCAGCAGATCACATACCTGCTCTTGCTAGTAGCAAAGTTCGTTCATTGACTAGTGCTTCATCATTTGACAATTTCAAAAGTTTTAGATGAGCTGACACATCTCTGGAACATTCATTGAGGGTGATACATTGTTTCTGATTCGGATCCAATGTGGCTTCTCCACATGGAGACGCATCGTCGTCATGATCAAGTAAAGACGAATAACTACACGACACCATTTGAGCTCAAAACCTTACATTTTCTTTCCAGATTACACAACTCTTTAACAGTCTTTCGTTTGATCTTTGTACCATTGAAAATGAAGTTTTAACAACGATCAAATATTCTTTATCGGTTCTTTCGACCGCCTGTTGAAATTGATTAGCCACAAATAATGGTGTACAATTGTGTGCGCTGATATATTTGTCTGTTGCTATGCGCTTTCTCTATAATTTGTCTTCAAACGCTTTAAACTTATCTTAGTGCACAACAAGATTCAAGTTTTCAAATATTACACGTCCGGAATTTAGCAATGAAGAAGGAGGACTGCGCAACTACAACTAGAAATTCAGAATAAATATCAGTGTATGTCGCGCGCGGTAACAGTCTTTTGTATGACCCATCACACCACATCAAACTCTAAACAGATGAATTAAAGGAGGAATAGAACATTTTATATTTCATAAATATTGATAGAAGTAGCATGACTTAGCTCTACTCAGTGATATTTGCATCGTGTCACTCGTTGCGTGACTCGGCATATTTGCATAACTTGCATATTTAATTAGTTTTCAATTTCCAAACCATACTGCAAACCGATAAAACAAGATAAAATAAATACATCGGTGTTCACTAGCATCAAAAATCATCAATTGTCATTGTACTGTTGTACTGTTGTGTTTTGAGCCGGTGTAGGGAGGAAATTGAACATTTTGTTGGTCAGCTAATTAGCGATGGTAGAAAAATAACATCTCAAAATATGCTTTACATTTTTATCCCTCATTCGCGTAATATTCGCGGGCCAGTTTAATAACTTGCAGGAAGGACTCTTCAATTGATAAGCTTCAAGGGGAAAATGATTTTGTGGAAGTGAGACATATACCCTTTAAAGTCTAGACCTCTGAAATCTGCCTGATATTGGAGTTTTGGTCAGGTGACACGAGTAAGGTGTATTACCAGCTCGATAACTTCACAGAAAATGAAACTTCTATTAATGTTTTTACTTCATAAGCCTCTCCGAATGACAAAAAATCAGAGTGAAAGCGATTAGTCTCTACGAGTTTTCGTTTTTGAGCACGAGCTCTTTCAAAATGCGTAATTTTTCATAACTTTCAGCGGCCCGCGACGGTGATCGAGGGGTATTTTCAACTTTTTGCGATTTCACCAAAAATAAAAACCTATCAAAGTTTTCAATTGTATTTTCTGAAACAGTTCACCAACGGGGTTCTTTGGCCATAATATAAGGGATTTCGATTTTTGGTCGTTGGCAGCCGATAGTCGGTTTTTACCGAAATCTGCTCTTTTAAAAAGGTTCATACTTACAATATGCTAATCTATGTACAATATATGTACAATCGATACTGAAAATAACGAATTTGTGTTAAGGTGCACTTTTACGAATTCACAGTCATTCTCGTGATAAAAAGCTGACAGACGAATTTAAGTATATTCGCTACCAAAATGTATGTATCTAAATCCAAACAAACTATATTATCATGGAAATGGTTTGACCATTTCGCTCTCGAGATTGACGATTTTACATCTCAAATTCTGGAGATCAACGGGACCTTTACCACTCCAGTTCCTCGAAGTTAATTTCATTGATTAGCATTTCCAGTACGTCAAATTGTTGGGTACTTACAAAACCACGTGTCTTTAGGTCCTTCAATCGAAGTAGCCCACCAATAATTCCAAATGCTGTGGAGGCATAAACTTCGTCTTTCATTCGGCCTCCATCGAACCATTTGGCTTGACATTTGGCGCCAATATCTGTTCGAAGACAATCGAGCCGGACTTTCCTTATTTCTCCATCGAAACGTTCAGTGAATGCAGAATTCGCAAA
This sequence comes from Actinostola sp. cb2023, assembly GCA_033675265.1. Classification (NCBI taxonomy): domain Eukaryota; kingdom Metazoa; phylum Cnidaria; class Anthozoa; order Actiniaria; family Actinostolidae; genus Actinostola; species Actinostola sp. cb2023. The sequence goes on along the minus strand of JAUJYZ010000412.1, from coordinate 210,430 downwards.
TTTTTTGGTTGGTCCACCGCAAATTTCGGTTGTTAGAGCGTACCACCGCTTTCCAGGGTCAAGTGTAGAGGCAAAGACTCTACGAAACAATATGTTTGGGACGAGCGTAGCTCTTGCATGATGCTGCTAAGAAAATTTTGAAATGCGCGGGACTATAAGACTATCAAACATTAACTTTATTAACAAAGACTTGAATTTCAAGAACAATGAAATACGCTAAACTGGTGTTCGCTTTAAAGCAAAAAAAAACCAATTAGTGTGTTGACAAAACGATTACCAGCACCTATATCAGATAGGTTTTTAGTGTTTTCATGCTTCCGTTAAGTAATACAATAGCAAAGTGACGAATGTGTAGGAAACAACTGACTTTCAAAGTCAGTTGTTTCACTTTCAACTTGAGCTAAGCTTCTCGTGGTAGGCAGGTAAATCAGAACGCAACTAATGTCATCTAGCCATTCACCCAGAATCTGGCCACCTTGAAAACGGTGTGTAGCACAGTTATCCATAATAATGTGATCGCCATATTCTAAAATGGGCCGGCCATCGGGCTGAAAGTTTTGCGAGGCTTCATAAAAACATATAAGAACTTGAGAGTATCTGTAGCTCCTCTGACTGTGTTAGCATACACGAGGTTGTCCACGCCACAGAGGAGATTCAGTGTGATATTCGGCGACTGTGCTTTTCGAAAAAAATTCGACACAGCGAGTTCCAACCAGTGAATGTCCGTAACTAGGATTCGCAACATTAGGTAGCTTAAAACCACTCTCATCAATAAACTTGAGACTGTATGGGTCTATAGTTGAAATGTAGTCCACATATGCCTGGCAGTAAGCTATGTTAGCAGGAGTGAACTTTTCAGCAGCTGGCCGAACCATTTTCTTTCGTGACCACTGCCCGTCGTGCATCCATGTTCTCACCGCGCGATTTATCGCTACGTTGTTTGTACCAGCAGGAATGTTACAGTACTTGATCTCCTTCAATAATTCGCCTGAAGTTAATGAAGGTCTATCTGTTTTTAAAAACTCGATGAATTCAAGATCATCTGTTTGGAGATTTTTTACGCCACTTGCTATGGACTTTGAGCGCAGTTCGTTCGTTGCCAGTTATGCAACAATTTATCCAAATATTGATTACTGTGTCTCACTTTAACTTTAATTTTCTTGCAATGGCTGCGAAATTTCCAGGAAAATATCCAGTCACGATATCCCCGCCACTTTCGACAATCTCGTCTATAACTAGGGATCGCAAATCATTTCCTAGAGGCTTTTCTTTAGTATATACACGTCCGAGCTGACTAACATCCATCATACTTCGTACGAGAAAGGAATGCAGAGAAAAACATGAACCCGAGTGGGCGGAGTCGCAGACGTCTGGCACACAATTTAACGGAAGTAGTATTATTGATTTCAATTTTTAAGAGGGCTCTTCTGTAAAAGTCACCCAGCTCGAGCAGACCTTGAAAAATCAAAATTCCCCAAACTTTGTCAGAATATTGCCTTATAGGAACTAAAAATAATGATATCACTTTGGGATTGATTTGGTCGTTATTTTTGGTGAACGACCGTAATTTCCATTTTCGCCCTCCAAGAGCCCGTTTTCGCCCCGAAATATGGCTCGTACATCAAGGTCGACTTAAAATCAAAATCAAAACAGATACACCATCTGTTGATTATGAGATACCGCTGACCAAATACTGGTCACACAATCCAGTGCAGCGCAAGCTTGTCAGGAAAGAAATGTTGTAAATCTTCGCAAAACTGTAGTAAATAGGAATTGTATTTGTACTACCAAGACAAAGCTAAATGAGTACTTAAACGAAGCTCGGCCTTCAACATTAGACGGTTGACAACAAAATGTTCAGAAGATGTAATGGCATTCTCGAATTTCAACTAGAAATGTGTGAGGTCAACCAAACTAGTCAACAATTGCGATCTTATTTATTTGGACGGCAGACACCAAGGAACGTCGGTGAGCAACATATGTAAGTCTTATTCGGTCAGTAATAATGTTTTTGTATTGAAATGACATAGGATCGAATGATTGCAAAATACGCATTGTTGTATATCGGTATAATCGTTCATATTGCAACAGCGACTGCTGTTCTTTCAAATAATAACTCATATTTCAGTATTGTACAAGGAAAGTGGTTGTTAAGCATGGAAAAAGAGTTAGTTTATTGATTATGAGATGTAAGTTGCGAGCTATTCGCTGTAAGTAGGTAGCAATTTCACTGTTTGGGTTGACTCCTGCTGTGACAGATTGTGCGAAGACTAAAATATATCCCAAACATTTTATTTCAGTTATTCTTAGATGAAGGGTAGATCTAACACTGAAAAGTGTTTTGGGTTTTGCACAAGGTTTCTCATTGGAGATATTTGAGGTCAAATATTTGGATTTTTGATTTCACACAAATCAGTTGTGTGACAGTATATTGATTGACAGACCCCGATTGACAGGTATCATAGTCGCGTGACTGTAGTCTCCCCTTTAAGCTGCTAAAGGACCATTTATTCCTCAGGTGAAGTAAGAACTGAATTGATTGTAAATGGAGGGAAAGAGAGGTGTGTGAAGTAGGTATTATTTTGCTATGGAAATTCAGACCTTCCCCTGCAGAAAAGAGGGGGGTGGTCTAACTCCCCCCTGAAATAATCAAAAAATGTCATACTTTGGCTGTATGAGTTATCAGGTGAGGGCTTTCTTCTGGTTTAGTTCCATTGAGATCAGAGAGATGTCATGTGTCACGACTGCCTGGTCCACTCACGGATACACTCTTAAATCCTCTACCTCAAGAGCTCTGCCTTCAACAATGACATTTTTAAGGCAGCTTAATATGTCAACAGGATTATTTTCAATAGCATCTGTTTCGCATTTCACAATTACTTCATTAATAAGAGCGAAAAAAAGTGAAATAACTCACTTTGTAAGTGAATTGTGGCGCTGCGGGAGACACACTGGACTATTGTTAAAAGTGCGATGCCATCAAACACTTCGGTGTGGATATGTCATCACGACCGTACTTCAGTAGTACAATTTTTAGTGCATGTCAACACGAGCATTGTAATGGCCAGTTCATAATAAAGTTATAAATGTCAAACGAGTCCCTTTAATAAGTTCGCGCGCAAATTCAAAGATCAATGCCACTCGCAATGTAGTCCCTGAAGTGAAGTTGAATGTCTTCAAAGAGAAAGTGAATTTCTTGTCGCTACAGTTGGAGGCATCAGGAAAGGAAATAAAAAAATTAGAAGTTGCTCGCCGTACTGAGAAGAAGAGACCAAATAATAATAATAATAATAATAATAATAACTTATAAAGCGCTTATACAAATCGGTTCTGAGCGCTGATTACAATAAAAAGTAAAATATGAAAAAAAATATAGATATAATATAGATAATGGTATTTTTTTAAATTCATTGGATATATATATATAAATAAAATATATAGTAACTAAACTAGTTTGAATAAATAAGTTTTCAGTCTCGATTTAAATGTCTCTAAACAGTCAGTCTTTCTTGTATCTAATGGTAACACGTTCCATAGCTGAGGTGCAAGCGCGCCAAGTTCTGAAGGCGATCTCCCGCCAACATCCGACTCTGGAATAGACTTTCAAATGTCCCCAAATCTCTTCGATATCTCAAATAATGACAGTCTTTGCCCACTGCATAAAAACGAAAACTACAAAATAGAGCGATTAATCTGTTCCACGAGATAAACGACGTTTGTGCCAGTCATCGGGAATCCCTGGCCACAGTCATTGGCCAGCAAATTTTATCTGGAGACGAATCTGAAACAAAAATTATAGACGAAGTGGTGGAAATAGTCGCGGAAAGCAAAGGCACGAAAAGAGGATTTGAGGCTGTATTCTCCGAGGAAAAGTGGGCATCGTACTTTAAGCAAATGCGTAGGCCTGACTGGATGCTTCTGTACTTTAAATTGAGGGCAAAGTTACCTGACGAGGGTTGGCCAGCATTACTGAATACCACACACTTGGGTCGTTCTGGGGTAAGTACATTAAAGTTTCATACAATCGATTAATCAACTAAATATTTTGTGGAAATATCGATTTGATTTGTAGTCCTATATATATACAATTGTAAATATATAAATGTGTACGTATAAATTGGAACTCGCACGAAATATTATATTGGTATAAAGTTACTAGGGGATGGAGGGAGCTTATAACGGCAACGATTCTGAGTAAATAACTTTTGTAATACTTCATATTCGGCACAATAACAAGTTGAATTTCTGCGATTGTAGAGAACGAGCGACCGCGAGTACATCGAAAGGTTATAGGACTTCCGGTGGACGCATAGGGTAATGAGATTATCGAAGGCATGTATGACGTGACTGAGGTCAGGCTTTCAATTAAGTGCTTACATGATATCATAAAAAAATTAATAAAGCGGAATCCCGATTTTTCGAAACTCTGAGGGAAATGAGAATTAGTTCGAGAAATCGTGAGTTCTAGATGTCCTAGGAGTCCTAGGAAAATGGTTAACTCATAATTTTATATTCAAAGTTGTTTTTGTTAATCGTTCGTTTTTATCTTTCTCATTCATGAAAATGTACTTGAGAAAACTGATGTAGGATTGTAGCCCTAAAGGAAAACAATAAAATAATTATCATCATCAGTTGATTGTCATTGTTACTGAGTGTCACAAGTAGTGTCAGTTGACTAATAATAATTATGTGTTTGAAATAATTCTCTAGATACTCCAGTCCTTCTTACAAAGAATCAAGTAAAGGCTGTAAGAAGGATGATTTTCTCTAAAATAAAAGAATGCATGGATGTTAGGAAAGTTGAGGAAGCAGGAAATCAGGTTTTTGAAGTCGATTTGCATTCAGTTGTTGTATGGGCCATCCGTCAGCAAAGACTTCATCAACTTGACTGTAAGGAGGTTGAGATCAACATAAAACTTGATGGAAGAGCTCTAGGAGGTAACGTAACACTGGTTACCTTATTACAATCATTAACTTTTCGCGACACTTTAATTTCGCGCATTCCACCTTTATTGCTGTTTTTGTTCATTCACAACTAACAACAGAAGCAAAACTTAATTCTGAAGCAATATAAAATTTTCAAATCTTGTATGTTGCTAAGCATCTACAAATAGTGCATGATAATAATATAATAACATGAGAAGAAAAAAACAGAAGAAAAGACGGATCACTTTATTTTCGCGACATCAAATATTCGCAACATTTAGATTAAGAAGTGTTGTGAAAGTTTTCATGTAATAAGGTTGTTAAAACAGTTGCAGTATAGCCTGCCAAACCATCAACTGTTAAAACATGTCATTTTAGGAAGGGATCAAGTTCTCATAGGACTAGTGCCAATAAACAACAACATATCCAAGTCTCAAAGCAGCAAAGCAGTCTATCCACTTGTCTATCCACTTGTTATGGCTAACTGCAAGGAGCAAAGGTGGTTTAAAATTACTTATTTACTTAAAATTAATTAGCCCTTAGAAATACGAATAACAACATAATGTATTGAGTTGGTATGAATGGGAGGGCTACATTTGTTGTTTCACGCATCTTTGAGTATTACCATTTTGTATGGAGTACACATACAAAGTAACTACATACGACTACGCACATGCATATTAGAATATATTATATTGTACTTTTAATAGGAAAGAAATTGAAGTGCTTCTGAGGAAATTAAATGTACGAAAGAACGTTTTAAAGAAAAAAGGAATTACAGTTGATGGCAAACATTACAAAGTTAAATTCTCAGGTGGAAAAAAATAATATTTCAGCTGATTCAAATTCATTAATAATTCATGACGACCAAACAAAGAAAATCACTACCATGAAGGAGGTTCGGATACCCGGTCCTAAGTAGCATGATCCAGCCAACTTTAGAATTGCATTTCTATTAGAATCATTAATGGTTTGAGAAGCTTATCAAACACTCGAAAAAGTATTTCATCTGGATAGCCAAACACCTCAAAGTGGTATGAGCCTCGTACATTTTAAACCGGCGACCACTTCTTGGTGTTTGAAACACCCTTCCTTGTGTTTGATATATTTTCTTATAGAATGAGAATTAAGTCTGCATACAACCATTAAAAAGATATAGGAGTCATACTTTTTACTCTTTCTTTTTAATGTTATGTTTATTTTTTTCCCCCAAACAGTCACTGCTGACTACTGCTGCTAAGTACTGCTACATTCTCGTCCCCAGACCCTTCTCAGCTTTCTAGCGAAAAATCGTAGGCTCTGGTAAGAGACGTCTCAAGCCTCAATTTGATTGGTCGAAATAATTCCATGCGTAATTAGCGACAAATATGCACAACTACAATAATATGCAAAGAGAATACGAATTTTGGCACTTTTCAAGTCTTATAATTTTTAAGTCCTCTTTCATCCTTCACACAGCACATGGGATTCTTGTTTTTGCCAAGTTGGATACTTTTCTTCCCAGTAAACTGCGACACTATTGATTTTGAAACGCCGCTCGTGCCAATTGGAATGTAGTCACGTGATGCACTTTTTTGTACCTCGTGATCACTTGTGGACGTACTTCGGTCCGTCATATCTCTCCTCACACCCTGGTCATGATTGTATCTAGAAAAGGACGAAGTTGAAAACAAGAAAAGCTAAATCCCCCACATATATCAAGCAAGCTCTTTAGCCTTAAAAAACATCTACGGCGACATGCAAGGCACACTGAAAATTGCTTTCTCCTGGGCCCCGGTCCTCATCAAAGATCAAATGATCATCGTGCCGATATTAAGATCGCAAAATATCAATTTCAGGCGTGGGAGCCATCCGTTTTGATTGGTTGATGAAGAAAGCAAGCCTAATTAATTAGTAGTGTTACTAACGCGACCTTTCTATAAACTTGAGCTTTTCCCGTATAGAAAATACACGTGCAACAAACTGGTGTAGTAATTTTACTGTGGTTATTTAATGAATTCTTGTCGAACGTTTCCGACCAAGTCAAACTCTAGCTTGCTTATAAACCTCGTTGCAAACGCATCACGTGGTGCCAAAAACTTGTTGACGTGGTACAAAATTCACATCACGTGGTTAAAAACACAGACGCTACGAACGCGGTAAAAAAATCGACTGTGTCGCAGTTTACTGGGAAGAATAGTATCTACTCCTCCATTGTCGTAGTGTTAAGTGGCGAAATTGCTATGAACATTTCCAAGACCACTCAAAAACGAACCGTTAAGCTTTGATGGATCAAAGATTTGCCGTATCATGTGGGAAGAATACTTAATCAATCTTTGTTTATGTTCATCAAACTCGTTGTAAAGTTTCAGTGATGTGAAAGGTAATAAACGAACCTAATTATTATTCAAAACAAGCACTTTTTGCCGTCGGTGTCTGATCAGTCTGTTCTTGTTCGTTGAGTGAATAAATGCTTTATTTGCAATTGGAATGGTTGTAGAGGAGATATCCAGCGCAAGCGTCGTAAGATCTTGCTAAATATATTTTTGCTTTATATTTACCGTGATTAAAATTATATTTTGAACTGATTCCACTGTAATTAAGCTACAATGTATAAATACACGCACTAGCATGCGGACTGTAAAATGAACTCGAAATTCTTTATACTATGTATGCCGCTGATATCTGTTTTTCTTTTAAACTGAAATGTAGATTATTAAAGTTGGTTTCTAGAGCATCGTACTTCGCTGAAGTATGATCAATTCTGTCACCGGAAGTTAGAAAATATTGAGCATGCGCATATCTGACGACCTAGAATCTGGGTCTTCCGGTTTGTCTCTTACCAGAGCCTACGATTTTTCGTTAGAAAGCTGAGAAGGTTCTGGGGACGAGAATGAGTACTGCTACTACTGCTGCTAAGTACTGCTACTACTGCTGCTAAGTATTGCTACTACTTTTTTTTTTTTTTTTATTTTTTTTTTTTTTTATTTTTTTTTTTTTTTTTATTTTTTTTTTTTAATAACAAACTTTATTATACATTACAAATATTATTCTAGATTTACATCAAATATATATATTTTTTACAATTTTATTATTATAATTACATCAAATTATACCAAATTGGTATATATAATATTCATAGAAATGTTGTACACATACAGCCTGTACACACATACACGTACTGTTAATCCTACTTCTGATTCTTTTTATAAATTTAGTAATGTCCTACTCCATTTTTTGTTGAAAGATGAACTTTTATTATGCCTGATTGCAATATATTTTTCTATTTGAATTTTTTCACGTAGTAAGAGCTTGAAGTTACTGAAAAGGAAGTGTTCCTCCAAGAGGCACCACACCAAATATAATGTTTGGCAATGATAAGTATTTGATTGAAAGTATTGAATTGCTTTTCTTTTGGGCGATGACCGTAAAGAATGTCATATACAGATAGCCTTTTCTCAAACGTGAAGATTTTCTGAGCCCAAAGAGAGAGGTCATTCCAAAAAGTGACGGCACAGGGGCAGTCATAAAACAGGTGATCAATAGTTTGTACCAAATTACAAATAAAGCATTTATCATCTCTTGTGATTTTTATTTTGAAAAGGAAAGATTTTGTTGGTAAAATGTTATGTATAATTTTAAACTGGAAAGCTCTTAATTTAGACTCCCTACAGACTGTGAAGGGGATTTCATAATAGTGGTGTAAATCGTCTTTGCTTATACCAGCATCTACTAGTTTTCTTTGAGATGTTGGAGGTTCGAATTGTTTTTCAACTAGAATTTTAGTTATTTTGGAACATGTCAATTTAGATATCTCTTCATTGAAACGCTCGTTGACATTGAGTCGGGTATCACAGCTCGATTGAGTGGGTTCTCTTAAAGTTGATTTCCAATTGCAAGGTATAGAATTTATGATATTAAGGTACTCCAAAAAAATAAAATCTAAATTAAACTTCGCTTGCATTGTTTGTATAGCTAAAAATTCACCTTGATCGTTTGTGATATCTCTAACAGTCATTATTCCTGCATTGTGCCATTTTGGGAAATAGAGTGATTTGTTTTTAACGACAATAAACCTATTATTCCAAAGAATTTGGTTAAGTATATCTTCTTTGGAAACCGGTGACGTTTGGCAGAAACTTTCCCAATATTCAATGACTTTATCATAGAAGTCTGCTAAGGGTTCTAAGTTTAATTTCCTTTTTTCATAATTGCATCTAAAGATCAGTGGCCCACCCACCCTTTAAGTTTTAACTCGGGGATTATTTTCCACATTTCTTCGCCCTTGTCGGAGTTCTGCAAGAGCCTTTTCACCCACATGATTTTTAATGCTTTCTCAATAATGGAAAGATCCGGTAGTGACATACCCCCAACCGACTTATCACCGATCATTGTCGATTTTTTAATTTTTGGAGGTTTCTTATTCCACACAAAATCCGAGACTAGTTTATTGACTTCTTTTATAAACCCGCATGGCACTGATAATACTGAACAGTTGTAAATTAATTTAGAGAGGCCTAAAGTTTTAGTAATGGTGATTTTTCCGCATATAGTGAGGTCTCTACTCGACCATATATTAAAAGTTTGTTTGACGATGTCTAATTTTTCCCAAAAATTCTTATTTTCACAAGACTTTTCATCGTAAGAAAAATATACTCCAAGGCAATCAATGGGCTCAACAGGCCAAAGTACTGATAGGGGCTGGTCGGATCTCTCCCTCCATTTACCAAGCCACATAGCTTCCGTCTTGTTTTTATTTAGCGCTAATCCAGAGCATTCTTCAAAAAGAGAAAGAAGGGAAAGTACATTATTGCCAGATTCTATGTTTTTTATAAAGACCGAGGTATCATCAGCATATTGGGCTAGGACAATATCAGTGTTACCAATAGTAATTCCTTTTATATCAGACTGTCTACGTATTGCGCATGCCATAATTTCAACACTTACTGTAAATAGTGCTCCCGAGAGGGGGCAACCCTGGCGTAAACCTCGAGTCAATTCGAAGAAATGAGAGGCCATCCCGTTATTTAAAATACAGCTCGACGGGCGATTGTAAAAAACTTTAATCCAGTTTTTAAATTGCGGTCCGAAGTGCAAAGTATCAAGAACTTTACAAATGTAGTTCCACTCAATAGAATCGAAAGCTTTTTTGAAATCGAGAAAAAGAGCTATGCCCTCTAGGTCTTTTTCTTCTGTATATTTCAGTATGTCTGAAATCAGACGAATGTTCTGACCAATAAAACGTCCTTTCACAAAACCTGTCTGGTCATTATGTACAATCGAGGGCAATATTTTTTCAATCCTCAATGCCAAGCATTTCGTTGCGATCTTATAATCTACATTTAATAAAGAGATTGGGCGCCAGTTTTGTAAATACTGTAGATTTTTCTTCTTTTTCGGAATTAATGAGATTACACCTTGCCTTTGCGTTATGGACATTTCTCCTACTTCAAAAGCGTAATTAAAGCTTTCAATCATTGGTTCGCTAAGTAGATTCCAGAATCTGAGGTAAAATTCAGCCTGTAGTCCATCACATCCTGGTGTTTTATTTTTCTGAAATAATTTTAAAGCGGCTAAGCATTCATTACTAGAGAGATGACCTTCACAAATATTGCATAGTTTTTCATCTAATTTAATGATTGATGGGTTTTTTTTAAAAACTTCAAAACGGTTGTGGTGAGGGTCAACTGAATTGGACGTGTATATTTCTTCATAATATCGTGTTTGTTCTTTGAGGATTTCATTTGGGTTTGTGATTTCGTTGCCATTCTTCATTTTCAATTTAGAAATGTATTTTTTCTTACTATTACGTTTCTCTAAGTTGAGGAAGTACTTAGAGTTTTTTTCACCATACTCATACCACCGCGCCCTACTTCTGATTATTGCTCCTTTGGTCTTATAATTTGAGATATTATCTAGTAAACGTTTGGTACGGTCAAACTCTTCAATGTCCTCTTTAGATGGGTTCGGATTAAGATTACCTCTGATTTTATTCAGTTTTAAGATGAGCTCTTTTTCTTCGGATTTTCTTTTTCTTGCCTGATCTTTTGAGTATTTCATTGCAACCTTACGTATATCGAACTTCATTAGGTCCCACCTCAGTGCTGAGTTTTGTATTTCCCGATGTTGGACCTTGCTCGATTTTATACAATTTTCCATAGTTTTAATGAACAAATCATCTTCGAGTAGAGATAAATTCAATTTCCAGAAACCTGGACCCTTTTTTTTCAAACATTTTGATGTTATTTTAAAACTAACGGCAGAATGGTCTGAGAAGGAGACGTCAGTGATATTCGCCTCGGAGATCAACATTTCCTCTGACTTTGAGCATAGCCAGTAATCTAATCGACATTGAATTTTAAAGGCAGCGTCGTGCCATGTGTACCGTTTTTCAGTTGGGTTCAGTCTCCGCCAAACGTCGATTAAACTAAAAGAGGACATAAGTTTACTTATGGATTCTATCACTTTTTCCTTTACTTTAGGTAACTGCCCGCCTAATTTATCGGATTGTTCTAACACACAATTAAAGTCTCCACCTATTAAAATTGTTTCATTCGAGAAAGATTGTAACTTTTTGTGTAAAAGATTGAACATTTTCTTTTGGGCGCTCAGATTATTAGGTGCGTAAATATTTACTAAAATAAAAGTAGTGGCTTCTATTTCACACTTAATTATTATAAAACGACCGTCGGGATCTGAAAATGAATTTATTATTTTAGCATTTATTCTTGGGCTAAAAGCGACAATGACACCTCTACTGTGATTAGAGCCGTGACAAAACAAAGTTTGACCACCCCATTCTGATGACCAAATTGTTTCCACATTCCGTTGGCTATATGTTTCCTGTAGAAAGCAAATTTCAAATTTTTCTGAGTGGAGCTACCTGAATATTTTACGCCTTTTCAGTGTATTGTTTAGACCACGCACGTTTAAGGAAACGCAATTCAAATCAAACTGACTATCCATTGGGAATTCGGACACAAATTACTGAACAAATTACAAAACATTGGTGATTCAAATGCAAAATAGTACGAACCATTGCCAAACAAAGTTGAAATTGGAACAAAAGCGAAACAATAGAACATACTTTCGTCATTAAGAAAAATAACAGACAGTGCTACGATTATGCAAAAAGTTACCTGAAACAAGTAGGACATTTAACTAGGCGAATTAAGGAAAAATAGCTAGACTAGCGAGAGCTATGAAGGGTCAAGGGGAATAGAGGAAATGTATATGTGATCCCTTCAGCCTTCCCGTCCTAATTTTACATAACTATCAATAAAGAGTTTAAAGTGATATTATCAAGTAGTACAGAATATTCCTATCGATAAGATATCGATAAACATATATTCGATTCAATAGTACTTAGCTCAAGTTCTAGATGCATCTAAGTTCGTCATAATTGCGTATCTGCACATTTGACATCGGGAAATCGTTTTTTTTTTAACGAAGATCTTTCCGTCAATTGTCCACACGTTCTTCCAGCCATTGGCTTTTTGTTGCGCACGAACTTCTCCAAACAGCTTTCTTCGTCTCGCGGTGAGGTTCTCATTGATAAATATTCTGGGATTGTGGCCAAAGATGGTTGAAAGATCAGCGTTATGCAGTGATTTCTTTGCACGATACAGGCGTTGTTTGGCTTTGTATGATGTAAACCGAACGATGACAGGTCTTGGCTCTCCCTTTCTTGACCGCCCAAAGCGGTGAACAATGTCTATGTCGCTTTCAGATAACTCTACGTCGATATTGGCTGCGAGGCTTTTTACCGTACTTTCAAGACTTTCTTCAGTATCTTCAGGAATTCCAATGATCTCTAAGTTGTATTTTCTTGTGTACTGTTCTAAGTCGTCACGCTCGTCTTGGACCTTGGCGAGAGACGCTTCGTTAGATTTAATTCTTTCATTCGAGTTCTGTAGTTGTTCTTTAAGTTCCATGACCGAGGAATTCAAAGCAGTTTTCTCTTTCTCTAAAGCATCTACTCGATTTGCCATGAAATCCAAAGAACATTTAAAGTCGTCGCAGGTTTTCTTCAGTTCGACATTATCCTGCAGAATTTGACCAGTATTATTCTGGATGATTAACAACACTTTCCATATCTCGCTGGTCGAAGGAGTATCGTTGCTGTCTTCGTCCGGTTTGCTTGCTGATGCTTTTTTAGGTTCTGGCGAATCAGAACTTGAGCAGCTGCTAAGCTCCGATCGTTTTCTTATTGAGTTGAACATTATTTGAAAGAGTACATTTACTTTTACGTACTTTGGGAAGGTTAAGCGGCGGAGCTACTCGTAAGCGTGGCTTACCGCCATGACAGCTCGTCCCAGTCCCAGTCCCAGTATTGCTACTACTGCTGCTAAGTAGAACTATAGATGCCATATTATAAATCAATTCGTCAACGATATACACAGCTTATTTGATGGTTTGACAGATAATACGCGCGGATATTTTACGAGTTGCGTAGTATTTTTCTGAGGACAAATACGTGCAATGAGTAAAATGTCCGCAAGTGTTATCTGTCAAACTATCAAATAAGGGGTTAATTATTATACCACATGTTGACGTGAGAGCTTACTGTGTAATATGCTGGCATATTTTGGGTGTTCTATTGTCCTAATATGGTAAAATGACGAGTTGCGTAGTATTTTTCTGAGGAAAAATACGTGCAATGAGTAAAATGTTCGCAAGTGTTATCTGTCAAACCATCAAATAAGGGGTTAATTATTATACCTCATGTTGACGCGAGAGCATACTGTGAAATATGATGGCATATTTTGGGTGTTCTATTGTCCTAATATGGTAAAATGACGCACTAATGGGATAATAAATTTTAGTATCACGATTTTCAAGTCACTTTGTTTTATTTTGAGACGTCAATATTTTGTGGTATTGACGTCTCAAAATTACCGCGCGCGATTGGCTCACAGGATATGATTGACAGCGAAAATGACATTTTATTGGTATCTGCTTCAACTACAATGCGAATGCAGGAATGTTCTTCGATTTTTCAAGGAAAATTCAAGGTTATTCCACAGTAAAAAGGAGTTTCTACAATGCAGTATTATCAGTATTATGTTATGTGTATAAACAAGGGAAGCTAAGGTCGTAGTTAAGGTGAGAAATGATTCTGTCAAACCTCATTCACAGCTAAAATTTCATTTCACGGCGAAAGCTACGAACACTCTAGTTTCTTGATAAAACTTGATGCTGTAAAAGTGTAAATTACAATCAGGCACATGATGAAAACCTTGATCAGTTTAAGACAATAAAACAGTTATTATAATTATTTGGTCGTTTGTTTATTGCAGAATAACATTGAATGAAGTTGAATGAATTTAATACAGTGAAAGTTGTTCTTTGCCGTGAAAATCCGGCCAATCTTGTAGAATCTTGTGCTTAATTTGCCGTCTTTTGAGCTATTTTCCACCCTGCATTGGACTTGACGTCGACTGACATATTGCAGTCACATTTGCCCTTGTATATACAGAAGATTGAGGGTTAAAACATCGTTGAATTTTCACGAAATTATATTTACTGAATCGATTCACTTTCAATCCGGCGAACCGTACGATAAACTTTGGATTTGTTTTCATTCGCTTTTCTGCCAAAATAAGAGATGAAATGCTTGTCATGACATAAAAGAGGAAGCTTGTCAATAGTTCTTTATAATCACTATCATGTTAACTTGTTTAAACTGTCATTTTAACTTTTTTTTAAATCTTTTTGTACTGAAAACAGTTTTCAAAAACTTCAAATCGTAGCTACGTCAACGCGCGAGGTGGTGAGAATTTGAACAAAATCAGAATGCTTTCCTTGTTATTTTATTAGTTTTTCTTGCGAATTATTGTACAATCGTGATACAAAACTAATTGCGATTTTGAGACGGCGATACCACAAAATATTGACGGCTAGTTGGGAGAAAATATATTCCGTATTGGGCGGAGTCGCGCACCATTAGTTTATAGTATCATTTCCGTACTACTTGATGAAAACTCAGGTACAAAAATTAACAAATACAATAAAATGATAAATTTATTTAACAGTTACCTGCTTAGGGACATTTTGAGTTCCATGGTAGTAGTCTGTGATATCTCCATTCCAATCCTCAAAGACAAAGAGTGACGATGACCAGAGGGGATCATGTGCCCTGACATTCTCTATTAAATGTAGCAACAAGTGCTGATTCATCAGCAGGTGGCGAGGTCCTGCAATGACAATAATGATGCCCTTCACGCTGGGCTAAAACAGTACTGAAATCGGCGCTTTGTATTGTTTTCATTAGAGAAGATACGTTCATGACGAGCCCCGACCCTAACATTTTTGTTTTGCGAAGCAAAAAAAGCCTCGCAAAATGCATATTTGTGGTGGATTAACACAGTGGGGTAGTGTACCCGATACATCGGTGTAGGCCAGGCTCATGCTGGGACGTGAATTACTAGTCGTAGATTTATATTTACTGATTTTAGAAAGATATGGGCAATAAGTGAATAAGATACATTTTGTCTCTATCAGTTAAAATAATATTGATACTGATCAAACGTTCAATGCTCTACCCATAGAATATCGAGCGAGTCAGGCGTGCCACCACAAATCATTGCCGGTTTAGCAATACAAATTAAGTTGAGTTGTCAGCCTACTTTGCGATTAGTATTTTAGTCTGTGTTTCAAGTTCAATGCTTTACCCATAGAATATCAGGCGTGCCACCCGAACAATCTACCCTGCCTTCAGGTGCGCCACCCAAAAGCATTGGGGTTTAGCAATATAAAGTTGAGTTATGTCAGTACTCTGCGATTAGTATTATAGTTTGTGTTTCAAGTTCAATGCTTTTAATACCCATAGAATATCAGGCGTGCCACCCGAACAATCTACCCTGCCTTCAGGTGCGCCACCCAAAAGCATTGGGGTTTAGCAATATAAAGTTGAGTACTCTGCGATTAGTCACATTAGTCTGTGTCGGTTTCAGAACGTTTGTAGCATAAAATCCGATCCCGTATTTGTCTCAAAGTCAGACGAGCAATACCTGAATGTACTCGACGAATATCTTACCCACATTTCCAGGTGACATTTTCCATATTTTAGACAACCCAACAGTGGAAATAAAGCTCACAAAGAATTATATTTTGATTCTAGCGCCAAAACTCGTCGATGACCCGCAATTGTTTATCATGTTGTAAGAATTGTCTGTGATTAATGTGTCAGTAGAACGAATCTTATTGGACCAAGACTAATTGGCTTTGCGAACTAGTAACCCTAGGCAAACACATCACAGCTATCCTGCTGGGACAAAAAGTTTGGGGTCGGGGCTCCTCATGGTTATGGTGTCGTCGTTCGCGAAGGTGTCTTGTTATGAGGTAAATGTGTCGAGCATTTGTACATCTCTGTACTTTTATGGTAAAGGCCGGCAAGGTTTCGAAACCTATGCTGTGTGTATATTTAATTTGCAAATGGCATTTCCATGTCTTGGCGGGGATATTAGGATAACCTACGAAAGAAATGATAAGCATAATAATACTGGCTAGAGCTGTGCCGTGCGACTTCAAAACGGCTAACGATTCCAGTTCAAGGTACCATAATTTTTACCAAAGTGAAAAGTGATAGTGAATTGTACAACAAAAATAATCCATGTGCGTTTTTAGTACTTATTTCCACAGTTTCTTGTCCATTTGATTGATTTATAGAGCTTGCAGTTCTTGAGATCCTCTCTCTGTGACGTCTCGGTAGATTTGATTAACAGATCCAACGAACTTACCCTAGGTACCTATCCTTTTATAGTGCGTCTTCGTGATTTTTAATTTTTTGTAAATTGCATTTTTTAAGCAAAAGTAGTGGAATTACCAAATTTTGAAAAATCATATCTTCTGATTGCAAATGACTTTGTCAATTATCTCTACGGTTTTGAACATATCTCAATGAGTTCTTTCAAACGCGCTTATTTACCAAGTTACTTATTTTCGATTTCCCACTAAATTGGTGACGTCATTTTCCCGCCAAAAATCGTAACATTGAGAAAACTAAAACGAAGAACATTTTTCTTTTGGCGAGTACTCTTTACATGTGAAATTTGAAGTTCATCGGACTATACTGTAAAAAATTTATTAACAATCACGCTCAAAGCGCCGATTTCAGTATTGTTCTAGCCCAGCTTTCTATGCAATTCGATTCAAAGATAAAAAAATAAAATAAATTGCTGTTTAACATGTCAGTGTTTATAGCAGTACTGCTAGTGAGGACATGACTCTCATACTCACTTCTTACTACATTCTGTATATTCTATACACCTGGCAACACTCATCTTACTAGTTTGTTTTTATTGAGGGAGGAAAACCGGAGTACACAGAGAAAAATCCTCGATGCAAGGGAGAGAACGAACTGACAAACTCCACTCACACGAAGTGCCCGAGCTACATGTAGTGCTCTCACCACTCGGCCACCCATGCTCGCCATATAATATTTTTATATTACATTTTATTATATTACAAATTAAAATAAATTGATTTTAATTAGCAAACACGACGCGACGTGAAAAGAGGACGGCACACGCGCTGACAAATAACTGTGACCCTTGGCGTCCTCGATGTGAACATTTAACAAATTGAAGATGTACTCTTATTGACACTCACTTGACGTCATAAAATGTTCAAAACTCAAGTGGAATCACAAGCGATTCGTCATACAGTGTGTCTGTACTCTTATTGACAACGGCTGAGAACCAATCAGATTGTGAGATTTCGCTCTGTTATTGTAAAAAGTGAAATGGCATTGTGAAATTGATGTCGCGACGTTGTCACAGTAGTCACACAATGACCAAATGTGATATTCGTCATCTATCGTCGCATTGTCACGTTGCGTTGTCGATGCTAAATCTCTAACATTCTTATTATTCTTATTTAATATCATTGTTACTATTATTGTCATTATTCATATACATATTATTAGTATTACTTCTTACCATAGTAAATATCCACCATCTCCACAAAATGAATGAGTAGTTCGGATGCTCTTGATGACTCCTTAGTTGAAATAAAAATAGCTCCAACTAACAATGAGTAGTGGCTGTAATACTCCTCATTGAGTAATCCTCTCGTACATGGCAAATAATAGTAGAACAGCCAACTTCGATATTCTGCAGCTGTAGATTGAAAAAGCGACCATTGCCATGAGTTGAAATTACTCTATATTGTGACTGCACTTTACCTGGGATAGGTGACATCTATTATGGAGAATAATATTACTGAAGTGAGCCATGGTCAATTCAGCGGTAATCTACAATTAAACCTCAAGTTTCTTCTCCATACAAATAAAAACACATTTATAACTGTCATCCTCGGGAACCCTGTCTGGGGTATATTCTGCATGCAGACTTCAATTATTGCAGGATTCACTTTTTTGATCATCAAGATATGTAATTTTTGTTTCACCTGAATTGATTTAAAATCAGTTACAAACATGTACAATAATTATTGTACATTATAAGTGTATTATTTTAATGTAGTACAATAGTAATTAAGACTCATGACAATATTAATTTAAATAATACCTTTCCAGTGTTTTCGGTGAGACTCCAAGCTTCTAGGCACACGATTAATGAAGTTTGGAGCCTTTATTTGCAGCAGTCTGGAATCAACTTCACTAATCTTTGATCCACAATACCAAGGCTTGTCAGAGTTTGTACTGTTAAACCATAGTTCAACCAAAGCCTTCACCACACCCAAACGTACAGAATGCATGTAATCAATGGCTACTGATGTTGGTATTTCAAAGCTTGACAACTTCAAAAGTTGGGATGGAGCTTTGAATCCATTCACCTTTTATATTAAAAACAGATTATATATTATTAATAGAACACTACTGTAGTGGAAGCGGTTTAAAAAAATGGATATGTGATCTTAAAGGGGCACTGTCATGACACGCGCATGCGCGAATCTTGGCTTCAAGCTTGAAATCGTTGACCAACGCTTTCAAGAGACCCGAGGAAAATTCAAATTCAGTGTGTTAATATATCGAACGATATCATTGTAATCCTTGCACTCTAGAAGATGATACTTATTCAGTACTTAGATTGATTGTTGTTTCGTAGTTGTAGGTAGTTATTTTTGGTTTGAAGTCCAATTTTATACGCTTTTTATTTGATCGGCGAGAGCGATGGCGATGGCTTCTCATGGCGGCCGCCGGGATGTAGTGGTTGACAACGAATGTGTTCAGGCGACAGGTTTATAAGTTTTGGTTTACTGGAAAGATAGAATACGGTTATACTACAGATTCTGAGTTCGCTATGCTTCTCTTTAACAGCTCTGGAGTACCAAAGGAGGTAGGAAAGTATTTCGAATGACAACAACAATGTTTGACAACGCGTTCATTGACTTATTCACTCGAATTATTATGTTCTTAAAAAGAACTCAGTTGTATACATCATAATGTATTCCTTCGAGTTCATATGAACTGAAGCTATTGCAAACAACTGTCACATTGTATGAGTTTTTATTTCTGCGTGAGGTTTAGAACTAGTGACACAACGACAAAGAGAACTCTGCAGTTAAGATTGACCTTCATACTTTTCACACGGGAATTATATTGTGCAGATCTTTTTGCACTCTTTTGTACTCTTACAATTTAAGAAAACACGAGTACCTTATACAGTAGTGACATGTACATCTTCGTTAGTCTTTTTTGAAGCAAGGAAGTAATACGGACTTGGTTTTTAGCGATGTGAATAACTTTATCTGAGACCTGAGTTGTCACCTCGGATTGTCTGCTATTTATCGCCGTTCCTTCACCAGAAGTCGCTATAATAAGTACTTATTTCATGAAATATTTAGGTCACACGCTGTAAAGGTTGTATATCCTGAATAACTTGGAAGCACTCTGCGAAAACTTGATCGTAAAACACTTTCAAAACACAACATTGAAATTTACTAGCGCGATTCTCTTCGTAAACAGACGAGTTCGTTGACCTCTGCATATCATTAAAATCTCTGAATATCATTAAAATTGACGCATGCGCGCGTCGTGACAGTGCCCCTTTAAGAGAGGTTGACTGCAAAATTCGAAGAAAATGAAAGAAAGACGGAAAATGAGGATTAACGGATTTCGATCACGTTTTGGTTATAGTTTGTGTTAGAGGTCTAAATTAAATCCACGGCATTAGGTTCTTAAAATATCATAATGCCGGCAATCTAACAGGCCATGCAAATTTGGTGCATTGAGGAGGCCTGGGACGAGAAGTGAAAATAGGAAAATTAGGGTATGTTTCAAGGGTCGTTACTCGTACGCAATAAGAGTATTAGAACAAAAACACATTTGGTATTATATCTGATCTATTTCTAATAATGCTAGCTCAATTTTCTTCAAAACGTTCAATTTTCGAAGAATGTACAGCTCTATTTTGTCTAAGAAAAAAATATGAAAATATTGTATTTGAAGAGTAAGTTTTGGCGAAACGTCTGATCATCCAGCGGACTTGATTCTTAGTATTTATAGAGTTCGAAGTATATGAAAGCTTGTGAAATCAAGTTTTTCCTGGTAATTTCGATAGGTTCAGTTAGATATTGAACGAATAACAGCTTTCCAAACATCTCAAAATTTACAAAGAAATGTATGTGTCCCCTGTAACCATAGCCTCCTAAAGCCCCGGTCAAACGTAAACGCAAGTCGCTGCAAGTTCATGCAAGTTTTGACTTGCGTAGACGTTTGACCGCTATTAAACTTGCAGGGACTTGCATCGACGCTATACGGGGACGTGCCGCTGGACAGGGTATGGTTTTTGGCCTCTCTGTCCTGAACAGGGTATATAATTTTATGTGAGTCTGTCCTAAACAGGGTATGATAATCCACGATTGTCGTCGTTAAATATGGTGTTATCCATATATTTAGCCATATATCTGAGATCCGATATTTGCCGGTCTTTAGCAGGTCATCAGTCAATGAAAACGCGTTAGAATTATGTGTATTTTGTCCTTCGTCCTAGACAGGGTCCTAAAATAGAGGGTACGTGTTGTCCTAGACAGGGTAGGTATTTAAGATTATTTTTGTCCTAAACAGGGTCAGGTTTTCAAACCCTCAGCGGCACCCCTATACCCAAACATGGGTCAATTACACCCCCCCCCCCCCCCCCCCGGGGGTTTGAACACACTCACATTCGAGCGCAAGTCCATGCAAGTCGCTACAAGTTTTTCACCGTTTGACCGGCAAACGCAAGTCACTGAAAGTGTCTTCGTAATTCAGCCGAACGAATAAACCACAGTTAGCTAGACCGATAGTTCGGATGATCGTTCAAAAAGTAGAAAGAATAGGCCCCAAATTAAGAAAAAATATCGGAACAGAAACATATGAACTTGCATCAATTACTTAGATTAATTTTAAAAACTCGTTCCCAGTCCTTTACTCATTTCCAAAGTGGCTAATTGGGTCCCTTTTGCGGTCGGGATATAGGGTACCTTTTGCGGTCGGGATATAGGGTACCTTTTGCGGTCGGGATATAGCGTACCTTTTGCGGTCGGGATATAGGGTACCTTTTGCGGTCGGGATATAGCGTACCTTTTTCGGTCGGAATAAAGGGTACATTTTGCGGTCAGGATATAGGGTACCTTTTGCGATCGGGATAGAGGGTACTTTTTGCGGTCGGGATATAGGGTACCATTTTGGGTCTGGCCTGATATAGCATGGTTTTCGCAATGACGCGCCCAATTACACCACTCTTTCTGTCGGTCCGACCTTTGTGTCGGAGAGCGACCAACACAAAGAGCTGCTGCAAAGGAGGCTACCAGCGTTATCATTGTTGCGACTTACAGTTTTACCAAATAATAAAACAGCTTCAGAAACAACTTTAACATTTCTGGGATAGGGTATGGAAAATCGCAAATTTAGGTCTGGGAGAGGTTCGGGGGTTTGACGTCCGTCGCACACCTCTACCCGAATACGCATAGGCATCATCGTCATCATCATTAAACACCATGACCATCATCATGACCATCACCACCATCAACAACAATAGCAGCGGCAAGAACACCACCAAGACTGTAACGATGCTTGGCACAAATCGGTAAATGATGCCAAGCATTCCAAGTTGTTAGAGAAAATACTCACTAGACCTCAGTGTTTAAATATCACTTACTCGAATAGTACTGAGATCTCTGGTAGACAGGTACACGACCCCAGAGGCACTACATGATGAGGTAGATCTATATACACTTTCTGATACGTCTCCACATTCTGAGCCACTCAAATCTTGAAAAGAACACCACATGCCAATAAATAAAGATTCGGAATCCTTTATAATGGCGGATTGGCAGCGCTCACGCTAGCTCCATATCGACATAACAAACAAACGCACACAATGTATGTCTGACTCGTGTAGATTGCAACTTTTATTTGGGCTTTTATTCCGCCGCCGGCAGGCAACTAATAAGCTGTATAACTGCTTGTATCATAGTAGTTCACTTTGATCATTTAATTGTGCGATATATCATCAGTATCTTGAAGCATTTTATTTGTTTAAAGTATACAATTTAAAAACTAACATTTTGGCGGGGATGATCTGGAATAGCGAAAACTTTCGTATCAAGTTTTTAGTTTTCCAGTACGATAATATCTGAAGTTAGTTTTTCCTTTTAGTAGTAACTATTATTATTGCGAATCAGAAACAACAACTAGATGAATAAAGTTATTCAAATGTATCAATCAGTAAGGTGTGCCAGCTATTGCTTGTTACTTGTTATTCTCCTCAAATTTGCATAATTAACTAAAGTTGCTTCACGTGAATAACAAAACGAGTACATTTACCCTTCAAAAACGTCAGTCCATGTGAAATATAGTTATCCCTTCTTGTGTATGGACACTAATTCAATCAGTCTAGTTGGTCAGATATTCCTAAAATCGGTTTAACTTCAGACACTAAAATCAGCTTCAATTATTTTTACAAAAAGACTATATTTGCCAAACGTTTTTATCAGCGATATAAAACAGACAACTAACAAAGATCCCACAAATTAGAAGCCCTTATGTAGATGTTTCGAAACGCTGTTAAACTTTTTTTTAAATTCATTTTAATCAGCTGTGGCTTGCTTAACAAAATGCATAAATTCGCAATTATATTACTCTCGTCCCAGGCCCTCTCTCTATAGGAACTACCAATCCCATTTTTTACCATACCTTGAGGGGTGAGGCAAAAACCAACCCCACAGCTGTTGTCTGCTATCAATACTTTATATATAGCAAAAAGGTGGTTAAGTTTGGAAGACCCCCATTTTCCGCTCAATCTTCGATGTTTACAGTCAACCTCTCTTAATGAGCATACAATGTCAACTTTAAATTTCTCCAAGAATTATGAATGGGTTTAAAATACAGTGCATGGCATTGTATATTTCAGTAACATCTCTTAATATATATAAATGCATACTTACCTTAGAGTTATTTTCAATGGCATTATAGCAATTTTCAAGGACTTCTTGTGCTTCTCTTAACTTTTCATGACCAGTTAATGTTTGTCGAAAGGGAAAAGTCATAACATGTCCTCTTTGGGAAGTTTTCACTACTTCACCCTTTTCCAAACAATAAAGGCAACTGTGGTAACCAGTAAATGGCACCTAACAATAAATAGACCAATTAATGTGTTATGCATAAATTAATTCATATCAGAATAAATACAGGTTATTAGATGTTTTCAGAGTTGCGCTATGCCGGAAAGATGGCCAATGTAGTTGGTATAACGTTTGGCAACATTGGAACATTTCCTTTGGAACACATCTCATTGCTTCACAGATATTGTGATATTGCAGACCTTCGCAGAGATGTAATTTCAGAAGCACAGTGGCTAAGCTTTAAATTTGATGGCAGGGTTCCAATCAAGGATATCGAAGCTCTGTCTTCTGTGTTGTGGGATAATGTGCCATCCAAAGTTGTCCTCAAGGTCTCTGTTGGCTCAAACACAATAGCAATTGATGTTACATCTTTGGCATGTCTTGTAGGAGAAAGATATGTTGATAATATGGTTACTGACATTTTTTTTTTTTTTTTTTTTTTTTTTTTTTTTTTTTTTTTTTATTTTTTTATTATTATTATTGATGCTTTGTTTGTACAAAATTTACATGTATATATCTATACTACACTGAATACACACAGAATTACGAATGAACTACAAATTTACACATAATTTACATTAATTACAATAACGCCAGTTCCAACATTATTTTTACTCAGATTCTAATGCAGTTTTTAATTTTTCCCATTTTTTTATGTGCGAAAATAATTTATTTTTAGCCATAGCCACCATATATTCAATTTTCTCTGAATAAACTAGAAAGTTTTTAAAGAGAGATAATGAAGGAACCTTTCCTTTTTCTCTTGCCTTATATATAGTTAACTTGTACATTAAAATTACATAATTAGATACATTTTCTTCAATTCCTAAAATAATGTTGGATCTGTTAGACTCAGGAAGAGTAATATTATATTTTTCTAACCACGATCTAATTTCTAAGTAATAGTTTTTTGAATCTATACATTCAACAAATAAATGATCTATAGTTTCAGGGTAAAGAGAACAGAATGAACAACTAGAATATATTCAATTAATTTAAAACGATTCAAATCCTTATTTAAGTATAGACAGTTGTTTAGTATTTTATATTGAAAAAATCTACAGTAGGAATCTATTGTAGTTTTATAAATTCTACCATAAATTACTTCCCACTCTAGAGGAGTATCATCACCAATTCGTTTACATATATGACTTTGGGATGTTGGTACTTTGAACTTTTTACTAACTAACCATTGATAAATCAATTTAGTATTACTCTTTGTAAGATCAATTTTTTTGTTACCTAGATATAAATATCTACGCGCTAGCCCTTCGTTTTTGAATGTGTTATCATTATTTTTCAAAGCAGTTTTCCATTCAGATGGTATGGCATGAACAATACCTGCCCATCTCATAAAATCGTTGTCCTGCAATCCCATGCTCCTTACATGTTCCCACTTAAATTCATACTGTTCGTTACAAAGGTCAACAACTCTATTAATATTAAGTTCAAAAAATGTTTTAAAAAAATACCGCTTTGCTTGTATTTTAATGTGTTTATTATTCCATAGATGTTGTTCTAATATTAGATCTGGATTATTGTCTACAATAATACTAGAAATCTCTGCCCAGCTTAATAGGGCAATTTTGTAAATAATAGGAATCGAATCTGGAATTCTTTTTTTATCGAAGTTATTTCGTATTGACTCAACACCGCCTATAGAATCCAGATATAACAATGGAATAGTATTCCAAGTTCTTTCTTCCGATATCATTAATTTTATAGCCAATTTAATACGATTCGCTTTAATGCATGAACAAAAATCTGGTAACTTTAAACCACCGTCTGTATATTCGCCAATTAAAGTTCGATATTTTATCTTAGGCTTCTTTCCGTTCCAAATGAAATCCTTGATATATTGCTTTCTACCAGTTTAATGAATTCATCATTCACATGAATCTTTGAACATACGTAGAGTAATTTAGACAGTGCTAATGAACGAACTACTTGAATTTTTCCATAAAGAGTTAAGGTGCGGGTACGCCATAGAGATAAAGTAATTTTAAACTCCGTTAATATGCGTTTAAAATTATTATTGTAGTGCAGTATCTTGTTGTAGGAGAAAAAGATACCTAAAATTTTGATACCCTTTTCATAAAAGTTTATCCACTTAATATTTTGCTCACTTTCATCCTTATTTCTTCCAATCCACCCTGCCTCTGATTTTGTTAAGTTGATCTTTAGTGACGAAAATTGTTTATACATTTCTAATTGATTTAACACGATATCCAACGAATTAATATCTTTCAAAAAGAAAGTTGTATCATCTGCAAATAATACCAGCTTAATATGTTTATTTTTTATCTTAATTCCTTCAATATCCTTACATTTTCTCATCATTAAAGCCATTATTTCAATTACCAAGATAAAAATATATGGCGATATAGGGTCTCCTTGTTTTGTTCCTCTAAAAACTGGGAAAAAATTTGTTGCTAGTCCATTATTCATTACGCAGCTTTGGTTGTTTTCTAAAAGAATTTTAATCCATTTAATAAAGCCTTCTCCAAAACCAAAACCTTTTAATACTCCATATACAAAGTTATGTTCGATAGTATCAAACGCTTTTTCAAAGTCGGCCGCGAATAAAATCAAAGATATGTTTTCCTTTCTGGCATAATCCATTATATCATCTATAAGTCTTATTGGTTCATCAATTGTTCTATTTTTAATAAAAGCCGCTTGATCTGGATGAATTATTGAAGGTAATAACTCAGTTATCCTATTGCTTAAAACCTTGCTGCATATTTTTACATCAACATTTATCAAACTAATCGGTCGCCATGAATCCAATAGCCTGTTATCCTTACCAGGTTTTTCAAGTAAGGTAATAACTATTTGTTTCTGGGATGTAGTTAAGGAACCATTTTTATAACCGTCATTCAAACATCTTACTAAATCATCTTTTAATTCTGACCACATGCACATATAAAATTCCTTAGTCAGTCCGTCATTACCTGGCGTCTTAGACGTACCCATTTGTTTTAGTGCATAGTGACATTCATCGATAGTTATCTCACCATCACATGCCTCTTTATCTTCTTCTGAAAGTTTTGGTATATCAATCTGTGACAGAAATTCCAAACACTCATTTTCTGTTTTATCCGATCTGGATGAATATATTTTACTGAAGTGATCATATATTTTTCCGAATTTTCTTTGGTTGCGTAATTTCCGTATTATTTGGTTCCACAATTTTTTTAATGTGTGTTTTAGCTTTGTTTCGTTTCTCTAGCGTTAAAAAATACTTATTGCTTTTCTCTCCTAATTCATACCATTTTGCTTTAGACCTGATAATAATTCCCTCAGTAATATAGTTACTTCTTTCTTCGAGTAATTTGATGAGTTTATCATGTTCTACAATCATGTTTTCTTCTTTCTCCCATCCATTAGTATTTTTTATCTGTTTAATTTCTGATTCAAGTTTTTGGTATTCGGTTCTACGTTTTTTTGCCAGAGATTTTGAAAATGTTATAGTAAATTTACGAACTTCATACTTTATTAGTTCCCATCTTACTTGTGAATTCAAAATATTTTCGCTATTCAATGATTTTTTTTAATAGCATCGATCGTTGTTTTAAGCTTTGTGATGTATTCTTCATTTTCGGCAAGAGAGTTGTTAAATTTCCAAAAAGATGGCCCTTTGCTTTCTTCCTGAAATGCTTTGAGATTTATTGAGAGAGCTGAATGATCTGTAGATGGTGCCGGGATAATATCACAATCTTCCACGAAGGGCTGCAACTCATCGGATATGAAAAAGAAATCTAATCTACGGTGCAGATAATGGTTATGATTACTGTTTTTACCTTGTGCTGTTCCGCGCCATGTAAAACGTTTAGTAGTTGGATTGCGTATTCTCCATATATCGCAAAGATCTAGATCATTCATAATTGTCTTCATTGTCTCAATAGAGCGTAATTTAAGATTAGGATTACCGCCTGATGCTTCAAGATCTAAATCAAAAATAAAGTTAAAATCACCTCCCCAAATGGTATATGTTTCCACGGGACAATCAATTGTATTCATCTTTTCAACTATATCTTCAATTAAAGTTACTTGGCTTTTTTCATCGTTTGGAGCATAAGTGTTAACTAACATAAAACTAGTCCCTTGTATTTCACTCAGTATGATTACATACCTGCCATTTTTATCTATTATGCTTTGTTTGATAGCAAAATTCAGTTTTTCACCAAACAAAATAGCCGCTCCTTTGCTGTTTGAACTCCCGTGCGACATAACTAATTCCCCCTTTGTTCTACGAGACCAATCATCCTCAATGTCTGGAGTACTATGTGTTTCTTGTAGAAAAGTAATACCACGGTCTCCTTTGTGTTTAACAATCCAGTTGAATAACTTTCTGTTTTTCTTGTATTCCCTTAGGCCCCGGACGTTGAGTGATAATATATTAAAGTTAAACGTATTCATAATTACGCCGGACGAATAGATTCCTACTGTAGCACTTAACATAAATATCTAAAGTTTTAGAATCTTTTAAGCAACATATTATTGACAAAAATAAGGACTGGCTTAATAATGTACAATACACCACAACATATACATACATTAACAACTGGTGTAACTTATCAGAGCCAGATTTTGACGTAATACTGAAACGAATGATTTTCCCTCCTCTTTAGGATATTTAAACTTTAGGGTATCGTACTGAGATTACACTTCTAACTCTCTGCCTACGGGCCAAACCTTTCCTCTTATGTACAGCTTGTCCGGTTGCGACTTGCTAAAGTATGCTGGAATGTTATTTAGTTTCGCAGTCCTCAAATTATCCATCTGTAGTCTTCTTCTTCGTATTATCTCATAAGGGAGGTCTGTAAACATTTGGTAATCCGTGTCGCGAAGACGGCATCCCATGGATAAGATAGATTCGCAGTCCTTATACCTTAGAAATCTTGCCAAAATGGGTCTTGGCTTGTCTCCTTTAGTCTTTCCAACCCGATGCACCCTTTGAATTTCGATCTCTCTTGCATCTTGGTGACCAAGTTCCTCCTCCAAGAAGTCACGAAGAACCTCTTCGACATTTTCACGAGGTGTTTCCTCAATATTAAAGAATTTAATGTTTTCTCTCCTTGAATAAGCTTCAAGATATAAGTTCTGGGTGGTTAATTCTTCAAGTTTTGAGGAGCTTTCTTTCTTCAATTCGTCAATCTGTGTTAGGTTCTTACTCACTTCGTCAAGCTTCGCTTCTTGAACTTGATCCCCTACATAGGAAAGACCGTCCTTTAATTCTTGGATATCCTTGCTTGCCGTGATTTTAAACTCTTCCATTTTCGCCATTCTAATCTCTAGTTCCTTCAGGCTGGACTCGATTTTGGATGTCGATTTCTCGATTGTGTCTAATTTCTCTAGTTTCTTTAAGATCTGTTGAAGTTTTTCGTTGAGATTCCCGGCCATATTCAATGCTGTTAACACCTCGTCGCCTTCGTTATCTGAAATTCTCTCAACACTCGAGTTCCTTGGTTTTTTTGCTTCAGGAGATTCTATTGAACTTTCTGACGACAGATTGGATCTATTTCTTCTTCTAGCTTTAAGATTTTCTATACATTCGGCCATTTACCCGTCATATAAGAACAAATTATCGGAGGGAGTTTTTTTGTGAACCTCACTCTGCCATTACTCGACCCAAGTCTCATGGTTACTGACATATGTCTCTTCAAGTACATGCATGATATCAACTCCACACAAGGATGTCTGACACTAGTACTTCCAACAACACTGTGGGTATGGGAAGGCAGTGACCAAGAGTATTTTAAAGAGAAAGTGAATACTGCACATGAGATTTTAGCAATATCTCACATATAGTTATTCCTGTTTATATGCCATCTCACTGGGGAATTTTTTACATTGATTTCAAAGAGCGCAAACTTTACTTTGATGATGGAATGAAATTTAGAGTACCCCATCACCTACTTGATGCTGCTAAGCACTTGTTGGACATTCTAAAGTGTGTGCACCCAGTTTGTACAGCATTCAGCTCAGTATGGTGGAAACCAATAGCCACATTGCAAATATTTGGAATGCCATATCAGGCAGGACAATACAACAATGGGCAAGGATCAGGCAGCTGTGGAATTGGTGTTATCATGGCGGCTAAAGATCTCATGGAGCATGGAAACAAGATTATTAATTCACAACTTCACTTGGAGTTTTGCAGAAAGTAGTCACCACAGGAACCAAATTATGCTGCAGATTTTGAAATGGGCAGATAAGTAGCATGTGCAATATACACATATTTTATACACATAATAATAATAATAATTATTATTATTATTATTATTATATACGTCATTACCTCTAAACTATTCTTTGAATATATTTTGTCTCTGTAACAAATAACCTGCTAAGTCAAATATTGCCTCTTTACTTTATCTCAATATTCCAACTGCTTTTAAGGTGACCTGCCCGAAAGCAGAGCAACAGAAGTTACTAGGTGTCCTGCCCGTAAATCTGTTCTTGGGATGTATTTTCCTCTCTGTATCTACTAAGTAAGCATAACAGTCATATCTTGCTCTATTCTACTTGATATTCCAACTGCTTTCAAGGTGACCCGCCCGAAAACAGAGCAACAGAAGTTACTAGGTGTCCCGCCCGTAAATCTGTTCTTGGGATGTATTTTCCTCTCTGTAACAAATAACCTGGTAAGTCAAGTATTGCATATTTACTTTATCTCAATATTCCAACTAACTGCTTTTAAGGTGACCCGCCCGAAAGCAGAGCAGCATTATAAGTATACTGCATACAGTGGTTCATCCATAAAACTGTTCTCTCTAAATGTTTGATAATCTTTAAAGTCGGAAAGTATTATTTGATGTATGGACACTTTTAAAAGGCTACATTGATGTAGTTGAAAGTATCTTGCCAAAACTAAACCATGTCACTCTAATTATGCATGCATGGCTTACCGAGTCATGCAACGAGTGACGAAACACTGTTTTAGTCACGCTGCCGTGCCTATATTTGCACTAATTTCTGAAAAAGTTCGCTAATGTAGTTCTTTGGCTAAAATATAAAGGTTTTTAGTTTTTGGTACTTGTCAATCATTCTGAGTTGGTATTGTCGTCTGTGAAAAAGCTACTTCTGTATATAATAATATATGACGATATAAATAAAGTTTTTTAGGTTTCAGACTACATGCAAGGTTCATTTAATTAAGAAGCCCGAGTTCACGCTAGTACAGCGTCTAGTTATTATTATGATTATTATTTAAAATGCAACAATTTAATGGGACACCCTGTATATGTGTATAACCTAATATATAAAATCTTACACACTTTATGAAAACACGCCAAGAAAAGTGCTTGGGCTGCATGTGATGCTTTTTGTTGATAAGATGACTGCAATCACAAATGAACCTTATTAACAAAAAATCGAAAAGAAAGTTTCCCAAAGTTACTTTTGTAGAGCTCAGACTACCATTGGATCTCAAATTCCCTAGTTGCGCGGCCTTGACCTTCGCCAATAAGAATAGAACTGCGAACTTTTGGTTTGGGGGTACCTCTCGGCTGTCATCCTCGCTATAGGGATCGCTTTCAATGAGCCGGTTATCATCGGAAAATGCTGCATGGAGATTCATTTCAATTTATCTCTGTTCATGCAGCACGTCCACCACAGTCTCTTCCTCGTAAATTATAATGATTTAAAACACATAATCTCCATTACATTTGCTCTTGTGATTACCTGCAAGTTTCCAAATGCGAACTTAGCTCATATAAGTACAACATATCCTTGCATCTCATGCACATCTCAAGCAAATCTTCTACCTGAAATTTAGAACTGCAGCATTAGCATTTACATGGGGAATGATGAGCAAGCTAAATAAGTCAAAAAATTAACATTTGATCAATCCAGCAAAGTCAATCAACAGTGTGTCAAGACACTTTGTTGACCAAGTCAACAGGTGTTCATCACATTGCATTTTTATGGCATATTTTGGCCAAAAAAATATGATTATAGCCTGCTTCCGGAATTTTATAGCCAATCAGCCAATGGGTAGCCAAGCAGCCAATGAGTGCACAAAAAGTACACGTTCAAGATGTTGCTTACTGTCTTTGATTCCTTTTCTATATGCCCTCTGAAATTATTATTAATTAGACTAAAGACAGGGGAGAAAAAGAACATACAGAGTACCTGGTGTGCTGCTATTTGCGAGAAAAACCTGAAGTTGAATCATGATTTTGTTTTTACAAATTTGTCCAAATTTTGCCAGTGCAACCATACCTTACCTACTGGTATCTAAAATACAATTAAAAGTACCAACCAATATATAAGTGCAAATTACTGAAAAATACTCAAACTGCATTCTTACCAATTCGTCCTTTGGCACAACATCAGTAGTGATGTCAAGGTCTTTTTGCAGGGAAATAATGAAGATTTTACCCTGCCCAGTTCACTCTTTGAGTCGTTGGGTGATGT
The DNA here is from genome assembly GCA_033675265.1 of Actinostola sp. cb2023. Classification (NCBI taxonomy): domain Eukaryota; kingdom Metazoa; phylum Cnidaria; class Anthozoa; order Actiniaria; family Actinostolidae; genus Actinostola; species Actinostola sp. cb2023. The sequence continues at coordinate 178,534 of JAUJYZ010000412.1, read as the reverse complement.
AGGGCGGGTCAAGGTGTAGGAGTTGACGAGTGATGTTTCCAGTTGCCAAGGCCTCCAGCCAACTCCAACTTTGGAAAACACTCTCTTAGTATTGCATCTACATGATGACAAGAGCCACTGAGAAGAAACGTTAATTTCTTCTTGCCCAAGGGAGCCTTTTTCAGCATTATGTATTCCTGGCTTGTAGGCATTTTGTTATGAGCCTTCCTCGCAAGACAAACAAAAGTTATTGTCCATGTTGGCTCTTTTTTTTCGTCACTTCATTCTTGTTTTGCTTTTGTCCTGCGCTTTTCCTGGATGGTGGAGCACGAGAGGAGGCTGACTGGTATCCGAACAGCCTCCTGCGTTCATCCCAAATTGAATATCTTGGTTGAGGTTGTGGTTGCATACTAGTACCTGCAATAGAATACATGTATGTTCCTTGTTGTATGTTAGTGGGTGTTGTAGCCTGGTTGGTTGAAGAGGATGGTGCAGAGGTAGCTATCAAGTAATGAGAATAATGTTAATTCCGTTATTGAAATTATATAATACTTGAAAACTAGAATCTTCTACGACACATTATTATTTAATAAATATATGTACAATCAGATTGCAAAAAATCACCCTAATTTCCCCCACAGAATTTGCATACCCTAATGCATGTATAAGTAATAATTTAGTCTGACTATACTATTTCAAGCTTGTGTGTATCTTTCTTTTTTTTTCGGTACAGGTGCAATGAAGATCTTTAATATATAATATAACCATTGATGAAATACCAGTAAATACATATCTTCTTTGAAAAAAATAATATCTTCATGTGAAGATATCACTAAAGTTTGACACATATATGTACATGTAGTTAAATAAATAACATTTTCCCCAAGAAAATGACTGGTATTTCATCAATGGCTATGTATATTATGCGCCTGTCAATGTTAAGGTGGGGACTTTGATCGCTTTTATTCGCCCCAGGACGGGATGTGTAGCCAGGTTTGAACGCCAGGTGTGGCCTATTTGAATTGGCCAGTCCGTGGTTTCCTGGATCTTTCGTGATGGATGCTCATATTGGCACAATGACAATGACAGGGCTTTTTAAACATTGAAAACTCTCGCCCCCCTCGGGTTTTTATCCTCTATATGTGAAGTTTAGAAAACGAGAAGCTTCGCCTCGTATCTATATCCACCGATACAACACGGCATCGAGTTTTCTAAACGACTTCTAAAACCCAGCATTCATTTAAACTGATATTTAATGATTTCCGATGGAAAAGGTTAAAGAAAATCACAAATTTGTAGGCAAGAGATGTCTGCGACACTGCGATCATGCGCACTGAACACCACAATTCCTCCCCCATTTGAAAGAGGTATTGTAGGTGTCAGTAGGAACCTAGTAATATTACATTCCAAAATTGCCTATGTGAAGGTCAGTGATGCGATACTAAAACTGAGACCTTTGCATACAGGCCTGTGTTTCAGGTAGTCAGTTGGTAGAACTGATTAATGAAACATGAGTGTTCTATCACTTTTAGTTGTAACACTCATGTTTATGCATCAGTGTTATAACTAAAAGTGATAGAACACTCATGTTTTATTAATCAGTTCTATAACTAAAACCTGGCAGGTCTGTATGTGGGTATAAAGGTCCATGCACCTGACCAAATGGTCAGCCTAATAGTGTGGTCATGCACCTTTCAAGTGCTTCTATATTAATCAATGAATGGATCATTGTCACAAAATGGTGGTCATGATCACACTTTGGCATGCACGTCACACAATAATTTTTAATTTTTTAATTTTAAACGTTTGCAAATAAGGAATTTTCACAAATACCACACTGAATGGCAATAAAAAACTTTGTGAATTTTCATGATTAGGGAAATAATTCAGAAATATATTTCATTGTGCTAATTTTCCCTTCAACCTGGAGCATAGTACTCCTGACTCACTCCTCTATGGCTATGGCGGTAATGGACCTGAGCCCAAAACTGGACAATGCATCATTATTATTATTATTATTATTTGGCAGATTGCGGTTTGGTTTCTTAGTGGAAGGAATGCTCTTCCAGCTACAATTATTGAGCTATCTTCCATTTGGTTTAGGCACAGTCGATGGAGTCTCAATGGATGGGATGTTTCATCAACATCATATTCATCAAACTCAGGGCATTCGTTAAACGAAGGCAATTCATCACCAAACCTTTCATTATGCATCCAGTAGTAAAATGGAAGGTTACCATCCATGTGGTTCTTGAATTCCCTGAAACATATGAAATAGAAAAATAGAAAAATAAGTTTGATTATTGTGAAATTAGAACACCTTGATTATTAGAGATGCGGGATAAAACAAGCTTAACTAAATACGGTTTGGTGTACGTGATTGATTGGGCATAAATGTTACTTGGAAAATATTATACCTAACAAGTCTTTGCCATATTTGCTTGAAATCTCTCAGAAGAAACACATTTCCAAGGTAACGATGAACTTGGCAAAACAAAGTTTCCAAATCATCTGTTGTTGGTGCACGAGGATGCATTGAGTAACCAATTATACCATTAAGCCTTCTTCTTCCCTCTTGGCTTTCGATATTTGTAGTTATCTCTATCACTGTTTCTCTTGAGAAACCACACACATTTTCAAGCGGTCTACAACAAAAATAACAATGATATTAAAAACCAATTAATGACTAATGTTTCAAAGTAAGAATACCTAATAAGTAGTAACATCTTATTTTCACTATCTAGTTCCAACATTAATTTTAACCATAACTGATAACTAGAGTAGAGTAGAGTAGATAATAAGAAATAATTATACACATGTATGGTGGCCGAGAACTGCCATCATAAAAAAGAGAAAAATATTGCTCGGATTTTATTTATTTTTTTATTTTTTTATTTTTTCATATATTCATTTCATTTCAAATTTTAATTATTTATTTTTATTTGTTTTTATTTTATTTTTCAATTCTAATTGCAATAAAAAGGAAATTGTTTTCTTTTTTTCCCTGCTTCTTTCATTTTATTTTGTTTCTGTTTTATTTCGTTTCGTTTGTTTTGTTTTTCTTTGAAAAAAGTCTCGTACGTGGCCGAAGACTGCCATCGGCCGAAAGCTGCCAGTGTCGAGCGGTCCTGGATTATAGTCTGTGTGTTCAAAATGGCGGACGCCACGGATGCATTGAAGGACGATTTACAATTGAAACAAGATATGCAAAACTGGGTAAAGCAGGGAATGATGCGAAAAGAAATCGTTGATTTCCTAAAACGGGACTATCCCCATTATAAGTGGAGCATTCGTTCGCTGGATCGGCGTTTGCGTCACTTCAGCATATTCTACAATGATCGCCAGACAAGTGTGGAAGAGGTAAAAGAAGCTGTGAAGAAGGAGCTGGCCGGCCCTGGAAAGCTGCTCGGTTATAGAGCAATGCACAAAAAGATCAGGCAAAAACATAATATATTGGTATCGCGAGATGCTGTTTACAATGTAATGACTGATCTTGATCCAAGTGGCTTGAAGGCTCGTGGTGGCGATGGAGCAAAAAAGGGTAAAAAGAAAGGAAGCTTTACTTCCAAGGGTCCGAATTGGGTACATTATCTCGACGGACATGACAAGCTTATGGGATACCAAAACAGTACTTTTCCGCTTGCTATCTATGGATGTATTGACACTGCGAGTCGAAAGATACTTTGGCTTCGTATTTGGGTAACTAATTCAGATCCGAGAATAATTGCGCGATTTTATTTGGATTACCTGGTTGAAGTCAAGACCAGAGCGAGCATGATACGAATTGACAAAGGTACTGAAACGGGTACAATGGCCACGATGCATGCTTTCTTGAGAAGAAATCACGATGATGGAATAGAACCTGAGGATACAGTTATCTTTGGTGTCTCCACATCCAATCAGGTAATTAATTTTGTTGTGAATAATTATATAGTCAACATAGTCAACATAGTCAACATAATTTACATTAACTCATTCCACAAGATCATCATGAGAATGAGTGACAAATCAGTACAATGGAATGTCTGAAGTATCTAGATTATGAGAGATCGAATCATTGGTATATTGAAATCCTAATAATTAAATCGTACATTTTGCTAAAGGAAAGGGAATGTGTTATAATGTCACTTCTGGTCTCATTCTTCTCCATTATAAATTTATAATATTGTAATAAAGTCGATGCTTTCATATCTTAATATAGATTGAAAGATGGTGGAAAGAACTCCACGAGCGCATGGAAAAGTACTACAAAGAGCATCTTCGGCGTCTTGTTGATCAGTGCCACTATAAACCTCATGATGAATTGGATAGGTAGGTATTATTTTCTGACAATAAAGAAGTGGAGAGCAAAGTAGATCTTGGACATAAAAATGTCCCCAAATATATACATGTATCCTTTGAAACCAAGTGGATATTCAGTGAAGCTAGGGATGCCTTGTATATTATGCCCTGGTTGGGGGAGGGGGGGGGGGGGGTGGCCATTAGTAGAGGTTTGACTGTATAATGCAATATTAGTTACAGCTATTTGCAGGTCAATGGAGTACTGTACTGTCTTATACTTTTAAAAATCAAATTGCAAATAATGTTGATTGATTGATACCCCATTTCTATTTTAGAATGTTGTGAGCTTATCTTATGATTCCACTGTTGCAAAAAGAGCTTGATGTCTTTAAAGACACTATCTGGAATACTACTCACCGCATCAGATGTCAAAAATCAAGTATCTTCTTGGAACACAAACATGTAGACCCCTTGCAATGACAAAAAAAAAAGTTATTATAACTTTTTTTTTTGTTATATGTCTGAAAAAAGTTTAAACCATAATAAAACATGCAAATTAGCTTTTTAAAAGCATTTGTCATACCTCATCAAAACTGAGGAAAATATGTTTTGAACAGTGCATTAAATCACTGTCTTGAAAGTAACTTATAATAATATTTTCTTAGAGTTTAAACTGTTTTCAGACACATATAAACATACAAATATTTGTTTGTGATGTCGCGATCGTGCAATGTTCAAGAGGAAGTATTGGCATTAACAATAGCAAGTTAACAGTAACATTAACAAAGATCAAGTCTTTGTATCAATATTATTGACAAATCAAAGAAGATCAGCATGATCTTAATGTCTAGTTTTCATATAGCTAGTTTTTACCTACTCAGTAAGAGGTCTTAGTCCAACCAATTGACAATACTTGTTGCACTTGTGATCCTCTACAAAGTTTTTAATTGCAATCTTGGAGAGGTTACCAATACAATATAAAATAGCCTGGTTATCATCAAAGAGCTTTCTTTGGTACTCGTGACCATGACCTCGAGCTCAGATCAAACGTATAAATGTTGACAACTGTAGTGGTTTGGGCTTCACAATTTACCCAATTTGATCATCTCTGTTACAGACAAGCTTAAAGGAAATTTGGTTGGGCTATCAGTATCGGGGCGGGGAATCTTGCTCGGTTTTCCCCTTCAGCACTAGCAGAGGCCGCTGCTGATGAATGTTGACTACCACTAGGCGAGGCCGCATCACTGTCAACGATGCTTTCATAAGTTGCTTTGCCGACAAACCTTATGTGGATAATCTTTAAGTCTGGAATCTGATCAACTGCCTTGCATGATGGCCCACGTTCTCCTGCTAACACATCACATGTAAGGTTTGGTCCAATTCTGGGTTCGAAGTAGTCTTCACAGGCGCGTTTTATGTTTTCCAAGGTGACATCTTGACTCGAGTCGATTGGTACGAATTCACGTGGTCCATCTCTCGCGTACTTTTGGGCCCTGCCAGAAACATCAGGTGACAAACGCTGAATGGTTAGGAAGTTTCCTTTGAATTTTCTTTGAGTTTTTTCTTTTGAAGTGGTCTTCTTAGTTGTCTTTTCTTTAATAGCCTGATTATGCTTGAGCCAGTCATTACGCGAGTTCTTCGACGCCATTTTGAACACACAGACTAGAATCCAGGACCGCTCGACACTGCCAGCTTTCGGCCGATGGCAGTCTTCGGCCACGTACGAGACTTTTTTCAAAGAAAAACAAAACAAACGAAAACAAAACAAACGAAACGAAATAAAACAGAAACGAAAACAAAATGAAATGAAAGAAGCAGGGAAAAAAAGAAAACAATTTCCTTTTTATCGCAATTAGAATTGAAAAATAAAATAAAAACAAATAAAAATAAATAATTAAAATTTGAAATGAAATGAAAATATATGAAAAAAGAAAAAAAAATTAAAAAATTAAAATCCGAGCAATATTTTTCTCTTTTTTATGATGGCAGTTCTCGGCCACCATACACATGTATGGGTCTCCTGTGTAAAATGGGATCCCTGTTTTAGGATTCGAAGGCATCCAAGATGGCTTGACTACAGATTTGAACACACATGTTACCACAACAGAGCGAAGTATGTCAAGTGTTGACTCGGGAGTATAACGTCGGAAGGGATAGGGGGTGTAACCAGGAGGAACCGTGGAACTTCTAATATTTCTAAGTGCATCTTCTAAAGCCATGTTGTGTACAGTCTGAAGATCATGGAGCTGGAGTCTTATTGCATTAGGAATATCGCTGTTTGGTCTAACTACTTGGATACTGCCATCAGGATTGACTACAACGAGAGCAAACAATACATATATTTGCATAAAGTATAATTCACACACAGGTGATTTTAGGAAATCAGGAACACTGAACTTCATCATTCAGTTCTTATACAAATGTAAGTGCTCACACTAAATCCATGAAGCAGTACATAAATAAAACTAAATAGTACATAAATATTTTTTTCTATTGTTTAGTTGTTGCTATTTTGCCCAAATTAATTCACATTCAATTTTCCCCATGTTTCAAATTTGGAAGGCAAATAATGTCAAATGATGTAGCATGCATTTGTTTGGTGAATTGTCTGCTGACTGAGATTTGGTACATTATTATACACTTTTACTAACTATATACATACTCCCTTTCACTTCCAACATCTCAAGTAAAACATTTTTACTCATTTTCTTTACAGACTCCCTTGCATCATGCAATAACTGCCATAAGTGCAAAGGACGAGTGTCCCCTTGGGTCCTTAAGGAGCAAAAAACATTGTATATGTTGTGGTTAAATTTTTCCCACTGGTTTACATTTCCCTGAGGGTTGTTCTAAGGTTAGGTTTAGGGTTTTATGGTGGGTATGGGTAAGTTACGTGTTTAGGTTAGTTATTTAAGTGGAAATTTCAAAGCACATATGTTATGTAGCAGTGTGAAGAAAAATATATATTTTTTATTTGTCAAATACAAGATGAGAGTGATGGCATTTAATCTGTGAAACAAAATCTGATAATTTGTTTGCAGTCCCTACTTTTCCTCTCCCATCTCACTACTTGAAACTTGCCCCCATTCCCATATTACCACAGCATTCCATACAGCTTGTATTGTATTGTATTGTATTGTATTGTATTGTATTGTATTGTATTGTATTGTATTGTATTGTATTGTATTGTATTGTATTGTATTGTATTGTATTGTATTGTATTGTATTGTATTGTATTGTATTGCATTGTATTGTATTGTAGCTGAGTATGGAGGGAAAAGTGAGACTGCTTGCTAGAAGAGCAATGACTTACCTACAACATGCAAACCACGCTCCACCATATTTTCCTTTAACTCTTTATTCAAATCTCTCACGTACTGATCTTTTATGCCTCTATAAGAAACATATCTGACGGGCAGTGCATATGGTTTCTTGTTTCGTTTCTCATCAGACAACATTGTTACTAAAACATGTGTGGCTGGAGTTCTCTTTATCTTGAATAGGTTTCTTAAGTATTTCAAGGAGTCTGGGATTAGGTTTCCAATACATACATTGAGAACTTCTCGGTTGGCATTTGAATTTGGCCCCATGTGGCTGAATAGCTCTTCATACTCGCTTGATAAATTTTGATTTTCTTCCATCAGCGTTTGAAACTCTATTATTTCCCAATTTAAGTTCTTGAGGGTTTCCGCTGTTGAACTTTTTGTGAAATAATTCTTTGATGTAATCCATCCTTCAAGAATGTTAATCTTCTTCAAAGTAAATCATGTTTCTTTGATCATGAGTTGTCTGAGAAATATTTTTAAGTATTTAAAATAATTAAAATAATTATTAAAATAATGTTGCATCTTGAGATTTCATTATTTCCATCACTACCATCCTCTCTTCATAATCGTCTCTAAATTTCTTTAAGCTTTCATCGCCCATGTCCACGTCACCATTCCAAACTTTCCTTCCAGATTCCATAAGGGCCTGTTTCACATCTGTTGCATCCAGCTTTATCCAGAATCTTCCTTCGGGATTTGCTACTTTTAGCTCGTCTAATGCATGAACCCAATTAAAAATGTGGCAAAAGTACGTGTAGCACAAACTCAATTTTATATGTAATGAAATATATATGTCTAAAAATTATGTCTTCGTATATTTTTAATATTATTGGATCAACATGGACATATTGTATGAGTTAGCTTTCTTTCACATTTAACTAATTCACCTGTATTTCATTTCCTGGGCATTTTGGCTCTGAAGCCTGATTGCGTCTTACACGTCCTGCTCTAAGTTGGTTTTGGCAATATTAACTTTGGCCTGCAAAATCAAGTTAAAAAAATACATATATCATCCCCAGAAAATATGTAGTACAACAAGTACAACTTTTAAACAATCACATTGATACATGTACCTTCATTGTGTAACCAATATCCTCTTGATTGCATCCGCTCCACATTGGGCCTGCAAAGAGTCACTTGAAGCGCAAAGGGAACTCTGTGTCCATGGTCTCTAACCAAATCTTGTAGTCTTCTGGTTCATGTACCTTATAATTATTAATACATGTATAATTATTATTAATTATAGTTCTAGTAATATTCTTGAAAACAAATTATCGATTCTGATTGGGTAAGAGCAGTGCAGTTGAAAGGTTGCAGTGCAAATTATTATTTCTTCATGAATATTATAAATTTGTAATCATAAGATTTCTCATTCAATTTGGAAATAATTTGTACTCATGTGTTTTGGAAAACCACACTCGTTCAAAAACACACTTATACCACCCACCTCGTTAAGTATGAATATAGTTACAAGTCAAAGTTGAGATGACAAACCTGGTGCACATTTATAGCTGTGAAAAACTCAATATTATATTCTATCATCCCAAATGGCATTCGTGTCAGAGGCAACAAGGGAATGTCTGTTTTCTGCAATTCAAAACTTGAAGATCAATTGTTCTTCCCTACGTTTTGAAGCCTTTTCATGGCTGACAATGACAAGGTTACAAAGTTACCAAGAACGGAAATTATTCCTTGTTCGGCGGCAATCTCCTTTACTAATAAATCAGCTATTGATAGTCTCCTTTCTTTTGGCATCAATTTAATTAATGTTTCCTCGCTTCCTTTCATCTGTAATGTCCATTCATTCAATAGAGATGCTTTCTCTATTTTATTGAGTTTATTAAATGCATTTTTGACTATTTGGAGAGGACTTGTATTTTCCACAGAAGCTTGTTGTTGGAAATGGTCACCATTTAGGTAACTGGCAACTGTCAATCCATATTTTTCTTCAGCTTCACCAACAGTTTTGAACTGTTTTGCCAAGTATAATTGAACGCGTTGACGCACAGCCAGTTGCCTTCTTAAACATTTACTTGCTGTATTCTGCTTGATGTATTCAGCTGCCTTTTCCCAAAATTGATGCGGTGCTTTCATTGAAGGCCATTCCTTTTCTGTGTCAACTCTATGTATTGCTGTATATTGGATGAGAGTTCTAGTTTCAGATTCTGTCCAAATTGTTCTTGGGGACTTTGCCTTTTTCAGGATCCTTGAAGCAGCCTGCAACAGATATTATAATGACAATAATCAATATTTTTAAAATATAAAGCCAGTATATTAGTTATTACCACCTATGAGACAATACCACATGTATTGTGAAAGTGCATGCCAAATGATACATGCAATTAATAATGGTTATTACATAATTAATTCATTACATATATATTACTTGCTGCAGTGAATTAGGGCTTTTCGTGGGTGTGCTCCAGGTCTTTGCAGCGAAACTATCTCATATAAATTAGTAGTCAACTTTCTTCTCTTTCCTGAGCTCTAAAATATAGTTCAATTATTTACATTTTAAGTTACTTTACTTGTAGGTGTAAATAGGTAAGTATACTGGTATAATTAATAAGAGTCCAATTTACGTACGTACTCGATCGATCGATCGTAAAGTCGTATACACGCTATGCAATAAGAGCGAGACTGGAAACTAAGTTGCATGAAAGCGAGGCCGCAAAGGCCTCAACTCGTAATCGTAAGTTAGAATTGTATCGTAAGCATTGTTGATGTGTCAGAATTTCTTAGAAAAATATCGTTTTCCTTTACTTCTCAATTCCAACGCATTGCTGTGTCCCTCTCTGTACCTTCAAGGGTTACATAAATGAAACTGGGGAGAAAATATCGTATTTTATTTTCCCAAAGAACGAAAGTTTGAGGAGGCAATGGTTCCACGCTATCCGTCGAGACGAAGGCAAAGATTTCAAGATCATCTCTACAAGTACCAAAGTGTGTTCTCGTCATTTTCAGCCTTCTGATTTAAAGAAATCTTTGACCGGTATCATTACCTTAATGCTAGGAGCAGTACCTTCGAAGTTTCTCTGGTCTACAGTCTCAGGATCTAAAAGAAAACTACCAACGCCAAGGGAGTCCCAGTCGGCCAAACAGATGAAAACTGGAGCAAATGGCAGCTGTGACAAGATCCCAGAGTCTGAAACTGCTGACAGTTCTAATTCGGAAGAAGACACCGAATCCTTAAAAGCAAGAATCCTTCATCTGGAAAGCGAGCTCAAAGCTTCCAATTTACAGATATCCTCATGGCCACGGTTATGATTTCTATTGTATTTTCCTCATTAATTATTATTATAATTATTACCTTAATTATTCATGAATTTGCTAATGTGTTTTACAAAAACATAAGTTGCCCTATATCATTATGACGTCACATCAAAACAATCTGTTGTTTAAATGCCAAGGATCATGGTCGCGAGAGTGGGACAAAATAGCAACACAGGATTTCCCTAAAAAAATATATTTTACAGACCGTCTGAAAGCAATAAAAGTCACCAAACACAGTAACGCATCGATGGACATAATATAGCCAATTTTAAATCAAGCGAACCTCAGCAGAGCAGATTTAGTTCAAATTTCTATTGTTCTTCACAATTCTGTCCCCTCATGATAAAGAGCTGTGACGTCATAATGATATATGGCAATAATTATTATGCATAGGGTCTATAATAACATTTGAGTGAGTGACTTACTTAATTGTGTTGTGGTGTCCCACAAACATTCCACTCTCCAAAGTTATAACTGATCGTAAGTTCTCCTTTGTTGTACTTAGAAATAAAAGCAAAATCCTTGTGCTCATCAACAAGTACTGACACCTTATGTCCAGATCTCATCCTGAAGTGAGTTTTCTCTTGAAGAAATCCATCACTTCAGCCCCCGACAAACCACTCAATAAACTGAATAGCTCCTTCACTAGTCGAATAGAGGTCAGAGATATGACCTCCCCTTTTCGATTTTTGCTATGGAAGCAAAACGGTTGGGCAAAGCCGTCACTACTCTTCACCACACGAACAATAACATTGAAGATTGACCGTGGAATCGATCTGTGGATTTCAGCGTAGAACGGTCTACGCAACGATCTTCGGCCAGTAAGGCGACGATGGATGCCTCTTAGCCAGATGTTGGCTTCATCCAGTATCAGGACCCCGGAATTGATGGGTTGACTGAGCAAAGATCTCGCGCTCGACCCATTCTTGCTGAAGTCCCACAGGAAGACCAGTTCTTGGATCGTGTTCGTTTTCCGCCACAGAAAGACCACTGAGACACTCTTTTAGTTTTTCTGCGATGCCTTCTTCCACTTCTACATTTTGTACTTCTTCGCTATTGTCATCATCATCATCATCAACAAGCATTTGTGCGACCTCATTTGCATTTAAAAACGCCGCTATTTTGATAGTTTGATGATTGATTTGTAAATTATCGCGCGCGACCGCTGAACACAAATAATGGCGAACATTGTCGATTTCGAGGTCGTTTTTGACCACCGTGCACGGTGGTCAAAAACGACCTCGAAATCGACAATGTTTCGCGTAACAATTTCCATCTTGGACGCGCGGCGATTTCTGGAGCCTGGTACCTAATTTACGAATTCAAAAACCGACTTCATTCGGCACCTCGTTATTTATTCGTATTCGCTTCGAGATAAAATCGAATGGCGGGATAATATAGCACTTGCCAAGACCGCCATTTTGATGTCAAACATGGCATGGTTATGGTGCAATTTTGTTGTTTTTTGGCCTCTGTTATTCTGACCATTTTCTAATTTTGGTCCTTCTTAACCGAAGATGCTTTTTTGAGGCTTGTTTTAACTTTTTAAAGCAAAACAACTCTGATTTTGGACTTATTACACACGAAAGTTCAATGGATCAATGAAATGGCCTTCTTTTTGTTTTTGTGACTTTTGGTTTCCTCGCGGAGTGTTTTATTTTTCAAAATGCCGCGATTTTACGTTGGGCAGTTGATGAAGAAACGGAAGCAGTTGAAAGAAGACGTGGATGACAGCAAGAAAACAATCGAGGAGTTGAATAACGAACTCAACTACGTGAAAAGGAGAGGGAGATTAGAGCGAAAGATGCAAAGCTACGACGATTGAATGACAAGGTAAGCATGAAGTTCAACGTCAAATTTTACAAAATGTTCTCTATTCAGTAATTAATTTAACCTGAATCAATCAACCGACAGTTGATTATCATTTCGAACATGCAGGTAGAAGCTTTAGTGTTCACATATGGTATGGTATTAGCCAGACTATTAATCTCAGATCGACATTTTAAATTCATGTGCAATTAAAAATATTTATTATAGGTAGACAGTTTAGTGGTAGAGACAGAGGAGTTAGACAGTATTAGAAGAGTATTAAAAGAAGAAGATAGATAGCACCTTTAAGGAGAAGGGACAGTTTTTACCATCGCGCGCGATTCTGTTTTTTGGAGATGATAGATAATATTCAATTTGATTTGATTGTCAAAAAAATCAAAACCAGTGGTTTGAAAGGTTTTTTGGGGTACCCTGATACCTTAAGTCATCATCAGTTATGGTCGATAGAGCATTATTGTTATTGTTATTATTATTATTATTATTGTTTATTATTATTATTATTATTATTATTATCATCATCATCATAATTTTTGTTGAGTCATTTCCATTTGTAGAATGATGATGTTGCTGTTGCTGCTGTTAAACAAGAGGAAAGGACAAAACGCTAAGTAGAAAAATGTGAAAGAACAGTTATAGTTTGTTTATTACCTCCATGGCCAGTGAATGAGAGAGTGACAGTGAGATCACCCCCCGGGGAATGAATATATATACCCTATTTAATGAATATGTGAATACTTATTTGTAACAGCTTTTATTAATGATTGAGCTACATGTATGTAGGCATTCTATTATGAAGCAGACAACACTATCCATTTAGTTTAACCATATGTTATCATCTATCAAAACAATACAATGTACATGTGAAGTTGACTGATAAAAATAAAACATGCACCCCATTTAAAGATTGGATATTTTATTTTACGGTCAAAATACATTTAAGGATCTGGAGGTTCAAAAACCATACCCTATTTGTGGGCATATATAGCACATATATAGCACATATATGGGAGTGAAGCCAATACAACTGGCTTGTTTAATAGTATGCATTTTTTAAATATTCCTAATAAGGTGGAGCATTAGAGTACAAACACTAAATCCATACAACTATCAAATACAGTAGTACTAAACAGCACTAATTTAAACAATGAAAAATAGAAATAAATTATCACTACAGGTATTTAGCACTAAATAGTGCTAGTTATATGTTGCATGCTTTTAGTGTTTGTACTCTAATACAGTATTTATAGCAATTTATTTATTCTTACATAATATTATTCTATGTAAACATCAGTAGAGTCAATTGCTGATTTGTTTACTTTTGATCAGTTGTTGTAAACAAGAGAAACAATTTATTATCTTATCTATTTATTACTTTTGATCAGTTTGTAAATAACTCTACCTGTGGCTGTACATAAAAATGTGTTCATCAGCTAGTGTTTGATGTGTGATTTGTGTGACCTCAGTTTTGACAAGCTCAATATAGCTCAATATAGATAAGTATGGTCATGAATTAATTATTGCAATGAATCAGAAGGGGGGAGCTGTTCAAATTTATATAGCAAAAATTTCACACCAGACCAGAAATAAAAGGAAGCAATAATGCTTAGTCATACCCATTGTATCCTTTGTCATACCCATCAAACTATATACAAACCACAAAATAATTATAGATTTGCATGTCAGCACTTTTAATCAGTATTATAAGCAATTTGAGCAACGACTCAAGAGCAATTCCAATGTCTCGGGTCAAGGTAAGATGACAATATTATTAATAGATACAATATGAGTGGCTGCGTTGTATAATACCCCGTTCACACCTAACCTTGTTTAGTTAAACTGAGTTTATTCTCGCTTCTATAATTTAAGAGCATTTAATTTCACAAGAATCAAACTACCTGGAATTTATACTGTGCAACGTAAAGGACAGTTTACCAGCAGTTTTGTGCCAAAAGTTGCATGGCGTTTGCAGATAATTTTCTAAACCTGTTTAGTTAAACCACCTTAAACCATGTTTAAGCCTTGGTGTGAACGGGGTATTATATATTATATATATACCGTCTGTGCATGTGGTGTATACAATATTGTGCAGTAGATCTTATACGGTACACCACGGACACACATATTGTATTGGACTTAACATGTTCAGATGTATAAAATTATGTTCTACTATAATTTTCAAGATACCAGTAAGTTTGGCCAAGAAAATGTATCAGAAATACAAGCTCTACCACAGTGGTGATTTCTATTGTGTTTTCCTCATGAATTATTAATGAGTATAATAATTAATAAATACAATATGAGTGGCTGCATTGTATAAGATATACCGTCTGTGCATGTGGTGTATACAATATTGTGAAGTAGATCTTATACGGTACACCACGGACACACATATTGTATTGGACTTAACATGTTCAGATGTATAAAATCATGTTCTACTATAATTTTTAAGATACATGTACCAGTAAGTTTGGCCGAGAAAATCAAAGTTGAAGTCTGTAGCAGAAAATAACAACTTGAGAGCCACAGTTTCGATTCTCGAACAACAAAAGAAGATCTGTGAGTCACGATTATTTACTGTTGAACACTTTAAGTCGGATGAGGATATTTGCTACTACACCGGTTTTCCAAACTTTCAGAATTTTCGAGCTGTTTTTAAATTTCTGAATCCTGGAGCAAACGGTGAGAACATCAGGTATTGCTCAAAATCAACTAAAGAGAGAAGTGTCCCTGATGACTTTTATTACGATAGTGAGGACTCTGAAAGTGACACTGACAGTGAACATGAAGTGAGCAAAGCGAGAAGAATAGGGAGACCCAGAGCACTAAAAACACTGGAGGAGTTTTTTATTGTACTGTGTAGATTGAGGAGAGGTTTTTGTGAGAAACACCTGTCACATCTGTATGGGATTTCTCAGTCAACAGTAAGCAGACTGTTCATTCCATGGATTAATTATATGTATTTAAAATTTGGACAGATAAATATCTGGCCTTCTAGAAGCAAAGTAGATGAATGTATGCCAGATAACTTTCGTGAGAAGTATGCTTCAACAAGAATCATTATTGAGGTGAGGTGCCATATGCCAAGTAGTTTGTTGTTAAACACTGAACTGATTAGTTCATACAAAAATCATGTGACCTTTAAAGCATTTGTGGGAATTGCACCAAGTGGAGCAACAACCTTTATTAGTCAACTCTACACTGGGAGTGTCTCTGACAGGGAAATTGTCATTCGAAGTGGATTTCTTGATCTGGAATTTGATGATGGGGACTCAGTAATGGCTGACAAAGGCTTTACGATTCAAGACCTACTACCCCTTGGGTGTCAAACTGAATATCGCTCCATTTCTTGGTCAAAGTAATCAAATGTCAGCTGAGGATGTTCTTGCAACACAGCAGATTGACAGCATAAGGATACATGTGGAGCGTGCAATAAACAAAATAAAGAACTTTCACATTTGGGATGGTGTTATTATAAGTAATACCATGGCACTGAGGGATATTAGTGATTAAATGTCCCCGAAGCCGAGGGAAGTTTAGTGGAAGTCCCGAGCCTCCGGGCGAGGGACTTTTACTAAACTTCCCGAGGCTGAGGGACATTTAATCACTAATATCCCGAAGAAGCCATGGTATTAGTTTGTAATACCATGATCACCGAGGAAATGGACAAAAATACAGGCTTGAGTTAACCGGCGCAAAGGAGAATATATTATAATGTTTTGTGAAAGACTTCTTGATTAGACTGTACTCTGGGGAATGCTTCATGCATGTTGCACATCTTTGTTTCATTTACACAATAAAAGAGTATAAATTAGTTATAGTAAGGAGTACCTGAAGGTAAACAGATCAGAAATGGCGGAAGGTCGGTTTACTTTTGTGAGAGATGACGAAGTGGAGCAAGTAAGGGAGAATACGGTTCCTCAAGACACTAAAAAGCACATACAGAAAAAGAGGAAAGTGCCAACTAATATAATATTTCATTGTGTGAACAAATAACAGAAATAGCTATAATAAAATATCCTTTGAATTCGACTTTTGTGCATTTCCTTCTATTGCGCATGCGTTAACGATGTTGTGGATATCAAAATACCACTGTATTTTGAGCTTCACACATCCCACACGTCTTGAATGCTCGAGTCATCATAAGTAGAGGAGCGATTAAGTACTATTCGGTTTGCTCTTGGGTCCCAATGATTGTGTGTACACCCGGTGTATATGAGGGACTGACTTGCATCCTCATGCATAGTAATGAGGGATATTTAGTCTAAATGTCCCTCATGAATATAATCATGAGGGACATTTAGTCTAAATTTCCCTCATGATTGTATTCATGAGGGACATTTAGTCTAAATTTCCCTCATGATTGTATTCATGAGGGAGATTTAGTCTAAATTTCCCTCATCACTATGCATGAGCGATGCTTGATTTAGAGCTTTCGCGAGGGATGTTCGATGTTAAATGTCCCTCGTGGAACAATGAAAACCGAGGTGATCATGGTATTATTCCCATTACTTTGTTTGGTGTGGTGTGGTCAACCAAATATGGACTGTCTGTGCATTTTTATGCAATATGCAAGACCCTCTCATTTCAGAATTATGTTTGTAGATTCCACTGGTTTAAAAGTTTTTAGGACATTGTTTTACTTTCACAATGTATTTTCTTTCAGTTGACTCATTTGAACCTGACTCAAATAGCTTACCATAAAACCCTGAACCTAACATTGAAACAACCCTCAGACAAAATTAAACCAGTGGAAAAAAATGAACTAACAACATATACAGTTTTGTATGTGATTACATTTTATTATTCATTGGGAATTTTAAAAACATAAATTATTTTTTAAGTTAGAATGCAATTTAGAAAAGCATGAAATACATGTAGTCGGTACTATTGAACTTTTAATAGTACTAAATAGTGTTATTTCCATTGTTTCATTAGTGTAGATTTCAGAACGAGCCGGAGTCGTAATAGTTTGAACTCACGTTTTATTTCATCATCTTTGGTTTGACATGAGAGGAAACGAGGAAACGAGGAAACGAGGAAACGAGGAAACGAGGAAACGAGGAAACGAGTAAACGAGGTTCAAAAATTGTTACGCTATCGGCCTTCGACCTTCGTCCCTCGTGGTGGGAACTCAACTGATTATATTACGTATAACCATTGCCGCAAGGGCTTGTGGGTAAGAACTACATTCCGGCCCCTAAATGCGGAAACATTTACAACATTAAGAGTTCATAATCACAACAATGTTCTTGAGTTTCTTCAAGAGTTTCAACTTTGTACGGATTCCAACAATACCATCTTGGTAATTGGGCGGACTAGAACAGTTGAGCCAGTCTTTACCGTTGCACTTCGCACACATCCATCTTGCGCATTGACGTGAACCTCAGTGATTCGTCCTAAAGGCCACGTAGATCTTGGATATCTGTCGTCGACCAAAAGTACTATATCGTTAACTGAGAAGTTTCTTGACTTGTTGACCCATTTTTGTCGTACTTGTAGTTGAGGAAGATATTCTCGAACCCATCTCCTCCAGAAGGTGTGTTGGCCAAGTGTTGTACTTGCCGCCATCGTCTACGTGAATACATATCGTCGCTCGTGAACTCTCCAGGTGGGAGTTGAGATCCTGAACGTAAAAGAAGGAGGTGGTTCGGTGTCAGGGGTTGTAGGTCTTGAGGATCGTCAGAAGCCTTGGTTACTGGTCTACTATTTACGATCGCTTCGATTTCGCACATGAGCGTTGACAAGCTTTCGTCATCGAGTTTCTGTTCTTTTATCAAGGCATTTAGAATCTTTCGGATCGTTCGGATGCAACGTTCCCATGTTCCTCCATGGTGGGACGCTGTGGGTGGGTTGAAAATCCATCTAATATTTCGTTGAATCATGAATTCATGGACTTGTCGTTCGTTCCACTCGTTTATGGCTTCGCGTAGTGCTTTGTTTCCTGCAACGAAATTGGTGCCATTATCCGATCTTACCAATTCAGGCATTCCTCTTCGAGCTATGAAGCGTCGGAATGAATTTACAAATGAAGTTGTGTCCATGCTGTGAAGCACCTCGATATGTATCGCTCTGATCGCTAAGCAGGTGAATACAATTCCGTATCGTTTGACTTCGGTTCTTCCTCTTTTGACTAGGAAGGGTCCGAAGCAGTCCACACCTACAGAAGTGAAAGGGGGTCTGTCCGGCGTCACTCTGTCAACAGGCAAATCTGCCATCTTCTGATCTCCTAAGGGTGCTTGTCGTCGTCTACAATCGAAGCATATGTTCAATACTTTCTTCACTGTTGCTCTGCCCTTAACAGGCCAGAATTTCTCTCTGATCAGTGAAAGTACGTGCTCTATGCCAGAATGTCCAGACAGTTCATGATAATGCTTAACAATAAGATCAACAACGTGGTGATTCTTCGGTAATAATATAGGGTGTCTTGCTGCATCTTGTATTGGTGCGCGTGTCAGACGTCCACCAACGCGTAGCAGACCATCTGTCAACGTGGGATTAAGCTTATAAACAGAACTCGTTCTTCTTACGGATTTCGAAGCTTGTTTGTCATGTATCTGTAAGTTGCTTTCTCTCAAGTTTGATAGTTCATCATGGAAACTTTGTCTTTGTATATACTTCAGTATTTCTGCCTCTGCGGAATTCATCTCTTCTACGCACAGAGGTTCTAGGTTTCCTTGTGAAACTAACGGCTTAGTTTTGTCTTGACACCGTGTTAGGAGTTTTAAACGGTAACGCAGTATGAATGCGATACATCTCTTTAGACGATACCACGATGAGTAGTGGTGAAGAACGCGGTTGATGACATCATCGTGGTCTTTCGCTGAAACGTTGAACGACTTGGCTTCGCCTTTTAGCTCGAGGTCGTCGCTTTGGACTTCTAATTTGACGTTGGGTTGCTCTGGCCACTTATCACTTGTTTCACGTAGCCACGCAGGACCCTCGATCCATCTTGTGTTTTCGAGCATCGAGGAGACCGAAAAACCTCTCGACGCGTCGTCGGCTGGGTTAAGTGTGGTATTTACATATCTCCATTGTTCTGGTCG
The DNA here is from genome assembly GCA_033675265.1 of Actinostola sp. cb2023. Taxonomy (NCBI): domain Eukaryota; kingdom Metazoa; phylum Cnidaria; class Anthozoa; order Actiniaria; family Actinostolidae; genus Actinostola; species Actinostola sp. cb2023. The sequence continues at coordinate 158,802 of JAUJYZ010000412.1, read as the reverse complement.
TGATACTTCGTGTATCGTAGATAGTCTGTTCGCAACGAAGGTTTTGAATCGTTTATCTTGATTTAGGATGTAGCCCAATACACACGTACTGTCTGTCCAAAAGAATACGTTATGTATAGTCATGTCAATTTCTTGTATTATCATCGAGCTCAGTCTCGTGGCAACAACTGCGGCAGCCAACTCTAATCGTGGGATCGTGACTTGTTTTATCGGTGTTAATCGCGATTTGCCCATTATGAATGCACAGTGTACGATGCCTTCGCCGTTGACGAGTCTGAGGTATGATACGGCACCGTATCCGAGTTGCGATGCATCCGAGAAGTTGTGAAGTTCAGCTGACACAACTTCTCCAAACGACTTGGGTTTCAGGCAGCGGTTGACTTCAAGCTCCTTCAGTTTGGGTAGTTCCTCCAGCCACTGGTTCCAGCGTTCTTGTTCCCTTTCAGGCACTGGGTCATCCCAACCGAATCCTTGTCTACACAAGTCTTGTAAGATGAACTTCGCTGGAAGAACGTAAGGAGAGATGAATCCAAGTGGGTCGTAGATGGAGCTCGTCATGCTGAGAATACCTCTTCTTGTAGCAGGCTTACTCGTTATTGTCGTTTTGAATTTGAAGACATCTCTTTCGACGTCCCATTGGAGGCCTAGAGCTCTTTCGATAGGTAAGTGGTCGAGGTCCAGGTCCGTTACTGAACATGCTCTCTGTGTTTCCGGGATGGCCTTGATGACTTTGCGTGAGTTAGATACCCATTTCGTGAGGTTGAATCCTCCTTTCTTCAAGAGTTCTCTGAGTTCATCGACGAGTTGAAGCGCTTTGTCTTCGGTTTTCTACAGACTTTAGGCAGTCATCCACGTAGAAATTGTTTCGTATCGTGTATATTGTTTCTTTGTCGTATTTCGTTGCGTTGTCATCAGCTGTCCTTTGTAGAGCGTAGCTCGCACAACTCGGTGAGGAAATCCCACCGAAGAGGTGCACTAGCATCTGAAATTCTTCAGGATCACGATTTAGGTCTCCGTCCGGCCACCACAAGTAACGTAGAAACTTGCTGTCATCAGGTCGGACATGCACTTGATAGAATATTGACTCGATGTCCGACATCATGGCCACACTTTCCTTTCTAAATCTGGTCAGGACACCCGTCAATGAATTTGTGAGATCAGGGCCTTGCATCAACTGTTGGTTCAAGGAAGTACCATTCGATTTGGCTGAACAATCAAAGACTACCCGGACTTTCTCTTTGTGTGGGTTTACCACCGGGTGATGGGGTAAGTACCACCCAGGCTCTCCGTTTGCACATAGTTGATCCTTCGGGACCTTCCGGGCGTAGCCCTTGTTCAATAGATCTTGCATGAAAGTCTTGTACTTTCCGTGGAGACTTGAATCGTTCCTTAGTCTTTTCTTTAGCAAAACTAGTCGTTGTTCTGCTAATATTCTGTTGTTGGGAAGATCAGGAGGGAAGCTCCTCCAAGGCATTGCTACCTCGTAATGACCATCGCTGAGTCGCGCTGACTTTTCCATAATGTCTATGGCTCTCTTATCTTCTTGTGACATTGTTTTCCCGACGTCTGAACTTGTATCGTTGAATTCCATCTTACAATATATTTCAAATTGTTCGTCGAGACTCACATCTGCGTACACGCGGTTTGCAGAGTGAGTGATAGTTGCCGCTCTCCCAAGCGGTCCATTAATGGTCCATCCAAGTAGAGTTCTAACTGAGTTCTAACTGAGCAACTTGGGCGGACTTCCTGTGGTTCGTGAGCTTTAGGGACATCGTTCCGTATCAGAATATCGATTTGAGCGTCGATAGAGTTCAGCTTGATTCCTGCGAGATGAGACCATCTGTCTACATCTGTCTGTTGTGGGATATCCTTCGTGGAGACCGGAAGTTTCGGTCTAGAGTATACAATTGGCAGTTCAATCAAGTTTGTTTCGTTTACGTCATAGACTTCAAGACTAACTAATGAGCTTTCTGAAGTGAAGTTTTCGTGATCCATCGTAGTCAGCGACAAAGTAGTAGGTTTCGTTATAGCTCCGAGTCTTCGTACTAGTCGTTCAGTACAAAATGAGGTGTTTGAACCTTGGTCAAGAAATGCATAAGTCTCTATGACTTTGTCTTTGTCTTTAGCCTTTACCTTGACAGGGACTATAGCTAATCCTGTGATGGACCTACCGGCCCCAATAGAGCTACAGAGTCCATTAGTAGAGTTGTTGGCGTTCTTAGATGGTTGGCGTTCGCCTTCTTCCGACGGCTTACTCAGCTGCGTCGATTCTTGTTTGGTTTGAGTTTCAGTTCTGACAGGCTTTTCCTGTGGATGTAGAAACGTTGAGTGTTTACGAGTGAATTTGCATCCTGTAACTCTGCAGAAGCTTTCTTTTGGACACGCGTCAGATCTGTGTCCCGGGTTGAGGCAGTTATAGCACAGTCCTTTCCATCGTACAAATTTGCATCTTTCGTCGTACGATTTGTTCTTGAAAAGTTCACAGCGCGTCAAACGGTGATCTTTGCTGCAGAGATAACATCCACTGTTCCTTTCTTTCGCAACATAAGCTGAGCTGGATTCGTCTTCATGTTGTGTAGGAACAGTGTGAGGCTCAGGTTCCTCTCGCGTTGCGAAGGTTGACGCTCGTGGAAACATTGCTGTGGACTTGTGTTGTGGTTTCGTTGCTTTGCTGTTGTCGCTGCGAGTGTCGTTTATGATGCTCCCGAAGATGGGATGATTAACGGCTCTTGCCTTCTTTGTCACAAAGTCAACTACGTCATGTTGTTACATCTCGTCGCTTTACCTCATTACTGTCGTCTGCAGTAGCTCGCCATCTGTCTCGCAGAGAGAAAGGTAGCTTTTCGATGATCTTTCGCAGAGTATCTGGATTGTCAATTTTGCTTGCGTAACCGATCTTGGTTAGAGTGTTCTCACAACTTGCTAACAAGACTGAGTAGCGCTGAAGGGCTCGTGCGTCCTCTGCTTTGATGAGCGGGGTCTTTAGCACGTTATCAATGTAGGCGGTGGCTATCTTGAAAGGCTGTCCGTATCTAGCTTTGAGAAGTTCTCGAGCTCTGGCATAGCCTTCGTCGGTGTTCATGACTAGGCAACTGCGCATTAATTCTTGCACATCTCCTCTCGTATACTGAATCAGGTAATAGAGTTTCGCACTATTACTGTCCGTTTTCTTTTCGATCAAGTTTTCAAAGGCTCTTTCGAAGCTGCAATAGTCAATTGCGTCACCAGAAAATACAGGGACTTCCGGTTGGGGCAAGGTTAGCGCCATTGTTTGTTCTCTCTGTTGTTTTAACAACTCTTGGATATGATTGTTCTGTTGATGCTGTAATCGTTGCATGTTTGCGAGATAATCAAAGGAAGTGACGTCATTGTGTGAAGGAGACGCATAGATTAATGTTGAGCTATTATCAATACCGTCTTTCGAAACCGTATTTTCGTCAGGTTTCCAATCTTCAGCTTCTGGGTCGAGTGCATTAAGCTTTGCGCTTGAATCTTTGGTTTCTGAGGGTTTTTCCATCGGTGTAGACGTTAATTTAGCCTTGTTTACTTCATCGAGCATTTCTTTGTCGGGAGGACTAGAAGGTGTGGCGGCGCCAGTTTTGACAGTTTCTGTCGGTTGCTGGGGTGAAATTGACAAGTTAGGAATTTCGATAGCGTCAACACGTGAAATATTCTCATGAAGAGAAAGTTTATCAGCATCTGAATAAACCTTTACTTGAGCTTCAGCTTTCGCGATTTCAGTGTCGAGTTTTAACTTTTCCTTCTGCTGTTCTAAGCGTAGTTTGGCTTCTTCGAGTCGCAATTGTTCTATTTCTATCTCTTGGCGGAGTTGTAAACTCGCAGACTCGGCTTGTAATGAAGCCTTTTTCGCACAAATCTTTAACTTTGCGCTCAAAGATGAGCTAGATCTTGAGTACTTTGAACCAGCGGAGGATGTTCGTGCGGTAGAATTTCTCTTTGACCTCGCTGAAGAAACAGAAGCAATGTTACTGACAGAATCTTCGGGTCTTACGTTTGAGGTGTGTTCGTTCAATATGCTATCGTAGACGTCTTTAGCTGATATTATCCAACGTTCAATCGTTCTCATGGCGTAGAAGAGACTTTAGCTTCTTCGCTTGCATAATATTCGTTAGATTCCTCGAGATCGTATTCGTCTGAGAGCTCGGTATGATACATGTTGTGTGATTGTTTGAAGTCGATAAATGCTGATTTCAGGGCGATAACTCCCTTCCTTACTTCGTCGATGTTGTCGTAATCGTTCATGAGATTTTCCAGTTTGTGAATTCTCTTCGTAGTGACTCCTTTAGCGCTTGATTCTGAGACTGCGGATGATTTCTCTTCTTTCGTCGACTGTGGTTCTTTTCATCGTTGGGCGAGATGATCTTAGAACGCTTGAACTTGAGTCTGAGTTCATTCTGCTTTTCGATGAGACTCAAGAGCAAGGTTGAGTTGAGTTGAGTTGAGTTCTTGGCGTAATTTTTGAACTAATGTAGATTTCAGAACGAGCCGGAGTCGTAATAGTTTGAACTCACGTTTTATTTCATCATCTTTGGTTTGACATGAGAGGAAACGAGGAAACGAGGAAACGAGGAAACGAGGAAACGAGGAAACGAGGTTCAAAAATTGTTACGCTATCGGCCTTCGACCTTCGTCCCTCGTGGTGGGAACTCAACTGATTATATTACGTATAACCATTGCCGCAAGGGCTTGTGGGTAAGAACTACAATTAGTGCTATATTTATTTTACCACAACTAGTCAATTTCTCGCTCTCTCATTGGTCGATCAACCGTGGTCTATCAGAGTACATACCACGGTTCACATCGTCTGATGCAAAAAAAAAAATTTGTCAAACGAAAAACATGTTTTCAGCTACATATTTTACAGTGACTAAGAGTACATACTGAACTGACTATCGTAAACCACAACCACAGTTTATAGCAAGCCAAATCTTTCATCAGTTGCAGCTACATTCTCCACAGTTTGTTATTTCATTCAAGTAAAAACTAGATCTATCGTTTCGATGCTATTCACGGCAAAAATAGTTCCTTTGTTGACTTTTGGACCCTCTGATGGTAAATCCATGACTTGAGAAAATCCACAGACCATGAATACTCCGCTGAAGTGCTGTTTTCTAACGTTATTTCATATTTTTCAAGCGACCTCGTGCTTTTCTCCATTGACTACGTTTTCCAGATTTTAGAGTATTTTTCAGCTTTGTTCACTGTCAAAAAGGCATCTTTCAAATTTCACACAATGACCAGGCACAAGGTGAAGCTATCCCCACTGAAAAATAATTCTCTGAGAGTTTCAGATTTTAAAACTTTGATTTTGGAATGATTTTGGGTGGTGATCCCCAAATTTGAAAACTGATTTGATAAGCTTGCAAGTAGCATTGAAATGGTTGCTTGTCAAAATCCAACCAATCATCAGGACGGCAAGATATTTGTTTACAAATTCCACCAACCAATGAAAAAGCGAGAAAATTATATACCATGTTTGCGCGTTCTGCAATGAAATACATATAACTGCAATGTTTTTGAGCAAAAGTTCGTAGGAATAACTTGCGCGATTTATTTTGTTTTTGTGGTAAAAAACAAATAACCAACATTTTTCCATGGTATGTCCTCTTATAGACCACGATATTACGTCATCGAATGATCAAAATGTCGTGGACTCACGAGGCTCTTGCCGAGGCTCTTGATGACTGTGTCAATGTATCAAGTATAGTTTTCTTTACAATCACCTCCATAACAGGCTGAGGTCTTATCTTGTTACCCCTACCAGTCTTGTGCCACAGCTGCAAGGTTGAAGTACATGCAACTGTGGGTGCCATATCCTCTTCTTTGTCCAGTTCACTGATATCCTTACAGTCATACAAGCTAAACTTGCAAAGCTTAATCATGAGTCCCAAAGCATGGTTGCAAAATCCAGTCTTTCCAGCTACACAAGTACAAGTAGCATGTCTCACAGCTCCAGTCAGTATACAAATAGTGATATATAGCTTGTGTGGGGGATCATTCTTTCTAAAACTATGATGACATAAACTCTTGAAATAAAATAATTGGGCATCACTTGTGGCAGCTATTTCCTTCAAGTACTTGTCTTCCAAAAACGTCTTAGCTTTACGTAAACTTGTGGGAATACAGTGGTGTTGATTAGAAGATCCTAAGTTCTTAACAGACTGAGCTATATGTATGTTCATTTCTGCCTTGGTAAAAATTGGCATACGTCGAAGACTTGATGACCAACCAGTAGAAGGATAGCTTGGGTAGTTATTCTGAGGCTGAGGATTTCGATCGCTTGAATCCCGAAGTCTCTCTTTTCGGCGAGTGTACACTGTCAGGATCTACTATGTTCTTATCACGGCCTGAATCGACATATTCTTGAACTCTGTGGACATGCAGAATGAAAGATCAGTTTTCACACGTAAAATACGAGTTCGCACCTCGACACGAACGAAAGCATGTTCGCATGTTCGTATGTTGCATGTTCATTTTTTCGCTGATTTGAAGTTGTCACGAGCATTTTTCTTTCCCATGTTTTTGAAAATATTGCGCAAAGCATGCTGGGAAGATACCCCCCTTGGATTCTATTGTCTTACTTACATAGGTGTGTCCAATGTTCTTTTGTGCAACACCACAAGCTACCCGGAAGTCGCTACTCTCACTACCACCATAGTACCTAAAATAAATAAATAAATAATGATAATTGATTTATTTTTACATAATATTAGTTTATCTTAGTTTTTGTGGCTACTGTCTCTATGGAGACGTAGCCACTATGCCATCGAGTGTGTAAGTCCGTCCGTCAATAAGTAATTCGGATAGTGTTCGGAACTAGTCGGGTGATCGAAAATCAGCCACGATGTCGCGACGATGTACCCAGCATTTATATGTAGAACCAATTAAAGAACAAGTTCCGGCAGATAGTTCAAACATACTAGTTCAACAGAGGAATCAATCCAACTACACATTTCTTCTACATTTCAAAACCACAGTAACTACATGTAGTTATATACTACCTTTTCTTTGTTTATTTAGAGTAGCCACATGCAGTCCTTGACTGCATATTTTTATATAATATATATTTGAATTTTTGCTAGTTATTACCTTATTTTCAAATTTTTTGATCCAATTATATTGTTCAGTCATTCATTCCTTTGGGAATTTTCTGCTGTTGCAATCTTTTTAACTGCTACTTCTGTGGCGTATTCCTCAAAGAGAGTGCCATCTTTAGTGACTCTCCATACATATCTTTGCCATATGGTAGGTCCCCATGTCTATAAGATGTTACATTTGTTAATGCTCGACAGCAACTAGGATTGCATAGATGGTGATCACCAAAAGCGTGAGAAACTATAGATCTTAATCCTTTCTGAAGTCCTTCTGCATTTTATTTTGAGAAATGCAGTAGCTAAAACACTTTGTGAGGTAGTTGATGACTTTAGATGACAGTGGTGTTGAACCAGGGAATTTTTTTCTTTGACTTAAAAAAAATGGTAAAGCCTGGTGCTTAAGGACCTTTTAGTGTGATATTGGTCAGACCATTTGTTGATGCCATAGGGAACATTGTGCGACAGGTGCAACATTTTTGAAGAGCCTTCATGATTGGCTCGGCAGTCATGTGATCTGGGCTCTTTCCCATTTTTCTTTGCAGCTTCACATACCCGACAAGTCGTACATACAATACTGTATACCAATACCTTATCATGGCAGCACCATGACCTGTGCTAGAATTGTGGCCTTTTCACCTCTTTTGCCAACCAATGTCATATGATATATAAGTAGCAGCAGCAGCAGCAGCAGCAGCAGCCGCAGCCGCAGCAGCAGCAGCCGCAGCAGCAGCAGCAGCAGCAGCAGCAGCAGCAGCAGCAGCAGTAGTAGTTTATTTATTCACGTGTCATAATTGAGCACAAAACTCTTTTAAACATGAACGTGCTACTTAATAATAATAAATGTATATAAGATACTTAATGTAATTGTTAATAAATATATATAACACTATAAGAGAAAAATATATAAATATGTAAGTATGCTAGTTGAAATTACTCTGTTTGCATAATTGACAGGTGCAATCTAGTGATTTAAATCTAACTTCGGCAAGTTTGTTCTTAAATAACTGTAGGCTTTCAATTAACCTAATATTATCTGGCAAACTGTTCCAGGTTTTAGATATGATATTGATAAATGAGTGCTGTCCATATGAGGTCTTGATTGTAGGTATTTTGAGCTTTAAATGACCTCTGAGATTATAATTGCTCTGACGCAGAGAGAACATTTCCATAATATACTTAGGTGCCACATTGTGAACACATTTATAAGCTAATACCAAAGACTGAAAAACGCGGCGATGTTCTAGAGTATTAATCGAGGCTAACTTTAACAGGTCTAAATAAGATGTGTCTTTTGGCATGTTCATTATTGTTCTTAATGCATAAGCATTTGTAGATTCAAGCTTTTGCGATAATGTCTTGTTTATTCCAAGTAGTAGAGGAGAGCAGTATTCAAATTGAGATAGGATGAAGGCTTTGTAGATCTTTATCATCAAGTCAGTGGGGATAAGCTTGCGGACACGTCGGAGAATGGAAACTTTGGTGTTGACCTTTTTACATATCTCATTAATATGTGATTTGAAGGAGAGGGATGAATCAATAGTAACACCCAGTAGCCGGATTTCGTTGACAGTTTCCATTTCATTTTGGTCCGTATATAGTTGATAAGGGAAGTAAGATTTACCAAGGGTAATGAGCTGAGTTTTGGAGTCATTAACCAAGAGGTAGTTTTGGTCAAACCAGGGAGTTAGTTGATTGAGGTCTGTTTGTAGATAGGCCCGTAGGGTTTCAGGACTCTTATGGGATGCATACTCAGTAGTGTTGATGTCCAGGTAGATTGCTTCAATGTTTGGAGGTTCTAAGGTTTTGCGACGATATGCCAATATATTGTTCTTGATATATATTAATAAGCCTCCTCCACCTTTTTTCCTGTCACGTCACGTCGAAGAGTGATTTTTTATAGCTTGAATCAATTTTTGTTTCTGATAAGGCAAAAATGTCAAATATTTCATCGTTGAGAAGGTTCTTGACTTCATCAATTTTGTTTTGTATACTATTGACATTGATATGTGCGATGGATAGATTATATTTGTAGTATGATGATATATTGTTTTTGTAGTCAGTCAGCACATCGTTGTTTGAGCAGTCAGATCCTGTTAAGCTGTCATCATTCGTTTCACAAGAGGAATTTGAGAAAAAGGAGTCAGATGGTACTGGGAGAGAACAAGCGCCACAGAACAAATTATCGTTGCTAGTTGAGAGCCGTGTATTTTCAGAAATTGTCATGTATTCACATTTGGCGTGAACCCATCGATCACACTCGTCACAGCAAAGGGCTCATTTACATGGTTTGCAACAGTAGATGCAAGGACATTTCACTGGGCCAGGATTCCTTCCAATATTGAAGGTAGCATCACAGTTTGCAGTTATCTTATTCTTGCGTGGAAGTAGCGACGGTAGTGATTATTTCTTTCGTTATAAATTGAAATTTGTGTCCGCCATATTGGATACTTGGAATGTACTTTGATATTAGAAACAGGCCATAAATGACTTGAAATGGAACCAATTTCGACACAGAATACTTCTTGGGTGCAGCATGAATACCTAGAGTTATTCTCCAGTTGATGGTTTGTAAAATCGAAGAGAACAGAACATAATATCAAGATTGTTTGTGGAGCGATAAATTTTCCCGCCATCATCGTCGCTGACCGCTGACCGTGACCATGAATGTATTGATATCAATATGTGACCTACATTTTGTTGTACTGGGATACCTGACTTTGATAAGTCTACAAACTATTTTCAGGTAGCCCAACACCTAAGAGTGAATGCCTGAGAGAACCGAGAATCGCCGGTCAGCGAACCCTTGGACAAATGTCTCAAATTTTGCCAGATGATACCTTTGGGTAACCTACTTTCGAAAAGCATATTAAAAAGTTCCAGCGTCTTTTCATTTTTTTTTAAATTGAGAAAGTTCAAAAGTGTGGTCGAAGTGCTGTTTTTGATTGTCGCGCTGTCCAAATAATGGCGTGAGTACGAAGCGTCGCTGTAGCCTCAAAACTATTTCAATACCAATCAAACTTTACACAGATAAAGAAGCACTATCGACAATGAATTTGAATCCAAAAAGTGTTCTGATCTGTAAATCAAATATTTTTGCGAGCCATTTCGAGAATGAGTATAAAGTGCACAGAAAATTACGGCGAAAAATAGGGTATATTAAATCGCATAAAAAGGTTCCTGGTATGTCATTGTTCTACATTTAAACTTTATAGCCTTAAAGTTATGTTATTGAAGTTTATCTCTACCAAATTTCACGGTCAAAATCGCATTCTTTCCCAATCAGAAAATCGATCGTCCGAGTACTACTTTTGGCCGGAGCGTCATACTTTGACTCTTGAAAAGACATCAAAGTGGGCCGATAAAATTCGAAACTATTTCTAAAGAAGTCTCAATGCACAGCTATTGAAGTTAAAAGACAGCGAAATGCTTTGCAAATCAATTCAATTCAATTTCTGCCGGACCTCACTAGTCTTTCATCGATCTTTCAACATTTACAATCCCATAACTTGTCAACAATATAATTTAATTATGTACATGATGGTACGTACGCTCATTTACATTATTTACTCTTGCTCGTTCGCTCTCATAAACAACCGCATTCTATTCCAATAAAACACGACTAGAAGATCATAACAGATCAAAACATTTAATATTCTGTTATTGACATTAAAAATATTATTACTACTATTAAATTTGCTACTCTTCTCTTACATTCCGGTATTATTATAATTTCAATATGTTTAATTAGGTTGTTCGTTTCCTTGTCAATCTAGTAATTGTACCTTCATCTCCGAAAAAAACATGTCGAAAAAGTACATTACGTTACCGTAGAGTAAAGGTCTATGTTTGACGTTATCAATGTAAATAGACGGGTTGCGGATTTAGTTTTCTAGCCAAATAAAAAAATTGAAACTGGAAGGTCAAGAGCCACGCAAGAGAGCCACGCGAGTGCGGTGCAATATTGCGCGCAATATTGCTGGCAATTTTGTTGCAGCGTGTGTCCACCCACTGAAACTGATTGCTCGCAGTTGACTAGCGCGTGCTAATACGACGTAATTTGTTGCTCGCAAGATGTTGCAGAGGTGGAGGTGGGGTGGGGTGGGGGGGGGGGGGGGGGGGGGGGGGGGGGACTCCCTTGTAAAAGTGGGTAGGGATGCTCGTCGGAAATTTGAAAATGACCCCTAAAAGGGACCGGAGTCTTGTCTTGGTGGGCGTGGCAGCGAATATTTTTACCCCTAAAAGGAACCAATTTAAAAAGTCATTTTAATAGTATAAAAGACACTAGCATCAAACTCCTTTATTGATAAGTGTTAAGTGACACAATACAGAACGATGTTATTAAAAGGAAGTTTTAAAATATCGCTGTTGATTGAATACCCTAAAAGGGACCGGAAAACTCTATTGGTGGTCATTTTTATTTCTGACACCCTAAGTGGGATCAAAACACGATAAAAAACCCTAAAAGGGACGACGAGCATCCCCGCCACTTTGGTATCGGAGTCCCTGCGATCCCGAAAGTAAGAACGGGTGAATAGGAGACTGCTCTACTGTTAGCTCTCCAAATCATCCACTTTTAAAAAGGCATAATCACGCTTGGGTCACGTGTCCTGTGTACTGTATTACACATTTTTCTATTGCTCAATACAGTCTGTACATGTATATATAACATTATAGAAACGTGTTGTCAGGATCGCGAGTGCTCTTGTGAATGACTTTTTGTAGTTATATAGCGCTTCTTGACCGTATTACGGATTGCGGCGATTCTCATTACCATGGACATTTGGAGTTCGTTGCGCTGGGGACCCGGGGGGGGGGGGGGGGGGTATTTTATTTTATTTATTTTTTCAAGATTCGCCCATGGGTACTCCCATATATGGGCTATACGGGGACGTGCCGCTGGACAGGGTATGGTTTTTGGCCTCTCTGTCCTGAACAGGGTATATAATTTTATGTGAGTCTGTCCTAAACAGGGTATAGTAATGCACGATTGTCGTCGTTAAATATGGTTTTATCCGGTATTTGCCAACCGAGAGAGAAGTTTGCCGATCTTTAGCAGGTCATCCGAGTCAACATTAAACATGTTTATGACAGTGTGTATTTTGTCCTTTGTCCTAAACAGGGTCCTAAAATAGAGGGTGTTGTCCTAGATAGAGTAGGTATTTTATATTTTTTGGCCTAAACAGGGTCAGGGTTTCAAACCGTCAGCGGCACCCCTATACCCAAACGGGCTGCTGCATTCCGGGGGGGGTTAGTACTTGACCCGGATTTGAAACTCCAATCAGATGAGGGAGTAAAGACAGAAATGAAACTACTTCTTGCATTTAATTTATTTCTTTAATTTATCGATGGTTTTCCAGAGGTAAAGCACGCGCGCAATTTTTATGCACAGCGAACCCCAACCTTACGTATTTCACGCGCGCGCTCTACCACAGGAAACCCATCAAAGAAAGGTGCAAATATCTTTTTATTTACTGAGTAGCCTCGGAAGCAATAGCCTCCTTTGCAGACGCTTTTAATGTCGCGATTTTTCCCTGGGGAAAAACCGCGACATTAAAAACGTCTGCAAAGGAGGCTACGGAAGCAATGGTTGGGCTACCAATGAGAAAACGAGTTTGACTATGGGGATATAACAACAACGTTTGCTCAACCTTACGCGCGTAGCTCATGGTCGTCCAGTTTCTTTCCCGATTAAGCAGACATTTGATATTTTTGCTAGAAAACTAAACGCGTCTATTTACATTGATAACGTCAAACATAGACCTATATACTCTACGGTAACGTAATGTACTTTTTCGACAAGTTTTTCTCGGCGATGAAGCTTAAGGTACAATCACTAGATTGACAACATCCTCGAAAACCAATGGACTCCCCCCTACCCTTGCGTTTCCCCTCCCCTTCCCCTCCCCTACAGCCCCTGGGTTTCCGAGGATGGATTGACAAGGAAACGAACAACCTAATTTACATATCGAAAATATTGTAGGGACTGTAGCCAGAGTAGCCAGAGTAGCCAGAGTAGCAAATTTAATAATAGTAATAATATTTTTAATGTCAATAACAGAATATTAAATTCAACATGTTGTTGTACGTAGGTGCCATGTTACGTTTCTTCTACGTAAAGCTCGGATATATTAAACCCTTACGTAGAAGAAACGTATATTTATTAGAATATTAAATGTTTTGATTTGTTATGATCTTCTAGTCGTGTTTTATTGGAATAGAATGCGGTTGTTTATGAGAGCGAACGAGCAAGAGTAAATAATGTAAATGAGCGTACGTACCATCATGTACATAATTAAATTATATTGTTGACAAGTTATGGGATTGTAAATGTTGAAAGATCGATGAAAGACTAGTGAGGTCCGGCAGAAATTGAATTGAATTGATTTGCAAAGCATTTCGCTGTCTTTTAACTTCAATAGCTGTGCATTGAGACTTCTTTAGAAGTAGTTTCGAATTTTATCGGCCCACTTTTGATGTCTTTTCAAGAGTCAAAGTATGACGCTCCGGCCAAAAGTAGTACTCGGACGATCGATTTTCTGATTGGGAAAGAATGCGATTTTGACCGTGAAATTTGGTAGAGATAAACTTCAATAACATAACTTTAAGGCTATAAAGTTTAAATGTAGAACAATGACATACCAGGAACCTTTTTATGCGATTTAATATACCCTATTTTTCGCCGTAATTTTCTGTGCACTTTATACTCATTCTCGAAATGGCTCGCAAAAATATTTGATTTACAGATCAGAACACTTTTTGGATTCAAATTCATTGTCGATAGTGCTTCTTTATCTGTGTAAAGTTTGATTGGTATTGAAATAGTTTTGAGGCTACAGCGACGCTTCGTACTCACGCCATTATTTGGACAGCGCGACAATCAAAAACAGCACTTCGACCACACTTTTGAACTTTCTCAATTTAAAAAAAAATGAAAAGACGCTGGAACTTTTTAATATGCTTTTCGAAAGTAGGTAACCCAAAGGTATCATCTGGCAAAATTTGAGACATTTGTCCATGGGGTCGCTGACCGGCGATTCTCGGTTCTCTCAGGCATTCACTCCTAACTATCTGCAAATTTCTACCCTATGTATTAAAATGATTGTAAGAAAATGGTGTAAATGGAATAAAAAAATCTGAAATCTGAATCTGTTGAAGATAATGATCGTTTCCTTTTTCTATATTTTCTTTGCAGCTCCTTTTTGCAAGCTCTTCAACAGTTCTACCAACTTCTCTCCCTCTCTCTCTCTCTCTTATTTTGAATGTGGTATGACTTACTGGTGGTACATTCATGGTGGATAATAATGTGCTCAGATGTGTATGGCCAATTCTAGCATCCAACGAACCAAGCACTACCATACTGTTGATATCATATGCTTGAGGCCCACTTTTACCACTTTTATGCTTTTCTGATGTTGTTACTTTTTGTTTTTGTTGTTGTTGTTGTTGTTGCTACAATACTGGCATTGAACTATGAACTCACTGGCAAGACCAACTCTCTTTTCATCAATTATATTTGTAAGTGACAATGGACCTGTAAAATTATGATGTGAAATTATGATTTATACATTTGTATATGATCCACATGTACTCAGGAACTATATTTATATCACATCATGCTATTATAGGAATTTACAAATAAATTGTAAATGGCATCATATTATAAGTACACTATTTTGTCACTTTCAAAAACAGAACTTTGTATGATACAAAATAACTGAGTTCATATATGATTTATTGACCTCGCTGTTTATATGCTTCATCAGGTTAAGGTCAGTGTATGGTGTGTCCATATGGGTTATGTATTTAATTTCTGGAATAAATTTTTATTTTTCAGAGTCTACTATGTTTGTTTTTAAATTTTGTTGTAGTGAAACAATTACCTTACCCTGTTAGTACAGTCTCTTTTTGTCCTGGTTGGACAGAATTGAATGAGAATCTCAAGACATTACTCTACTGATAGCTAGCATGTAACAAAAAGCAAACACATGGTTTATTTCCTAGGTATCATAGGTAGTGTATAAAGGTGTGGACGTCATGAAAGCAGTAGTAATTACATGTGTTGCTGGTAACATAATATCATTAGTGTCATTTGCAAGTCCCAATGAGTCACTCTGTTGTGTTACTTTAATATCTGCTTGTTTCTCTACTGTATAACTCACCGTTGTTGCATTTGCTGCATGATTGCATTGATCTACAAAGACTATCCATGTTGACAACTCTAGGTCCTAGTTGTTCTTGTATTTCATTTTTCTGGGATGGGAGATGTACAAATATTGTTTTACAAGAAGGGTATATGCAAAATCTTCCGTGACAACGATTTGAAAATCACAATAGATGCAAATTTAACAGTTGTTAATTTCCTAGATGTCACACTCGACCTCAAGAGTGGCAAGCATAGCCCATACTCCAAACCAGGAAACATTCCGCTATACGTACATAATAAATCTAACCATCCCCCGTCCATACTAAAGAACATTCCTGAGTCTATTAATAAGCGCCTTTGCGAGATTATTGAAAATAACTCGACTGGCTCGACTGTTTGCATGACTTCTGTACATATAGCTTTCTGTCAATAGATGTAGTTATACATCGGTGGTCGTGAGCCGGTTTAATTATAAATACTCAAGGACATAACTGTACACGTACTATTACAATTAGCAACAAACATGGCATAGCGAGGTCATGATAGTTTTTGAGTTCATTTCATTTGCTTTTCAGTCTCGACTGTTTGCATGACTTCTGTACATATAGCTTTCTGTCAATAGATGTAGTTACATCGCTGGTCGTGAGTTTAATTATAACATGATGACTTGTTCTCTCTCGATCCAGCACAAGCTTCTAGTCCTTCTACCACTTCTAATCGTCGAACGATGAACTAGAAGCCTGACTTTTAACTGGCCGTCTCTTTAAAAACCTCTCAGTCGTTTTCGCTTCTAAAATAAATATCTCCCAAACTCTAGCTAATGAAAGACTATATCAAGGTTAAAACTAAAACGGGTTTGGTTTGCTTCAAAATATTTTTATTTTATTTTATTTTATTTTTTGAAATGATTCCGTCTGAGAGCTGGTCAAGAGGTCAAATTTGCATGAAATTATGCACTTTTTTACGGCGCTGTACAAACTTCGTCTCGCATTATCCAGCGAAACTTTTTATATTATGTTGTAGATAAATGTATCTAGTTTGTCTAGAGGTAAAGCGTTATTCAATCGGTTCAGCCGTTTATGAGAAAATTAGTTGATAATTAATCCCACTAAGATATAACTGAACGGCGGCTCAAAATTACCCATCTTTACTCGATTATTTTGCAAAAGTGGCACATCGCTGGACTCTCTCATTGACACAATCGGATTGAACATCATTTCATTTACACAAATCTGTAAAAACCCGTGTACGTTTTGGATATTTCAAAAGTTACGACAATTTCAGTTGGTGCATGTTAGACGATTTACGAATATTAATTAGGTGCAATATCTTATCCATATGAAGTTGAAAATAGCTTACCTCCTTCCTAAATCGCTGTATTTGGAAATGTTGACCTGGAATGAAGTCTAGCATGGGTAAAATGGGAAACATGAGCGATTTAGGAAGGAGGTAAGCTGTTTTCAACTTCATATGGATAAGATATCTGAGATATTGCACCTAATTAATATTCGTAAATCGTCTAACATGCACCAACTGAAATTGTCGTAACTTTTGAAATATCCAAAACGTACACAGGTTTTTACAGATTTGTGTAAATGAAATGATGTTCAATCCGATTGTGTCAATGAGAGAGTCCAGCGATGTGCCACTTTTGAAAAATAATCGAGTAAAATTGGGTAATTTTGAGCCGCCGTTCAGTTAGATCTTAGTGGGGTTAATTATCAACTAATTTTCTCATAAACGGCTGAACCGATTGAATAACGCTTTACCTCTAGACAAACTAGATACATTTATCTACAACATGATATAAAAAGTTTCGCTGGATAATGCGAGACGAAGTTTGTACAGCGCCGTAAAGAAGTGCATAATTTCATGCAAATTTGACCTCTTGACCAGCTCTCAGACGGAATCATTTCAAAAAATAAAATAAAATAAAATAAAAATATTTTGAAGCAAACCAAACCCGTTTTAGTAATAACCTTGATATAGTCTTTCATTAGCTAGAGTTTGGGAGATATTTATTTTAGAAGCGAAAACGACTGAGAGGTTTTTAGAGAGACGGCCAGTTAATAGCTTGAAGATCTACAGCTGCTTTCAAAACTAATATTCAAGTCTACTTGAGTCCTGTGTGTGGTTTGTTTTCCCTTATCTGCTGAGAAATCTTGAAACTTTATACGATCAAATACATCGCATTCTTTCTTCATTCTTCGCATTTTTTCTTCATTCCGTGACCATGATAAAAATAAAAATAAAAAAACCAAGAAAGCCCATTTTATAACTCGGGCTTCCTTCGGAAGGGCCCGAGTAATAAATGAGAAATATACGTGCGCATGCAAGAATAGAAATCTAAATGAATAGTGGTAATAAGACCCTATGCCTGAAAATGAATTCTACGCTTCAACTTAAATTCCTGCTTTTTAATCTGCTTTTTAACCTGCTGTTTAATCTATTTATATGGAGAGCAGACTGTGAATTCCTTCTGGAATCCTTCTACTGGAAGCTCGTCGTTGGCCTACCTTTTCTCATATTCAAGTTTTTATCATCTGTAAAAAATATTTATGTACCCTAAACAAACGCAACGAATTAGCAAGTCCATGTCCCCACCGAAACAGATATACACTCAGAAACTTTAAAATTATGTAACGCAATTATCACCTAGCAACCATTCTATTTTAAACGCCAGCGTTATATTAACGGTCATTCATTGTAACTTGCCTGATGAGTGTGGTCATTTTATGATCATATGTAGCAATAAACCAATGAATCAATTCTAAAAGTCTTGAACTACAACTATTATTATATATATATATATATATATATATACATATAGTAATGATTTGGATGCGTTTACTCTTTGACTTCCATGGTTTATTACATACAATACTGTTTCGTACAGGTCGCGGTGTTATTGCGAACCTGCACTCTTCAGTGCATAAACCAGAGTGATTTGGATAGAACATTACAACAACATGTCTTTTCTAATTATCTTAAATTCCTCAAAAGGTATTTGTCCTTGTGTCTGCATTTGCTAACTAGTTCGTTCCGCTTGTTTAAGGACGCCGCCTTTGGGTTACTAATAATAAAGTACTTCTCGCAAATACAAAGGCCGCAACGTTTCGACGCGTTCGAGTATTGTGGAGCACGGCATAGAATTTTCCAACTAATGGCGTAATCAAGATTGTTCTCTTTCAAGTGCCAGATATGTTTACTAAGTTCTGTAGCGTTGCGCTTCGTGCTGTGCTTGAAAGAGGCCTTGTGGTTAGAATATCTCGCCTTGAAATCGGTCGCCGTTAACCCTACGTAGGACTCTACTTCATCCCCGCAGGTCACTGTGGCTTGGTATACAATGTTCTTAGCTAGGCATTCGCCTCCAAGTGGGCACACTGTGCTTTTGGGGCAGCTGCACATTTTTCCCGGGTCGGTGTTCCTGTCGTTTCCCAGCTTCCTTTTGTTGTCGCCGTCAATGATGCGCGCCACATAGGCATGCAGCTATATGAGATCTTGACTGTATTTCTGCTAAAGATCTTATGTAGCTTATTGGATGGCGGGAAACATTTGTCGATAATTCTCAGGAACTCTTTCCCCACATTGGTCTTCACATTTCGGTCATAGGGTGGATTGTACCATATGGTGTTTCGCTTCCGGTTCCTCTTCACTGCTCTAGGCTGGTCTTGTACGTAGTGTAGTTTGTAATTGTGTCCGCTTTCATCCAACGCTTTCTGGTATACGGGGGCGGCCTTATTGAATACGGTCTCATTCGAAGATATTTCCGATAGGCGCTTATTGATGCCCTCCGGGATGTTTTTTAGAACGGTGGGTGGGTGGTTGGAATCGGTGTTTACATACTGCAAGGTGTTGTTGGGTTTCATATATGGCCTGTATTGTCCCGAGTTCAGATCAAGTGTTACGTCTAGAAAGTTGATTACTTTCTTGTTGGCTTCGATAGTGATGCTCAGCTCGTTTTCCTTGAAGATCTTACAGATAGATTTTTTTATCTTTTCCATTTCTCTCGGTGGTTCCTTAAAAAAACCCAAGCCATCGTCCCTGTAAAGGCCGATAGCTGCGCCATGCTTGGTTTGTAAGAGGGATAACATGTAGCAAACCACTAGTTCGCAAGATTCAGCCCCATCATAGCTGCCCATTGTTACGTCGAAACCGGTACTGCTCTCTTTTTTCTCCCATGGGTCTCTATTGCTGAACACAATGGTGCGTTTCGTATGTATGATGACATCTTTCTCGTGCTCGGTGACAATGGTGTGTTGTTTTGCAAAGTCTATTGCTTTGATTAGAAGCCTCTCAGTGATAGATGGATAGAATTCGACAATATCAAAATTGATGAAACTGCCTTCACTCTTGTTTGGGATCTCGCGGTACCACTCGAGTACTTCCCGTGTGCTCTTCCAGAGGTTTACTTGGGTCGAATCTGCGACGCATTTCACCAGTCTACTAAGGATTACTTTGCTGATGTGTCCTAGCTCAGACTTGGTTGGGCTGATTAGCCTACATGTAGGTTTATTCTCGAAATTAGGCTTGTGATCCTTCAGTGTGACGAAGGCCTCTTTTTCCGCGAGTTTTTCTACACGGTCGTCGATTTTAAACTTTTCGGCGATGTGCTTTGCTTCCCTGTTAATATTTAGGACTTTAGTCTCGCTCGTCTTTTTGTAGGTTTTGTTGACGTTTGTCTTTACGAGGTCGCTGTACTTTTCTTGTTCGATCTTGTAGTAGTTTGTTGTTTTATCGGCCTTAATTGTTAGCTTGTTGTCATGTTTCACAGTCTCCAGGTCCTGATGTAATTTGGCCTGAAAGACACTGGTTTTGCTCTCAAACTCGATGTTTTGAATAAGAGATATCATACAGTCCTCAAACTCTCTTAGCTCCTCTATCACGGGTGGAGATTGTGCGGTGTTGAATCCGTATGTTTCTTGGTTAGGAGTTGAGGACTTGGGGTTGAGGAAAAATAAGGCCTTCCATCTCATACGTTTCATAAAGAGTTCAGATTTCTCAATGAACCTCTTCAGATACGCCGATCTTGGTGCCGTTGGTATGTTCTTTGTTGAATACTCGAAGGATATACGATCCATATTGCCACACAGATACCATAAAGTGCTCGACAGTGTAGGAGCGAATGTAGATTCAAATGAAGCTTGTTATCCGTGTCGCTAGAGTGCTCTATACTGTACAGAGTGCTAGAGTGCTCTATACTGTATATATATATATAGTACTTCTTGATTCACATGATGTTTATTTCCACTACAACGCTGTTTCGTGCGGACGGTGTAGAAACACCGTCCGTACTCTTCAGGTGGCAATGCGTGAATAATTCCACAAAGAATGTTACATAGATTGACAGAAAGGTCATGTTACGTGTGTTGCATGCTATAGCGCGCACGCTAGATAGGTACTATATATAGATGTTATACGAATTCCAGCAGATATTTGTTACGATGTCTACAACCGCTCGCGAGTTCATTACGCTTGTTAAGTGTGCAAAGGTCAGGTTTACATAAGATATAATATTTCTCAGTTAAGCATAAATTACAACGTTTAGCGGCGTTAGAATACGATTTAGCTTTCTTGATAACTTTCCACTTAATTTCATACGTTTCGTTATTGTCCTTTAGTGTCCATATATATTTGCTCAATTCTGTGGCGTTTCGGTGTTTTACGTTTCTAAATGAAGCTGTATGGTTTCTGTACCTAGTTTTAAAGGCATTTTCTGTTAGTCCTATATATGTTTCTATTCTGTTGTTGCTCTTGACGGTGGCCTGGTATATTACACTTTCTGTAAGGCACTTCTTTTCCAGCGGGCACTCAGCGCTGTTTCTGCAGTTACATTCTTTCTTTGTGTTTTCTGTATTTGTTTGTGCCTTCTTGATTGTCGATGTGTTATGGGCGGTAATTGTACTCCTTATATTAGGCATGCACGAGTAGCTTATCTTTAGTGTGTTGCGGTTAAATATCTTGCGCAGTGTGTTGTTGTGATTGAAGCTTTCTCCGATGATATTGAGAAATTTCTTCCCGATGTTGGTGGATAACACATCGACAATCAAGAAGGCACAAACAAATACAGAAAACACAAAGAAATAATGTAACTGCAGAAACAGCACTGAGTGCCCGCTGGAAAAGAAGTGCCTTACAGAAAGTGTAATATACCAGGCCACCGTCAAGAGCAACAACAGAATAGAAACATATATAGGACTAACAGAAAATGCCTTTAAAACTAGGTACAGAAACCATACAGCTTCATTTAGAAACGTAAAACACCGAAACGCCACAGAATTGAGCAAATATATATGGACACTAAAGGACAATAACGAAACGTATGAAATTAAGTGGAAAGTTATCAAGAAAGCTAAATCGTATTCTAACGCCGCTAAACGTTGTAATTTATGCTTAACTGAGAAATATTATATCTTATGTAAACCTGACCTTTGCACACTTAACAAGCGTAATGAACTCGCGAGCGGTTGTAGACATCGTAACAAATATCTGCTGGAATTCGTATAACATCTATATATAGTACCTATCTAGCGTGCGCGCTATAGCATGCAACACACGTAACATGACCTTTCTGTCAATCTATGTAACATTCTTTGTGGAATTATTCACGCATTGCCACCTGAAGAGTACGGACGGTGTTTCTACACCGTCCACACGAAACAGCGTTGTAGTGGAAATAAACATCATGTGAATCAAGAAGTACTCTGATTAATTTGTATATAAACAGCTCCAACAGTTGAGCACTTTTTGACTAAAACGTTAATTCCCTGTGTATGTATATATATATACATATAGTAATGATTTGGACGCGTTTACTCTTTGGCTTCCATGGTTTATTGCATACAATACTGTTTCGTACAGGTCGCGGTGTTATTGCGAACCTGCACTCAAATCAAAACTGATGTTTATTCCAAGCCTACAGACAGCCATCTCTACTTACCACCATCTAGTGCCCACCCTTATAATTGTAAAAAGTCAATACCATCTAGCGTAGCACTTAGGATAAAAAGAAATTGCTCTGATAGAGAGTATTTAGAGAAACGTAATACAGAATATCAAGAATATTTAATTCAGCAAGGTTATGATAAAAAGTTAGTTAGATCTCAGTTGAGTGCAGGTTCGCAATAACACCGCGACCTGTACGAAACAGTATTGTATGCAATAAACCATGGAAGTCAAAGATAAACGCGTCCAAATCATTACTATATGTATAACCGCTCTACTGTACAGTATAGAGCACTCTAGCGACACGGATAACAAGCTTCATTTGAATCTCTCTATATATATATATGTAGAATAAAGGTAAAACCAAGACACCAACTTGTAACTTTGTACACTGTTTAATTGTACGTTTCGGCCATTCGGCCTTCATCAGCAAGACTGATTTGATCCGCGCGCAGCCAACCGCTAAATCATGTCCACTAGGTGACACAAGAAAACAAGAAAACAACAATAGCGCGCGTGCGCACATACAAAGCGCGCGCTAAAAATGAACCCCAGGAACCTAGAACTAAAGTAAAACTACCACCAAAAAACTAAAGGATGACCCCTATACTGATCAAGAGATTGCTACTAACGCGAACCACCTCAGTCTGCATACAAAAAATACAATAAACAAACTAAAGATAAGCACCATGAAAAATAATAATAACAATCAATTAAATTGCTATTAATTATTATAGTTAATTCTATTCCTAGAATTAATTTCTAATCTTTTATTAAGTCCGAATGGCTGATAAGTAAACAATTGAGTACACCAATATGCTTCTCTGTTAAGTAGGTTTTGTTCTATGTTTTCTAAATTATGTATTGACTCAATGCACATAAAGCTAAAATCCGATAACTTATGAGGTGCACTATTAAAATGTATAGCTACTTCACAAGTGGTTTTCTTAGTTAACATAGCTGACTTGTGATTTCTAAATCTAACCTTAAATTCGTTTCTGGTTGAGCCTACATATTGAACTCGACATTTTTTACATGAAATTAAATAAATTATATTTTTAGATTTACAACTAAGATGTTGTTTGATACAATAAAATCTATTTGTAGAATAACTAGTGAACTTTTTAGATGATTCTAAGTAATTAGTGCAAATATCACATCTATTCTCACATGTAAAACAACCTACATCATCTAAATTAATTTCATTATAGTTCCTAGTATTCTTAAACGTAGAAGGAGCTAAGATTTCTTTTAAATTTTTGGTCTTCTATAAGCAGTTATTATTCTATTTTTAGAAAACATGTCTTTAAGATCTGGTGTAGATTCTAAGAGATAAGTATATTCCTTAATTATTTTGTTTAAGTTATTTAAATTGGGATTGAAATCTGTAACAAAAGGAACAATATTTCTATTCTTTTTAGTCTTATTGACCTTTAATATATTTTTTTTCTATCTAATTGATCAACTTTTGAAAACTGAGATCTAACTAACTTTTTATCATAACCTTGCTGAATTAAATATTCTTGATATTCTGTATTACGTTTCTCTAAATACTCTCTATCAGAGCAATTTCTTTTTATCCTAAGTGCTACGCTATATGGTATTGACTTTTTACAATTATAAGGGTGGGCACTAGATGGTGGTAAGTAGAGATGGCTGTCTGTAGGCTTGGAATAAACATCAGTTTTTTTGATTTGACCATACATACATATATATATATATATATAGGCAGAATACAAGTAGTGATTGGAACGCCAACAACCTTGCCACTATCGAGTAGGATCTTTAGATACCAGACGCAGATGTCATAAAGGATAACTAGTTGAGGATAAATGGTGTAGACATCAAGCGAACTACCTTCTTCAGTAATATAATGTATTTACAACACTTGGTGACTACTAAATGAAAATCTATAAGTATTTATAGTAATGATAGAATAAAAGGACAATAGATTAAGAATAAATTAAAAATGAAAACGTGGAATGAATGAATGGATATAATGAACTATTGATAAGAAAGCTAAAAATGTTAAAAATACCTAAGGTCTATTATATCTAATTCGCTTGGTGGCATTAAATTCCTGCCTCTTATTCAACCCATGGGGTGCTAGTGTACACAATTGCGCACTCCAAAAAGCCTCTCTAGTTAAAAGTATTTTGTCGATGTTATCCAAAGCACTAATTTGTTCAATGGCAATGAAGACAAAGTCGGCGAGGGAATGGTTGCTCGCATTAAAATGTATGGCAACTTCGCATGTTTTTGTGTTTGTCTTCATTGCTGATTTGTGGTTTCTGAATCTGACCTTGAATTCATTACTGGTAGACCCGATGTACTGTAAAGAACATTTCTTGCATGTAATGAGGTAAATAATATTTTTCGAGGTGCAAGATAGGTGTTCTTTAATACAGTAAGATTTACCAGTATATATATATGTAGAATAAAGGTAAAACCAAGACACCAACTTGTAGCTTTGTACACTGTTTAATTGTACGTTTCGGCCATTCGGCCTTCATCAGCAAGATTCTATATATATATATAGTGAAGAGTAATTATGGACCACGTTTCGTTTATTGCTGTTTAATCTACAGGTCTGTTTCGCGGGAGCACAAGTGCTCTCACTCTTCAGGATTCTTACAGCGTGATGTTGTTTTCAACTACGTGATATTTATACAGCCCTAGTCGCGCGTTTTCACGCACGGTAGCACAGTACTTAACTAAGCATTCTTTAAAAGGAACTTATTTGCATGTCTGCAACTATTAACCAATTCAGATCGCTTATTTAACGTGGCTAATTCCCTATGGTAAATGATATAGTACTTCTCAAGGTTGCGTAAATTACATCTCTTTGTTGTATTGGAGTACGTCCGCGCTTTGCCTAGTATCCTCCATGTTATTTTGTAATCTATCTTAGCGTTCTTTAACGGCCATATATATTTACTCAATTCAGTCTGATTACTATATGCTTCTTTCTTAAACGACTGTTTGTGGTTGGCAAATCTCGACTTGAATTCCGTGTCAGTCAGGCCCACATAGCACTCACTCCCTTCTTCTGTAGTCACGGTGGCTTGGTAGATGATGCCCTTCGTCAAGCATTGGTTATCTAGGGGACACTCCTCTTTTTTTCTGCAGTTGCATGGCCTTGTGTCGGAACCTTCCGCGTTTGGTTGTTGTAACATGTGCTTGTTGTGCACGTCGATTGCACTTTTTACACTCGGCATGCAACTATACGACAGCTTGAGTGTGTTTCGGTTGAATATTGGTCTCAGGTTGTGGCTCTTAGGGAAACATTCGTTGACGATACGCAATAATTATTTTCCCAGGTTAGTTTTCACATGCATATCGAAGGGAGGGTTAAACCAGGTAATGTTCCTTTTTCTTGCTCTGCTTTTTTTCTTTCTTTTGTCTCTAGGGAGGAACTTCAGCTTGTGCTCGTACCCGCTTGTGTCCAAAGCGGCCTGGTACGGCGGTTTTGCTTTGTTAAAGGCAGTTTCGTCTGATGATATATCTGATAGTCTCTGGTTTACGCTTTCTGGAATTCGCTTCAAGATGTTGGGTGGGAGGTTACTTTTAGCGTGTACATAGGACGGTGTATTCCCTGGTTTCATGTACGGGTGGTGTTTGCCGCTGTTCAGATCTAGTGTGACGTCTAAGTAATTTATCACCTTTTTGTTCGCTTCTATGGTTATTTTTAAACCATTGCTGGCGAACAAAGTGCAAATTTTCCTTTTAGCGCACTCGATGAGTCGGGGCGGGTCGTGGAATACAGCGAGCCCATCATCCCTATACAGGCCTATTGCCTCGCCGCAGATGGATTTCAATTGTGAAAGCATGTAGACTACAACCAGTTCGCACGACTGAAGAAAGACACTTCTGATGACTTGTTTGACGTAACCATGGGAGCATACGACGGTGCCGAGTCGTGCGAACTGGAACAGAAAATTTGCTCTTTGTTCGCCAGCAATGGTTTAAAAATAACCATAGAGGCGAACAAAAAGGTGATAAATTACTTAGACGTGACACTAGATCTGAACAGCGGCAAACACCACCCGTACATGAAACCAGGGAATACACCGTCCTATGTACACGCTAAAAGTAACCACCCACCCAACATCTTGAAGCGAATTCCAGAAAGCGTAAACCAGAGACTATCAGATATATCATCAGACGAAACTGCCTTTAACAAAGCAAAACCGCCGTACCAGGCCGCTTTGGACACAAGCGGGTACGTACACAAGCTGAAGTTCCTCCCTAGAGACAAAAGAAAGAAAAAAAGCAGAGCAAGAAAAAGGAACATTACCTGGTTTAACCCTCCCTTCGATATGCATGTGAAAACTAACCTGGGAAAATAATTATTGCGTATCGTCAACGAATGTTTCCCTAAGAGCCACAACCTGAGACCAACATTCAACCGAAACACACTCAAGCTGTCGTATAGTTGCATGCCGAGTGTAAAAAGTGCAATCGACGTGCACAACAAGCACATGTTACAACAACCAAACGCGGAAGGTTCCGACACAAGGCCATGCAACTGCAGAAAAAAAAGAGGAGTGTCCCCTAGATAACCAATGCTTGACGAAGGGCATCATCTACCAAGCCACCGTGACTACAGAAGAAGGGAGTGAGTGCTATGTGGGCCTGACTGACACGGAATTCAAGTCGAGATTTGCCAACCACAAACAGTCGTTTAAGAAAGAAGCATATAGTAATCAGACTGAATTGAGTAAATATATATGGCCGTTAAAGAACGCTAAGATAGATTACAAAATAACATGGAGGATACTAGGCAAAGCGCGGGCGTACTCCAATACAACAAAGAGATGTAATTTATGCAACCTTGAGAAGTACTATATCATTTACCATAGGGAATTAGCCACGTTAAATAAGCGATCTGAATTGGTTAATAGTTGCAGACATGCAAATAAGTTCCTTTTAAAGAATGCTTAGTTAAGTACTGTGCTACCGTGCGTGAAAACGCGCGACTAGGGCTGTATAAATATCACGTAGTTGAAAACAACATCACGCTGTAAGAATCCTGAAGAGTGAGAGCACTTGTGCTCCCGCGAAACAGACCTGTAGATTAAACAGCAATGAACGAAACGTAGTCCATAATTACTCTTCACTATATAGCTCCAACTTCCAGTTGTAGAGCACTTTTCGAGGACAAATTGGTAGCCTTCAGATTGTATATATATATATATTTATGCACTGAAGAGTACAGGTTCGCAATAACACCGCGACCTGTACGAAACAGTATTTATCCATTTATCCTCAACTAGTTATCCTTGATGACATCTGCGTCTGGTATCTAAAGATCCTACTCGCTAGTGGCAAGGTTGTTGGCGTTCCAATCACTACTTGTATTCTGCCTATATATATATATAATGTTGAGCACTCTATCTCTGGAAAACCGTTCTAATATCAGTCAATATTAGAATTTATATATATATA
The DNA here is from genome assembly GCA_033675265.1 of Actinostola sp. cb2023. Taxonomy (NCBI): domain Eukaryota; kingdom Metazoa; phylum Cnidaria; class Anthozoa; order Actiniaria; family Actinostolidae; genus Actinostola; species Actinostola sp. cb2023. The sequence continues at coordinate 131,151 of JAUJYZ010000412.1, read as the reverse complement.
TACATATAGTAATGATTTGGATACGTTCACTCTTTGACTTCCATGGTTTATTACATACAATACTGTTTCGTACAGGTCGCGGTGTTATTGCGAACCTGTACTCTTCAGTGCATAAACCTGAGTGATTTGGTAGAACATTACAACAACATGTCTTTTCTAATCATCTTAAATTCCTCAAAAGGTATTTGTCCTTGTGTCTGCATTTGCTAACTAGTTCGTTCCGCTTGTTTAAGGACGCCGCCTTTGGGTTACTAATAATAAAGTACTTCTCGCATATACAAAGGCCGCAACGTTTCGACGCGTTCGAGTATTGTGGAGCACAGCATAGAATTTTCCAACTAATGGCGTAATCAAGATTGTTCTCTTTCAAGTGCCAGATATGTTTACTAAGTTCTGTAGCGTTGCGCTTCGTGCTGTGCTTGAAAGAGGCCTTATGGTTAGAATACCTCGCCTTGAAATCGGTCGCCGTTAACCCTACGTAGGACTCTACTTCATCCCCGCAGGTCACTGTGGCTTGGTACACAATGTTCTTAGCTAGGCATTCGCCTCCAAGCGGGCACACTGTGCTTTTGGGGCAGCTGCACATTTTTCCCGGGTCGGTGTTCCTGTCGTTTCCCCGCTTCCTTTTGTTGTCGCCGTCAATGATGCGCGCCACATTAGGCATGCAGCTATATGAGATCTTGACTGTATTTCTGCTAAAGATCTTATGTAGCTTATTGGATGGCGGGAAACATTTGTCGATAATTCTCAGGAACTCTTTCCCCACATTGGTCTTCACATTTCGGTCATAGGGTGGATTGTACCATATGGTGTTTCGTTTTCGGTTCCTCTTCGCTGCTCTAGGCTGGTCTTGTACGTAGTGTAGCTTGTAATTGTGTCCGCTTTCATCCAACGCTTTCTGGTATACGGGGACGGCCTTATTGAATTCGGTGTCATTCGAAGATATTTCCGATAGGCGCTTCTTATTGATGCCCTCCGGGATGTTTTTTAGAACGGTGGGTGGGTGGTTGGAATCGGTGTTTACATACTGCAAGGTATTGTTGGGTTTCATATATGGCCTGTATTGTCCCGAGTTCTAATCAAGTGTTACGTCTAGATGATTGATTACTTTCTTGTTGGCTTCGATAGTGATGCTCAGCTCGTTTTCCTTGAAGATCTTACAGATATATTTTTTTATCTTTTCCATTTCTCTCGGTGGTTCCTTAAAAAAACCCAAGCCATCGTCCCTGTAAAGGCCGATAGCTGCGCCATGCTTGGTTTGTAAGAGGGATAACATGTAGCAAACCACTAGTTCGCAAGATTCAGCCCCATCATAGCTGCCCATTGTTACGTCGAAACCGGTACTGCTCTCTTTTTTCTCCCATAGGTCTCTATTGCTGAACACAATGGTGCGTTTCGTATGTATGATGACATCTTTCTCATGCTCGGTGACAATGGTGTGTTGTTTTGCAAAGTCTATTGCTTTGATTAGAAGCCTCTCAGTGATAGATGGATAAAATTCGACAATATCAAAATTGATGAAACTGCCTTCACACTTGTTTGGGATCTCGCGGTACCACTCGAGTACTTCCCGTGTGCTCTTCCAGAGGTTTACATGGGTCGAATCTGCGACCAGCCTACTAAGGATTACTTTGCTGATGTGTCCTAGCTCAGACTTGGTTGGGCTGATTAACCTACATGTAGGTTTATTCTCGAAATTAGGCTTGTGATCCTTAAGTGTGATGAAGGCCTCTTTTTCCGCGAGTTTTTCTACACGGTCGTCGATTTTAAACTTTTCGGCGATGTGCTTTGCTTCCCTGTTAATATCTAGGACTTTAGCCTCGCTCGCCTTTTTGTAGGTTTTGTTGACGTTTGTCTTTACGAGGTCGCTGTACTTTTCTTGTTCGATCTTGTAGTAGTTTGTTGTTTTATAGGCCTTAATTGTTAGCTTGTTGTCATGTTTCACAGTCTCCAGGTCCTGATGTAATTTGGCCTGAAAGACACTGGTTTTGCTCTCAAACTCGATGTTTTGAATAAGATATATCATACAGTCCTCAAACTCTCTTAGCTCCTCTATCACGGGTGGAGATTGTGCGGTGTTAAATCCGTATGTTTCTTGGTTAGGAGTTGAGGGCTTGGGGTTGAGGAAAAATAAGGCCTTCCATCTCATACGTTTCATAAAGAGTTCAGATTTCTCAATGAACCTCTTCAGATACGCCGATCTTGGTGCCGTTGGTATGTTCTTTGTTGAATACTCGAAGGATATACGATCCATATTGCCACACAGATACCATAGAGTGCTCGACAGTGTAGGAACGAATGTAGATTCAAATGAAGCTTGTTATCCGTGTCGCTAGAGTGCTCTATACTGTACAGTAGAGCGGTTATACATATAGTAATGATTTGGATACGTTTACTCTTTGACTTCCATGGTTTATTACATACAATACTGTTTCGTACAGGTCGCGGTGTTATTGCGAACCTGCACTCTTCAGTGCATAAACCGGAGTGATTCTTTAAAGCTTGATGCAAGTCCAACGTAAGTTTCTGTTGACGTTTCCGTTTTTACTGTTGCTTGGTAGACTACGTTTGTCTGGAGGCATTTTCCGTCGAGGGGGCATACAGAAACCACAAGACCTCCTTCCGACACAATAAAATAAGAAACGAAACAGAACTTTCTAAACACATATGGAACTTAAAAGACGCTGACAAAACATTTAACATAAAGTGGAAAATAATTAAGAAATGCCAACCATACAATAATATAAACAAAAAATGTAACTTATGCCTTAGCGAAAAATTCACAATCATCTGTAAAAAATATTTATGTACCCTAAGCAAACGCAACGAATTAGCAAGTCCATGTCCCCACCGAAACAGATATACACTCAGAAACTTTAAAATTATGTAACGCAATTATCACCTAGCAACCATTCTATTTTAAACGCCAGCGTTATATTAACGGTCATTCATTGTAACTTGCCTGATGAGTGTGGTCATTTTATGATCATATGAAACAGACCTGTAGCAATAAACCAATGAATCAATTCTAAAGTCTTGAACTATTATTATATTTACTGCTCCTATAATGTTGATCACTCTCTGGAAAACCGTTCTAATATCAGTCAATATTAGAATATATAGAGAGAGAGAATAAATATCTGTGGAAACTAAAGGGAAAACAAGAAGAATACACACTCAAGTGGAGAATACTCGCCAAGGCAAAGGCCTATACAAACCTAACGAAGCGATGTAATTTATTTAACGCAGAAAAACACTTAATAATAACTAAGCCACATAAAGCAACCTTAGATAAACGCAACGAACTTGTATCAACATGCAGACATCAACGAAAGTACATTCTCAAGTATAATTAGACATCATGAAATCACTTTATCTTAACGGCATATTCCAAAGGTTTGCCAACCTGATCATATTATTGTCAATCAATCAATCAATTTTATCTATGTATTTATTTATTTGTTACATACTTCGGTTTGTAGAATGTAACATGCAATCACATTAGCGCGTGCAACTATTTAGCGCGCGCAACTATTCAACGGTTTACGATACTGACGCGATCATATTGTTGTTGTAGCTCTTACCAATTGCTTCAGTGTATATAGATTAACTGAAGAGTGGACTGACTTCACGTCGGTCTACGAAACAAATTGTATTAAACTCTATGTACTCAAAAACTGAGTAGTGTACACATTGGTTATATACTCAATCTGCAGACAGTACTGTTTCGCTCTTTGTGAGCTCATCAGTGCAGAACAGAGGTTTCAGACTGAACCCTAGCTATGAAGCAAGCAAGCTTGCAACAAGGCAGTTTAAAAGGTTCACTGTACCATGCCAAAGTGCTATATATATATATATATATTGTTTTTTTACGGAAAAGCACGGGTTAAATCCTCTACACTATTATGAGCATTAAAATTCCTGCCGGCGGTGGCTGCAGCTGGCTCCGAATGTCGCGAAGAAGCAGCTGTGCTATCGGCCAAGATAACGGCCACGCGGTCAATTCCCATCACTTTGCTCGTTTGGGAGTAATAGTTGAACGAATCGAGGGATTACCAACCCACGTGTGTAGCGACGTCGTCGATACACCAAGCAAGGATAAGGTGATGGAGCAACCACTCCGGAAGCTGTGCATTGTCTCGCCGCTGTTAATACCAACGTCTCTCAGATGCCGAGTTAGCCTATTCGCCACAGCAGAACCGAGAAAGGGGGATGCCGAGACGTCTCCTTTGCTGGAAAGGGTTCGGAAGAGGTAGCCGTCACGAAGATTAACTTTCATCAGATCACATAGGCGGACATAAAGTTCTAAGTTACTGACTGGGCAGATGACGACGTCCCGACATTTCTTTGCCATGAAAGTGTTCGCATTTCCCCCTCACAGGGTTTTACCGAACGTGTGATGGAAGAGTAATCCATCGCGGTTGGGAAGGGAAGCAATTTCTTTGGTAAGGACCCGGCCAAGATCGGACGCTCTGTCTCCTGAATAAAACTCCAGACAGAAGAATACCAAATCTCTCGCGGCGATATAGCGTTGCGAGGGGGTGGCGCCAGGAAGAAACACGGATGCATTCAGGTGGCGGCATAAAATTTGAAGCTTGTCAAAGAAAAGAGGCACCGCCTGTTTGGGGGTGACCCGGGCTTGGGCCTGTTCCTCGCGGATTAACCTGAGGTAGGTTTTGATGGTAGAGTGTGCTGCGGGATTTCCCACGCCCAGCAGGTTGTTCCAATTATCCCCGCGGCCAACTTCGATGAAAATGGCGCGCAACTTTCCTATGACTGTCCACTGTCCCGGCGGCTAAACGAGAGGGGCAAGGCAAGAGGTTTTCTTGGAGGACCCAAAATGGGGGCACGAAGGGATATGACCTTAGTTCTACCCCCTTTATCCTTCCAAACGAGAAACCTGGCGATGTCCTTGGGAGCGGCTGAGAGTAGACTTTTGGTCGCAGGGAGTGAGGCTAGGAAACCCTCCAATTCCCTCTGGAGGCTATTTTTCTGTTTTTTATACTGCTTATTCTCTAGGGCCGAGGAAAGACTCTCTAGGCGCTTATCCAAATGAGCGAGATCGACGTGAACATTTTGTGGCTTGGATTCTGCATCGACCCGTCCGCGTTTATAACCGCATTGCTGGCAGAAGGAAAAAGATGAGTCGTTGGGGTAGGCGCACTCTGGGCAGCGTACGGCCGGACACCAGACGTCTCTACGAGCGGCTGGAAAGAGGGGAAACGGGAAGTTAGCGCCAAAGGTAAAACAAAACTAGTGAGGCAAAATGAAGGTGTTTTAATACTGAGAACAACAAGAGACAACAAATTTACAACGGGCAGCAAATAGAGTTAGGTGATCTTTCCTAGGAGGAGCAAGTGACTCTGAAGACCCATAAATCCCATAAGAGGGGGCGAGGCTCCCACGAAGCAGGGCAACGGGAACTTGCACGGGAACAAAAGCACAGATGTGTCTCCTTTGCGGCCCAGCATGAAAGAAGCCATAGCTGGTCGATCGAGTATGGGCCACCAATACTTCCTGGGGCAAATATCGGGTACCACTATAGAAAACGCACAGCCTTGGGAGCGGAGGAATCTGACCAGCGGGCCCACAAGGATGAAGGGTGGGAAGACGTAGGCGTTTTCGTAAGGAGCTATGGTCTGGGCGAACACGTTGGTTCCCGATGCTTGTTTACAAGGCGTTGGAGAGAAGAAGCGCAGACGGCGACCCGACCCGTCACACCGGGTATTCGAAGGGAGTGCCATCAGGTCAATAGAGTGGGGTCCAAAAGCCTGTTCTATCTGCCTCCACGCACCAGGGCTCAACGTGGCGTCCAAGTCCGAACGAAAGCGAGAAGGGCCGTCCGCGGGGTTGTCCTTAGATGGGATGTATTGAAGGGCCAGGCCCAGGTTCTTGGATGTGCAAAGCTGGAAGAGCTCCTTGAAAATGGCCGACGTGGCAGGACATCGAGACACTTGTCTCTCCCAGCTCGCGATGAGTACCTTGCTGTCCGTCAATACGTCTACGCGCATGTTGCCACACTCGTCAGCAAGATTTTCAAGCACGCGGAGCAGGGCCAACGTTTCTCTAGTTGAGATGGGCAGACTACGTTCGTCGACATTCCAATAACCACGAGTTTCTACGGGTGAAATGACGCCTCGTAGCAAGCGACCGCCCCAGCCTGTGTTGGACGCGTCTGAGCAGAGCTGAACTTGACGGTGGAACTCAGACCTCCAGGGTAGACAGCCCGTCCACGAGTCCAGGAACCGCCAATGTGAAATCTCTTGTCGGAGCTGATCTGAGAGATGGATCTTCGCCGAACCGGCTTGGACAGCTTTGGAGATAGCCTGATAGACGGTGTTAGTGTACAACTTGGCCGCAGGAACCAGAAGGGAAAAAGAGGTGGTCTTTCCGGCAAACTTCTGCAGCTTCTTGAGAGAGATGGATTTATTCTTTAGAATGGTTTCCCTTAATGTGGCAAACTTGTCCCGCTTATCTTGTGGCAAAATGAAGGTCTGTAGTTGGGAGTCGCAGACGTATCCCAGAAAGCGGATTGACATGGTAGGTTCGAAAACGCTCTTCTTTAGGCCAATAAAATACCCCAAAGAGATCAGTGTGGAATTCGAACACGTGATGAAAGCTGCCATGTGCGCGAGTTGACTAGGAGCAAATGCAGACTCTGAATGATTGCACGGCAGCCGCAACTGCCGCACGTGGCTATCGTCAATATACTGTGAGCATGGGACGCCCAGGGACCAAATACGGTTGGTGGCCGCCAAGCCAATGTTGTGGTAGATAAAGGCACTAGCTTTCCAGCCAAACGGTAGAGAGGTATAGGTAAAATACCACCCTTGCCACTCGAGGCCAAAGAAGGTTGAGCTGCTGGGATGTAGACGGACATGGTCATAACCACTCTTGTCATCAAATGAGGTTTGAAAATGATTGGGGCCTACGTAGCGTATGAGGTCAGTGAGATAGTCAAGGGAAAAAGGGCAGTCTTTTATCCAACAATTAAGGAGACGCTCGTCATGGCACATTCGGGGTTTGCATGGTTCGATGGTAATGGGAAGAACCAAATGAGGGGGGTGACAGGACCCAACCTTTCCCACGATGTGGAGGGAACCGTTGATGACTCTATCCATAATGGTCTTGGAAATGAAATCTGAGAACGGTCCACAGGATGCCGCGTTGGGAAAAATGGCCTCAGGCGGGGTGTTACTACAGTACTTCTTTCCCTGAAAAGAGCCTTTGAATGGAGTGAAGAAGTGGAAGACATTAACACCGTCGGTGATGTACGAGAGAATCTCTTCCTTTTTCGGGTAATTTTCTAACACCGAACGCCACTGTGGAACACAAGCACTGAGGTTTCCGGCAACGAACGAATCTGGGTCACGAAACCTGAGCATGCGAGGGGAGGCGAATGCGCGACCGTCCGAGACCATCTCGACAGCGGGTAGTGGCCCGATCCAGCCAGTGGGTTTCCTTCCCAATTGCACCAATCAAACTTGATATGTTGCGAGCTTTGGTAATGAGCGCAAAATTCGTTAAAATTCGACGCGGAGATCTGGAGAAGGAAATCAAATGGGGAGAAGAGTGAGGAGAACTACCAAAACTTCGCGGAGCGCAGGGAAGGGACCCCCTGGCCGAACCGGACCAGGAACCCGCCCGAAGGCAGGTTATAGTGTGTTGGTTTAGTTTTACCATTCTGGTCGCGCAAGGCAAGGACAGGAGGAAAGGCGCACCCAGGACCTAAAAGCGGGGACTAAAGAGCTACACCAGTAGGTCAAGATCGCACTTTATTGGAGATCAAATGACTCGTACACAGAGGATTATTCTAATAATTATAATGAATAGTTATGAGTTGTAACCACTTCCCGAGCGACCTCGCCCCCTTCTGGCTAAGCAATCCTTCAATCGTTGATGAATGTCGATGTTAAGATAGCCACTGAAGCACTTGCTAAACGACTAGAATCCGTACTGCCACACATTATCCATAGAGACCAGAATGCTTATGTGAAAGGTAGACTTATTTTTGACAGTGTAAGACTTATTGACGATTTAATGTTTTATGCTAAAGAGCATAAACTAGCTGGTTTGATGTTAGCTATTGATTTTGAAAAAGCCTTTGATACGCTAATCTGGATTTTTTTGAGAAAAGCCCTCCAAGCTTTTAACTTTGGAGAGTCTTTTATAAATTGGGTAGACACTATGTATAATAACATTCAAAGCTGTGTTCTGAATAACGGGTATGCCACTAGCTTTTTTCAACTTCATAGAGGAGTTAGACAGGGTGATCCCCTATCACCCTATTTATTTATCATATCTCTTGAAATGTTAGCAATTAATATAAGAAGCTATGTTAATGTAAGGGGTTTTAAAATCAACAATCGACAAATCAAACTTAATTTATTTGCAGATGATTTAACTTCCTTTCTACAAGACAAAGATTCATATAACCGGCTTATGGAAATACTGAATTATTTTGGAACTTGTTCGGGTCTAAAAGTAAATCGAAGTAAACTAGAAGCACTCCATCTTGGGGACGGGTCTTCAAAAATGGATGTTGACATAGAGCATTTAGATAAACCTATGAAAATTCTCGGAGTTCACTTTACCTATAACCAGAATATGGCTCTACAACTAAATTTGAAATCAATTCTCAAATCTTTGCAAAAAACTCTTAATCTTTGGAAATGGAGAAATTTAACGATACTTGGAAGAATTCAAATTGTTAAATCTTTTGCCCTGTCCAAGTTTCTGTATCGGGCATCACTGGTCCCCAATTCAAAGGAGGTAATAAAGGAAGCAAATAAAATAATATATGACTTCATATGGAAAGGAAAAGACAAAGTTAAGAGACGAGCTTTGATTCGCGAATACGAGGAAGGAGGCTTGAAAATGCTAGACTTAGAATCTCTTATAAACGCTCAAAAACTAGCATTATTTAAGAGATACGGTATAGAAGAAGGTAAACCTGCATGGATGTTAGTTTTAGACAGTTTCTTAAAACAGGTTGGAGGGCCGTACTTACTAAAATGTAACTTCAAACCCGATCTGTTACCAGTTAAACTGTCGCCTTTTTATAAGGAATGCTTAACTCTTTGGTCGACTCTATTTCTTGCACACAAAAAAGTAGAAAACCTTCGCGATATATTGAGTCAAATTATATGGAATAATGAAGGCATAAAAATAGATAATAAGTGGTGTTATATCTTGGAATACATTAAAATTGGAATTCATAGGCTTGGAGATATGCTGAATTCTAATGGCGTTTTCTTTGGATGGGAAAGGAGAAAGGCCTAGAGGCCGAAAATTATTTAAAATGGTTTGGTTTGATAAAGACTATTCCATATGAATGGCGAGAACTCAGTCTAACACAACCGCATGGAAATATTTTAAGCATCCCAGAATTTGACCTAGATAACAATGCTAAAATTGTAATAGACTTTGTAGAAACTGATATAGCTAAAGTCACATCAAAGAAGTTATATAAAGAATTTGCATCTAAATTGTATGTGGTGCCTACGGCTCAATACAAATACAATCAAATATTTCCAAATTGTTCACTTGAATGGAAGAAAATTTATGCTTTGCCCTTTCAAGTTGCTTTGGACATTAGGGCCAGAGAATTTCAATTTAAAATACTCAACAGGATTATGTATACAAACGTTCAGCTGAAAAAGTTTGGATACTGCGAATCAACAACGTGTACGTTTGGTTGCGGAGAAGATGAAACACTCGAACATTTAATATTTCACTGCTGATACGCACAACAGTTTTGGTTAGAAGTAATCAAATGGCTAGAAAATTATGATATAAGAATAGATCTGTCAGAACCCAACCACATTTTATTCGGATTATACAACATTACAAACGACTTTCTTTTGATTAATCACTTAATATTGTTAGGAAAAAGAAGTATACTTTCATTGCAGATTTAAAAATATTAGGCCTAATCTAGACATTTTCACTGCTATAGTTAAAAACACAAAAATGATAGAACAACAAATTGCCCAAACTAGTAATAAACTTGCTGTCCATTTAGAAAAATGGGAGAAAATAACTCCAGTTTCTTAATTTTAAATATTGCAGGATTTTCGCGTGCCATATCATAACCAGTTTTTTGTTATTTGTTATTTATTTATTTATTTTATTTCTATTTAATTGTCTTGTAGTTAATTGTCTTGTAGTTAAATGACAAAAACATATTGTATTATTAGAATATTGCGTATACTTGTAATGTATTGTGTATACTGTAGTATATTATATTTTATTAATTATATTGATATTGATGTACGTATTGTAATATAGTATTATCTGCTAAAATGTAAACATAAAATATGTTAGTTGTTTGTAGGTCGTGTTGTAATTCATAATAAGTAAATGCGAATAAGAAGAAGATGAGCGCGTAGCTCGAAAGCTCGGTTTATATTTCAAAACTAAACTCAAGGTCGATGAAACAAGCATTTACTTATTATAAAATATGTTATTTAAAAAAAAAAAAAAACAAAAAAAAAGCAATCCTTCATGATGTGACCCCTGCGGCCACAGAAGTAACAAGTGGTTGCCCCACCGTGTCGTTGGCGTACTGGCCCGGGACACGACGCAACTCTGGGCGCCGCAGAGCTGCGGCCACGGCCTTGAGTGCCTTCTGGATCTCTTTTGATATCGCAACCTCTTCATCCGAGCCCAGGAGCTTAAGCAGTAGTGGCTATAAAGAGGGACCGTCTACCAGCGAGCGTGTCTGACGCAGGATGATAGCGTACCTCGACGCTTGTGCGGATGCCTTCTCTCTCGCCACGTCTACTAAGTTTTCTAACGCCGCCATAGTGGCATGTGCATCAAATAGGGGCGCGGGTCTCGCTAACATCTCTCTTAGGTGGCGGAGCGTCGAGTCCACCGAACCAGCGTCCTGTAGCTGTCAGAGGTCCTCGAGCTTCTTTTTCAGTTGATCGAGCTGAAACACATATTTGTAATTACTTGGGCTTCCTGTGGAAGGCCCAAGTCTAAGATTACAGACGGTTATTCTTTTTGGTCGTGTTTCTACGCCAAATCTGCAAGTGGTCACCATAGCGCATGCGCATGCTAATCTTCTCTGTATCGTTCCAATTTTTGAGTATACAGAAGTTGTGGTCAGCAGCTTATCAACGATATTCAAGATGTATGGCAGACGTACGTAACGATAAATCAAATCACCAGCAGCATTCAAAAAGGATTTTGCTGTGCTCCCTTGCTCGAGCCAGTCGAGTCATTCATTAATACTGCTTAGTAAATATGCAAATATCCTAGAGAATACTTTTTGGCCTTGCAATTCTGTCTGAAAGTGTATTTCTAACAGATGTCTGTGGCTTAGTAAGAACTCGATCGTAATTTTATTGAGTTTGTGAAATCGTTTCTTGCAAGGTAATCGAAATGTGCTTCGCCATGCAGCTGTCAGCTAGGAGTGTGAGTGTTGAAGCTAATTACGTATGTATGCTCTACTGAGTCACGCAACGAGTGACTTAAATTCTGCAAGTAATACATGTAGGCTAAAACTACTTCTGTATGATGATACAAGCTATTAGGTTTCACATTTAAAATCTATCAAAACAGCTTTATTAAGAAGCCCAAGTTCACGCTAGTAGAGCGTCTTGTTGTATTTAAATTAAGTGTCCCCGATTAGTGTACTACTTGTAGTACGCTAGAAGTTTTAGACTCGTTAATAAGTTTATGTACGTCTGTATGTACCTCAACCGCCAGGAAAAACTGAGTAACCGTGGCATAACTTCATCGAGGTATAAGAATAATTCGTTCTAGCTCTCCTTATTGACAACAAACTCAGTAAGTCCTGTCTAGTGTCTAAGGTCACGTAGCAGGCCCGGGGTACGAATAAATAATAGTAAACAATATTAAAATAAATAAAAAAATAAAAAAATAAACAAAATAAACAAAAAATAAAATAATAATAATAAAAAAAATAATAAAAATTTAATAAAAAATAATAAAAAATAATAAAAATAAATAAATACCTCACGAAATTAATTCAAAATAAACTCGAAAATAATAAATCCAAAATAAATTAATTAATTCCCAATACATAAGAAATAACTTTACCATGCGGAAAGCAAACCAAAGTGATTAAATATAACACGTACTAAAACAAAATGGGATAAAATATATAAAATAAACGGACCTTAGGACCTTAATGAGGTGAACGCAAAGAAACCACCCTGCTTGTTCCCGAGCTGGGGGAAACGAAGTAAGCTAAAAGAAAGCGCGTGCTACGAAGGGCCGACCTGCTTGCGACTAAAGTACTGACCGAGGGGGTACTACACATGACGTACTCCCGGCATAAGAGGTTCAACAGAACGACGGCCGTGGAATTATGCAAAATGAACGTCCGAGCGATGAATATGAGACTCAACCAGCGCTTGCAATTATAAGCCGGCGAGCGTCCTCGAACGCGACTAGCAAAGAACAAGTTCTAAACGGGGTGTTAACTAGAAGAAAAATACCTCATCTTGCTGGTTTACAGGCTGCTCAGGCTCTTGAGCCGCGTCTGGTGCTGGAGCCGGTGGAACAGGGTCAGGGTCTTGCTGCAAAGCTGCTAATTCTTGAGCTGGAGGCTCTTTTGGGGCAGCCATACCAAAAGAACAACGTGCTACTTGGGGCTTCGGCGACAACCAAACGAAGAAGAAGAGAACGAACAACCTTGCCGCCTTTCTGAAATCGTCAAAAAGCCCTGAACTGGGGTGCGAGGGGTCTTAAATATCAAACTAAAAGCATGTGGCAATGCTGTGAACAATAGCCAGGGAATTGCCAAGGGACTATGGTGGTCCAAGAAGGGAGTTTCTGGGTCCCATTGTCAAGGCCATCAAAGATAGGCTCTTCAAAGAGCATCAGAACGAAGAGGGATTCGTTCTGATGAAAGATACTGCCCTACAAAAGCAATACTATTATGCATCTGGAATTTCCTTTGGTAAGTTATCGTGTAATCAGTATTTATGAAATCTCTGTGATTTGATTGGCTGTTACCCGTGTTTGCATCAGGTTATGCAAATACGGTAATGACGTCACAGTGGTATTTATTTTATAAGTATTGTAGTGTTCGATTGATCAGGGTCCATCTTAAGCACGTTCGCGGTCATTGCTCGCGCGCATTCTTACAGCGCACAATCCCGCGCGCTCTTAAACCGGAAGTCAAAATGACCAAAATAAGTTTTGCTTTTGAAAAGCGCCAAAAAGCAGCGATTTTTAAAGAATTAGTACCCAGTACCCAGTCTCCCTTCGGTATTCAAAATGGCAGCCGATTTTTACGGCAAAATATCTCCGAAACGAACACGGTGACCCCCATTTTTTTTCTGCCTAATATCTAGGTACTATAAAGATCTACAAAATATGTTAAAATGAAAAAAATTAATGACATTACATGGGAAAGACTGACATCGATATTTTCAAACGCGCGGATTAAAACCTTCACAAATACTTCGAATTACCAGTTATTGAATTTATATTTAATCAATTATGTTAACTACAAATAGATTCAATGTCAGGGTAAAATTTAATATAATTTGAAGAACGTTTTCATGTAATTTTGATGTGTTCATTTGACACGATTACTTATCGTAATTCCCGCGGCGTTCTCTTCAAAATCATCAGTTTTGCTCGGCTTGTAGCTCAAAAACGAAGACGGTGACCCCCATTATTTATTTCAGTTTTTTAACTCTAATACGATGGAGTATCTGTATGCCAAGTTTCAGAAAATTGACATTATAACTTCAATTGCCCGCGAACGTCCTTAACACAGGGAGTCAGTCTATTACACGACACAAGATAACATACACAGAGGGTACATTACCGACAACAATGTGCGCATATGCGATATCCTGACTGCGCAGTCCTACGAATGCACAATGCTTTGATTTATTTTGCTTTCAAATCCAATCTGGCAATGCACCACATTCACTATGAAGTATTGAGTATTCACAATATAACTTTTGTTCGAAATAGCTGTATTTCGACTTTCCGATGTTTTAATACAACCATCTGTAATGCATTTTGCCATGGCACACGTCTTGTCATCTCCTTCATTTATTATTATTTTTGAAATATATATAAATGTTAAAAAGGACTACGGTTTTAAATTAAGTAAAACGCTATAAATTTTCGGTTGTTATTATAGGTTATAGTTTGCTGCAAGGTGGCCCGCTGCCTTGTTTTCTCCATGAAGATTTCATGACGAGTGTATTTTGCACAAACCACAGCTCGGCTGAAGAAGAGAGACAGTTCCAGAAAGGTTTAGCTAAGTTTGGTTTGATTAAGGTATACATTCATTTGTCCTCCTTTTGTTCTAATTAAGTTGTCATTTTTCTTCATAAATCCTAACATATATTCCTCACTCGTTTTCGTTCATTCGGTCTTTACATCAGTTTTTCAATTCTCTCTTTTCATTGGTTTGTGAAACGTTCTTCCTCTCTTCTTGCTTGTTTGCTTTCATATTGTATTTCAGTATTTGAATGCAAATGTACGGAAGCCGAGAAGGGCCAATCAAAAAATATATTAGAAATCCGAAAACATTTTTTTTATTCAAAATCCGAAAATATTTTGGAAATCCCGAAATCTTTATTCAAAATCCGTAAATAATTGGCAAATCCACATTTTTTTATTCAAAATCTGAAAATATTTTGGAAATCCCGAAATCTTTATTCAAAATCCGTAAATAATTGGCAAATCCACATTTTTTTATTCAAAATCTGAAAATATTTTGCAAATCCAAATTTTTTATTTCAAATCTGTATATATTTTGCAAATCCCGAAATCTTAATTCAAAATCCGAAAATATTTTGCAAATCCCGAAATCTTTATTTTTATCGATCCAATATCGATCCTACACCTTGGAGACACCGATCATTGCGGTCAGCGGTCAGTTTAGCGCCCTTTTGAGTTTTCATCGATGTGAAGGTACTTCCAGTTCACACAATGGTGGAATTTTGTTGTAAGTGTGGAACAGAAGTGCAAATTACTGACAAATTCTGTCACAAATGTGGACATAGCCTCATTGCGGCAAAGGAGACATTGAGCTTGGCTCAGTTTGTTACAAACAAAGCAGAGGAAAGGAGTGGTTTTAACAAAAGGAAACGAGCGACTACCTCTGCTGCTACTGCTAGTGGTGGAAAAAAGGCAGATGACCGTGTGACAATCAACATTGGAATCATGAGAGAGGACGAGGAGGGGGAATTAGTGAAAGCCAGAGGAAGCAGGCTACCTTTAAAGGTGGGCAAGGAATTGAATGCCAAACAAGTTCTCGACGCTGCAGTAAAGAAACACAGTGACCATGACCAGTTCTTTTCCGAGGATGACAATTATGTCTTGATCTATCCGGACCAGAAAATTGTAGAGAAAGTTCCAGGAACCAACGAAGAATTCACTGTTGCAAATTACAAAAAAGAACTTGCCAAACCACATTCCAAATCATTGATCTTTACATTTGCAAAGCGTCTGCATTCTTCACGGAGGCGGAGGGAAGCGTCAATGACGAGACTGCCGATGAAACCAAAGCCAAAACGCAAACGAAAATCCCCTTTAAAGTGTCTAAAGTAGTCGATGTTCACGGCTCAGTTTCTGATGAGGAAAGTGATCATGAATTGGACCACAGTGTTTTTGAGGCCATAAACGGCCAAGATGGAAGGGTGGTATGCCCCACATGTTTGATTTCATTTCCAAATCAATGAAATCGAAGAGCATGCTGATATGTGTTGTGACCAACAGCGCACCTCTGAAGAGCTTACGTATAATGATCTAATGTCGACACTGCATGTTAATACGAGCAGTCAAAATGTCATGTGTGACCAGTCCAATGGTGATAATGCTGCAGATGAGCAACCTACATGCAGTGCCGCAGAGGTTCCAAATCCACCAGATATCAAGGACATATTAAAGGGCATATCAAACCATGTTGATAAGAAGATATTCCGCATACATGTTCGAAGAAAGTTTCTGTGGGAAGATTTCTTAGAATCGAGAAAACGACCCTGGGTTAAGCCTTGCCATACTATTAAGGTTGTTTTTCTTGGAGAAGCAGCTATAGATGATGGGGGACCAAAGCGTGAATTTTTTACAGGTTAGCTAGTAGCTAGTGAAGGCAGTAGTGGTTGCTTTAAAAAAATACAATTTTTCAGTTGTTGGTAAAAAGAGGTGGAAATAGCATACTTATGGTAAATATATGTATAAATTATTTGTTTATTGTCTCTGCAGAAATTTTTGAAGTTATCAAACAAAGACTGTTTGTTGATGAAGGAGATGGGGGTCATTCACCATGTGGAAGCACTATGACCCTTGCTGATGGGAGTTTGTCTATTGTTGGGGAACTAATGGCCAATTCCATTGCCCAAGAAGGGCCTCCACCTGATTTTCTATCAGGATGGGTGTACGATTATTTGTGTGGAGGTATAAACGAGATACAAGTAAACAAAGCTAAGCTGATGGAAACAGAATTTAAAGATGTTGCAACAAAAGTCAGTTTATATTAAATTCCTAGGATACATGTCAATTCTTGTAAATGTTTGAAATATTATGTATGAAAAAAACATTTCAGTTATAATTTAATTTTACAAAATTATAGATTGACAGTGTGAAAACAGAAGCAGAACTTCGTAATGTCCTTTTAGAGGACACCACTTTAGATGCTCTACAGAAAGTGGGCTACAGGGGTGTACCACAACGTGAAACAATGTCTGGGAAAGAGAGAATTCTTAGGTAAATTATCAAAGATTACTGCATGTATTGAAATACTTGAATTAGGTTATCTGTTATCCAGTTAAATACATTTTCACAATAACAATATAATAGAGTGCAAACACTAAAACCACGAAACAGTACAAACTAGTTAGTGCTAAATAGCACCAATGAAACACTAGAAAACAAAAGACATTGTACTATTTAGTGCTAATTGTTAGCACTGTTTCATGGTTTTAGTCTATATACCGGTAGAGTGATTCCAATAAACCTGGGCACTATTAATTAGCTGTCAGTGTTTATTAGATGCAAAGGAACAAAAGAAAACAAAACTGTCTAATAGTGTGTATTGGTGTAGTTAGTAATGCCCAGGTTTATTGGAATCACTCTAATCGGGACACTATTACATAATATAACAAACAATATAACTAGTACAAATTTAGTATTCTTCAAGGTGGTTATTTCTCAACAGATCCATGTATATCAAGACATGCATTGAGTCCAAACTACCACTGATAGATCAGATGGCAAATGGTCTGCAACTCCATGGTGTGTTGGATTCTGTAAAGAAACATAAAGATCAACTTCGAAAAGTGTTTGTTGCTCAAGAACAAGAACACATTACAGCTGATGACCTCTTTGCTCACCTCAAAGTCACATTTTCTTTAAATGATAGTCTTAAAGACAGAGAAATTCGTACATACAAGGCATTTTGTGACTTTGTTGAGTTACTAGACAACAATGGTAAGTATAGGAAGTCGAAATAAAATGATTATTAATATTATTTGTCTAACTCTTCTCCACATTCTTAACATCTATCAATAATATTAATATTACAAGTACCCAATTAGCAATACGACAATGAAATCAAATAACTCAAAATTCTACTTTATCTTTCCAAAGGAGTTCCAAACTGTGAATCAACAGTAGAGGATGTATTGAAATTTGCCACTGGAAGTCCAAAGGTACCAGTTCTTGGGTTTGCAAAGAAGATTGAGGTCCGATTTGTATATGGTTGCCCATATGACTGCAAATGTCGACCAAGGGCTTCTACTTGTGATTTACTGTTGCATCTTCCCCTTCATATCATTTCACTAGCATCTATGATTGAAGCTGGGGTATCAATGTTAAAGGAATGTTGTGGCTTTGGGTCTGTCTAAATATAAGCTACATAAAACAGGCTAATACAGTTACACTAGACCCAATCAGATACCCATATGATATAGTTATCTCATCACTAGTACAATGACAAATGTATTTTATGGAGTTAGTGTTTACACTATGACTTATTAGATAATTATTATTGTTGTGTACATTTTCAAAACCTTGTTTGAATTGTGCGATGAGCACACAAAACATTTGTAACTAGTGTGAACCAGAAACTATGTGCAAGTCTTTATTAACCAATATTGTTAGTTAATGGTATTTTGCTATATTGAATAATCAATGTTACAAGTACATGCACCTCTACTGAGTCCCTGACAGTAGTGTAATTGCGATTTTTAATAGTCACTCTATATTGCATATGTACATGTAGTTACAGGTGTACATGTAATTGTTCCTGATTATATGACACACTAATACCAGGCTTGAATGATCTCTTAATGCTGACAGTGCAATAAGGGATTAAAACATTCAGCACAAAACAGGAATCCCAACATTATCAATAAATTATAGTTTGGGCATCTCAATTACAAGTGTTCAATTAGCCACTACCAAATCGAGCAAGGGACTGGACACGAGTTCATTAGAATTAATGTAATTACGAAATTAAGTTCATGACATGAAACAGCATGTTGAAATTAGCATCTGTGCAAAGTTTGATGTGATTTGAGCGAATTCTGTCAGAATTATAAGCTTTTGAAATTGCGTTGTCCATCCAAAATTTTAAAGTGAATGTATGGTTTGGATGGACAACATCAAAAAATTACAGAGTTTGTATGGGAAAATTGTCATCTTTAATGCCCTTAGTTACCTCTAGCATCGTCAATATTAAGCCGAAGTTCACCAAACTTTGCAGACTAGCTAAGTTTGATCTGCTCTCTCAGAAAATGTATTAGCCATTACCAAAACGAGCAGGGGACTGGTACCAAGGATGTAAAACTAATTCAATTTGATATTAGTAAAATTAGGCATCATTTTCTGAGAGAGCAAATCACATAGTGGTCAAACAAGAATTTGGGGTCAGATAATGAGATTCATGGCTTTTGTCAGCTGATTGAAAGCTGATTGTTTTTCATAGAAATCAAAACATGACATCATTTCACAACATCCAAAATGAGCAAAATTTGACTTCAATTTTCTTCCAAATACATCAATTTATTGTGAAACAAAAAGCCACTTTCTCAGCAAAATTCAATTTTTCAATTTCAGGGCAAGAAAATCGCTAAATCTAGGTGTTGAAGGGTTTCCCTGCTGGCAGAGGTGAGAGGTTTCTTTTCCCTCATCCTGGGCCTCGTAGGAAAATAAGCCCAGGACAAGGAAAAGAAACCTCTGCCAGCAGGGAATCAAAGGGTTAAAAATACAAGCAAAAATACAACTGTAGTTAAATTGTATGTTAAATTAGACAGGTAAATCAATGAAGGTCAGTCAGTGGCCTGAGAGCTCTATAAGCTTTTCATACATAGCTTTGGCTTGAGACCAGCTGCCAGGTGGGTGTTGCAGATTTTCTTCCTTGACAACATAGCTAAAGTACTCTACCATTTCACTGTCAACTGTATTTCCAGCCAAATCTGCCTCAGCATAAATATCTCTCTCATCAAGAATGTTTTGAATGTCATCTTTGGAAATATGGATACCACAATTTGTATGTCCATGAGATTGAGGTAAGAAAAAAAGTTCATCTGGAACACCAGACACTGTGTTGTGTCTGGACTGTCGTATGTAATGCGTATTCCATTCTTGCTTTACCTTGTCAAGTTCAGACTGCAAGAAATTAGAAAATACAAACCATACACATTCCATGTGAAGAGGATTACCTAGGGCAATCTTTCCATTGTAAACTAGAGCTTTAAAAAAATCGATTACCCAGGCTGTAAACCCTCTCTTGCAATGAGACCACCAGTTTTCGATTCTTTGATTAGCATGTGATGATGAATATCGATGAGCATTTTCACTTTCAACAAATTTGCACTGAATTCCTGCTAAAATACCATTTTCTGTACCACAATCTGTCTGAACAAGCAGAGGACATGTGCCCAATTCTTCTACACAGTGTAAAAAGAAACTTGCTGGGATTACTGGGTTTTTGTTGCTTCTACATACTTTGAGCCACACAATTCTTCGGGAATATCCGTCAATGCAACCATGTATAGGCAGGCCAAATGGTTTCAATTTGTCGTATCCATCTACATGCCAAGCTGCATTTGGTCCAGGTGATACGTAACTTCGACGTTGTAGCTTTCTTGCCTTTCTAAGAGCGGATGCCTCTGGATCTAATTCCTTTAAAATTCTCATAACAGTATCTCGCGGTACTGTAATGCCATAGCTTGTCCTTAATTTGTTCCACATTCCTCGATAACCTAGTGATGATGAAGGTCCCTGAATTTCATCTTGAATAATTTGACAAACAGTATCTTCCGATGTAGAGTGGGATCTCTTATCCAACTTATACTCTTTTAATCTTCTCTTTAAAGTCCGCAAACTCAATGAGATACCGTGATATTCTGATAAAAACAAAATAATTGTTTCATACTTGTATCCTCTTCGAAAGTAGTGTGTTATGGCTTCTTTCTCGTCTGCAAAACTTGGAAATGTGCTTTGGTCGCTTCTTTTCTTCGTACCACAATTGCTGCAAAAGCACCCTGTATTACTGAATGCTTTCCCACAATTATAGCAAAACATGTGTTAGCACATTGGCAAGAAAAACGACTGAATGTAAGTCACGTCTGCCGCCATTTTGGATTGCACGGTAATACCTCTGACCGCAATGATCGGTGTCACCGACCGATAAAAATAAAGATTTCTGGATTTAAAAAAAATCGAATTTCCAAAATATTTTCGGATTTTGAATAAAGAAATGTGGATTTCCAAAATATTTACGGATTTTGAATAAAGATTTCAGGATTCGCAAAATATTTTCGGATTTTGAAAAAGAATTGTGGATTTCCAAAATATTTACGGATTTTGAATAAAGATTTCAGGATTCGCAAAATATTTTTCGATTTTGAATAAAGAAATGTGGATTTCCAAAATATTTTCGGATTTTGAATAAAAAAAATGTGGATTTGCAAAATATTTTCGGATTTCTAATATATTTTTTGATTGGCCCTTCTCGGCTTCCGTACAAATGAACTGATATTGTTATACATTTTTTGCAGCTTGTAACGGAAAAACCTTGCCTAAAGTACCTAATACGAAAATCCTCGGTACACCCTATGACATATCCAAAGTTGGTCAGGCTATTGAAGCCCGACTTTTCGGAGGAGGGCACCAACGCCCGTACACGGGAAGAAAGATCTTATCGGCTTTTCTTGAACTACTTAAAGGAAGTTGTAGGTAATGATTGTGTATGTGTGTCAGTAAGGATTGAGACTCGCCGGTCAACGAAAAAAAGATCGGCGAGTCTCGATCCTTATTAAGACTTTTAAATTTATAGCACTTTCCTTTTGTACATACAGCTGGAAGAAGACCCACAACCCTGGAGATGGTTTTAAAGTTCGTGACAGGGAGTGACACCGAACCGCTTCTGGGCTTCTCCATTCAGCTCAGTATACAATTCGGCGACTCAATGGCTTCTTGCTTGCCAGTGAGCAACACATGTGTACATAAGCTTATCCTACCATGTGGCGAGGTTGTTCCACAAGAGCAAGACAAAGTTTTTTACTTTTTTGACATGTCTTTTACCAACGATTATTTCGGTAAGGCATGATGACATTACTAACGGCGTTTATTGCTTTGCTTCGTTGTCTGACTGATCTATATAGTTCTTGTCAGACTTTTCTATTTAATTTTTCAACGTTTCTAGGTCACTAGTCAGTTACTTTTCTTGCAATTGTATGTATAGTCAAAAAGTTGCGGAGAATACGTGTGGACGGGGCCTAATCAGTTCCACTCCAAACACTTAGGCATTATGTTGAGACGTACTATAACACGTGATCCGCCCGTCAGACACATATTAAAAATGTTATATTTAAAAAACACTGGAGAAACTGATGAAAGCACGTCGAGTCCGTACGTAGGCCGAATTAGTAAGTTGGGTCAGTTGGGGGTTCGGGGTTCGAAGCTCGGTGTAAAGTTTACAAAAAAAAAACGTTTTTTAACTCACTAGTATATACTTTTGTTGTTAATGAAATGCAAACAAAAAAAGATGCATTAGTAGGAAGGTCGTTTTAGATCATTCAATACTTGAACAGCTCTAGCATATGGAGATATGTCCCATGGATCAGTTCTAGATATTTCAGACATACTCTCTTTGAAGGATTGGAGTAATTCCGGATCTAGTGAACACATAGGCTCGGCCACTACCACACCGCTTCCTTCTGTTTCGTCAGGAAGCCTATCTGTTGGATCCACCATATTCTTGTACTTCACTCTGAAAAATAAGTATTTTAAAAGACATAAGGCACTTTCGAAAAACGGCATGAAATGATTGACACAGTCCTGTTTTCGAATATGGTCATTTGTTCAGCTTGCGTTGCAAATAAATAAATTATAATACGTTGCAGAAGGTTTGTTACGGAAACTCTAGACCGCCTTGATAGCTCTGACTGGTTGAAGTCGTAAGTTTAATAGGTAAAAGACTTGTACACTGACTTGAACTGTGGCACGACTGCGCGAACACTAGTTCACTACAAGTGATACATAACGTACTAAAAATGACGATTAAATGACGCTTACAATGATGTAATTCAAATCTGTTGAATCTCTGGAAAAGAGAGTCTAAGAAAACTGTCTTACTAACAAAGGAAACCGATAAACTAATAGGAAAACCTTGAGTATTCTTAACAAGTATATTAATGTTATGCTTATTTCAATGCCGGAGAGGGTCTCAAAGAGATATCCGCCTGGGATAGGGGAAATCGTCTAATTCTCAGGCTTATTTTAGGTCTGGGACGGGGTAGGGCTTTTGAGTTCTTACCGGCTGACCGCCCCCCCCCCCCCCCCCCCCTTATTTCCTCTGCGAATCAATGGCACAAATATCATAAGTTTACGTTCTTTTAAAAGGCTTACCTCGCTGAGATTTTCTTTTAAAAGGCTTACCTCGCTGAGATTTTCGAAGTATTCAAAAGCAACAGTTCCAGGGTCATTTCCAATTTGCTGCATGCCCATTTAATTTATTATACAAAAGCGGCATTGTGCAAATTATTAAAAACATTTAATCTGGCAAAAAGTTTTCTACAATTGATATACATGATGTTAATTTTGTTTTTCTATTTCAGAAAGGAGTGCTGCTTGGAAAAATATAAATAAGTTACGGCAAAACCCACTCTGACGTCACCGAATTAGCATATCACGATTTCAATCCTTTATAACTCGCTAATGCGAAGCTCAAGTCACAAAATACTGAACCGTCCCACTATTCACTTCATATGTAATCGATTTTCAAAAGAAAATATTTCGTGTCATATACACTTTACTAGGAAATAAAAAAAGAGAACATAAGTTGGCACCACCTACCAGATCGAGGAAAATTGGACTGGATACGTTGAACATATGAGTCAAGGACATCATTCTCAATATCACTGTATCGGGACCCATTGGTTAGCTGATACTCCCTCATTCTGTTTTCCACAGTTCGCTTACTAACACCAAGCATCAATGCAATGTCATGGTTGGTAAAGTCGTTTTCTATAAAAAAAGCAATAACATCACCATGAAATATCATTGAGAGACATATAATCAATAAATAGCTTCTATATGGAGAGTGATAACCAAACTACCCCATCCCATCTAGAGGGTTTCAAATGGTAATTCCCTGCAAAAGACAGTCATTTACACATTATTTTACACTTTTACAAGCGCTGAAATACAATGGCTCTACCTGAAATCTTCTGTATACGGCCACAGCATTCTTATGGCAGTATACTTCTACTGAATCTATTGACACTGGGTTGCACGTACGCAAATTAAACGAATATACACGTGGTCAGTTGCGAATGTGTTTATGTGCAAATATGTAAATTAAATGTGCTTTTCCGAGGTGGACAACCTTAATGACATTGACGTCTGTATATACGGTAAAAACAAGCACACACACCTTTGAAAAAGAGCAACTGCTGTTCTGAAATTATGAACTTTGGTATTCCTGTATGACCCACTTCCCTTGCAACAGGAGCTTGGTAACTAGATGCTGGTTCGCATGCGTTATCACAGGTTTCCTTTTGAAGTAGCTGGCGAGCTTGATTAATCAAATCATACACTTCCAATGAAATATTCCCATTTAAAAGTGCAGCCTCAACGACAGCCTCAAGTCTCAATGCCACAGAGTCGGTGTTATTACTACCAGAATTTCCTTGCAGTCTTTGATGATATTAAGCAATGTCTCTAGTAAATTGTCACAGTCACTATTTGCCATAAAGTGATATTCTTGTGTAGTTATGTTAAGATCCAAACGTTCATCTGCAAATATATACCGGTGATATTCAAATCCAAGTCAGAACACACTGGTCTCCATGAAACTAATTAACGTATGAGGCCTGGGGGTGGTGGGGGAGGGGGGTCGGGGGGTTCAGGGCTTTGGGGGGTATGTTGTTCCATATATGGGCTATACGGCTGTGCCGCTAGACAGGGTATGGTTTTGTTTGGCCTCTCTCTGCCCTGAACAGGGCATATAATTTTATGTTAGTCAGTTCTAAACAGCGTCTGATCTAATAATAATAAATAATAATAATAATAATAAATAATTATAATTATGATATTAATTATAAGTATTAGGAGTATAATAAGTTATATTAATTATAGTCTTATTATTGTCTCTATGCTCTTACAAAAGTAAACTAGCAACACACATAAGTAATTAATAATCTAGTCTCCTTCACAGCCGGGTATGGTAATGCACGAAGAGTATAAATTAATTCCATCCTTAGTCAGAAAAGTAAGCCGAACAATCATTCTTTATTACTCGTGCCCAGGCCGTAGACCGCACGAGTTATAAAACCCAACGCGTATTATTTTTTTTTCAATGTCAGAAAATGTCAGGAATGTCACATGCTATCGAGACCCAAATATAAATAGGGGAGAGGGTTGGGGATCAGCGAATGGGGAGGGCAAGGGTTGAAGGTTTGCAACGCCTAGTACCGGGGCCTAGTATCTCCATCAAGCGTAAATGTATTGGAACCATTTATATACAAAAATTTATATTTCTCGTAATCGATGTGGGACTTTGACAAATCCAAAACACTTCGCACATGATATTGTCACGTCAAAGCTGGTGTGTAGGCTGGTGTGTCGAAAGGAAGGGAATTTTGTACTACTGAATTGTCTCGCACAAGCGCAATGTTAAAAAGTGGCGAAATTAAATGTGTTGGCCCAATGAAGGATAAAAAGACGAGGTATAAAGCAACAAGTCAGAGCCCAGGCAGCCCCTTCATTGGTCGCCGTTCCTCGCTAGTCAATACATCAAAATCAAGACAACTGACCCATCATCGAATAAATACAACTCAAAACCTCAAGAAAACTACACAGGGGACTTCAACAACTATTATTCTTTATTTCTAGTATTTTTTTGGGGGGAACGATATAGAAAAATAATGCTTTTGAGAAACAATAAACAAACTCATACACAATACTATACAATGACCGGTTGAACCAAGATTTTCGAATCGCTCAAAACCACTCAAAACCACAATTTCTTGCTCAAATTTCTACACCAATTTGTTCTTTAATTTTCAGACTACTGTTGTGAAGACATTTTTGAGAATCGCATACCCTTTGAAGGCTTTATCAGAGCTCATTCCTGATCCAATGGAACGAAAATTCAAAGACGTCACGATCCATTGATTTCTACGTATGGGCTACCTGTAACCACAGGAAGCCCAATTATACAACTGACACACACGAACCTTATCGTCCAAGAAGATAAGCACACGAATAGCTGGACGTCTATGTGTTCTACTAGAAAGGAAACCACAAGCTTATATTTATGGTATTTTATATTTCGAAGTCTAAATGAAAAATCGACCGACAACAACTATCAATCATTGAACTTTACTCGTTGAATACATTTTTATATTCCAAGAGGGGTATTCTCGTGATGCGTGATTAGCTGATTTTATTTTCCGAGAAACGTGAATTCAATAAATTATTCTTCGTGATCCGTGACCCAAAGGTTTCGCGTGACCCGTGAAGAACTAGAATTAATAACCGATATTCGTGATTTCACTACTTATTCCACGTGATTTTGAGACCTCCGCAAGATTTATATGAAGACTATAAAAACATCAAAACATCGATAACATCTCGTACGGCATCGGAAACTGCCAAAAACCGAGAGATTTCCTCGGTGGTTCTCGGTTAATCTTTGTAGACGTCGTAAAGTAATCGATTGTGCAATTCACGTGCTTCACATCACTATCATGTGTCATATGTCTACTCCAATGTGAGGATCTGACAGGACTTCAGTGAGTCTAAATGTCTCTAAAATGGAGAAGATTTGGACGATCAGAGTCTGTTGCATTTTATGTCGGCTGAAATTCCTTTTCCTAGAAAAGGAAATAATTATTCGATTTCCTGTGACATGAGCATTCGTCGTTGACAGATTCATAGCGCGTTCTACGGACTTTCGCGAAGTTAAGGATTATCGATTCAGTCATCGAAATTCGCAAGCTAGTGTTTACTTTTTCCAATATGCATTGGTTTGCTGAGAGAGCTCTTCGAAAATGCTGGAAATTCGCATTTCCGACCCCCTAGATTTCAAAATTGTCTGGGGGGCATGCCCCCAAACCCCCTGTAACAACGAACCCCTCCTATATTTCACCCATGAGCCCTTGCGGCCGTTGTTCGAGTTTTCCTTTGTGTAATCAGTGTAAGTCATTCAGTCGCTCTTGTTCAACCATCATTCTTGCGGAAACAGGAATCAAAACCATCAGGTAATTTCGTAGTAACTGTTCGTAGCATCATTATGAGTTCATCTAGTCGTTCAGTATATATATTCCAGCAAAACAACTCATGTAATTTCATCGTTTTCTCACTTAGAAACCACATCAAGTCACATCAAATCACGCCGCTAAACCACGCTGTATATTACAAAACGCCTACCTGATTACAGTATCACTAGTATCGATATGATCAATCAGTATCAATATACCAACTGAAATAAAAGCTTACAGTGCGTTTCTGACCGATTCATCTTGCACATCAGTTTCTGATGATGGTTTATCGTCGTTTATCCCGCTTGTTTGTTTGGTGTCGCAAAGGATCAAAGGAACAGTCTTCAATATCCAAAAACTCGAATTCTACAGTTTAATTTCACTGCGAACGTTAAAGAAACCCTAAAGCATTCCAAGATTCAAGTTTGTTGGTCGTTTATTCTTACACTAAAGCAGTTTTAGCAGTGTTAATCGAAGTAAAGCATGTCTACACCCGAATCCAAAGCAGACGAAGTTGTAGATTTCAGTCTATCAAGGACCACGACGTCAAAGAACACCGAAACGTCAATAAACCTGGAACAACTTAAAGCCGAAGAGCTTCGCTTTCTCAAGAAGAGCAAGTCTGGTCATCTTGGTTATTTGAATCGAATTTACAGAGAAATTGAAACACTAATGATTGAAACGAGTAATGTACAACAAGTTTTATCTCAAAAGGAAATCCTAGACAATGCACACAAGAACTGTCTGCATGCTCACGAGAAGTATTTTCATTGTTTGGAGGACGAAAACGAAAAGCGCGAGGCTTCTGAAGAGTACATTGGTCTCTCTACCGCAAAAAGGCAATTCGAAGACTACTTTGAAGAATGGTTCGAAAGAGTAAAAAAAACTGTTGTTTCTCCAGATCTGAAGTCCGTAAGTCATACTAGTACACCGGCAAAGACCCCCGAAGCCACGCCCAGCTTGGCGAGTAGCGCACGAAGTGCCGCAACTAGTGGAGAAGACGTCCAGTCTCTCGAAGTCGAATATAAACAGCTCGCCCGAAAGCAACAATTACAACGTCAAATTGCTGAGATAAAAAGAGAAGAGAACAAGATCTTGGAGGATATAAAGAAGCAAGAAGAGGAAATAGAACGCCAGTTAAAGCTCCTAGAAACGCGTAGTTATAGGTCTTCTTGTAGTAAGCCAACACAGATGAAACACGAACCGAAACAGGAACCAAATGCTAAAGAGTCAGAAGATGAGCTACCACCAAGTGCATCACGCGAGAGCCACGCGCAAGGATCGGTTTTAAAGACGGACATAGAACAATTGCTAAAGCAACAACAGACAGCGATGGAACTCATAGCTTCCTCTCTAAAGATTGGATTCGAAATGCCTAAAAGAGAACTTCTAACATTTGACGGCAACCCAGTGGACTATTGGACATTCATTAAAAACTTTGAATCTAATATCGAAAGCAGACTATCTGATTCAGATGGCAAGCTAACCTATTTGATTCAACAATGCACGGGTAAAGCGCGAGAGTCCATCAAAAATTGTGTGATCATTCAGAATAAAGATGAAGCTTACAAGAAAGCGAGAGAGATTCTCCTCACTCGTTATGGTCAAAGGCACGTAATAGCTCATGCGTACATCAATCGCTTGGTAAATGGTCCACAATTGAAAACGTCGGATGGAGCTGGCATATCAGAGTTAGCTCTACAAATGCAAAACTGTCAACTAACGTTAGTCAACATGGGATTCCAAGCCGACGTCAATAGCTCGGATAATCTGGTGAAAGTAGTAAAACGATTACCTGTTCACTTACAGGGTAAATGGGCAGACAAAGCCGGATCGCTCATCAAGGGAGGTGTAGAGCCGAACTTTGAACACTTGACTAAATTTGTAGAAGAAAAGGCAAAGCTTGCAAACACAATGTACGGTCAAATAGTTGGATCAAGTCCCGAGAGAGACAACTCAACGCGAATCAATCCAACCTACAATAGGAATCAGAATAGTTCAAATTCAAGGGCATCGACCTTTATGACACACAGCCAAGTCAGCCACAAGAACTCTCAAGATCAAGAATCACCACAAGCTTCTAAAGGACCAAATCTGAAATGTCCTGATTGTTCTGGTCCACACAAGCTTACACACGATGTGAAAAGTTCAAAGAAAAAAACACACAACAAAGAAGAGATTTCGTTATGCAAGCGAGACTGTGTCATAATTGTCTTGGAAGAAATCACATTGCTCGTGACTGTCGTAGCGAGAACACTTGCAGGGTTCAAGGTTGTGGACGGAGACATCATACGTTTTTACACCTATCACAGAGCGCTAATACTAGTAACGGCGACAAAAGGACGGTGACAACTAACGATAATCCACGAGTTACCCCCAGCGCAGTGAGCGGGGCCGGAGCAATGGGTCAGTGCAGCTCAACCGGTAGCAGTAACAGAAACAAAGTCAGCCTTCGCATCATCCCGGTAACAGTAAAGTCTACAGACAGCGTATCAGAAATTGAAACGTACGCACTGCTCGATGCGGGTTCAGACGTCTCTCTTTGCTGCAACAGTCTATTCCACAAGCTAGGAATATCTGGAACTCCAACTAACTTTTCTCTAACTACAGTCAACGGTCAAGTCTCTAAAAGAAACGGACATGAAGTGAAACTTACCATCAAAGGCATACATTCTGACGAAGTCATTGATCTAGATAAAGTGTGGACTGTGGATAAATTATCCATCTCAACGCAAAACATCCCAACTAAAGAAGACATCGTTCATTGGCCTCATCTCAGCGGAATTGACATTCCATCGATAGATGCAAAGGAAGTAACACTTCTGGTTGGTAGCGATGTCCCAGAAGCGCACTGGGTTCTAGATCAGAGAAGAGGAAAAAGAGGTCAGCCCTACGCTGTACGTACGCCACTAGGATGGACGTTGATGGGACCAATTGGTACGAAAGATGGCAACGAGGCAAGTGTACACTTCCTACGTCGAGATGATACCCTTCTACACCAGCAAGTCGAAAGAATGTTTAAAGGTGATTTTAACGAACCCATGATAGACTCTAAAACAACAATGTCTCTTGAAGATAGAAGAGCATTACATCAAATGGAGGAATCCATAAAGTTAGTTGACGGCCACTATCAGTTAGCACTTCCGTGGAAACGGCCAAACACAGCTCTCCCAAATAATCGAGTGTGTGCTGAAGGAAGACTGCGTCTGCTAAAGAAACGTCTTCAAAGGGACCCTAAGCTGTTGGAAAAGTATCGAGAAACCATGAACGGTTATATTAATGATGATCATGCACGTGCACTTCCCGTAGAAGAATCAACCAAGGAAGTCCATAAGCGCATATGGTACTTGCCACATCACCCAGTCGTGCACCCTCAAAAACCCAACAAATTGCGAGTGGTTTTCGACTGCGCCGCTAGATATCAAGACACCTCACTAAACGACAACTTATTACAAGGCCCAGATCTTACTAATAGCTTGGTAGGAGTGCTAGTACGATTTCGTCAAGAACGCATCGCTTTAGCTTCAGACGTGAAGGGAATGTTTCATCAAGTAAGAGTGGATCCCGACGACTGTAACTCTTTACGATTCTTGTGGTGGCCACACGGCGACCTGTCAAAGCAACCTACAGACCATCAGATGTTAGTGCACCTTTTTGGGGCAACGTCGTCCCCTAGCTGCGCTAGCTTTAGCCTTCGACGTGTAGCTACAGACAATCAAAGTGACTTTAACGCTGAAACCATTGACACTGTTAATAAGAACTTTTATGTCGATGACTGCTTAAAGTCAGTCCCATCCACCGAAGAAGCAATCAAATTAGCAAGTGAATTAAGAGCTCTCCTCTCCAGAGGTGGATTTAATCTAACCAAGTGGGTCAGTAATGACAAAGAAGTACTAGCTACTATCCCAAAGAGTGAGAGAGCCGCATCAGCATTTGATCTAGATCTCGAAGGTCTCCCAACCCAATCAACTCTCGGTCTTCAGTGGGACATGCAAACCGACACATTCAACTTCAGGACTGTGAAGAAAGTGAAAGCGCCCACAAGAAGAGGGATTCTCTCAACAGTCAGCGCAATGTACGATCCTCTAGGGTTTGCAGCGCCTGTCATCTTACCAGCTAAGCAGCTCCTGCAAGGACTCTGTAGTCAGAACTACGGCTGGGATGAAGCAGTCTCAGAATCAGAACTAACAAAGTGGGACAAGTGGTTGAGTACTCTACCGAAGCTACAAGATGTTAAAGTCCCGCGTTGTTTCAAGCCACCAGAATTTGGTAACCTCCATCAAGTCGAGTTGCATCATTTCAGTGACGCGTCTCAAACTGGATATGGTGCTGTGTCCTATATACGCCTCATCGATACGAATAAGAACATCCATTGCTCATTTGTAATGGGGAAATCAAGAGTAGCCCCTTTGAAAACAGTGTCTATTCCTCGACTGGAACTGTCCGCCGCTGTAGTTTCAATCAAACTAAACAGCATCGTTAACTTGGAGTTAGAATACCCCATTGATAGTACAACTTATTGGACTGACTCTACATCAGTGTTAAAGTACATAAGAAATCAATCCAGAAGATTCCAAACATTTATCGCAAACAGAGTTGCTACGATACAAGACAGCTCAGAATCATCTCAGTGGAAGTATGTCAGTACTACCACCAACCCAGCAGATATTGCGTCTCGAGGCATTAACGACTGTGATACTGCAAAGCTTAATCAGTGGCTTAATGGTCCAGAATTCCTATGGCGCGACGAAAGCACGTGGCCATTGCAACCAGATATCCCCTCACAGTTAACCGGCAACGATCCTGAAGTAAAGAAAGGAAGCTCGAGTGAACGTTATAACTCAGAATGAAACGTTGACAACGTTGATACCTCGTTATTCATCTTGGTATCGTCTTCAGAAAGCCGTGGCATGGATCACACGTTTTAAAGCTTACATGTGTTACAAGCATCATCGTAGCAAGTCACATACTGCTCCTGCCACCGGTCCATTAACGGTTCAAGAACTAAAGAACGCTACTAAAGAAATCATCGTCCAAGTTCAACGTCAGTCATTTCCTGATGAATATGCACTACTTGAGTCGGCAGAACTCTACCCTGAGAACGAACCTTCTCAATCTAAATCCTTTGTGTCTAGGAAATACCTAAGTAAAAACTTAGGAGCATCCAGCGTCCTACGCAAGTTGAATCCCGTTCTAGATGATAAAGTATTGAGAGTTGGAGGAAGGCTCGAAAGGGCGCCATTAACATTTGAAGTGAAGCACCCAATAATAATACCGAGCAAGCATCATTTATCAGAGTTGATAATACGACATTATCATGTCGTCGAAGGACATTGCGGTCCAACTCAAGTTCTCTCATCGACACGTCAGAAGTTTTGGATTATAAGAGGACATTCTGCTGTCAGAAGAGTCTTAGGAAACTGTGTTGATTGCAAGAGACGAAACGCAAGCCTTGGAAAACAAATCATGGCTCCACTACCTGCAGCCAGGCTAACCCCATCAGAACCACCCTTTACGCGGGTTGGTGTCGATTACTTCGGTCCTCTACTTGTCAAACGAGGCAGAAGTCACGAGAAGCGATACGGGTGTCTGTTCACCTGTTTCTCCATCAGAGCCGTGCACATAGAAATTGCACATACCTTAGAGAGTGATTCATTTATTTGTGCCTACCAAAGATTTGTCAGCCGACGTGGTAGACCGAAGGAAATCTTTAGTGACAATGGGACGAACTTCAAGGGAGCTGAGAGAGAGCTGCGCGAAGCATTACAACGCTGGAATCAAGACAAAATTAGCAATCATCTTCATCAAGACGAAGTTCAATGGCACTTCAACCCCCCAGAAGCCAGTCATCAAGGTGGAGTATGGGAGCGAATGATACGGTCCGTAAGGAAAATCTTAAGAGCTCTACTCCTAGAACAAGTAGTGAATGATGAGACCTTGTTGACTCTGATGGCAGAAGTAGAAAGAATTCTAAACGATCGGCCATTGACAGTTGTTAGTGACAGCCCTGATGATCCCGAACCATTGACCCCAAGTAAGCTATTACTGTTAAAGGACAATGCAAGTGTACCGCTTGATGTAATCACAAAGAACGATGTATATAACAAGCGCTGGCGAACAGCCCAATGTTTGGCGAACGCATTTTGGAGAAGGTGGATTCGTGAATACTTACCCACGCTTCAACTCAGACAGAAATGGACTGTACCTCACCGCAACTTTAAGGTTGGCGACCTAGTCTTAATTGTAGATGATAGAGTTCAACGAGGAAAATGGGCGAAGGGCCTTATTACAGATGTCTATCCCGACAAGCATGGTATTGTCCGCCAAGTTCACGTAAAGACGTCCAGCGCAAGCCTAAGAAGGGACATAAGGAAGTTGTGCCTTTTGGAAGGACATACAGACAAGCTTTACTAGTTATAATTAGAGACGTTATACTAGAAACTCATACTTAGATAAGTTCGTTGTATTTTCATTAGAATAAGCTAGCCTTGGTAGCTAATTCGGGGCCGGTATGTAACAACGAACCCCTCCTATATTTCACCCATGAGCCCTTGCGGCCGTTGTTCGAGTTTTCCTTTGTGTAATCAGTGTAAGTCATTCAGTCGCTCTTGTTCAACCATCATTCTTGCGGAAACAGGAATCAAAACCATCAGGTAATTTCGTAGTAACTGTTCGTAGCATCATTATGAGTTCATCTAGTCGTTCAGTATATATATTCCAGCAAAACAACTCATGTAATTTCATCGTTTTCTCACTTAGAAACCACATCAAGTCACATCAAATCACGCCGCTAAACCACGCTGTATATTACAAAACGCCTACCTGATTACAGTATCACTAGTATCGATATGATCAATCAGTATCAATATACCAACTGAAATAAAAGCTTACAGTGCGTTTCTGACCGATTCATCTTGCACACCCCCCTAGCTGCTCACGCCTAACGTCGCTCGCTACGCAAGCCCCATACTTATTTTTCATTTGCTAAGGCCCTTGTTCACTTTAGCGTACCAACAAAAAAAGGTCTAGCTACGCCCCTACAAGGTAAAACTTTATAAATATCTATGAAGAACTATGACCCCCATATATGAAGGTTTGGGTATATCAACGATTCTGTGCTTGAAAAGGCCGAATAACAATAATTTAAGAGCCCACCAAGACAAATATTAGTGCACTAAACCATGTTGAATTTCTAGATGTTGCTTTCTTCAAACACTCCTTCTTTGCCACTTTAAATTATTTGCGTGAGAAAGGTACTGAGAGTACGTTACTGGATTATTTTCGTGATTCGGGAAAATGAAATTTTGATATCCGTGATCCGTGATTCATTATTTTTTCACCCGTGAACCGTGCCAGAGACCCCCCCCCCCCCCCCCCCCCCGACCCTCTACCAAGATAATGGTCTCTTGATTTTACTTTTAAAATGTTCAAATATTTTCACTCTAAGAGCGAAATATAAAACATACCACATTGATCACGAAAGATAACTGCGACATGTGCTGGTTCCAGGTAGAAAAGGGAAGCTTTCAAGCAAAAATCAAACTCGTATATAGCTAATTGCATAATCGTTGTCGGGTTGAAAATCATGAAAGCTATGACCAAAAGGAATTCTGGGAAATTAAAACTCTCAAATAACACCGTCAAATCATCGACCTTTTTATCCAGACTTGTAGGGTCTTAGTTAAATAGCTCATATATCTTCAAAAACTACGAGAACATTGAATATATCTGTATGTAATGCGGGTCATGAAATGATTTCCCATCCATCCTTGCAGTCTTAGCTTCTATGATTTATGATTTTCAACCCGACAACGATTGTGCAATTAGCTATATACGGGCTCTTTCTCAGTATATCACTATCCTGAAAAACCTTTGTTATTCAAATCAAGAACTCTTTGTAGAACGAGGCATAGAACAATATGAACTATTGTTATTCAAATTTTCAGGAATTCAGGACGGTGATATACTGAGAAAGCCCCCACACTTCCACAGGGATCCCAATTCTACTCTGGTCCTTAGCATGCACTGGTTCAATCCGGCACCAGGGCACGAGTGAACCCTGCTAACAGGGTCTAGTTACTTAAATTATAAATATAACATTTACAATACAAGTTTGATACGAGATGTAAGTAATGAACTTATGCTTAAATGCTACTCAAAATAACTATAAAACTTATAAAGCTAATCTAATTGAGTAACAATATTTAACATATATAATTTAGCATTGACATCAGTGGTCGTCTTATTATAAATAGAGCAGAAAACTATTATATGAAGGCAGAATAAGCACAGAGAACATGACTTACCTAATAACATAACGCACACGAGGTAAAGACCAAGGTCAAGATGGCTGGATTGGATCGGTTTTCGTGTTGATGTTCGGCCGGTCACCTCCCCCCTAAATCCTCCCCCCCCCTCCCCCCTCCCTCTTCCCATCCCGCCTCAATTTCCTTTGCACTGGCTACGTAGGCTGCACTGCGGGAGACTAGCTGTGCAATCGGCTCGTCTATTTGATTATTACTGTTTTATTACTTTTTTTTTAACATGTCAATCTATTTAGCAGTACTGCTAATTGGGGAAGGTAAGCTATTCCGTTTGACATCGATAGCTAGCCCAATCGATAAGCTAGTCCGTTTGACGGTAAGCTATTCCATTTGACATCGATAGCTAGCCCAATCGATAAGCTAGTCCGTTTGACGGTAAGCTATTCCGTTTGACATCGATAGCTAGCCCAATCGATAAGTTAGTCCGTTTGACGGTAAGCTATTCCATTTGACATCGATAGCTAGCCCAATCGATAAGCTAGTCCGTTTGACGGTAAGCTATTCCGTTTGACATCGATAGCTAGCCCAATCGATAAGCTAGTCCGTTTGACGGTAAGCTATTCCGTTTGACATCGATAGCTAGTCCGTTTGACGGTAAGCTATTCCGTTTGACATCGATAGCTAGTCCGTTTGGCGATAAGCTAGTCCGCTTGACGTATGTGTAGTTTTGGTGGTGACGGCCGCCCATAGGCGACGATCAGGCCATCAACATTCATAGCAAGATTTTTAAAACTGTCGGACGAGTTGAGACCTTGACTTGGTAGTGCTATGAGTCGTGGATGAATCCAAGAAGATGTTGTTAAAGAGAGAAGTGCTAGAAATCGAAAGCAAGAAACTTTAGATGCATGCTCCCTTATTCATGGTGCAACAGACACATACCTCACTCCCTGCCTTGATGGTTTATGGTATACACTGGTTAATAGCACAAGTCAGAAACAACTTGAGAATTACATTGTGTCTTCTAAAAAGGCTAGAAGGGTTCTTCCAAGCATCATTTAAAAAAAAGTTACTGATTTTGAGGATAGTCAAGAAAATGTTATTCGAAGTCTGCGCGTTCTGTACAGTAAGGGAGTACTTAGCAAAGAACAATACAAAGATGTCAAACTGAATCTTTCCATGGATTCATCTGAAAATAGTGCCAAAAGGAGAAGAGTAAGGGTTCCAAAGATACTAAGTTATGATAAGTTGATTTCTTTCATAAATTCCATTGATATTGGAACAGTAAAGGACATGAAAGCAGAATTCTGTTGTGATTTGGAAGAAGAATACCATGTCAATGGAGCTTTTAAATAACTAGAAGAACTTCTTCTTCAACTAGCTGATTTGTACATACATGTGGATAAAGCAATAAACAATCCAGATTTCATTCATCACTTCAATGAAGAACCATATACTTTTAAAGTGGCTCTGGGAGCAGACGGTGCACCGTTTGGGCGACACGATGAAGCTACTGCCTCATATCCTTTGCCAATCTAGGGCAAATAATCAGTTCTCCAAATGAAAACTTTTTGCTTGCTGGCTGTAATTGTTCAGAGTCTTATAAAGTAATGAAAATGTATACAAAGAAATTGATGACTGATATACATCACATAGAAAACACTGTTTACTATGTAGCAGAATATCCTGTTAGATTTCAATTCAAGCTGATTCCCTCAGATATGAAATGGTTGGCATCATTTGCAGGTGAACTTTGTAATGCCTCATATTACTTTTCTACATTTGCAAATGTGAACAATGATAATAAGTACACCATAAATGGTAGCATTGGCTTTGGTGAGGAATTTATCTGGCAACCCTGGAAGTATGATGAAAGAATGGCTGTGGCTTCAAACGTTGCAAAACAAAAGCAAACACTTGATGAAACTACTTTGGCACAATCAACGAAACGCAACAAAATAACTCAGTTCATCAAATCACAGAATTCAAGACAGGAATTTGAACCCTTAATAGGAAAGTTAGTAGACTACTGTTGATATGCAGAACCACTGCACAATTCAAATAACGCATGACAGTACATATTTAATTGTCTTCTAGACATAGCTGTATCACAGAGTAATCTTACTGGCTATGCAAATGGTACTGAGATGCCCCCAGAGATACCACTGAAAAAGTTTATGTGTGCATTACAAAATGATGTTGGAGTGTCTAGGCTTCATAACAAATTACGTACATGGATCAAAGAGGGCAGGAAAAAGAAGTTTGAATTAAGATTCACTGGAAAAGAAACAAAATGCTTCTGTCACAAGTTCATGTTTTTGATTCATTCACTTGCAAAGGATGGAGCACTTGAACTTAACTTAAAATTAATGTCTATTGCTTATGCTGCTCTACAATTGAGGGATGCTACATCAAAATTTGGTAGAACTGATGTTGATAATGCCATTATAGAGGAACTTGGAGTGCACTGCCAGCTGTTTTTTAACACATGCTCTCTTCTTCTTCATACAATTACTCCTACTATATGGACTGTTGGATATGACATCCCATTCCATACTAGAATTTTGTTTAAAGAGTTTGGATTCGGGTTGGGCATAAACACGATGCAAGGACGTGAGGCAAAACATGTGACTCTACACAAATTTGCAAAACATGCCACACGTTCTTGCCGTTGGCAACTAGTAATGAGACATGAGTACATTACTTATATTTGCTTAAGAAAAAAAGATCCATTCCATTTCAAATACAAGAAGTCCAAGGATAGCTACATTCCAGCTGATATTGCTCTACTAGGCTATTGTTATTGTGGGTTTACTCGAAATGAAGACCAAGAACAGTGTGTATATTGCTCTTCTCTTCTTTACAAGGAAGTGATAAAAACTGCAAAGGATGGGAAGCTGAGTCAAGAAATTGGCAGAATGCTAAGTATATTAAGTTAGGAGACAAACATTGT
Source organism: Actinostola sp. cb2023 (assembly GCA_033675265.1). Lineage (NCBI taxonomy): Eukaryota > Metazoa > Cnidaria > Anthozoa > Actiniaria > Actinostolidae > Actinostola > Actinostola sp. cb2023. The sequence continues at coordinate 93,217 of JAUJYZ010000412.1, read as the reverse complement.
AAAATGACATATCATATTGAATAGAGTGATGTGAAAACACTAGGTTGACTTGACATTTGAGATTGTTTTTCACTTTCATGGATGCATTCTATCTCAGATATTGCATTCTTTTATTTGGCCTGTAATTTGGCGAAGTTCAAAGTTCTTCTACATTGACTGATACATGTATCTAAAATAATGTACTTCATATTTATTTATTTATTTATTCATCCAATTAATGAATATTAAACTACTATTTCTACTAAATGGTAGAGTATTTAGGGAGTGGTCAATACACAGGCAGCCCATCCATTGCTTCTGAGGCTACTAAATGATTAATAAAAATATATTTGCATATTTTTGATGGGTTTCCTGTGGTAGAGTGTGCGAGCACAATATAATACATATCATGTTGTGTTCCCTGTGTTGAGTAACGTATAATGTTGGGCTCCTGTGTGCGTCCTGCAAGACGTGCCCGCAGAGAGTGCATACAAAACAAGGTATGTTTCAATACGCACTCTCTGTGGGCACATCTTGCGGGACGCACACAGGAAGCCCAACATTATACATTTTTATGCACAGGGAACCCAACCTTCCGTATTTCGTGCACGCGCGCTCTAGCACAGGAAACCTATCAAACAATGATACAAATATATTTTTATTTATTATTTAGTAGCCTCAGAGGCAATGGTTGGGCTGCCTGTGGTCATTATTGTTATATAATGTTGTTGGTATCACCGGGCAAGCAGCTTTAAACTGCCTATCACCTGATATTTCATGTGTATGGTGAGATTGCTCACGGTATTGCTGGATGTGGACTTTTTATTTTTCAAATTTCAAAATACAAATCAGATGACATCAAACCAGGTATTTGTAACAGTTTTGCATGTACCGGTATCACTTTATATAATCATTTAATGATACATCATATATAATATCAAGGAAAATGACTTGGAATGAAAAAGTGGTGGGAATTTACTATAGGGCATTTTTTTATAATCTACAAAAAATTAACTCATTCCTGGGTAGACGTCGTATCATTTGCATTTTGTCATTTCAAACCTTAATATGTACCTCTGAAACCATCTACACACATGATGTAGAAGTGATTTTTAAAATATCACATTAGGGGTGATAGTCACAATATTGATAATCATGTCAACAAAGTACTTGGACCAGCATTGAGCTCTTGGCAAACAATACTTCAGTTTCAAATTATTTGTTACTCAATGTTAGCCTCAATAGAGTACCGAAGTGATGACGTCATAAAAATAAAATTTTCGCTTTATCAACTTTCGGTCAGAACATCAATAAAGAAGCTTCTCATCTCTGCCACTGCGCTCCGCCGCTGAGAAAACGTTTATATTGTATAATAATATACATACAAAAACAAGGTGGTATAGGAGAGACGCAACCAGTTATGTTTATTGGAGACGTGGATACTAGGCCTTAGTTTACATGGTAATGTAGACAGTGAACTTAATTCTTTGGTATATGATACAATTCTGACTTACAAGGGTTAACCCCAGTGTTCAAGTTCTGATATGGCATGAATTAATACTGATACGGTTAACAATACGTACATCGATGTACCAGAGTAACAATTATGTGGGAACATTTATCCCGAGTGGTGGAACTGAAAGTGTCAAGTGAGGAACAAAGGGACAACAAGCTTATATATGGACGCTATAAAGTCCTAAGGGAAACGAGGCGCTAATTACGATTGCCCAATATAAACACATTTACATGCCAAATTTGAGAGCAATCGGTTAAATAGCGGCTGAGATATGGCCAGTTGAATATATAATTTCCCCCCACAAATCACTGTAATTTCGGCTTGGTTTGTTTCGTAACGTTAGCTTGTATCAATGACCTTGTATCTATATCCACTGATACAACACAACCTCTCATTTTGTAAATAACACATATTACATGCTAGAGTACAAAGACTTAACCATGCATGCAACATAATTAGCAATTATTGGACGAGGTTGAGCAAAATATTGTGATTTCAGATCAGTGGCCAGCAGATTTAATAATTACATTTTATTTGCCGATACCGAAGGCAGAGGCAAATTATTAATCTGACTTGAGACACTGACAAAATCATGATATTTTGCAAAAACCAAGTTCAATATTGTTTTATATCATTCAGATTATCTTCTCTCGCCTACAGTACATGTAAGTACCACTGGAAAAAATGGAATTGTCGAGGAGGACGAAAGCATTATTTGTAGGAATGTAGTCCCGGGGGAAGTACTCCCTTTGTCCAAGTGTAAAGGGTGATCGGCGGTCGGTTTTGAAAACGACCCTAAAAGAGCTGTTGAAGCCATGTTGATTGGAACCCCTAAAAGGTACGACCATATATGACCATATATGGCAAAAAAGTGATTGTGCTGATATCGTTTAATCAGTGACTGGACAACATATTTCTTCTGTTCTTTCAATCGACCCTAAAAGGTACGGACTCGTGTTACGTAACTGACTTTTGTGTCGGAACCCTAAAAGGTACACACAGGAAATATGTTCAACCCTAAAAGGACCGCCGATCACCCCTACAACTTGGACAAAGGGAGTACCCTACGCCCTCCGACCCCCCCCCCCCCCCCCCCCCCCGAGAATGTAGTCGTCTCTCGATCAATGAAAGTCCCAGAGAAAATAATGTGAATGATAAATAGTACTATTTGTTTCTATTCATAATTAGTACTATTTAGTATTATTTGTTGTAAAACATTGCATAGTAAATTAGAGTCTGTACTCCATAGAGGTCATAAACTATAGAGAAGCTATAAACTGGAGTATATATTACAACAATCAACGATTTTAAATGCAACACATATATGTTATAATAACAGAAATCTGTTACAAACAAATGAAGTACCCAATCTAGTGATGGTTGAAAGTGTGCTGTGGTACACCAATTCTATTCCAGTATCCATAAAATAAAGAGATGGACAGCACTTCTTGACTTTTTGAGTACTTGAACAAAGCAGGGCGAGAAATAGAAACGACTACTGTGCTGTACCCTCCAGTTGTGTGTGTTCTCCATAACGTACTTTCTTCAAGCAACCGTGTTTTGAACTTGTTGCTCAACGTCAACAAAATTGCTTTCAAGTCGTCATCCTCTGTTATTGCAAGCTCTTCAACACAACGAGTGCTCCGCGATAGTCTTTCTGGATGATCGAGTAAAACATGAGCTTTTAAAAACTCTCAAATAATTCAAATGGCATGTTTCTCTTTATCTTGATATTCCATGGATGTCTCAAACAAGGAGATGCTCTCATTCTTCTACAAATAATGACATTCCACCTCGGTACTTCTCTAGAAAGCATTCTCAACGGCTGAGGTAAACAATACTTGTGACGTCTTTCCTCCGGTAAGGTGTGATGTTTAATCACTGACCTAGATAGCTGCAAAATATCATTTCCAATTTCTACGGCTTTGTTTTTATTCGCTCTATTGGATCGTGATATATGACTGTTTACCGCTTCGAGGATGTTCACAATAAGATCCGCCATTTTGAATTAATTTAGAATTAATTAACCGCTGACCGGAAGTTCTTCCAAACATCGCAGGCTAACGAGCGTGCCGAATTTGCATGCGTGCCAGCCCGGCGTGAAGTTTGATGCTTGAGCTGTGGGGCAACCACTAATGACTTCTGGTTTCAAGAACTGCCAAGCTGAATCCAAACCAATAAGAATATTAACTGGGAAGTACACTTGACTCATATCATCTGCTAAATGAATATTCTTGATATGAGGTTGATTGAGGCGAAATGCCCAATTGGTGCGGTTGATAGGAGCGACGATTACTTCCTTGATAAGAGTGTCGACTTTGATTGCTCCTTCATCAGTAATGATGTCAACTAAGCATACATCAAATGTATTCTTTTGTGTCTTACCTCCAATTGTATTAACATACACAGTTCGCTTACAATGAGGCTTTACTTTTCTGCCAATTCTGTTGTGATGTAAGAAAGGGAAGATCCTTCATCAAGAACCACATTGGCTGTACATGATATCTCACCACATTGGACTGTAGTAACTGCTGTTTTTACGAGAATTACATTTAATCTTGATGTACTGTGACATGTATTAGTACTCTCTTGTGTAGTACTCTCTGTACAATTATTGCTGCACTCTGAATGGTATGAGATCTGAGGCTGATTTGGATTTACTCCATTCCTAGTGTTTTCGTTGTTTTGGCTTGATGGGAGGATTGGTGAATTATTGTGTCCATTCTTCTGTTGTGTGTTGATATCCATAACAGCTGCTGCTTGTGTAACCGGTTGGGATGCTGCTGGAACACCTTGTGATGAATTAGAAGAAAATGAACTTGACTGAATTGCTGATGCTTCATGGAGTGCTGTGTGGTGAGGTTTTCGGCACACGCTGTGTGATTAGGCTTGAGACAATTAATACGTAACTGTTTAGTTTGTACTGCTGATATTCTTTCATCAACTGGGAGCTCACACTGAAATGTATTGTGTTGAGATCCACAGAATCGACAAGAAATCTTCTTTGGTCCCTTGAAAGGCTTGAATTTCTTATTCCTTGACTGATTGGCTGGCTGCAGCTGAAAGAGCGGTAGCAGTGCCAGTTTCAGAGGAGACAACTGTCATCGGCTTGTTGGTAGGTGTCCTTGGTTTGGGCTGCTGACTGTTAATGTTGATGTAGGCTACTTGTTCAATATTTTTCACTTCATTGTGGATAATATCAGTTAGTTTGTCAATAGTAGGATTATCATTGGGATACTCCTTCAAACCATCTGTCAACAATTGCTCTGGAAGCTTTTCAAGTAGAATTGGAACATAAAACTTACCATATTTGGAAGTTGAGAGGTCTAATGCAGCAAGGGATCTGATATCACTTATGATGCTGTCATAAAATGCACGAAGAACTGTTGCTGTTGTCGTAATCTTATTGTAATCAGATATACCAATTAATACGTCACACCATGTGAGTTAAGCAATCAAACCAAATAGCTTAGTTGTAATAATCAATGGAGTAATAAACAACCACACCGACCGAATAGCGTGCCTTACAATATTACATTGGCGACGAGGACGAAAGGACAAGATTGCGGTGAAGGATGACCGACACCGAACCTTCCAGAGACGCGGCCAGCACAAGCGGCACCAACACCAATGTTGTTATTCATAGGAATCTCAACATAAAACCATTCGTAAAGCAAGCCGACTCCAACGACACGGCAGTCCGCTGGGAACGATACAAGAAGGACGTCGAACGACAATTCCGTTTCTTCGGGATCACAGATCCAGAAACGAAAAAAGATGGCCTATTGATCTACGGCGGAGAAGACCTTGTCGATATCGAAGACGCACTACCCAATCCAACCAGCCAGGACGGAGACGATGTTTACACAGTTTTGATTCGAAAATTTGACAACCATTTCATGCCTAAAAAGAATAAGGACTTTGCACGATTCCAATTCAGCGAAATGAAGCAGCAAAGCAGAGAAAAACTGTCAGATTACTACGCCAAAATAAGAGACATCGCGAGGAAATGCGACTATGGCACTCACGAAGACGATGCAATTCGAGATCATCTGATTAGAACAATGCTAAACAACAAAATACGAAGCAAAGCAATCAGATAGAACTGGAACTTGGATAGAATCTTAACCGAAACAGCGCTCGACGAACAGACATCAGAACAAGCCGGAGCAATAAGCAATAAGCTCGATACCGAGCGCAGCTCAGAAAGAATCAAGAAAATAGCAGCTCGCAAGCCGAGAAATGCGAACCAAGGATCATGCTTGCGATGTGGGAGTTCCCAGAGACATCAGAGACATGAAACATGCCCAGCCATGGGTGCTACGTGTGATAACTGTGGGAAACTCAACCACTACGCTCGTGTATGTCTTGGAAAACCGCAACAACAAAACGACGGACGCCGAGAAAATCGTCAAAGAAATCAACGTCCCAGAAACATTAACAGCAACAATCGGGACTACCAAAGAAACGAGATGAAACGTGATAACAACGGCACCAGCAATTCTACGCAAAGACAAAGAGCACGCGCTAAACACATCGAGAATCAAGGCGGCGATGACAGCTCAACTAGCAGTGACGACGAATGCTACATGCACCATCTACAAACCCATCACACAAGCCAAGACAACGGCAATGGGAAAACCTGCACAGTACAGATAAACGGCACAGACGTCCTAATAGAACCTGACACTGGATCAGACGCTAATATAATGGACGAACAACAGCTTAACATATTGCAAGAAAAAGCACCGGAAGTGAAACTGAAACCATCAAAGGTCAAGTTAAAAGCTCTCAAAGAAGATCTACCGGTAATTGGAGAAGCAGATGTAATTATCGAAAACCAAACACGAACTGTATACACAACCATCGTGATTATCAAAGGGAAAATCGACTCTCCAGCACTCCTTGGAAGAGAAACACTCGAAGAACTCGGGATGGTTTTAATTGACACAACCGGTGGACTCAAAAGCCCAAACAAAAGTATCAAGAATGTCAATCAACAAAAGCCTGATGACAACGACATCAAACTTGATGAAATACTTGACAGGTACAAAGATAGATTTACTGGAATTGGAAAAGCCATGCGTGACGGTCAAGAAATCAAGATATCAGTACCGATGAAAGATAACGCAATTCCTATCGCTCAGAAACCGCGAAGAGTACCATATCTACTGACAGAACCACTAAAGAAACGAATTGAAGAGTTCGTGGAAAACGATATTATCGAACCAGTTCCAGAGCATGAAGCCATCACGTGGTGTTCACCCTTAGTCGTTCAACCAAAGCCAAAGAATCCGAAGGATATTCGAGCCTGTCTTGACCTCAGATTAGTAAACAAGTCAATGCTAAGAACAAGACAAGTCCAAGCACCAATCACAGAGGACTTCATCACAGAATTCAAAGGATGCAAAATATTCAGCAAATTGGATTTAAACCACGGTTATCATCAATTTGCACTGGATGAAGAGTCAAGACGAATAATGACATTCTCCACGCCCTGGGGAAATTACAGATACAAACGATTAGCGTTTTGGAGGACTGAACAGCCAAGATCTGTTTGATGCAGAGATGGCGAAGGTTATTTCTGGAATCCCACGAGTACTCAACAACAGAGACGACGTCATGATCGGAGGACTGGACAGGGATGACCATAACACAAACCTGAGGATACTACTACAAAGAATCCAAGACCACAATCTCACTCTAAGAAAAGAGAAATGCGAGTTCGGGAAGACCACACTTAACTTCCACGGACACCTGTTTACAGCTGATGGATTACAACCCAGCCCAGACAAAATCAAAGCGGTGAAAGAATGCAAACGACCAGGCACTAAAGAGGAACTTGTTTCATTCCTACAGATGTTAGCATATCTATCACGATACATTAACAACTTCTCAAGCAGATGTGAATCACTACGACGCCTGACCAGAGACAAAGCACAGTTCAACTGGACTACAGAGCAGCAAGCAGCATTTGAAGATCTGAAGAGCGCAATAACCTCAGCACCTGTTCTCATACCGTTCTACCCAGAAAGAGAGACACTGATCATATGTGACGGCAGCCCCACAGGACTCGGAGTCTTCCAAAAGACCCAACATGGATACCAGCCAGTCCACTACGTGAGCCGCACCCTGACAGACACGGAGAGCAGATACTCACAAATAGAACGAGAGGCCCTATCAGTAGAATTTACAACATCAAGACTGCAAATGTTGTACCTGCTAGGTGGAAAGCACTTCAAAATCGCCACAGATCACAAACCCTTGCTTCCCTTGTTCAACAACCCACAGGCAAAACTACCTCCAAGAATCGAAAGAATGGTAATGAAAATGCAGAATCTGGATTTCACTATGATGCACATCCCTGGGAAGGAAAATGCAACAGACTACATGTCAAGACACCCTCTACCAGAGACAGGAAAGGACAGAACGGATAAACATGTTAAAGCAGTCACCCAAGCAGATCATGCGATCATACTTGATAAAGTCGCAGCCGCAACTGAGACCGACGAAGAACTGCAACACTTGAAACATGCCATGCAATCAGGAATCTGGGACAAGAAGGACCCAGTACTAAAGCCATACCTAGATATACAGGCAGAGATCTACGAAACGGAAAACGTCATCCTACGATTGGACAAGATCATCCCACCACAAGAACTACGAGAGAAGAATATACGAATAGCGCACAACCAGGGACACCTGGGACTGTCAAAAACCAAAGAGATGATTCGCCACAAGTACTGGTGGCCAGGTATGAATTTACAAATTGAAAACTTAGTCAAGAAATGTTTTGAATGCCAAATATCAACAGTCACGAAGCATGTAGAACCAGCTAAAATGACAGAACTACCAGCGAGACCATGGGCTACTATAGAAGTGGACTTCTGCGGACCATTCCCAAACGGCGAATATGCACTTGTAGCCACAGACCAGTATTCCAGATACCCAGAGATAGAATTCACCAGGACAACTTCATTTGAAAGCACCAGAAAGAAGCTGAAGAAGATGTTCTCCACACACGGTATTCCAGAGGTACTTCAGACTGACAATGGTCCACCCTTCAATTCACACGCATTTGAAGAGTTTGCAAAAGAAACAGGATTTCGACACAAGCGTATCACCCCAATACACCCAAAAGCCCAAGGACAAGTTGAAGGATTCAACAAACTGGTCAACAAGATCAGTGCAATTGCAAGACAAGACAGCATCGATCCACACGAAGCGATCTATGACATGCTGCAGGCATACAGAAGCACCCCACACCCAGCAACAAAGACACCACCATACCAGCTACTGATGAACAGAGAGGTAAGGACAAAGTTGGACCATTTCCCAACCAAGAGACACGACAACGACAAGGAAGTTAGAGAAAATGATCTCACCTACAAGCAAAGATACAAAGAATACCACGACAAACGACACAATGTAAAAACACACACACTGAAGAACGGAGATGCAGTGGTAGTGAAAAGAGAAAACAAGAGAAAGGGACAGACACCCTATGAGCCATACATCTACATTGTCATCCACACTAAAGGATCACAGATCACAGCAAAGAGGATTAAAGACGAGAGAACCATCTGTCGAGATGCATCTAAATTTAAACCCTTAAGGACGGTCAAGATACAGCAAGAAGAACCTGACATACCTACACGTCCAGCAGTACCTAACTGTATAGCTGAAGACAAGACTCAAGAAGAACCGACACCAGCACAGATGAATGCTACAGCCGACACCCAACAAGTTAATGACCCGACACCACTTAGGAGATCAGAACGCTCAAAGAAATCAACATTTGACGGAAAGCTTAAGGACTACGGAAAGTAGTATAACTGAACCAGACACCATTTATACCATGGATATAACCATATATAAGCACAATAGAAACTGTACTAGTTACTAAATTTAAACGTGATTAAGTAAGCCGCTTAATTCAATCAGAACACTGATCCATTAAGAACATCAATCTCAACATATTGATTATCAACTGAAAGGGGAGGAATGTCGTAATCTTATTGTAATCAGATATACCAATTAATACGTCACACCATGTGAGTTAAGCAATCAAACCAAATAGCTTAGTTGTAATAATCAATGGAGTAATAAACAACCACACCGACCGAATAGCGTGCCTTACAATATTACAGCTGTGTATTGTGGTTTGTTGATTGAGACAAGTACAACACAATGGGCATTCTTGATTGAAGTTTTGTTACCATAGTTATCCTCTATAGTTTGAACTAGAAGATGATATGATAGTTGTTATCACTGGCCATAATAGCTTCAACTCTCTTCTTAATTTTGTCTGACAACTGTCCCTTTAGGAAGTTGAACTTAGTAACATTGGAGATGTCCTCTACTTCATGAACTTCTGTTCTAAACACGTCCCAAAAACTGAGCCATTTTCTTCTATCGCCATCAAACACAGGTAAAACTATCTTTGGAAGTTTTAACGATGAATGTTTTAACAGTTTTGTAGGTTCCGAAGATGCTCCACCTTTTGGTCGGTTTAGGGCCTTCTCAATTGCATTCAGTAAAGCAGAATGGTCATCTGACAAGATGTCTGACTCGTCAAAATCCTTATCGCTAGCTTTCGTTTTTTCATCTGTCTCAGGCATCCTCGATTAAAATAAACCAATCCTCACTGGTCACGGCACCATTTTGTGGAGTCAATAACTACACAAAGTTGATTTGACTTCACAATCTTTATTAGGGCTTCAAAATGGCGGTACATGTGTTATATACTCTCGCCCCAGTCCCCCCTGCTCGGCTCCAGGCCCACAGTATGAAAAAAGAGATTTATGTTCGCATAATGGTTGCATAAAGGTAGAATAAATATTTGGTTTATGCTACTTTACGGCTCCATTACGTACCATAAAGTCCTGCTTTAAGTCAGCTTTATGCCTAGGCATAAAGTAGCATAAAGAGACTCTAAACTTTATGCTTCCGTAAAGTAGTAGCATAAAGTTGCCATAAAGGTACTTAAAGTAGGCATAAGTGTTACTTAAATGTAGCTTAAATCTGAATAAACGTTCCTGCTTTAATCACCTTTATGACAACTTTATGCTCTGACATGAGGCAGCTGCATTATTGTATTGATATTTCTGTGAAACAGATTAATATAATTGTCAGCTCTAGAAGTATATCTCCTTTCTCAATTCAACAATTAACTAGAAACTGTGACCATTTATTGTGCTTCAAACCATTTATTTTCCATTTAAATATCAGGTATAATAACTCTTGAATAAAACTATATACAAAAATAGGCTAATATATCGATGTTCAAAATTATAATTCAGAATTCACTAAGTAAACTAAAATGCATGAACATTGAAAATTGTTCAATGTTGATAAGTTATGATGCAACAGTAACATTTGATTCTTAATTTGATATGGGTAACAGTCTTCACACTAGCTAGTAGATCAATGAAACAACACATTTAAAAAATGATTAGCAGTATAATTGATACGAACTAGCACTGTTAACACAAAACAGAATGATATAAAATTGCACTTGTGCTGTTTCATTAATATGAGATAAATATTATTTTGTATGACACTAGAGTGCAAACATTATAATCGTGAAATAGTAATACTTATTTATCTAGTACTTTTTCAGGGATATATTGTTTGCACTCTAATACTACAATTGAAATCATATTACTTTACTGTGCGATGACTTCAACCGGGGCCACTTAGATAACGAGAATGCTCTCTCCTGATTGGCTGAAGTACACACATTTTGAAATTGGCTTTGTTGTGATTGGTTCTCGTTGTCTAAGTGGCCCCGGTTACGGTAGTCGCACTGTGGCGATCAATATACAAAGAAGGATGAAAATTGTTGAAATAAGAACAACCTCGTCAATTGATATTATCTACAAACTATCATTAATGGAACTATTGATAGTACTATTAGTGTTTGGCGTGGAATGTTGCCTTGGTGCTGGAGCTACAGGCTCACGCACTGCCCACCCTATTGGGTTGTCAGGTACTGGCCTTGTGGAAGATGTAGTGTGCCTTCTCCTTGGCAACACACTTCGTCTCGATCGTAGAGGAAGGCCTGCTCTGTACCACTTGTCAAGATCATCCTTTACCCTTCTAAGGGCAGATCTCTCCCATGGAAGATGTTTCACTAAGTAGCCCTTCAGTGTCAGCTGCCCATCCTCGCTCTCTGAGAGGTCACTCTCATCAGAGCTGGTGTAGCTCAATGTTAATGCCTTCTTGATTTTGTCTTGTCTTTTCTTGTCGGTGTTGCTCTTCTCAAGAGTCTCCAATCGTCTTTGTAGTTTCTGAAATAATAATGAGGTTATATTTAAAACAAAAAAGTGCAGTTGTCGTGGAGACAAGTGATATGAACCTTTGAACCCAGATTTTGAATTTGTTTTATTCTAGCTTCTCACAGGAGAAGCTTTTATTTAATCGAAATTGATGAAAATGAATTAAGGTTATTTTTATTTTTTTTATTTTCAAGATTCGCCCATAAGGCAGGTGTTGTACAATAGGACACAAAGTCCCCCCAATAATAAGATTACCCAGTATACCCGACCCCTGGTGAAATCCCAATATGATATAGGTTAGTGCTTCCTTTCCTACTCCAATGGGGGCAATACTCCAGTTTCGCGTTGTTTAGAGATGACCGCTGTCCTTAACAAAAGATGCATTTGTACAGGCTTAGCCTCGATTCAGGAACCAGTCCATGCAATTCAAAAATGTTTCTATTGTTTCATGTCAACATTCGTGTTCTTGTTGATATTTGTGAATAATTTACACTGACTCGAGGCTAACCCTGTACAAATGCGTCTGATGTCAATAAGTACAGTGGTTTTACAACGGGATCTGTGAACGCGAAAAAGGACTATTTACAAAAGAATATTGGCATAACAATATTTAAGACAATAAGGTATAAACAATATTATTGATTTGTTTTTATCCTTGGCTTTTGCCTTATTTATAAATTATTGTTGCCCTTCTTGTACAGTGGAACCTCGATATAACAATACTCAATATAACAATGTTCCCGGTATAATGACCAACATTTGACAGCCCGGCAAATGTTACAGTAAATGTATGGAGACAAATCCTGATGTAACGATATTCCCGATATAAAGATCATAATCTGACAGCCCAAACGTAAAATTTACCCTGATATAACGATAAAATGAATCAATTATTAACGATACCCGATATAACAATATTTTTGGGTCTTTTCCCGAAATATCGTTATATCGGGAATTCGTTGTAACGATATCCCGATATAATTTGGTCAGTCCCTTAGCACATCGTTATATCGAGGTTCCACTGTAGTCAGATAGGGAGCGCTAGTGAACATTAATTCCAAGTGGATGGAGATTTTAACACTTACATCTCTCATCCTCCCTTGTCTTCTACAAATCATCCTATGATCATCAGCCTTGTTTTTATCAGCTCTGGTTTTCAAATCTCGCCTAGTTTTGAAGTAAGTTGCTCCAGCACCTATTTCAGAAATAATAAGAAATAAAATAATTAGTGAATCAGGCAGAATAAATTGCATAGTGATTAGCCTGAATATCAACCGTCTTCTCTGGGTCAAAATTTTCCCTGAGCGAGACGTCTGAACTCCGAAGTCGATAATCGTGTCCAGTGACGTCACACTACGCCGGTTCTGGGTAGTGTGTTCTGATTGGCTCACACGATAATTTATTTTTATACGAAGACAGACTTACAGCATGTAACTGTGGTTCAGTTCGGATGTGAGTGTAGGCTGTATGTTTAACAATTTATTTGCCGAAGACGAAGTGATTATCGTCTCATAATCAGTGGTCACTCGACCAATCACAGCGCGCGAAACTCTATATTTACTGTAAAATTATACTAAATATACATATTATTGAAGCATGCATGGATGCAAGTGAATTACCCATATAATAAATAATATATACAATATGAGCGGCTGATCTGTATGGGATTTACAAACTGAAGCCACAAGCGAGAGTCTTCAAATCCCATACAGTTTGGACACAAATATTGTATATATCAGGCACATGGTACCAGATGCATTTTAACCATTCAAAAAATTGACCAGTACACACTGTTTAATTGTAATAAATTTATATAAAAATGAAATTGGTATATATTTTTTGTCCAGATAGCACATTTCCGTGTCAACGCCTAAACATACAACTTTTAAAAATGTGTCCATGTGCAGGGGTCCTTACTTATAACATAATAATAATTCTAACCTTTCAACTGGGCATGAGACCATGGGCATTTGTCCTGTCCACCATTATCCTTCTCAACAGCATCAATTACCTTCTTGACTACATCCATATTTTCTTTGGCATCATAACTAATTTTCAAATAAGATACAATTTTTTTAAGAAGCACTCCAAATAAAATATTAATAGCATTCCCTTTTGATTTAAGCCGCGTCTACACGAGGTTTTCCTTGACAAGGAAAACTTGCTCGTGTAGACGACAAAAACATTGCCAATTGCCCCCCTTGCTCTAGCCATTCCTTTAAAACCACCACAAATAACAATAAATAAGTACTTATTTTGCCTGATAAAAAAACAATACTGTAACAAACCTGACAATATAAAACAGTTATAAGCTACGGTATCACATACCTTTCAGATGTTATGAACCCTGTAATGGTCCCAGCTTTCTTTGACAGTGTATACATTTTCCTAAAGGCTCGCTGCAAGATTAATAAATAATATCTAAGTTAATGTTGGAATTCTCCTCATAAAACTTAAATATTGTGTAAAGCAACATATGGTAATGACCCCTAGGCCTCCCCCCTTATACATCCATGTCAGAAACCCCATGTCATGACTTGCTAAACTCAGATATGATTCGGACGAATTCAAATAAATTATAATTTCGTGTTCGTGTCGAACTAGGAAGAAGGTGAATGACCAGGTGAATGGGTCACGTGACAAATATAAGCTTAATGGCGGCAAAGTATTGCCAAAGGCCATGTTACCTTAGGTAAAGATGAAAATACTTAAGCTTAATAAATATCATTTGTTTTATCATCAAGAATGAACTCTAAAATACGGACGAATTATTCGCCGCCTACAATCAGTCAAAAGCCAAAATGCATAGAGCACATGGCGCTTATTTACATTTCACACCTCTGTGAATTTTCAAAACTCGAGTCATGTTCTTACACTGAGTTACAGGTTCTAAACGAGAAACTTTACGAGAATATAACTTTACTTACACGGCACAGATGAGGGACGTCAATCTGTTTTCTGCGTCGTTTTGTGGTTAGTTGGCTTGAATCTCCCGATGTCGATGATCCGGCCTTCAGTTGGTTAAGTTTAGAGCTGAAATCTTGAAATATCTTGCTCTGTTCGATTCCTTGGTTCTTGATATCTTCTCTTAGTGCTTTATTTTCTTCCACGACCCTTTCTAACAGGTCGACATAGTGATCGGAGATATTCATAGGTTCTGTCGGTTCAGTATTCATTCTGTAAACGGTCTCTCGATCGAAGATCGCACGCATTCAGCTGTTGACCAAAGAATGTCGTGACCTCGTCGATCATGCGTAAACGTTCGCCAAAATACTCTCTCGATTATTCGAACTGTCATTGGTTGAGACCATTCGGTTACTTGGTAACGCAGCTCTGTTTATTAAAAACACTGAATATACAGATGAATAATTAACGTCAAAAGCACGTTTTACCGGGATTACCGCAGTTGTGTATTATCGAAAAATAACATCGTATTTCGAAGATGTTTAGAATACGACGAAAGAGAAAGCAAAATGAGCTGTACTGTGGCCATTGTGATCAAATATTATCTAAGTCATCGTACTGGAAGCATCGTAAATCGTACCTGAACGTAGCAACTGGTGAATGGACGACTAAGGAACGACTGAAAGAACTAGAAACTCAGTACCTTGGGCAAAATGAACATTCAATAAATTGTGGGTCATGTTCTTCATCCGACGAAGACGGACCGTCGACAGCAACTACAGTTGAAGGTAAAATCTCATAAGCTTACTAAAAGTCTTACTGTCTGAAACCTTGCAAAGTCTGATCTTCAACACTGCATGATTCAAATTAAAGGGCAGCACTTAAATGTATTACTTTTTAAACTTTATAGGCCATAATACATACAATGGGAACCAAGGAGATGTTGATGGCGAAGAAGAAATGATTCAAGGAATCGAGGACAGTTGCGACTCAGACGAGGTGATGTTCCTGAGGGGAGGGGGTCGGGTGGGCTGGGGAGGGGATGGTTTAATTTAACATCAAGTCGGTACCTTTTATTTGACATCGATGCAACTTCAAAAATGTATTTTGATAATTCGTATACACCTAATTTCAAAAAAGTTGTTGTAGACATCAGTCCATAGGCGATAGGTTATAGGCCCGGGGGGGGGGGGGATAATTCGTATACACCTAATTTCAAAAAAGTTGTTGTAGACATCAGTCCATAGGCGATAGGTTATAGGCCCGGGGGGGGGGGGTACTCCCTTTGTCCAAGTGGTAGGGGTGATCGGCGCTCCTTTTAGGGTTCAAAATATTTCCTGTGTGTACCTTTTAGGGGTTCCGACTCAAAAGTCAGTTACGTAACATGACTCCGTACCTTTTAGGGTCAATTTGTATTTAATTTCTTTATTGACAAACATGAAAGAACCGCAGAAGAAAGATGTTGTCCAGTCACTGATTTGATGTACCCAAGTGTCTATTTATCAAATTTTAATAAATAATAATAATCATATATGGTCGTACCTTTTAGGGGTTTGG
Source organism: Actinostola sp. cb2023 (assembly GCA_033675265.1). NCBI lineage: Eukaryota > Metazoa > Cnidaria > Anthozoa > Actiniaria > Actinostolidae > Actinostola > Actinostola sp. cb2023. The sequence goes on along the minus strand of JAUJYZ010000412.1, from coordinate 76,981 downwards.
AATTAACATGGCTTCAACAGCTCTTTTAATTTATGCGTACCTTTTAGGGTCGTTTTCAAAACGACCGCCGATCACCCCTACCACTTGGACAAAGGGAGTACCCCCCCCCCCCCCCCCCGGGTTATAGGTCGTTGCAAGACCGAACTGCATTATGGTAACAGCTAATTGAATGTCGTGGATGCCAGAAATGTATGTCATACAATTAATTAGATTCAAAATTTGTCTTGACTTGTTTGAATTTAAATAGTTACGATATCATTCAGCTTTTAATACAGAAAATGCTATTTGTGGCTATTCTAGCTGTTACCATAATGCAGTTCGGTCTTGGAACGACGTATAACCTATTGACTATACAGCTATTTCAAAAAACGTTGATAATTAATTCTAAATAGTGTATTCCAAGACCGAAATGCATTTTGGGACTCGTGTAATATTGTCTAAAGTAAAATAAATAATAATAATTTATTATATTTTCTGTGTATTCCATCAGAAATAATATACTAGCTCCATATGGCGAGCAAACCGCTGTATATTTACTTTTTGTTTCAAAATAACGAGGCCCACAATGCCCTTTGGTCTTGGAATGCACTATTCAGTATTCAGTTTTCAACGTTTTTTGAAATAGCTGTATAGACTGATGTCCTCGACAACCTATTTGAAATAGGTGTATCTCACTAATCAATGTTGTGACTATTGTAATTTATTAAAGGATAATTAATTAATGCATATGGTATTTGCATATATAGGGTTCTTCTCAGGAAAAAAATTCATCCTGCAGTGCATCAGAAGATGAACCTGAGATTTGGCATGACGACAATGAAGATCTGTTACAAGATGTAGACGTTAGTGATACTCCTCTACCAGAGCCAAGACGTAACCAGTCTAAGTGTCTTGCATTGACATCATTGCTACGTTGGTTTGTGTATTTTCTGTTACTTTGGCAGACCACATGCAAGATAAGTGACAATGGATTGGAATGGATGCTACGTTTCATGTTTCAATTTCTACATTTACTTGGAGTGACATGCAATAATGAATCATTGGTAGAAGTGGCCATGATGTTTCCAAGCTCTCTTTATCTTCTCCGCCAGTTTGTGAAACTGGATCGTGATAACTTTACAAAATATGTAGTGTGTCCAGAATGCACTAAGTTATATCACCTCGATTGCTGTACTGTGCGTATTGGTGACAGGATCGAAGCAAAAACTTGTACAAACAAACCCTTTCGATCAGGAAGAAAAAAAGAATGTGGCGCAGTTTTGGCAAAACAAGTAATATGTAATAATCAAGTAGTTTTTTACCCTCATAAACTATATTGTGTAAATAGTGTTATAAATCAGTTAGAGTGCATTCTGAAAAGGCCAGGCATGCCAGAATTATGTGAAAAATGGAGGAGGAGGAGGATGGAACCTGGAGTCATGGCTGACATATACGATGGACAGATTTGGAAAGACTTTGCAAAAGTTGGAGGAAAAGATTTCTTAAATGTTAAACGGAATCTTGCCCTCGCAATAAATGTTGACTGGTTCCAGCCATATAAGAGGAGAAATGACAGGTCTGTTGGTGTAATATACTTTGTGCTCCTCAATTTACCAAGAGAGGAACGCTACAAATGGGAAAATGTGTTGGTTGGAGGAATAATTCCAGAAATGAAGAAAGAACCTAAATCACTGAATGAATTTTTAGATCCAATTGTTGGTGTGAACTGAAAGCTCTTTGGAAAGGAGTACGAATACAGACAAGTACTAGCTGTGTACCATTAACTCATCGTGCAGCTCTTTTGTTAGCTTCTTCTGACATTCCTGCTTCTCGAAAACTATGTGGTTTTAAAGGACATGCAGCACATCGCGGATGCTCAAGATGTTTTAAGTTGTTTCCAAGCACTTTCACAGAAAAAGCTGACTACTCTGGATTTGATGTGGAAAACTGGCCACCACGTGATAATGCAACACACCGTATCAATGCAAACAAGGTCAAAAATGCCCCAAACAAAACACAACATGAAACACTTGCTAAAAAATATGGTGTTTATTACAGTAGCCTTCTTGACCTTGAGTACTTCAATGCAATACGATTCACTGCAATTGATCCAATGCATAATTTATTCTTGGGGACTGTCAAACATATTTTCAAGCTTTGGGTGAATGAAGAATTTCTAACTAATAAGTCTCTTCTGGAAATTGAAAAAAGGATTTTACAATGTGATGTGCCAACTGGATTTGGAAGGTTACCAAACAGAATTGCATCAAACTATGGTAGCTACACAGCATCACAATGGAAAAACTGGACTCTTATTTACTCAATGTATTGTTTGAATGGTTTACTACCAGAAGCCCATTTGAGATGTTGGCAAACATTTGTTCTTGCTTGTCAGTATATGTCAAGGCATGTTATTACTGATGTTGATATAACAAGAGCAGGTGGTCTATTTATCAAATTTGGAAAACAATTCCAGCAACTGTATGGCAAAGACAAAGTGACTCCAAACATGCACCTTCACTGTCATTTAAAGGAGTGTGTATTGGACTTTGGACCAATACATGCATTTTGGTGCTTTAGTTTCGAGCGCTTCAATGGCATATTGGGTGCCACACAGACAAATGGAAGATCCATTGAGGTTCAGCTTATGCGAAAGTTAATGACTGGCAGATTTATATGGAATACAACCATGCCAAGTGAATTTCAAGAAAACTTTATGCCATTCTTTAAACAATCCAGTACTTTTGAAAGCTCAGAATTCAGTGCAATCAATGCCTTGCACTTTTCAAAAAGTGCTTGTTGCCATGATCTGAAGGAAGTAACATGGAATGACTTGTCACTTGTTAATCTTCCAAACTCCTATCAATATATGGCTCTAGATGTTGATGACTTAGATCTGTTGTTGGAATGTTACAGACATCTACTTCCTGCTGATGACCATCTAACAATTGACTCTTTGTCAAGTATTGCAAGAAGGTATGCATATGTATTCCTTGGAAGTGAAAAGTTTGGCTCAAAAAAAGACAACAAAAGTCTAAGATCAGCACGAGTTATGGCTTCCTGGGTTGATGACAATGGTTCAATAAATGCATCATCACTTATGAGACCTGGTCAAGTTAAGTTCTACATTCTTCACAGTTTAACAATTGGTGGGGATACCAGACAGTTTGCTGTTGCCTGTGTGGTTTGGTACAAAAAAGATGAAGAGGTTGACTTATATGGTAAACCTGCGCATGTTTGGAGACTGAAAGAATTTGTTCCTCCTGGTCCAGCAGTATTCATGCCAGTCCAGAGAATTGCTAATACTTTTGCTGCTTGTTCCATCACACGTAATGGTTTTGACAAGTTAGTAGTTACTCCAATTCCAAGACTGTTCAAGTGATAGAATAAATCCCTTCACAACCCGGCTGCACACCGACATTAAAGTTGATTTATATGATATAACTTGGACATATGAAAGAGTGCACACGTGAATGACTACAAGTAATGATTAAGGGATTCTATATAATGTACTACATTATATTTGTTAAGACAAGATATATTTTCAACTCCATGTTTGTCAAATTAATTAATATTCAGATTTAACATTTAATAAAATCTTCTTATTCTAATATACATGTATGTTATCAATGTTCGTTGTTTTATTTATGAGTACTTTACACAGGTGTACATGCCTGTACCATTAAATTATAGCATAAATTTGTATCAAGAACTTTAAGCGACATTTATGAGTACTTTAGTTCATGTGCATAAAGTTGGTCTTTATGCAGGTTTAAGTTCCTTTAATTATAGCATAAAGTTGTATCAAGAACTTTAAGCCACATTTATGAGTACTTTAAGTTCATGTGCATAAAGTTGGTCTTTATGCAGGTTTAAGTTGCTTTAAATTGTGGCATAAAGTTGTTTCAAGAACTTTAAGCAACTTTAAGACAAGCATAAAGTAGCTTAAATTGCCTTTTTCGTGCTGTGAGGGCTCTCACTATTTCCTTTATACTCAGCCGATTCCACAGAATGGGCATTGGTAGCGGCAACACGAACCGGAACCACATTGGTCACCACACCATGTACAAGGGTTTTCCTGGCTTCTTTTACGTCATCCTCACTTAAAACATGCGAGATGTCGGCAAGAGTTCTCAAACGTTCTCTTAATGTTCCGTTCGTTGTAAGGAGTTTTCTCTGTGACAAGAAGCTTTCTCTGTGACAAGTTCTTCTTTTAGAACCTCGTTAAGATCCAGAAGCGTCTTTTTTAACTCACTAAATGTAGAATCCCGGGTATTATCCATCTAAGTAGACTCCGCTCATCAAACATTAGCATTATAGTTATGAAAGGACTCAATATTATATTATTCCAGTTATTCCAGTGAAGTATCTAGCAGTGCTCTGTCCAGGAGGCAATGACATCACCGAAAGATTTGGATAGATAAAATCCCGCCCAGGTAGATGCGGAACAATCAAAGGTAGAAACGGAAATCGTTTTGACATTTACATATGCATATTCCATACAAAACAGACGTGCAAAAACACTGATTCACTCATCCAGTGCTGCTATAACTAATTCGTGATTCATCTTCTTTCTGGACAAGTTGAAGGTTTTTATTTGAGCGACATGGAAGTCAATGACTCCCCTTCGGATTCAAGAAACGTACAGTACCCGGGACAGTACCAGCCAGAATATTAGAGTGTTGTTGGTAGATGCAATTGTTAAAGGATACCATGAATACCCATTCAATGTTAGTGTCCAAGATCACTTTAAAATCAGCAGGAAGAGGGAGAAAGAGGTAATGCTTTAAGAGTCATTGCATAAGAGGACAGCTGGGACATCTACAAAAGGAGTTAGTCGATATATTATGGCCCATTACACACAAAATAATCGATTGGTGAGTATAAACTTAGGGTTGTAAATACCCAAGAATTCTCAAAGAAAGCAACAAACACAAAATTAGGTTCTTTGTTTAAACTTCTCTGTTTTATTTTGCTTTGTCAGTACTGAAACTGGTCAGACTTTTCCCGATCCTTCCGGCAGATACAGACGTGGAGGAGGTTTGAATGTACCAGTGAAATTGTCCGTGAAGCTACCAACACGCGATGCCATTAAGCTGAAACGCTCATTAGAAATTGTGAATGTAAACTCTTTTATCGATGAATGTTAATCTTAGAATGTTAATCTAAAGTGATACAAGTCAGATGATTGAACGAATTTTCCGATGAGTGTTAAGTGAAATGATATAAATGAGATAATTAAAGTTGTTGTTGCTGTAATTCGTATCTCGAGTATCTTATTTACTAAAAAAAAAAAAAACACCTCAAAAGGTACCAGCTCAGTCTCTGGTAGTCCAATAAAATTTGAGACACCCTAAAAGGTACCAGATCGCTGATTTTGACCCTAATAGGTACGACGAGCATCCCCGTCATTTTTTGATCGGTATATCCCCCCGACATCCCCCCCCCCCCCCCCCCCCCCCCCCGGGCACTTATTATTTCAAACATTGCCTGTACACGTACATCAAATGCTGGATTTCAAAAGTCTGATCTATAATACCAGCAATATTTCTTTTTTATGCAAATGATGAAGCATTTATGTTATATCCAAATTAACGTAACTTTGCAAGTGTGTGCCTTTATATAAAGCTCAGATTTCACCACACTGGTCTCTCATTATATTTTTACCTTGGTCATCCACTTTTTTGGCTTGCTTTTTCATAACTTTCTTAATTTACTGTATAATTTAATGTACCTTAATCAGTAAAGAAGCATTCAGAGCACTGGTATTTATCATCATCGGAATAAACCTGAATAGACCCGGATGCACTAACATGAGTGCCTGATGACTTGAGTTCCACTTTATATCCATAATTTGGACATTCCCTTTCAAAGGTCTCCCTTTTACCATACTTTTGGACATATTCTGCAACTGAAATAAAGTGTTACATATAAATTAATCATCAATTTGATTATACCAACATATTATTGTCACTTTTTATCATATAAATTACCATAAGAAGACTGAGACATCTGTGAAAAGATATTGTTACTTGGCTACTGATAAAGTGAGCGAGGGTCAATATTGCTGTTGCCTGGCTGTTGTTGAAGTAAGCGAAGGTAAGATGTACTAGCATAATGTTGAGTTGGAAAGGATGTTCCAGGTGATGGTATATGATATGGATAATCTTTGGAACCAAAGATGGACTGCCGTTACCTATTTCTATTCACAAATCATCATAAATGTTCTTTTTTGCAATCACTCTCTGACGATCATTAAATTTTGATAATGTCTCGGTGACTAATTTTCCAAATGCATATATTTATTCTCCATTTCTCATAACAGTGGTTTGTTCAGGAGCAGCAAGTGGGATCGTCAATGTCTGAATTGATGCACGATACATCTGTAATTTTCAGAATCAATATCGATACTTGTTTTTGCTGCTTTGTTGGCTTTTATTTTCTTTTGAGGTTGGTAGTCTGCAAACACTCAATGTACTGGTGGAGGTGTCAATGTCCAGGCTATCTTTCGTAACCACCATACTCTCATAGAAGTCCAAGAAGGAATAAACACTGCATCAGTGTCAGTCCCAGATTTCTTACTTCTTGTCTTAAGCAGTGTTTATTAAACTGAACTTTTAGACTATGCCACTGTTTCTTCAACTCTTCCTCTTGCTTCTCACCTGACTTCTTAGAGAGTTTCTCGAGTGCCTTTCTTCGTAAGTCACGGTTTCTACAATCTCTGACATTGTGATTCCACAGTAGTGGATATTCTTTATATAAAAATTAATAGGAATATCAATTCAATCCTTCCACTTGACTTCTTCTTTATTATATCAATGGATTTAGGCTATGTGCTATACAACAGCTTCTTCATATTCTCGACGGTGGTTCCATACTTTTTAGCAATCGATAACAAGCTATTGTGTCTCTTTTTCTTGTTATTGTAGTCGGCAGACCCGCTGTCCCAAAGGCCTCCTCTATTCAACTGCACTTACCGGAGAATCTCTTTTTATTCTTTTTCGCCCGTTTTTCTCTCGAGCTCTCTTGATCCAGCTTCGGAAAGCTCGTTTTCTTCGCTATCGATATCGCTATCTCCTCCATATCGTCCATCATTTTGAATTTGACTATATACAGACACAGACCCTGAGCGCCCTGAGTTAATTTATGCATGACTTCCAACATGGCGGCGTCTTACCAGAATGACAAATAAAGCAACTTCAAAGAAATCATATATCTCGTCAATTAAAGTATTGCTACATTAGAAAATAGTTCTAATATTTCAACAGATATTTCTTTTTGCAATATAAATTAGGAAGCGGTCTTTTTTATACCTCTCAAATTCCGTAACAAAACAGCGTACAAACATAAACAACAGCTTGTGTAGGTCCGTTTATCGAAATGACTTAAAATTACATTAAAACAAACCCCAAACTGCTAGGAATGATGGATATTAATGACGTAGTTGGTTCTGATCTGTTTGTGAACTGAAGCACATCAACACAAGTTTCAGTCACGATCGCGAAGTGTGTTACACGGTGCAATGGCTGGTTTCATGAAACGACAACAACAATTGTTTTCTCCAAATTTCACGAGAAAGTATAAATAAGTTCTACTTATTTCACGAAACAGTTTCACGAAAACGTTTCACCGTGTAACAATGCCTTTAGTTGCGGCTTTTTCGCCCTGTTTTGGGCAAGAACTGATTTAATATTCTCTCGAATATGTGATCTTCTTCCATCTGGTATCTTCCTGCTGACTTGTGTTATAACTGTAGGTTCATATTTGTTATCATTGTCGATGTTCTTGTTTTTTTATATGTTTTTAATAATAATAATAATAATAATAATAATAATAATATAATAAATATTTGTTAAGCACAAAAATTCAAAACGTTTACACTTATTTACATTCAAGCTGTACATTATAATTATATATAGCGTTTTCCATCACACTGAAGAAGGTCCAAGTTCAGTACCGATACGTCTGTTTAAAATATAACTTTTCAATATAAAATTGAAGTTAGAGACAACACCTATATTCTTATTACAGTCATTTGCAAAAATTCTGGCCGCCACGGTATATCAATATATCAATATATCGGGTGCATCACTAATACTATTAATTGAAGCAAAATTTACAAACAACAAACGTAAGACTAAAATAAACATTATACTAAATATTTCTACCAACTTTGCTGGCGTTAACCCGCTTGAAGGGGAATTTTCGATTATTTAATTACCCATAATGCACCTGATATATTCATATACTGATACTTCGTAGCGGCCAGAATTTTTGCAATTGACTGTATATCAAGCATAAATAAATATATACATATAAAATCTACTCAGGTATATTAAGGCTTGGCTTTTTAGAGCAACACGTAAAATCACATTTTTTACAATAACTCTATCCATTTATAACACATGATTATGGTGTTTGGTCCTTAGGAGGCATTTAGGTTTTGTAATATTTGAAGTGCAATTATGTTAATTTCTAGGGGGTCACGTGACCTTAAAATGAGAAAAAGAGAAAATTGAAAATGGGGAGTACAGAGACTTTTCTTAGAATAATAAAATAGGTGTCATTTGATGATGTTTGAAGAGGTCTTCCTAAGTTAGCCTTTGATGGTTGTCCTCAGCTAAATGGTAAAGAGAAAAATGAGAATATATAATTTTCAGCTTGCTCACGTGACCTGTTTTGTCAATTATCTTCATAACTATCAGTGATGGACAACGAGAAAAGGCTATTTTGGAAAGAGCTATACAATTGTCCTTATTGAAAACATATTTTATTATTCTAAGAAAAGTCTCTGTACACCCCATTTTTTGTTGAATCTTTCGTACATTTGTGACCACGTGGTTTGTCACGTGATACGGCATGTCCAGTAGTTACCATATAATATTATCTGATTCATCGAACTACAGCTACTGGCGAAGTTTCAGTTTGGTAGGCTTAATTCCTGACTCAATATTTCAATAATTGTGATTTTATGCTAATTAGTCTCTGAGCCAAGCCTTAATACACCTGAGTAGAGCTAAATATATAGACGTTTAATATATGAAGGATATAAAATATTTTTTATAGAAAAATAATAATAATGAGAATTTATAAAATACATTGAGATCTGTTTTGTGCTAATTTATCTTTCCAAAAAAAAAAAAGACCTCGAAAACATACAAAAGAATATTAATTGAAAAATACAAGTTCAAAGTCGAAATTCAGAAATCTTTGGACAATGGAGAGGGAAACGTCGAGGTTGTTTTGGCGAGTTCATTGGAGTTTTGGTATTCGCCTGCTGAATGGCTTTCAACGTGGATAGTTACTATTACCAGGCAATTATAGACATATCTGGTACTTTTTCTCATAGTTTGGTACACATCTTACAGTTGTCATAATCATCGGAATGATATTTGTTTCGCGTGACGGTTGGGTTTTCAATATATTTGTTTGTTCATTCTCCACAGTAGTAAAATATTCAACAAATTTCATGTTTTTCGTCCCGTATCCATGTAAAAAACTGTTTTCACCAAACACTTTAGTTTTATATCCACCAAACACTTTAGTTATGTGCTTAGTTGGCAGTTTATTCGGATCTACTTTTAGCGAGAATCTATCGAGAAGAAAGGACATTTTTGCTCCTAAATTCAGAAAATTGCTCGGCCATTTATACAGTTTACTCTGCTCTGATAGCCTAGTAGTAGAGGAACCAATCAGAGCGCGCGATTGCTCGTAGCCAGTGCATGGTTGTCACCCGTTACCAGCAATCTGGGACTTTTTGAGCCGTTGTCAGCAGTTGCATGTTTGGTGATGCGTTACATCGAGTATATACTTTCGACAAAATGGCGGATGTTGCCAGAACACTGAGGGATAAACACCGACCTTGTTATTATGCTTTAAGCAGTTTATCGACTGCAGACATTTATTTTGATGACTCTAAGCGGAAAGCTAGAGCTGGAACCAAAAGCTGTGGGATTTTTGAAGCAGAAAGGTTGATTGCTAGCCGCCAAAATAAAGAATTTGAGGTTAGTAAGTATAGAATACTTAGATAATTCAAGATAATTCAAGTTCACTTTTAAGTTACAGTTATATTAACTTAATAATTTGTGCTTCTTTCATATATATGTACATATATAAACCTCTGTTCTGCACTGATGAGCTCACAAAGAGCGAAACAGTACTGTCTGCAGATTGAGTATGTACATATTCTATATTTTCTAGTGTGATGAATATTTAGTCAAGTGGAAGGGATTCAGTGCATTCGAATGCACCTGGGAACCTAAAGATCATCTCTCAAGACAATCATTAATGTACGAACATAAGACTTTATATTACAGCTTATCTTTTATTATATTTATGATAATTGTAAGCTTAAAATGTCGCTCTGAGTCCCATTGATTGCTGTAGTGTGACTAAGAGCTGAATTTATGCATTACTTTAATATGAGAAGGAAAAAAGGACTTGTATTGTAATGTTAATTGTAATTTTATTGATGACTGCACATTCATAATAAAATTGATCATTTCTGCTTTTTGCTATCGGTATTTTCATAACCCCAAACCTCCAATTGATGTCATCCAAGACAACCAGGACCAACTACATCAATGTGTAATAGAAGGACTAAAGTCAAAAGCTATTGCTCAGACAATCAGTATCAACTTCAGGCATGATGTTTACAAGTACATATTCTTGGAGAAAGGTGAAAAGGCTGTAGAAAAAAACTGGCAGCTACTTGAAAATAATTACTTTATGAAGTGCAACTTCCCACAAGATTGGGACAAAGTATTGAGCAAAAATGGAGATGGCAATAGGCTTAGATTTCCAGTAAAAGTAAGGTTGTTTCTTTCCTTATCCCCAAAATATTTATGGGTTGACAACAATAACAATGTTGTTGAAGCTCCAAGATCATTTTCAGAAAAGATACATGTATCTTTAAAGCTTGTTAACTTACCCTTTACAAACAACACATGAAAACTGTCACTAGTACACTCTTTCAATAATGGTGTTGTTAACATATGTTCATAAAAATGTCTATAATAAATACCGGTAACTCCAATTGAAGCTTAGTCTCAGTTTTCTCTTAGAATTGCAATCATTGCGCTTTCTTGAATTTGGCAAGCCCTTTCCTTTTACCCTTCCTTTCCATTACAGCACTTCGAAGTTCTTTAACCGACATTGTTGTGTAGGTTAATGTAGGGTTTTCACACTCTCCAAGTTCCCATCATCTTGTAGTTTCCTTGATTTCACCCAAAAAAATAATCTGTGCACCAGGATATTTCCCTGGGACTCTCTCAATGTGACATATCTTATTTAAATCACTACGTAACTGTTTTACAAGGTATGTCTTTGGGAGATCCTCATTTTAAAAGTACAGTCAGTTCAGGGTAAAAACACACAAAACTTCTCAATTTTTGTTAGGCCATGTGATTTATTTGCATCAAAATTGATGTTATGCAGTTCACCATTTGTGTCTTGAAGATTAAATGATTTTAAGGTTAGTCCAAAATTGTTCACAAACCACAAGGCACATTGAGCTTTGTTCTTAATCTGTCTTAATTTTCTTTGTTGCTGCTTCTATTTTACATTTGCTAATATTTTCCCTGAAGTGAATTATTTTTTTCAAGCAGCTTGAGCTGCTTGAAAAAAATAATTCACTTCACTTAAAAGCTGAGCATTTTCTGCATCCAATATATGTGATTCCAATTTGCTTATTTCAGATAATATAACATGACATTAAATAGTTCCTCTTTTCCCTTTTCCAAATCTTTGTAGCTTTGTTTCCATTTGGAAATTTCATCATTGAGATTTTCAACCTCCTCATTTAGCTCAGCATTTAATGTATTGATGGATATGAAGTCCTACCTTCTGAGACAAAGTTTGTGCACATTCTTGTCAAGTGTCCTGTGCTTTCTTTCTTTTGTTTTTGAGTAGGCATTTTTTACATCTCTTGCCTTGTCTTTTATTACATGTTCTATTCGTATACTATCCAGGCAAAATTCCGAACCAACCATGACGAACTTAGTGGTCTGCTGAATTCGTGGCACCCTGCCGATGTTCTGCTACTGAATCGCAGAACATCGGCAGGGTGCCTATGTTACATAATGTTCGTAATTGAAACGTTCTGTCACCAAGTAGAAATATATAACTCAGAATGACAGTTTGTGATAAAACAGGGTATTCCGATAAGTACTGAACGCCGGTTTCCGGTAGGAACTCGGTTCATGTGTCAGTTTTGTACTGCAACTACGTGCTCAAACAATCTTCAGGTATACAGAACTATATCATGATTCTCAGTTATACATGTTTATATATTCCGTTATACATATGTGTGTAGTGTGTATATCCGAGCGAAACGCTAAAATTTTGAACTTGCATCGGCTTGAAATATATAGTCGAGGCCTGTATTTTAATAAAAGCGGCCACCCTTTATAAAAAGTCCCGAATTTAGTTTCACCAACTCTGTATTTGATACCTACATATTCAAAAGCGGCCAACCTGTATTAAGCGGCCAGTTTCTAAAGTCCCGAGGGTGACCGATATATAGAGGTTTGACTAAGTCATTTGGCGGCCGGGGTACAAGTGAAAACGCAAGAACAGCAATAGTACCAAGTTTATTTATTGTTCACATAAATACCGAATACCAGTGAAGGTACACTACAAACAAGTTCTTCCTTTACAGTGAGTTCGATATAAAAAAATCCAGTCATCTTTAGTTTAATTTCGTTAAAATTATTTTACAACACACACTGATATGAGTTGCTGTAAAGTTGCTCTTTCCTTGGGATCCAGAGAACGAGCAAATATATCAGGAAGCTCAAAATTACACATATTTGCGATTTTACCAGCCAATCTTAGAAAAGTGTCACTGGTAATTGTTTCTCCACTTTTGCCCTCAACAATTTGAGGGTCAATGTGAGGATATTTGGTCTTATAGTTTTCCTGTTCTGAAATAGAAAGCTTCTTTGGACCTCTTGGACTGCTAATTGGACGGCTTTTACCGAAGTCGATTATGACCGCTGTGATCTCGTTATCTCGCTTGTCCAGAACGATGTTATTTTCCTTTAAGTCGTTGTGGAGAAACCCCATTTTATGGATGTGGGAAAGAGCGTCCGCCACTTGCTTCAGAATCTTCATCCATTCCTCTTTTCCTTTCAGGATCTTCCTCGTAGACCTTGAATACAGAGCTCCATTAATTGTGCAGCTGTACTTTTTGTGTAAGTCGCCGTGAAACTGCATCACTAATAATCTGAATGGCATACTCTTGCTGCATATGCCAAATAGGAGCGGGACACCTGGATGATCTCCTAACTTGACGATATTCTCAGCTTCCCTACGTAGCTCCACTTTTTGCTTCTCAGTTTCATTTGTCATATATAGCTCTTTCACCACCAGGATGTGCCCAAGGTCCCACTGCCCAACAACGTTTTTGTTCGTTCAATATGGGAAGACCCGATTTCTAAGATTTCCATTTCATTATTGGCGGTACCTGTGTGATTTCTTGTACGTTTGACAACTCCAAACCCAGCTTGGACGCCAACAGTACCTTGCTCCGCGACGTGACGCCCTTTTTTACGTCGTTCGTTCTTTTAGATTTAGTTTCCTTCTACGCTTAGACGCTTTTCTGCGATCTTTATGAAATGCCCGTTCCTCTTCTGTAAGTTCTGTAGACGGTTTTGTACGTTTTTTGGAGAATGCTCATTCCATAAAGTATACGGCTAAAACAACGTAAAGAAATGTGTTTGCTGCTTAGGCAAAGAGCTGAATGTCACAATTATCAGTATAGCGCTTGTATCTACTGCTTCGTGTTGCAAATCAAAATACGTCAGTCTTTGTTGGCGAAAACCTATTGGCCGGTCTAAATAATTTCCTGCCGACTTGCCTTTTTGCTCAACCATGATATACTAGCTGTACTATGAACTTACGAAATATCCGAGTTATTGCACTCACTTCAAACACCGCGAAAACGTGGCCCGCGGGTGGGAGTGAGTGTGTGTGTGTGTGTGTTGGGGGGGGGGGTTACTCCTCTATATGGGTATGTTATAATTAAAATAGGGTACATGCAGTTCTGTTTTGACGTTCGCTACCCAGTACTAGTACCAAAGTGGATTGGTCAGGGTAGCAAATTTTGGCTTAAAAGGGGTAGACATTTCCTGATCTTTCAATATCATCAGGGTGTTCGGAACACTTTCAGGAGTATCCATCTCCTCCACTCCCGAATATTTTGTTTTACGGGTATAATGACAGCGCTCTATGGTGAGAACGAAATACTACATGTTGCACTACTACATCCGTGTTGTCATAACGTGACACAAAGTTGAAGAGTGGGGGGAACTCCGCGCGGAAGTGCTTTCTGGTCACATAAAACAACATACACGACTTTCAATTCACGAAAACGAGGCTCCAAGGTCCTTCAAAAGTATTCCTTAAAGCACACAAAGTCCACAAACGAAATGAAATCGAGATCAGTTCGTTTTATGGCAGTTTAATAGAGTTGAAGTTCGTGCGTTAATTATTAAGAATCCATTCAGTCTGAAGTGTTTCTTCTGAAATATTATTTGGTACTGTAACGGGATATTAGAATCATGCATGTTACAATGTTGCAATGCAAAGAGACCGAATGTAGTGGAAACATAGAGTCATTGCAATAAACACGTGAAACATTCAGTAGACTAATAAACACTAGTCCCAGGGGGGGGGGTACTCAGGGGTATCAGTGACGGCGAGGTGCGAATGAGGCCAAACTTTTTTAACCCCAAAAAGGTCCATTACGCAAAAACCAAGACCCAAAAACGGCCCAAAATCGTAACCGCTCAAAAGTCCAAATTTCTCCGCATAAAATCGAGAACGGTAGGATATCATTTTGATCAACCCCCCAAAAAGTCCTTGCCAAAATCTTTATGTCAAAAAAGTCCACCAGACAATTAATAACCCCAAAATTTCAAACCCCAAAAAGGTATTCGCACCTCCCCGTCACTGATACCGCTGAGTACACCCCCCCCCCCCCCCCCCCCTGGGCACTAGTAGACCGTATTTCCATTGTTTTCTTTTGTGTTTATTAAACTATTACACACTGTAATGATTCCTGCGTTCTTTATTAAGGAGTAATCATCAGGTATACATTGAGTTTAGATGTAGCTTGGTGTATTGTACGATTCTTAGATGATGAGAGGCCGATTGTGTTACGATCATATTACAAGTGTCAAATGACTAATGGAAATGACTGACTACCATGACACACACTAGCATCTAATTTTTATTTCACGGGTTTATTGCAATCACTCTATTGAAATCGTTCCTTAAAACTTTATGGAAATCCGGATTTTCCACTCAATTCTCATTGAAGCCTCGTTTTGGTGTATGTCATCAGTCATGTTTTTTGATACTCCTTTTTTCTAAACTTATTTTCATTGTTGTTATTATTGTTTGTTGTTACTATTATATCTCACATTTTTTTGGATTTACACCGATGTATGTTGTGGATTGAAATTTCCACTGGTTTAAATTTTTTAGTCCATTATTTTTAATTCACTTCCTTTCAGTTTAATCCTTTACAACTAACGTAAAACATAACTTACCCACCATAAACCCCTAAACCTAACCTTAGAACAACCTTCAGAACTGACTTAACCAGTGAGAAAAATTAAACCACAACATAAAATGTGTAGGTTTATATCAGTTTCACGGTCCAGTACCAATATTGTATTGTATTGTATTGAATGTCGTGAATAGATACTTTGCATCAGTATTGTATTTTTTTATTTTGCAATATGTTATGTATCACTCCCTTGAGAAAATAAGTCCAATATAGAAGAAAAATGCATTATCTGTGCGATCGAGAAAAATCAGTTTCTATGGCAACAAATCTAACAAGAGCAATAAGCGCATGCGCGCGCTCTAACACAAACCACATTCAACATGGCGCGGCACAGGAGTTGTTGTTTCATATGAGAAAATGCTTATAAAACCGCCATGAATTAGTTTACAAACTGTTTCAAAAGTAGCAGGAATACCTATGGTCAAACGATACACTGTACCTGATAGTAGCTTTGGAAGAGACAAAGACGCCAAGTTGAACATTGACATTGTTGTCGAAGTCGTATGACTGACGAGACGTGACATGAGAACGAACTACATGTACGTACATGTATAGCTTTGACTGGCAAAGAAGACGAAGATCAACCAATTGAGCTTTCTATTCCTCTCTTAGCCACAGAAGGTACACAAAAGATACTTTTAAACATTTAAAAATGTTAATTTTAAAAATTTAAAACATGATGTAATATTGTGAACTACTTAGTTTCAAGGGATTCGTTTCATGAAAGCTTAATTCAATTCTGCTACAGTCTTCTGTGCTTTCTCAGTCAAGCTCAAACATCCATTTTTAATAAGTTTACTGTAAAATGGATTTTTCTAAAACAAATTTCACAACATGACACGTGACATTCTGGATGTTTCAAAATAGCTTGCAGTTTTGGCATGTGGGTCAACAAACGGTCTTTGAAGTAAGCGTTCCCCAACAATGAATTCAGGAAGCTGTCCATTGAACAAAGACGGTAATAGGTGTACTTCGATTTAGGATGTCGCTTGTACACGTCACCAGCACTTAACGTCACCAGCACCAGCTTCAGCATTTTAAAACATAAGAACCTTGAAGCGAAGATTGAGTGCTTATGGTCTTAAACGTCGAAATTGACACAATTTGACACAAACGATGTGCAGCACATCAAAGAGATAATTGCGCGTGAAATACAAAATGGGCCTCTGAGCCGCAATGGAAATCGTTCGATGTGGCATGTTCTACGACTTAGATATCACATTCATGCCCCAAGACATATGGTAGCCTCATTGTTACGTGAAATTGACCCAGAGGGGGTGGAATCAAGAAAGCGTCGTGTTTTTCGTCGTCGTACCTATGTGTCACCAGGACCAAACTTTTGCTGGCACTTAGACGGCTATGATAAACTAAAATCGTTTGGATTTTCAATACACGCATGTGTGGATGGCTTTAGTAGAAGGATTTTGTGGATTGAGTTACAACGATCCAACAAAGATCCCAAGGTCATGGCAAAATATTTCTTAGATAGCATCGAAAATGCTGGAGGTTGCCCTATACGCGTCTACTCTGATCATGGAACTGAAAACGGGATTATTGCAGCTATGCAGTGCTATTTTCGTTCTGACGGCTTGGACGAATATGCTGGTACCAAAGCACATAAATACGTGCCAAGTACGAGCAACCAAAGAATCGAATGTTTCTGGTCCTCATTTAGAAAACAACGTTCTGGTTGGTGGATTGATTTTTTTAACGATCTTCACGAATCTGATATTCTTGATTTGTCAAGTGAGATTCACAGAGAGGCTTTGTGGTTTTGCTTTGCAGATTTGTTGGAAAGTGAGTTAGAAAAAATGAAAGACTATTGGAACACTCATCGAATCAGAAAGTCGAAGTATGCAGCAGTTGCTGGTTCTCCTGACATTATGTACTTTTTACCCGAGGAATATGGACAGACAGATTGTTTATTCCAATTTTCTTCCCAAAAGCTTGTTGAAATGAAAAGCAAGCTAGAATCTGCACTAGAGCAAGATGACCCAATTTGGGAAGAGTATTTCATTTATGTTATGGATAGAAATGGTCTATCACCACCAGCAACTGTACAAGAAGCAGGTGCACTATTTCAATCCCTAGTAACCTATGCCAAGTAAAACACATTATGGCCTGAACTCAAGTAGACAAATGTGTATTAATTTTTGTATTTTTCATTTTAAAGACGTTTTGGCTTTAAAAGCCATCTTCTGTTTGATAATCAGCAATATTAAATTACAATAAAGTTAAAAATTATGATAACTGAAGATGGCTTTATGAAAGCCGAAATGTGTCTTAAAAACTAAAAAATGTCATTTTTATAAAAATTTCAAGATCACTAGTGCTGTTATGACATGGGGGACGAGGAGCTTTCGAAATTTGTAAATCTGCATGAAACAATTTTTCAATCTGCATTCAAAATTAACAAAATGTCACCACTACCTACGTATTTGTAATCTGTAATTCTAACCAATGCTAACATATCTGTAAATTTGCAAGATAAATACCAAAAATCCGAATTATCTGTACTAAGAAATGGCTTAATCCACCTATTTGCAACCCCCATGTTCCCCTCTTATGACTGCTTAGTAAAGTGAGATAGATAAACTGCATAGAACAATATACTGATTTGAATGACCTATGAAAATCTGATTTACTGTGTGGGCACACTAACCGGGATCACTTGAACAAAACTGACCAATCAGATACGATGTTCAAACAATCAAATTCCAATAAAAGTTGATTGGCTCATTAACTTTTATTGGAATTCGACCAATTAAACATCGTATCTGATTGGTTAGTGACAGTTTTGTTCAGTTGGTCCCGGTTATTGTGTCCGCACAGTAATTATCTATTAAACTTTTAAATAAAACATATCAAAATAGTGTCAACAATTGCTCAAAAATGTTTTCAAGTGACTACAGAAGTAAGCAAACAGACCAAAAGATGTAGATAACAGTCTGATTGTAGGATACAGGATAATTAGACTTATTTGAATGTTTTATAGTGACTGTATTTCATAACCATGCTCCAATAAGTTACAGTAGGACCTAGTCATAGTAGCATACAAAAATAATTTGTATTTGACATCTTGAAAATGGAAGGTATGGTGAATTTCTGAATTCTAATTTTTATATTTTATTGTTTTCAAAAAAAAATGTTTTTAAAATTTAAAAGAAGGAAAGAGAAGAAGACATTATGCACTGACTTCCAAATTGATGGTTTTTTTATTTAGATTCTATAATATTTGGAACAAGAATTAAACTTTCGAGTTGTATTTCGTCTTGGTTATTTTCTTCAAATCATTATGCTTACATTTTCATCACCAATTATATAAAAATGACATATCAAGAACAACAATGCGGGAACTTCATGATGTACTTTCAATCAGAATACAAGAAAGAATGACTTATCAACATTGACTAATGTTGTTGTATGTGGGCATAATTATTGATCATTGGTGAAAAATACATCCACTACTTTGATTTTTTTTTGAAAAAGCTTTGCAATTATAGCCCTAAAATCTACAAAACAAATGGTCAAAGTGACCTTTTCATCAAACTGTAACAACAAATGGGTATAAAAAAGTAAGTGCTTATGCATAACCGTTAACAAACAGCCATTTTTATGACAATATAGGGTATGACATAAAGCAAACAAAAATATGTAAATCTTTCCATAATGTTCCAAGGTTTTGTAATAGGTGATCTGCACTAAAATATAGAAGTAGAATTTATCTGCTTGAAGGAAGATGGGATCATGTGACCCAGGTCACTCAATTCTAACTCTGTTGCGACACTTCAGCATTTTCCAAAACCTTGTCCTTCTATAAGTGATTGGTACAACATACTTCGGAACTTGTGTGGATCACTGATTCCTCTTGGGAGGTAAAGGCCCAGCGAGCAAGTAGAGGACCATGGGAGTCTCCTTTCTCCATCTATTACATCATAGAACTCAACTGTGATCTTGCTATCAAACCCAAGTGGTGGAATTGAATCAGCTCCAGTCATGAACACCAGTAGATCAGATAAATGCAGATCCTCCATCTCCCCTTCTTCCAGGTCTTTTTGGAATACATCGAAGCTATAGATGGTCTCCAACTCCTTTTCCTTACGATTCGATCCTGCCTCTGAGAAGCAGACTGTGTAATGCTTTTGTAACAACGCAGACGTCAGTTTGTCGATGTTGTTACTTAACACTGCTTGAAAGACATTGTAGTTTTCAAATACAGTGTCACCAAGCCCTCCAATCATATTCATTCCTGCACGGAACTGCTGCATGTCAGCATACACGCTGAAAAGAAATGACTGGTTCAGTAGACTTTCTAAAATCTTCTCCTTGTCTCCAAACTTTGAAGTATAAATTTTGGAGTAACCATAGTCTGCTATTTCATCGTCATGCTTGTTAATAACCTCCAGAAAGTTTTCTTCATTTGCTGCTTTTATGCTCTTCAGAATATCTTTAAGCTTGGCATCAGATACAACCTCAATGACTTGTGTCTGGTCAATGAGTTTGCCTTGAACAACACAGTAGGCCTCTATTGACAGACACTTTGGACCACTGCCCCCATGTAGAATACTCCAGGAAACCAATTTGCCTATGATACAAGATTAACAATTAATACAGAAAAAAATAACCAAGGTAGCATATGGTTGCCCTTTTTATTGTTGTAGCATGTACAGAAAAAAATGTGGTAAAAATAAATTAAAAAATGTTTATTTTCCTTGTTATTGTACTTGTATGTCCCCCTATTTACCAGAATTGGCCACATCTAATGTAAATTAATATTAAGATACTTTTATTTTTTAATTCTTTGGGTACCAAATGTGATAATTTTAACAAAATGAATGCACTTTTGGGTGGTCTGTTATTTGTATATAAATGATGACAGAAAATTTTCAACAAACAAGTGGAATCACAATGCTGCATGGTGAGTTGTTTAATTCGAAGTTTTGATTGTTTTTTTGACATCGCTTCATTGTTGATAAGTGAAAAGACCACCAAAAAGTGAATTTTGATTTGATTTTTAGACTAACAACATTAATTATGGAACATTCAATATTAATTTTTTGATAGTAACAGGCCCTTTTATGAAAGACATAGCATTGCCATGGCAACGTTCCCAGTTATCATTTTTACAACACACAAATCTTAAAGTCATAATCTTAAATATGGTAACTCTATCAGGTACCAATACACTAACTTGTTTTTTTCTACAAAAGAATATTTGTTTGTTATGCTCCAAAAAACTATAGGGAGCCTCCTAAAATTTATTATTTGAAGGGCTCCGAGCGACAACGGCCTAAGTGACGTTTTGAGGTCATTTGTCGCTTGGGCCCCTTCATTTGACAAGTTAGTAAAATGGAGGATTATTTACTTCACAGTTATTTTTATTTTTTTATGGTCAAAATAGTTTAGATAGAATTTGCTTGGTCTTCTATGTAGTTCTTACCTGCAAGTTCATACTTTCTCTGTTTTAGAAGCTCGAGGTCATGAACGAACCAATTCCCATCAAAGATTCCCATTCCTCTAAGGCTCTGCATCAGTAAGCGGAAAAATTCCCTCTTTGGACCCCCTGCATCAATACCGTCTTCTCCAGAGAAGGTAACCAAAAATGGCTTGTAAAAACTGAAACTTTTCCTTTTTATTGCACGTAAGGTTGACATGAGAAGTATCTTCCTGGAAATCACAATCTTTACCATTTCGTCATCTTTGTCATCTAAGGTTTTTGAGATGAATCTTTGTAAAACTTCAATGGCCTTTTCTTCACTAGCCTTTTCTTCTGTAACATGGTCATCTGCAGATAGATACAGGGAAGTCAGTTAATATCTACACCTATTGGACAAAAATTATTGACCGTCCATAATATTTCAAGGCAGCTGCAATTCGCACAACACTTCCAAATAATAATAACAAATTAATGATTATGGGAAACCAAATACTCATAAGGGGATTGAAATGTATAACACAAAACCTATGGATTGGAATATTCAAAATACTGCAGTATTAGTTATATCACTTATATAGCTACATATAGAGTGAAGATATTAAACCCGTGAACTAGATATTAGACTAATACACCTTAGTAGAAATTTACTAACATACTAACACAAATCCTGTGTTCTGATTGGCTGCCTTACTCACATACTAATGAGTGATAGTATGTGAGTAGCGAAAGAGCCGGCGTTTCCAGCCATTGAATGAAAGAAAATAAATTGAATAAATATTGGTATAAATTCGAAGATAGTATGTTAGTAAATTTCTACTAAAACAATTAGAGGACTCGTTCTCGTTTTCTATGAGTCAAATAGTCGATTCGGCGAAGCGCCTCATTGACTATTTAATGATTCATAGAAAACTCGACCTCGTCCTCTAATTGTTAATTTATTTAGTAGTCTCTAATTCAATTGTTGTTTTTTTGTCTATTTGTCTATTACACCTTGACTATTATATTTTGTTTCACAGGTTTAATGTCTTCGCTTTATACATGTAGCTACATTACAATTACTAACACAGAGGTATCATACAAATATCACAGTTCTGTGAGCACACTCAGCCCACAAATGTTAATATGATTGTACAAATTTAATAGTTTAATTTCAAAAAGGTATTTTTACCATTAGTCTGGTCTAGAAGGCTAGCTTCTATCGCTGCAAGATAATCAGGGTCCATATCAGGGTCCATATCATCATCCCAATCATGGATAACCTCCATATAACTGCTATATGAGCTGCTTACTGATGAAGAAGGTACATTGGTGACCTGTGAATGCATTGGTGACTTTCCTTTTCCTTTCAGTGAAGAACTGTCCTTGGGTTGAGATGACAAAGATGCTTTGGATTCACTGGAGAATGCTGGTTTGAGGTCTTCATCATCATCTGAAGATACTAAATAAATCAATTGTTGTTGAGATGCTTTATCAGATTTTGTTTGCATGAAGTCTTCTATACAATTCATGCTGAACTTTCATAATGAAGTTTCATGAAGAGAATTATTTACACAGTACCTCTTTGAGGTTTTTAATGAAATCTATATGTTTTCAAATCAGTGACACATCTTTTGTATATGGGAAGGACATTAAATGCATGCATTGTTCTTATAAATAAAGACTTTTACCCATTGTTGATGAAATAGGAAAGGGTTTCTTTGTTGACTTCCCTTTGCTTGAAGAATCCTTAGGTTGAGATGTCAAATCTTCATCGCCATCATCATCAGATTCTGTAGAATATTAAAAGTATATCCTCTTGAATTCTGTAAATATTACTTTTACATTCTAGATATATCTTATATAAAAAAAAATAACAACTGTATTATGCACCAGTCAATTGTAACCCCCAACCTCTTATCCTATTTTATGTGCCCCATTATGTGCAGGATTTTCTCTGTATAATTCCCTGTGCTCTCTATGTGGGGCGTTATATGGGGATAGATAGAACTTGTCTCCAGTTCCTCTCTTCATCATATAGACCTAAATGAAATGTTACAATTGACTGGTGCATTATGTATAGCTACTAGAACCCACACAACATAACAATGTGAAAAACTATGTTGTATATACATCAAAACATTTAATGTATAAGATAGACTCTAAGACTACAAAATCAGATATAAACAAAACTCACCGATGTCGCAAGTAGGAATTAAAGAGAAAGTCAGTCTCTTATACTCCTTTCCAATGGCTTCTTTGTAAGCACATAGGGTGAAAAGATCTTTAGTTCTGGTATGGAATGAACCTCACTGTAATCAGGGTATAGTAAGGTGTAAGAGAGAGTTTCGTCAAAGGTCTTGTCAAACGTGGCATGTTTCTCTATAGCACTTTGAAGTAGATCTTCTCTGGAAGAAGTTGTGTTCACGCGTACGATTTGTACCTTTCCCCGACATCGTTTGTAAATACCATCATCTTGGTAAGCCAAGGCGACTTTTACTTCTACTTGCTTAGGTATCGACTCCTTCTTGTCCGAGCTTAGCTTAATTTTCTTCTTCTTCGGCTTGAAATCTCCTCTTCTTGCTTCTTCTCGTTTCACATAGAACTCCTCAAAATTCAATGTTTTATCTGATTTCTTTGAAGAAGAAGGCCCCTGGACATTCGATCCCGAAGGTCCAGGCTTGTCTCGATCTAAAAACGAGCGCATCTCTTCTTTTATTGCCTTTCGTAATTCGTCTTTCCAAGTACTGTCAGTCGACGCCATTTTGGAATACGAATTGGCGGGAAATATTTTCGAGCCCGCAATTTCCGACCGCTGATATGTGCGCGCGCAGGCTTTTGGACGTTTGTTTGCAGTGCGCGATTTTTTATTTGCAGTGCTAGATTTTTTATTTGCAGTGCTAGATTTTTTATTTGCAGTGTTCGGTTTTTTTTAATTTGCGGTGTTCGATTTTTTTTATTTGCGGTGTTCGATTTTTTTTATTTGCGGTGTTCGATTCTTTTTATTTACAGTGTTCGATTTTTTTTTTTTTGCAGTGATTCGCTTTTGTTTGCAGTGATTTTGGTTTAGTTGCGGCGTTTCATTTATATTTGTAGCGTGTTTGCTTTTTGCTTGCAGTGTTTTTTTGTTTAAAGTACTGTCCCCTATGGGCCACCGTAAAAACCTGATCGAGAATCGGAAATGCAATATATGGCCATCAATACAATCACATGTATATAACTGTCAACACAGGAATTCCTCCATAACTCATGAGATTTTCCACTCATTGAAGACATCAAGGGCATAATAAGTCTCCTTGGTTAATATCAATACCGGTTGTAGAATTTTAAAACTGATTTGAGCTCAGAAGACGCCATATTAAAGAGTGTTGAAATATGTCTCGGCTGAAATCGAAGGCACTTATGCTAATTATTGCCTGTCAATCATGTCGTTGTACGACGTTTCTATTTTCAGTTTTTGATATATTTTTTGATATATAATTTGATATATAATATATATGTTACCCTGGTTTCGGAGGCGCTTTCTATATATTATCGGCTCGCCGCGTAATAATATATATAAAGCACCTCTGGAGCCATGGTACTGTTAGCCGGTATACTGACAATTTGTAAAGAAACCCGGTGGGGGACTCGGTGGGAGAGGCTCCCATGTGAAAGGGGCAGGGATGATCGTCGTCTCTTTTTGGGCCGGTGTAAATTACGGTTTTGGTAGCACTTAGGGTTGTTTACGACGGAACAACAATATTTCAAGCCATCAATGTATCGTTTAGGGTTGCACGCAAAAAAATATAAAAAGACCGTCATACTGTACTGGCGGCTAAAGCTCTTATTTGTCTGCCTGCTTTATAATGATATCGTTTAGGGGTCAAATACAGCTTAAGCCACGCCCAGAGTGATCTGCTTGAGGTGTTTAATTCAAATTTTTCGACGATCGTCCCAGCTCCTTTCACATGGAAGCCCCTCCCCCCCCCCCGAGTCCCCCCCCCCGGGACCGGGAAAGAAACATGGATGTGTGTTGTAGTTTTAATCTATTAAATTGTGGTTTTGATAGTAAAGACTGAAAGCAAGTCGCAAATAATTTCATGCAGTAAAAATATTGTAAACCAACTGCAATCATTTCTTTCACGGGTGCTGAAGATGATGTTGATTTCATATTTTGCCGTGCGGAAATTTTCGCGAAACGTGATGATTTGGGTGTGATATGACATAACGACGATATGTCATCACAAGTGGGACACGTCCTCACTCTATGCACAAAAGTTGTCAAGATCCAAGTGCCACCCTCTATCTCTAACAAGAACAGTAACAAGATAAAAGTACCACGCCCTATCTCTAACAAGAACAGATTTCAAGATATAAGCAACACGTCCCCTATCTATGAAAAAAGTGGTCACGATACAAGTGCCGCGCCCTATCTCTAGCAAGAACATTTATCAAGATAGAGTAACACGACCTCTCTCTATGAGCAAAAGTGGTCACGATTCAAGTGCCACGCCCTATATCTAACAAGAACAGTTATGAAGATATAAGCAACACGCCATCTCTCTATGAACAAAAGTGGTCACGATCCCAGTGCCACGTTCCATCTCTAACAAGAACAGTTTACAAGATAAAAGTACCACGCCCTATTTCTAACAAGAACAGATTTCAAGATATAAGCAACACGTCCCCTAGTATGAAAAAAGTGGCCACGTTACAAGTGCCGCGCCCTATCTCTAGCAAGAATATTTATCAAGATAGAGGAACATGTCCTCGGCCTCTCTCTATGAAAAAAAGTGGTCACGATTCAAGTGCCACGCCCTATCTCTAACAAGAACAGTTATCAAGATATAAGCAACACGTCATCTCTCTATGAACAAAAGTGGTCACGATCCCAGTGCCACGTTCTATCACTAACAAGAACAGTTTACAAGATACAAGTGCTGCGCTCTATCTAAGAACAGCTTTCAAGATATAGTAACATGTATTCTCTATTTCAAGAAATAAAAGTTATGAAGCCAGTAAAAGGCCGTGTCTTTTCTGTCAGTATACTGACAGCAGCATAAATACCACGTCGTTTCTTCTATATGAACTCTATGCACCGGCAAAATTTAAGTGTAAACTACCTTCCCCTTATGGAGCCCAATTGGTGATACTGCTTGATACTGGCAATTCGTAATGAATATTTCTATACAATAATTAGCCAGCACACGGCCTTTTTTTTTTTATCGTGCAACCCTAAATGATACATTGATGGCTAAAAATATTGTCGTTCCATCGTTACCAAGTGATACCAACATCCATAATTTGTACCCATAAAGAGACGACGATCATCTCCACCCCTTTCACATGGCAAGTCTCCCAGTCAATCCCCCCTCCCTCGAGTCGTCCATCATTATTACAAACTGTAGTATACATTAACAGCCCCTTGGATCCAGAGGCGCTAAGCCGATAATATATGTAAAGCACCTCTGGAACCAGGGTAACACTAAGGAGTATATCAAAAACTGCATGAGATTTGCTTGATGAATTTAAAAATAGAAACGTCGTACAACGACATGATTGACAGGCAATAATTAGCATAAGTGCCTTCGATTTCAGCCGAGACATATTTCAACACTCTTTAATTAATATGGCGTCTAGTAGTATATACGATGTTTGTTCTGCGACACACAAAAAAAATCCCTTTCCATCCCCAAATTTCCCAACCCTTGGCAATTTTTCATTCTCTTCCTTTCCCGACGAAGGAGGAAAAAAAAGGAAGAGATTGGAAAAAAAAAACCTTTTTTTCCATCCTCTTTTTCCCTACCCTTTTTTCCAAAACCCCAACCATTTCAAAAACATAATAACCCCATCTGTTCCCAAGAATCGCACCCCAGCGTTTCCCAACCAGTTGGGAAAATGAATAGGGGAAGCCTCATGGTTCTACAATTGTTTTTTAAATATATTCAACGAAGAAAAAACATTCGTTAACCGAAGGAAAATGAAGAGTTAAGGTTGGGTACTTGAATGTAAAGAGTTTCTCCTGCAGATGCGGAAGAAGGATTAAATGTAACACGATGAAAGGTTTGCTCGGCTTTCAAACCATGAGGTCTTTTTGTTTCTCGATTGGGGTCTAATTTTTCACTAATTGACATTTATACTATATTATTATAAATATTAAAATATAAAATATATATAATGGAAGCTGAATATAATCCAGATGATGCTGGTAATGTTGATCCAGAATTTCAAGCGGGTGACACTGAAGATATAAATGATGATGAAATGGAAAATTTATTTCCCCAATCGAATGATAATAGAACAACCCTTGGGGAAAGATTTAATAATTTTTTTAGAAATAGGAGGATAGATAGTAGTAAATTTAATAGAAGTATATTAAATGAATTAATTGATTCAAAAAATGAAAGTCACAATTCGTTGTCAACACGAATAAGAAATTGGAATAAGGAAGTAGAACATGAATATATTCCATTAGAAAATATGAGCCCCCCTCGAGAAACTACACAAAATCAAATAATGGAAACAAGTTTCGGGGAAAAAGGTTATGCTGATGAAATGGTAAATGAAGATGCTCGAGAAAAACTTATTAAGAGATATCCAAAGCAAAGATTGACTTTGATAGTATAAAGTTATCAAGAAAGGGAAATAAGCCCTATATTCAAGTTTGGAAAGATAAAGGTTGGACAATACCACGTAGTTTATTTAAAGCTGATGGTAAAACCATTAACCCCCAAGTAGAAAATTTAAGGGGCTTCAAAATAGCAACAGGTAGAGCTGATGAAATCCTTCATCAAAATAATAAAGGCGTCGAAATGCTCGAAGCAGCTAATGTTGAAGATATGGAAATTATAAATAATCCAAATACTCCACAACGAGAAGTAAATGATGCATCTAACCGAATAGATGAAAGACAAATGCAAATAGATTCCTTAAACGTAGAAAATCAGAGAATAGAAGAAAGACTTTCCATTCGTGAAAGAATTAGAAATCTTAGAGAAAAATTAAAATATTTTTTCAAAAAGAATGGGGTCACCATTGGAACCATTGTTGCAGCCACTGTAATAACGTTGGGGGTAGTTCTTTCCACTTTAGGAAATTCACTTGCAAAAGTAGCCAAAGGTGTAGGAAATGGATTAAAAGAAATTGGTAAAAAATTAGGGCAGCTTCTTCCAGGATTAATTGGAAGTATTGCAAGTTTTATCTTCAAGGCAGCGGGGGAAGCTGTGAAATTTTTAGGGAAGAATGTATGGATTCTTATTGTAGTCATTGTTGGTATAATGATAAAAGAATTTCAAAAAACAGAATCAGAAAAAGACCTGATTCTATTTAAATAGGAAGTCCTCCCTTTCAGGGCGAATTAGTTTTTTTTTAATTCGCCCTTTCAATTCACCCTAACGGAAAAAGTAAAATCCGCCGGCTGCAGTCAATGCTGCTAATCCAATTTTTAATTGAAGGTGATCTGCATTTTTCACAGATAGGGGTACTTTCTCAATATTTTTTTCGGATACTTCTGGTTTATTTACCTTTTCTTCTGGTTTATTTACCTTTTCTTCTGGTTTATCCGTTAAATGTTTTATTTTGGATGGACCGCCTGCCATACGAGGAATCCCCACTTTTTTTTGTCTCACTATTTAGATCATTGACACCAAATTTCATATCTTGGGTTGCTTTTTGTAATTTATTATTGTACCCCATAATGGATTGTGTATTAATAACCAAATTTGATGGTAACAACCAACACCCCGGCGAAATGGCTAAATTCAATTTTACTTTTGCCTCTTGAACAGCTAATTGATATCTCTGAATACTTTTAGAAATATCATTTTCTATGATCGCACTTTCAAAGAGAGTTGTGAATTCTTGTTGTGTCTCAATAGCTGAGCCTGTATTGCCCACGATTGAAGATCGTGTATTGACTTGCGCTCCTAGCATACAATATACAAAAGCTTCTATACTTCGGTTTAATCTTGCTAGTCCTGGGGCTGTCAGACCTTCTCCTTTTTGAAGAACAAACCAATTATATTGATGATCGTGTTTATTCAGAATAAAATCCATACATTTTCCTCCATAACATCCCTCATCTGAAAATTTAAAAAATCCAGGCCATTTTGATGAATAATTATAATTATCTTTTACCTTGAGCAACCCGCTTGTGGTTGTATTCACCCAAAGTTCCCCCAACCCATGATTATCTCCTCTCTTAAAGCGAAAATCTGAGTTTTGTGATATTTTAAATTCATTACACAATCTTTGATAGGCATATTTGTTGTAAGAATTTTTTATGGGGTCAAAGCCTTGCTCTCCCGGAAGTGGAACTTCTAATTCATATAAAATTCTTCTTTTAGTAAAACTCATATGAAATTTAAAAAATGAATTGATTTGCTTAGTATCGACTCTGTTGATACCAACTCCACATCCAGCTGTTGCAGCCCAAACGGCAAAATTTAATTGTTGATTCCAATACTCCATATTTGGAGATTTAAGCCATTTATCACTTTCATCTGCTGTTTTATGCTTCAATTTTTTAAATAAATTTCTATCATGAAATTCAAACGAATCATGGGGTGTTGCAAAAATATTAAATTTTAGGGGGAGTGTGTTTGGGACTATCTTATTAAAAGCAGTGCTAGGTATTAGATACTTTTTATTTTTTTAAGAGTAAATTCTATTGGGAAATTAGGAGTTACAACCTCTTCTAACTTTTTTGAAGCTTTTGGAAAATCATGTATTCTAGTTTCAAGAGATACGTAAAGTTTATCCCCTAAATTATCGTAATGAATAATAGGTCCTCCAATTATATCTTTAAACACATCATAAGACGTTCCATTATAAATAAAATCAATACCTCCTCTGTAAGAATGAAATTTGGAGAGTGTGGCTCTGGGATAATATTTTCTAAATTTTATCCACGATTCGTTAGCATATTCTGACCATTTTTTTTCAACCATTTATTATTTAAATATATAATATAATCTATAAAACCATAACAAATACTTTATGCAATACGTTTAGAATGGGGAAAATAGAAGATAGTCTCGGATACCTTGAAGAACAAAGGATTCATTATCGAAATATACGTAAAAGATACGCAAGAAGTCGTAGAATTGTTGAAAGCATTGCTCTAGGGAGTGGATCCTTATCTGTGATGTTAACAACCTCTGGAGTGGCCGCATCTATGAGTGGAATAGGAATTACAATAGGAGCTCCATTAGGAATTTTAGGAAGTTTTATTAGGTCTTGTCTCAGGAGGTTTAACAGTGTTAGCTAAGAAATTAACAGATAAAGTCAGTAAAAATGAAAAGGCTTTGATGTTGATTAAATCTAAAATAAGTTCTACCAATCAATTGATTTCAAAATCGTTGACCGATGGAAAAATAGACGAAAAAGAGTTTGATTTTATTTTAAAAGAAGTGGAAAATTATGAACTTTTAAAGAATGAATTGCGAAAGTCCTCTAGAGTTAAGTCGGTTATTAAATAATATGGATTCAGAAAGAGAGGTTAATTTTTCTTATTACACCTAAAATTGCCCTGAATAGATATCCACTTGATCTTCATGTTTTTCAGACACCTTTTTGTGTTCTCTTAATTCAATAGAAGAACAGACCATACCAGTATAACTTGCATTAATAAAAGTAACAGGTCTGTTTATACATACTACACCACTATCAGTAACCATCATTTCTAATTGAAACGTATGTTTTTCGGTGGTGGTTGTAGTGTAATAAAATTTATCTGAAATAGTACTCTCATAGATTCTGCATGACTGGGTCCTTCAAAACCAAATCCAGCATTAGTTACATTTTTATAAGAGTTATCTAATTTGCTAATAAAATATGTGGTGTTTCCTTGGTGGATCATCTTCCATCGAAACCATGCGTTGGGGGAACTATTGTCACACCCTAATTGTAGAACAGTTTCTATAGAAATCATATTTCCTTCCATAGTGGGAGTAAAATCTTTAAAATTATACTCTGACAACACAAGCCAACTCATAGTATTGTATTTGGAAAGAGTATGAATACGTTTAAAAATAAATTGATACGTTTGAACTTCTTTAGATTCTTCTTCTTCGTTGTGTGAAATTTGATGCTTATGACAAAAACCCATTGTATATATATATATTGATTCAGAATAAAAACTTTGAAAGATGAATCAAGAAAAAGACCTTGATTCATCAGAAAAGAGGGATCCTTCTTTTTCAAGAGTTCAGAGTCTTTTTTTTCTGAACTCATGTATATTAAAGTTAAAGTAATGTTTTGATCCGTTAAATTTAAGGGTCGGTTCAATCCATCAGTTAAATATATTCGAATGTCGCTAATTCTTGTAGTGTTCAAGGTGTTAAATATTTGTGGAGATTTGTAAACAAATCTTTCTCCCATGGTGAAATCACATAAAGAAAATTGACACAACGCATCGTAAATGGAGGACGAACAAGAAGATGAGGAAATTAAATTTGTATGAACGATAATGTCGTCCACCGATCGTGTGATGTTGGGAAGTTTGGTTCCTACTGAAATAGTGGAATTATCAATAATGATATCTTTTTCGAATCTAATCAACTCTTTAAATCCGTTGTTCAATATTTTTAATCTATATTTAACATCGTTTGTTATATTAATGGTCACTCTTAAATTCACGTAAGAAAACTTTATGTCCACATTAAATGGTGTGATCTTGGTAATATATGTAGAAATGTCTTTGTAAGTGTAATTTCCATCGGGAATGGTTATTGTGCTGTAAGTTTTTCCAGAGTCCTTGGAATAATCTAATTTATTGTTTCCAAAAGCTTCACTGATGTTGAACCAAGAATAAAACATGCTGATGGATTCAAGTGCAATGAAAGATGGGTTGGACACTTCAATGGGAGTATTAAGTTTCACTGTAAAATCATGACTGTTTGAATTTAAATAGATAGAATCTTTTGAATTAATAATGATGGGCTTAAAAATTTTCATCTATTTATTAGTATATATTCTACATTAATATAAAAATGTGGAGCGTTGAAAAATTTCAAAGCGCTGGCGAAATCTAAAATAAACACATCTGAAAATGTATGATGCATCATACATTAATTTGCATATTGAGCGTCGTCTGGAACATTCACGTGGGCGTTGTATGATGCATCATACAATTTTGGAAAATGATTCTTTGGGGTGACATTTATTACATTAGATAGGGTGGCATAATTTATATATTCTAAAAGATTCCCACGCGTCGGAAAAATTTCTGATATTAATCTTTTAGAATTGGTAATTATTGGTGTTTTACTTTCATTAGCCTCAGATCAAACGTCTGAATGCAGTGTAGAAGAAGGACTGACAGGCAGGTGTTAATTAGATGCGGCTCACTTCAAAAAGATTCCCACGCGTCGGAAAAATTTCTGAATTAATTAGTTGGATCTGAAATGTTTAAATTATATATTCTAAAAGATTCCCACGCGTCGGAAAAATTTCTGATATTAATCTTATAGAATTGGTAATTATTGGTGTTTTACTTTCATTAGCCTCAGATCAAACGTCTGAATGTAATTAAAATAAAAGATAATTAGATGCGGCTCACTTCAAAAAGATTCCCACGCGTCGGAAAAATTTCTGATATTAATCTTTTAGAATTGATAATTATTGGTGTTTTACTTTCATTAATCTCAGATCAAACGTCTGAATGCAATTAAAAGATAGTCAAATTCTAGACAATTTCTCGATCAGTTTGTCGTTGAGCTGATGATGAATTCAGTGTAGAAGAAGGACTGACAGGCAGGTGTTAATTAGATGCGGCTCACTTCAAAAAGATTCCCACGCGTCGGAAAAAATTCTGAATTAATTAGTTGGATCTGACCTAACATGCAGGCTCGTGCTATTCCAGTTGTATTACAACACAATTCTGGTCAACCTCAAAAAGATTCCCACGCGTCGGAAAATGGATAAGAAACGTTTCATATGGGGTGTGTTTTTCACTGGGACAATTTAGACTAGTTTAACTCGGGAATTCCGGAAATACAGTGAAAACAGCCTTGAAAAAGTTAAGCGAGTTTAAAATGCAGAGTGTTTTCACTTAGAAAATCGTCTCTAAAACAACGGAATCACACCAAAGTTAGACTACCTAGCAAGATGGTTTAACTTGTCCAAGTAAACACAGCAGCCACTCACAGCAAACCGGTTGACAGATATATGTCAGTTTATGTATGTAATCTCTCGTAGCACACAACAGACGTTCGTAAAGGACTATTAAAAAGATCGAAATTGCAGAGTTTTGAAGAAATTCACATCGTTTTCTAACTAAATACTGTAACAATTAAGAGTAGCGATGTAATGACAAGCAATTTCTCTCCAGGCATTTCTTCGAAGAGACCGTTTGTAATCAGATATATTCTTCATAACGTTACAAAAAGTTCTCAGTGAAAACAGTCGGCAAATTATACTAGTCTAAAGTTGGTCTGTAAGCAAACACCTAAAGGAATTTTAGGCGACCTAAAATGCGTAGTGAAAACACAGCCATGCTTTAGGAATGACTTGGGAAAGGTCAAAGATTGGATTGCTACCCATAACCGGAGCTCCGAGCAGGTTGAAGGTGTTTTTTCTGATTTGGCAGACGCTTATCCAGAACTTCGCAAATATGAAAATTCTCTGCCTGATTTAGTTGTCAAGTCAAAAAGTAAGGATCATTCAGTTGAGAGAAGTAAGAATCATTCTGTTGAGAAAAGAGATGCAATAAAAAATGAACTCGTTGAAAGTATCACGAAGGAACGATTTATGGACTACACAGAAATTGTTATCAAAATGGATAATGAACAGACTTGTATGGATACGCTAAGCAAGCTTGATGATGCTTTAAAGGATGCCAATAAACGGATCATTTATTTTACATGCTTACAAGGTCAAGTATTGAAGAGACTGAAAGAAATAACTGGAAAAAAGATGTCTGCGTTGTTAAAAATGACTCCCTATTCCAAATCTTATGCCTACTTCTTGATTAATTTTTACGAGTTGGTAGACAAGTACAACAAGATTATGTATTCAACCTTACCAATCCGATTCTTCAAGACAAATTTCAAGATTATTGTCGATATTTGCGAGTGTGAGGGAGATAATTTCAAATAAGTAATGAGATGAGCTAAGACTTTATAACCTTGTAACTTATACATTGTGAATTACCTTTATTTTTTCTATAAAAACTTCTAAATCCATCTAACTTATTTGTCAAAATAATATACAAGCATGAAAGCGACTTTAAAAAAATGTTTTAACATTTATTACATTTGATAGGGTGACATAATTTTTGTATTTCTAAATAAAAATAATTATTTTAAAGATAATATATTATTAGTATATAAAATGACACAAAAGAATATTCCAACAAATGCAGATTTTGATAAAGTGAAAAAAGAATTTGTCTCCACAAAAAAAATGGAACGATCTAGAAACAGATACCATCTATATAATCTGTGATAAGAAATTAGTAAACACAAAATATGGTGAATCGATGCTTATTCTTCTTACAGAACATGAAACTGATAAGCGAATTTGGGTTTGGGCGCCTGCGAGATTATGTAATCAATTAAAAAGACAGCCTTCAATAAATTATTTGAGAAATAATGGTAAGAAGCCATCTAGAAAAAATACATCGCATTATTATTATGATTTTGACCTGCTATGAATGAATGGGGTATGATTAATTTTACATATACACAATGGGTGTAGAACCATGAGGCTTCCCCTATTCGTTTTCCCAACTGGTTTGGGAAACGCTGGGGTGCGATTCTTGGGAACGGATGGGGTTATTATGTTTTTGAAATGGTTGGGGTTTTGGAAAAAAGGGTAGGGAAAAAGAAGATGGAAAAAAATATTATTTTTTTCCAATCTCTTCCTTTTTTTTTCCTCCTTCGTCGGGAAAGGAAGAGAATGAAAAATTGCCAAGGGTTGGGAAATTTGGGGATGGAAAGGGATTTTTTTTGTGTGTCGCAGAACAAACATCGTATATACTACTCGTCTTCTGAGCTCAAATCAGTCTTAAAATTCTACAACCGGTATTGATATTAACCAAGGAGATTTGCTATGCCCTTGATGTCTTCAATGAGTGGAAAATCTCATGAGTTATGGAGGAATTCCTGTGTTGACAGTTATATACTTGTGATTGTAAGATGGCCATATATTGCATTTCCGACTCTCGATCAGGTTTTCGCTTCAGAGGTAAGAATTTCCGTCAACCTTAGGGAAGACTTTTAAAATACAATTTCATAGCTAATACAAACTATTTGAAACGGTCAAAGTGGTCAAAGTACGGAAGAATCACAAGAGCGAAGCGTGAGTGATGACCTCAAAGGTAAAAAAATGCTAATTTTCAACTGATTTCAAAACACTCTCCCGTTAGGCTAATTCATTTGCCCAGGTAGATCTCTCCAGCATTTGAGAGGATAGCATTCCAGTTTTCATTCATTTGTTGCTCAAACAATTTCGAGCACTACCACATGGTGAAAATATTTTTTATTGGAGCATACTTTCGGTCAACATAAATGTAGGTCTACAAAATAATTTTCCTGTCATGCAAAATATTGAGCAATTATCCAGATAATCACACAGTCAGTAAGATTAGAGATCGTATAACATGTTGTGATGCGAGACGATTAAACTCGAGTCACAATATGTTGTCTTCACAGGCGATTTTCGACGGGAATCAGAGTTTTGCTTTTTTCTCGAAAACACAACGCTATTTCATTAAACTAACTACACAGCGATTCTAGTAACACCCTAGCCTATCTAACTTTGTAATATGAGCGAAATCGATTTTTCGACTTTTGCCGCGATATTCTAAATTGTTCCTGACTTCCGTTCTTAAAAGGTAGCTGGCTAATTACAATAACCACAAGGTTAATCTAGGTAATTCGCTGATTAAAGTACAGTGAATATAAAAAGTCGGACAATTCAAGTGTTAAACAAATACTACATCCAAAGACTGGCAGATGCCGTTCCTAATTGAGCAGTATAGAAGGGGTCTTCCGACTCTAAATGATCTAAAATAACTCGCTTGAGAATCATGTAGTTTAGCCGTCGGAACTGTTACTAAGTAAAGTAAAATGTTCAGTACATTTCTAGTCTACTAGTTGAGTTGTTTATATTCACGTGAAAATATTGCAAGTACTGCGTCAGATCGAGTAGTAATTCTTCCATAGCAAGATTATCAGGTTGTGTTTTGTAAATTGGTAAAAAAACAAATGAATGAAGTTGATATTTTGCTATTTGTTGTGTATATTTTGGAGAGCGGCCGTAACAAGATTTTCAACTTTGTGGCCATTCTATTGTTTAGGTACTCGAACGCTATTGGATAATTTGCAAAACAAATTATCGGGTGGCCTTGGTTAGAGTAGTCGAACAGTAAGAAAGCTATTTTAGATATCAAATAAGGAAAAATTGGATAATATTTCGAAAAAAATGTTTTTGGTCATTTTGACTTCCGGTTTTAAGATCGCGTGCGCGATTGTGCGCAATAAGAATGCGCGCGAGCAATGACCACGAACGTCCTTAAATTTCATTATCTCACAGCAAATAACTAAGTCACCAAGCTAAAGTCAATCTGATATTTTGGGATTTAGGCTAGTTCTATTTGTAGCAGATAGTGTTGGCCAAACTGGTATCACGGTACCGACAAAGCCTATAGTTTGAGCAATGTTAGCACAGGTTTTCTTGGGTAAAATCTCGGCGGAAATGAAAGGCACAAGGCTCAATGGGGCTATCGGATCCACTAGCAGTTAATATAATATATTTAGTATAGTTACAAAGGTGATTATAGAGAGTTCTGATTGGTCAAAAATACGTCATATTTCGCTATAATAAAAGCAAAGTGATCTATGAAAATGGCAATGTGTCGCTTTATCGATGTTTCGCACGAAAATAAAGGAAAATGCATTTCCTAAAAGTACAAAAAAAAGACACAAAATACGGTTGAAGGTATCTTGAGGTTCTGCAATGCGTTTATCGTTTTATTGACGTTTTCCAAGGAAAATTTAGTTTACTGAACGCGTTTTAAAATGGCGGTCGAATGTAAAACAACTCGTTTAGAAATAAGTAATGTAAAAACGTGAGTTGTTACTGATTTAGGTAAAAAATACTGTATTTACCGGGACGTTTCGGATGCGTACTGCAACCTTCATCAGCTAGATGTAATGATATGGCGTCTAGGGAATATATAACGTTAGGTGTGATCACTTAAGAATGTTGTAGACTTAAGGGAAATAGATGTGTTCATTAATAGAGTTACTTTCCCGCATGGAATGCCAAGCTTCAAGGACCAGTCTTTTGTTCCATTGACTTTCACGATCGATGATTTCAACACCATCAAAGTCAAAATCGTGTTGTGTTTGTAGATGATGTTGTACCAGCTGTGAGTTGCGGTCCAAGTTGAAAAAGGTTTTGGTATGTTCTTTTATCCTGGTTTTTAGAGCCCTGGATATTTGTCCAACATAGACTTTATTACATTCCTTGCAGTTACGGTAAACGACACCCGTGGTGGAAATCTTGTCGATTCTGTCTTTTGGCTTTTTTAGAATTGACGAGATAGTGTGAGTCGATTTGTGTGCAACTCTGACGTTGAACTTGTTTAAGGTTCTGGTGATCTTTTCAGACACGTCTTTAATGTATGGTAAAACTAAGAAACCACGATCTTGCTCAGGCTGTTGTGGTTGCTGCGGTTGTGTTCGCTGTTGTGGTCCTGGTGTTTTGCAGCTTTTTAGGAAGTTCACAGGGTAACTGTTTGCACCTAAAGCGTCGAATACATGTTTGGTCTCAGAAGATTTGTCTCTGGGAGATGATGGGATGTTACGAGCACGACCAAGGAGGGTTTTAGCGACAGAGCGCTTGTGTTGTATATGATGGTGAGAGTTGAAGTCCAGGTAACGATCGGTATGGGTGGGCTTCCTGTAGACTGAGACCAACATGAATCCATCGTCCTGTCTCGTGGTTTTTGTGTCTAGGAAGGATATGGCCCCTTCTTCCTCGGTTTCAACTGTAAACTGAATGTTGGGGTCGATTGAATTCAGATGGGTGTGGAACTCGTCTACGTAGATCTTGGAGATACCGATTCGTCCAGAATTATTCCAACTATCGCGGTAACTTTTGAAAATTTCTCTGATATTCACCTGTGTAATTATCTAATTCGTTTCGGTAAATATATACTGGTTATTCCATGGTTTTCTATGGAATACGGGCGGATATTTCACGAAAAAAATATATTATTTGGTATACAACGAGCCTTTATATTATCCTATACATATTACATCTCAAAGGCTACGCTTTTTAACGAAACGTTTTTATTGAAAAAAATGTTGAAAAAACATATGCTGACATATAAATTGAAACGTTATATTGTATTGTACGTGTAAGATATAGTTAATTAAAGTGC
The DNA here is from genome assembly GCA_033675265.1 of Actinostola sp. cb2023. Lineage (NCBI taxonomy): Eukaryota > Metazoa > Cnidaria > Anthozoa > Actiniaria > Actinostolidae > Actinostola > Actinostola sp. cb2023. Next base: position 38,641 of record JAUJYZ010000412.1, on the reverse strand, counting down.
AATAGAAATACATCCCACTGTTAACTGTTGAATGTTTTACACTATAAATATGATCGATTAAACACGTGAACTTTTTAATCTGAGTACTGGTTTAATCTTGACTACTGTCGCTCGATTCGATAATACGCCGATACTTCTTTGGTTTGTATTGTGGGCTTATACTCTCCGTCTGATCATGATTGTAGCAGTTGCCACTTACAAAAGTAATGTTTACTTTACTACCTTTGACTACAGAACCAGCGGCAAATATATTAGGAAAACCGTTTGTCAGACTATTACTAGTGTTGGCTGTGCTCAACTGGTTATGTTGAACAGGTGCGAAAGGTACTGTTGCTGTTGTATATGTAGATGATGAAGGCGATGTCTTTGATTTTGTTGATTTGGTAGTCTCCAAATCGCTCTTCCCAACACTTTTAGATATAAGAGAAGACATGTTTTCTTGATTCTTTTCACTCAATACATCATAGCTTAGAATTGATTCCAAGTTTTTGTGTCCTGTAATCTGTATGATATCAGTAGGTGGCATCTGTTCATCTCGAAGGGTTCTTATCAGTGTTTTTCGAGCACTGTGATTTGAAATATTTGGCGTTGTAAGTCCTGCATATTTTGCCATATCCTTCAGAATGCTTTGTAGCTTATTTTGACCCATTCGACTGTTTTTGTACCATAGAACTGAGGACGGTTTGTGAATAATAGCAAGGTAAAATGGCGATTCGTCCTGTCGCATCTCCCTTGGCCTGTGCTCTTTGTAAGATAAATAAGCCCGAACAGGACACGTTTCGGTACCTGTTGCATAGGCTTTTGGTTTGATTTTTCTCTCGTTGTTGCTACTTTCTCTCCGTTTCTTGTTTTAGAAACTCTTTCAGTATACTCCAGGTACTGTTTACCGTCGCTCGTTTATTTCAACTCGATGTCATTCCATTTTAAGTCGTAATGTTCTTGGAAACCTCTCAATCCAAAATACATTGCGTTGTTGTACCATATCAAGTTCATTAGACTAACAGGGCTGCTCGTTGACATTTGCCCGCTTTAACAAAGCTTTTTCCTGTCAGCTTCAGTAAGTGAGTTTCTCGCATTGGGTTTTCTCCCAAGCCCGTCGCTTCGTAGTTGTTTTCTCTTGGCATTCAAAATATCCCTATGCCACTTAAATTCTTGTGAAGTTATGAGAGAGTACTGATAGTTTTTCTCTTTTAAAAACCTTTCAATGGAGTTTCTGTAGGAGGTAAGAGTGTCGGGTAGTGTCTGGCAGTAACTTGAATGAAGCCGGTCAAACGGTAGATGCAAGTTTGAATGCATCAACCCGAGTAGACCCAGAAAATACTGCATTGCGTTGGGCATGTCTTATTCGAAGAAGGGTGTACAGTGTTCCATGGCCTAATTCCTTGTGGCATGTGGATGGCCACCACTCTCTCATACGATGGGGTTTTGTTATCCACGGTTTCTCCAGACTGATTACTTTCCTCCACTGTTCCACGAACAATTATTCGTAGCTGGACCTTCGAAAAGGAATCAAAGAATTGAACGACTGTGGCGGGAAGTATTCAGATGTGTTGCCTTTCTCTTCTATTGTGTCTTTTATTCTTTGGAAGATAATGGATGCCTTGATATCAATGATCCCAATCATTTGTATGTTTTGCACTATATTTTCACTCCCAGGATAAACTTTGCACTGAAGGAATTTCAGGGGGCTTCAAATTTGATGCCAGTCCGTACTGAAAACAATTGGAGCCCAGAAAGATTATGGGCTAATGGTCTTGCTGCATGCAATCACACAGAGAATAAAGAAGAAGTGCAACAAAATATGGACCTTTATGGTATAGATCGTGAAGGTCCAGTTCATTTGGAAGAGCATGGTTCTGTTGAGGTGAATGATGTAGAAAATCGATTATCACCCTCTGTCTGTCAGCAATTAAGAACCTCTATCAACCCTCTTAAAGAGTCACAGAGCTTTGGTGTAGACATTTACCTGGAAGCTTTACAAATGTTAAATGATTTGTGAACTACTACACATGAACATTATTTTCCCATTATTGAAATCATGAATAATTCATGAGGGAAATACAATAGAAATTATAAGCGAAGCAGACATCTGTAAATCGTCAAGAGATTCGTCCTCATTTGCATTCAACTTTAACTTGGATTTTCTCGGCCAAACTGTTTCCTATCATCCAAATTATAGTAAAACATCCACTTATACATCGTTGGATTCGATAAGTAATATACAATATTCACATCCGATCTGTATGGGAGTTACAAACTTGAGCCGTCCCATACAGATCGGCTGCTCATATTGTATATAGTACCTACAGAATCAAGAGGAATCGATTCCAAAAGTAATATAATTAGAATATTATTACTAACACAAGAAAGGGCATCTTGAAATTAGTAAGATTCATGCCAAGTTGGAGTTTTAACAGGCAACTTGCACTAAGAGGTCACATGACCCCAACTGCTGTCAAAATGAACTCCAGAAATGAAACGAGCAGCTCGAAATTAGTAAAAGGGCAATGTTTCAGCTCATAATATCTGACACAGGAAAAATGACATTCAAAATAAAATTGATCATTTTCTAAGATTTTGTTTTGAAAATGCATTGTATGGCAAGAGCTTTGGCATTTTGACACTGCTCTTCAATATTTAAGAGGATTAGGGTCACGTGACCTCTTAGTCCCATATTTAGTGAATACAATGGTTATAATATACCTAGAGTACGAGTCATTATAGCCTCCTCCGCATGCAACCCCTTCTGGGATTGGGAGATCCATTTGCTTTTCTGTGGGATCCCCCGAGTCCCGCTCGGCTAACACAGGAAGCCCAGTATAGAAGACCAGCTAACACAGGAAATAGAAGACCGGCTAACACAGGAAATAGAAGACCGGCTAAGGCAGGAAGCCCAGTCAGTAGAAGACCAGTTATATACATGTATATGTAGGAGACGACTGCGGAGGAGGCTAGAGTCATTAGGGCCTGGGCTACATTTATTTTCTCATTCAACATTAAGCTAATTCCAAACTTGAGACACTAATTCCAATGATGCATGTTTCCTTATATTAAATACTGGAAAGTGAAGAAGTTTATTATCGAAATTCGTGGCAGTATATACTGAATTTGTCTCCAGAGCTGAACTCTAGATGTTTTTTTTTTTAATAACCTGCATTACCCTTTTCCATTAGCCTCAGTACTGGCTAAAGGACAACATACTCAATGATTGGTCTGAGCTGCAATACATGGCTACAAGCTCTTTTATATCAGTAACATGTTCTTCATAACTGGAGAATGAAATATAGCAATTTAGTGAATGTGTAACACAGGTGCTTTACCAAGGTTTATGGGGGGAACTTAGAGAGACTTTATTATTCTATAACTCTGAGACGATTACGTGATGAACTGGAGACCAACTATAGTACCACTCGAATGCAACTTACTCTTAGTATTAAATTCAGTCCCAGTCCTCTACTCAATTTTATTGTCAACCTTATGCAGCAAATAATAATTGTAGCTTATAATTATATAACTAACAACTTTTTAAATATACTTATTGATGTGCTGAAACCAATATACCAGTATAAAAACTCAACTATCAAAGAACATGAAATATAAACTATTAATAGAAACGTGAAATGAATGTTGCAACTGAGATGACTGAGACAACAATCAAATATTTTGTTTAAAGTCCCAGTCAAACGTGAATGCAAGTCCATGCAAGTTTTGACTGGCAGTAACTTGAATGAAGCCGGTCAAACGGTAGATGCAAGTTTGAATGCATCAACTAGTTCCAGGCTAAACTGTGCACATGATGGTGAATCTGATTGGCTTATTTGGTCAGCTGACATCCTGAATCTCCTTCCTTATTGACTGTTCATCTGCATCTGTCATTATATCTACACTGCCAGAGCATATCACATCAGAATTTGTCTTTGAATAATCTGGGAGTACATCTGGAAGACAGCCAGTATTTGGATCCTTATACTCTTCCAAAGGCATGAAATTCAATAGTACTAGTTCAAAAGTCTTAGACTCAGGGATAGGAGCTTTCTTTGAGACAGGCAAATAGCTGCGTGAAGAGATTTTTTCTTCTTTTAGGAATGGCAAAAGATGCTCCACAGGTTGATCCTGATGCTTTGCCTGAATTAAAGCGAATCAGGTTCCTTGCTCTATTAACAACACCTTGAAGAGAACTTGATCTGTTGACTTCTTGTTGACTGTTGTTTCTAGGACCTGTATCAATTATTGAGATTTAATTATACTAGAACATTTTACAAAAAATGGATAACTCTATCCACTTGATAAATCCCCTGTGGATACTCTGGAAGTTGTTGGGTAGGGATGGACAGTAATAATAATAATAATAATAGTAATAATAATAATAATAATAATAATAATAATAATAATAATAATGATAATAATAGTAATAATAATAGTAATAATAATAATAATAGTAATAATGATAATAATAGAGCGCAAGCACTAAATCCATGAAACAAAATCAAAGTTGTTACTGCATAATAGTTTTTATTTAGCAACTATTTAGTCGCTATCATCCAACCAGAACATTCTTTTTTAAATGTCAATACACAATAGACTTGCTGTTCATTATGACTTTACTGATCAGAAGCCTTTATTCAAGATCATGTTATGGTTGGATGATAGTGGCTAAATAGTCGCTAAATAAAAACTATTAGGCAGTAACAACTTTGATTTTGTTTCATGGTTTTAGTGCTTGCGCTCTAATAATAGTAATAACTTTATTTAAGTGTCAATTAAATATACATCTAATTCAATTAAGTTAGTCACCCTTGACTCACAAAGCTACGACCCCAGAGAATCATGGTAGATACTGTTTACCAAGTCTTTCTACCCGAATTCCCTGACATTTCGACAAAAAAATTGGCCATCTCATTTTGAATATCAATTGAATTTGCTTAACCGCATTTGTTCTTGTTTAGTACAAGATTTTCATGAATAATATGGCTGCAAATAGAAACCCCATGATCCTTCAGGGTCGCATCTTTCACCCTTTTTGGGGGACTAACATAATTGAAATAGGTGTATAGATAACTAAAAAAGCTTCACTATCTACCTTATATCTTCACATGCAGTGGAGAGAGCAAAAACCTGACCCAATCCCAGATCTAAAAATTCTGTCTTCCAATATACCATATCCTAGAGCTACATGTAAGACCTATCCCAGACCCAACCCAGATATGAGTCATGTCTACAGTACTGCTCAAAAATTTGTCACGCACCGAAACGATATATCGCCTCATTTGCCGATATATCGCTTAGATGCTATATCGCCTAAACGAAATATAGCCTATCTGAAATATTGCCTATCGGCTGACAACAGGCTAGGCGATAATATATCAGCTGATGGATCAGTCAGGCGATAGTTTTCTCACTGAATTAGTTTCAAATCTTGTGCATGTTGTTTTGATATTAGAACTATCGAATACAGCATTAAATATGAAGCTGTAAACATTCACATCTGCAACGAACAAGAAGACTGATCACATGTCTTATGATACTTATAGTAAAGTTCTCTTCAAATGTCAGTATTGTATCACTATCAAAATGTGTGTCGACTTGTTATTCAGTTGTTCCTGTATATTTTCACGTGCTCACACAATCATGATATGTGTCAATCAAGTATCTGAAACATAACATTCTCACGTTCACGCTAAAAAACCTCAGATTTTAGAACTGATAACGCTGAAAGTTGATGCTGATCAACCTTAGAATTCAATAGGGCTGATAGCACTGAAAGTTGATGGAAACGTATGTTGTCTTGAATCAGTAGAAGGACTGCATTGTTTATGTTGACGTTTCTCACTAGACAACGCTTTCGCATCAGGTCTAGGACCAATCCAAATTCCAGCCCCTTGGCCTACCTCCTGAGTCGTCCCCCCCCCCCCTTTTTTTTGCTGGCATAAGATGGATTGGTGCATTATATTTAGACATACTTATAAAGTTAGATCAGGGGAATGTCATACCTCATAAATATAATGCACCAATCCATAGTATGCCAGCAAAAAGCTTAAAATTTAAAAGCTTAAACTAAAATAGCTTTTTACCAGATTCATCGTTGTCAGAAGCAGCATTGAAAGAATCGCCTTGATCAGCTATCTGACGTTCAACCTACAAATAGTCAAGAATTTGGCTCCTAGATATCTTTGGAATCTATTGTTTTAAAGTTTTGTTTGAATGTGATGACGTCTTTTACATGTATTTGAGAACTTAGGTCTTCGTCAACAAGGCACCTTTTAGAAAACAGACCTCATTTGTATGTGCACACAAACTTTTCGACGAGCAGTATTTATACTCAGGTGATATGCAGCTAAATTAAAAAGCAAACTATATATCAAAACCATGTTTTAAAACGTAAAGATCAATAGAAAGACAACTTAAATCGTATACATTACCTCTTGTTTTATCAGTCGCTTCAATGATTCATCAAAACCCGCCATGCTTGATTCATCGAAACTGCCCAGTAGCCAGGCCTTCGCATATCCAAATATGGCGCATGAAGTCACGTGCCGGATCGAACATATATTGGAAGGGCAATTTATCGAACATAGATTACACGATTTTATCGAACATAGATTACACGATTTTATCGAACATAGATTACACGATTTTATCGAACATATATTGGAAGGGCAATTTATCGAACGTATATTGGAAGGGCAATTTATCGAACGTATATTGGAAGGGCAATTTATCGAACATATAATATACGATTTTATCGAAAAGCAATTTTGGAAATATATTTTTTGAATTCATCAAATACATATTGGGGTTTACGATTACATATTTTATATTGTCAAATATATATGGTAAGAATCGAATATATATTTGATTTATCGACAATGTAAGACAAACTATCAAATATGTATAGCCACTTATCGAATATTGCTACATTTCGGCAACCATAGTACTTAGCGTTTCTACTTTTCCAGTTTCGTTGTACGGTTCATTAGAAATAAATGCCATGAATTTCGTCGTGTCGACTGTTGTTTTCTTTTTTGTTCTTGCATTCTTTTGCGACTCAATCAAATCATCTAATGCTTCTTCTGAAAGCGAAGAAAGATTTGAAGAACTTGAAGAACTTGAAGCCATGTTTAACGCTTTGAATCGCTTTTTCGAAATGAAAAACAATTTTATGCAAATATTGGTCGATTTAGCAACACGACGCGAGTGCCTCCAGTGGAAGAAAAAAGCGGGAAAAATTTACAACATTTTGATTGGCTAATACAAACTATGAAATAGCGCTCTGTATTTCATATATTTTTCTATGAAATACCGCTCTGTATTTCATAGAAATGGTGAGCTCTGATTGGCTGAGATGTAATATGTATACCAATATTCACTAAGGAAGCGAATAATTGTACAACATTTGTATTTCTGATTTGTGGTATTTACTGGTTACCGTGCCATGCCGTAACACATATTCTTGCCCCTTCCATAACTGGTCGGGATGGTCTGGATAATATTACATTCCAAAATTGCCTATGTGAAGGTCAGTGGTGCGATACTAAAACTGAGACCTTTGCATACAGGCCTGTGTTTCAGGTAGTCAGTTTCTAGAACTGATTAATGAAACACTGATGAGTGTTTCTATCACTTTTAGTTATAACAATCATGTTAATGCATGAAGTGTTATAAACTAAAAGTGATAGAACACTCATGTTTTTATTAATCAGTCTTCTATAACTAACACTGGCAAGGGACCTGCCAGGTTTTAGTATATCGAACTGATTAATAAAAACATGAGTGTTCTATCACTTTTAGTTATAACAACTCATGCATTAACATGAGTGTTATAACTAAAAGTGATAGTAGAACACTCATCAAGTGTTCATTAATCAGTTTTCTAGAACTGATCTACCTGAAACACAGGCCTGTATAGCAAAGGTCTCAGTTTTAGTATCGCACACTGACCCTTCACATAGGCAATTTTGGAATGTAATATTTATAGGTTCCTACTGACACCTACAATACCTCTTTCAAATGTGGGACGAATTTTGGTGTTCAGTGCGCATGATCGCAGTATCACAGACATCTCTACCTACAAATTTGTGATTTTCTTTAACCTTTTCCATTCACGGAAATTATTAATATCAGTTTAAATAAATGTTTGGGTTTTAGAAGTCGTTTAGAAAGCTCGATGCCGTGTTGTCGTTCGGGTATATAGATACTCGTCTTCGCCTCGTATCTATATCCACCGATACAACACGGCCTCTCGTTTTCTAAACTTCACATAGAAACCTCAACTTCACCCAATTGATTGTCAAAGCAGAGATACAGACAGACAGACACATAGACAGACAGACAGACAGACAGGACACAGATTACCTTACTTGTTCATTGTAGTTTCTATAACGCGATTGGTGGACACAGGTTCCTGGGTTAATGTATTCCAGACCATCCCGACCAGTTATGAAGGGGCAAGAATATGTGTTACGTTACGGCATGGCTACGGTAACCAGTAAAATACCACAAATCAGAAAATACAAATGTTGTACAATTATTCGCTTCAGGCTTAGTGAAATATTGGTGATTTATCCCTATACATATTACATCTCAGCCAATCAGAGCTCACCATTTCTATGAAATACAGAGCGGTATATTCATAGAAAATATATGAAATACAGAGCGCTATTTCATAGGTTGTAATTAGCCAATCAAAAATGTTTGTAATTATTTTCCGCTGTTTTTTCTTCCATGGAGGCACTCGCGTCGTGTTGCTAAATCGACTGAATATTTGCATAAAATTTTGTTTTTCATTTCGAAAAAAAAAAAGCGATTCAAAGCTGTTAAACATGGCTTTCCAAGTTCTTCAAGTTTCTTCAATAAATCTTTCTCGCTTTCAGAAGAAAGCAACTTAGATGATTTTGATTGAGTTGCAAAAGAATGCAAGAACAAAAAAGAAAAACAACAGTCGACACGACGAAATCATGCATTTATTTTCTAATGAAAACGTACAACGAAAACTGGAAAAAGTAGAAACGCATAAGTACTATGGTTGCCGAAATGTAGCAATATCGATAAGTGGCTTATACATATTTGATAGTTTGTCTTACATTTGTCGATAAATCAAATATATATTCGATTCTACCATATTATATTAGGACAATATAAATATATGTAATCGTAAACCCCAATATGTATTTGATGAATTCAAAAAAATTATATTCCAAAATTGCTTTTCGATAAATTTCGTATTATTATATGTTCCGATAAATTGCCCTCCAATATACGTTCGATAAATATGCCCTTCCAATATATGTCGATAAATTGGCCCTGGATTCCAATATATGTTCGATAAAAATCGTGTAATCTATGTTCGATAAAATCGTGTAATCTATGTTCGATAAAATCGTGTAATCTATGTTCGATAATTGCCCTTCCAATATATGTGTCGATACCGGCACGTGACTTCATGCGCTCATATTTGGATATGCGAAGGCCTGGCTACTGGGCCAGTTTTCGATGTGAATCAAGCCATGGCGGGTTTTGATGAATCATTGAAGCGACTGATAAACAAGAGGTAATGTATACGATTTAAGTGTCTTTCTATTGATCTTTACGTTTTAAAACATGGCATTTGATATATAGTTGCTTTTTAATTTAGCTGCATATCACCTGAGTATAAATACCTGCTCGTCGAAAAGTTTGTTGATGCAACATACAAATGAGAGGTCTGTTTTTCTAAAAGGTGCCTTGTTTGACGAAGACCTAAGTTCTCAATATACATGTAAAAGGCACGTCATCACATTCAACCAAAACTTTAAAACAAGTAGATTCCACAAAGATATCTAGGAGCCAAATTCCTTGACTATTTGTAGGTTGAACGTCAGATAGCTGATCAAGGCGATTCTTTCAAGGCTGCTTCTGACAACGATGAATCTGGTAAAAAAGCTATTTTAGTTAAGCTTTTAACATTTTAAGCTTGATTTGATGGCATACTATGGATTGGTGCATTAATATTTATGAGGTATGAACATTCCCATGAATCTAACTTTATAAGTAATGTCTAAATATAATGCACAAATCCATCCTTATGCCAGCAAAAAAAAAGGGGGGGGGGGACGACTCAGGAGGTAGGCCAAGGGGCTGGAATTTGGATTGGTTCCTAGACCTGATGCGAAAGCGTTGTCTAGTGAGAAACGTCAACATAAACAATGCAGTCCTTTCTACTGATTCAAGACAACATACGTTTCATTCATCAACTTCAGTGGCTATCAGCCCTATTGAATTCTAAAGGTTGATCAGCATCACCTTTCAGCGTTATGCGAGTTCTAAAATCTGAGGTTTTTTAGCGTGAACGTGAGAATGTTATGTTTCAGATACTTGAATTGACACATATCATGATGTGTGAGCGACGTGAAAAAATACAGGAAACAACTGAATAAAAAGTCGACACACATTTTGATAGTGATACAATACTGACATTTGAAGAGAACTACTACTATAGATATCATAAGACATGTGATCAGTCTTCTTGTTCGTTGCAGATGTTTGAATGTTTACAGCTTCAATATTTAATGCTTGTATTCGATAGTTCTAATATCAAAACGACATGCACAAGATTTGAAACTAATTATCAGTGAGGAAAAACTATCGCCTGACTGATCCATCAGCTGATATATTATCGCCTAGCCTGTTGTCAGCCGAATAGGCAATATTTCAGATAGGCTATATTTCGTTTAGGCGATATAGCATCTAAGCGATATATCGGCAAATGATGCGATATATCGTTTTCGGTGCGTGACAAATTTTTGAGCAGTACTGTAGACATGACTCATATCTGGTGGGTCTGGGGATAGGTCTTACATGTAGCTCTAGATATAGGTATATTGGAAGACAGAATTTTTAGATCTGGGATTGGGTCAGGTTTTTGCTCTCTCCACTGCATGTGAAGATATAAGGTAGATAGTGAAGCTTTTTTTAGTTATCTATCACACCTATTTCAATTATGTTAGTCCCCAAAAAGGGTGACAGATGCGACCCTGAAGAGATCATGGGGGTTTCTATTTGCAGCCATATTATTCATGAAAATCTTGTACTAAACAAGAACAAATGCGGTTTAAGCAAATTCAAATGATATTCAAAAAATGAGATGGCCAATTTTTTGTCGAAATGTCAGGAATTCGGGGTAGATAAGATAGAAAGACTTGGTAAACAGTATCTACCATGATTCTCTGGGTCGTAGCTTTGTGAGTCAAGGGTGACTAACTTAATTGAATTAGATGTAATTTAATTGACACTTAAATAAAGTTATTACTATTATTAGAGCGCAAGCACTAAAACCATGAAACAAAATCAAAGTTGTTACTGCCTAATTAGTTTTTATTTAGCGACTATTTAGCCACTATCATCCAACCATAACATGATCTTGAATAAAGGCTTTCTGATCAGTAAAGTCATAAAAGAACAGCAAGAGTCTATTTTATTGAAACATTTTAAAAAAGAAATTGTTTCTGTTTCATGGAGTGATAGCGACTAAATAGTTGCTAAATAAAACTACTATTATGCAGTAACAACTTTGATTTTTGTTTCATGGATTTTAGTGCTTGCGCTCTAATATTATTATATTTATTATTTATACTATTATTATTATTATTACTAACCTTTTAGATCATATTATTACTATTATTATCATTTTCTGATTATTATTATTATTATTATTATTATTACTATTATTTTGTATTATTATTATTACTGTCCATCCCTACCCAACAACTTTCCAGAGTATCCACAGGGGGATTTATCAAGTGGATAGAGTTATCCATTTTTTGTAAAAATGTTCTAGTATAATTAAATCTCAATAATTGATACAGGTCCTAGAAACAACAGTCAACAAGAAGTCAACAGATCAAGTTCTCTTCCAAGGTGTCTGTTAATAGAGCAAGGAACCTGATTCGCTTTAATTCAGGCAAAAGCATCAGGATCAACCTGTGGAGCATCTTTTGCCATTCCTAAAAGAAAGAAAAAATCTCTTCACGCAGCTATTTGCCTGTCTCAAAGAAAGCTCCTATCCCTGAGTCTAAGACTTTTGAACTAGTACTATTGAATTTCATGCTCTTGGAAGAGTATAAGGATCCAAATACTGGCTGTCTTCCAGATGTACTCCCAGATTATTCAAAGACAAATTCTGATGGTGATAATGCTCTGGCAGTGTAGATATAATGACAGAGCAGATGAACAGTCAATAAGGAAGGAGATTCAGGATGTCAGCTGACCAAATAAAGCCAATCAGATATCACCATCATGTGCACAGTATTAGCCTGGAACTAGTTGATGCATTCAAACTTGCATCTACCGTTTGACCGGCTTTTCATTCAAGTTACTGCCAGTCAAAACTTGCATGGACTTGCATTTCACGTTTTGACTGGGACTTTAAACAAAATATTTGATTGTTGTCTCAGTCATCTCAGTTGCAACATTCATTTCACGTTTCTATGAATAGTTTATATTCAATGTTCTTTGATAGTTGAGTTTTATATACTGGGATATTGGTTTCAGCACATCAAATAAGGATATTTAAAAAAGTTGTTTAGTTATATAATTAAATTAAAGCTACAATTATTATTTGCTGCATAGGTTGACAATAAAATTGAGTAGATACGACTGGGACTGAATTTAATGTACTAAGAGTAAGTTGCATTCGAGTGGTACTATAGTTGGTCTCCAGTTCATCACGTAATCGTCTCAGAGTTATAGAATAATAAAGTCTCTCTAAGTTCCCCCCCATAAACCTTGGTAAAGCACTGTGTTACACATTCACTAAATTGCTATATTTTCATTATCCAGTATGAAGAACATGTTACTGATATAAAAGAGCTTGTAGCCATGTATTGGCAGCTCAGACCAATCATTGAGTATGTTTGTCCTTAGAGCAGTACTGAGGCTAATGGAAAAGGGTAATGCAGGTTATTAAAAAAAAAAACATCTAGAGTGCAGCTCTGGAGACAAATTCAGTATATACATGCACGAATTTCGATAATAAAAACTTCTTCACTTTCCAGTATTAATATAAGGAAACCATGCATCATTGGAATTAGTGTCTCAAGTTGGGAATTAGCTTAATGTTGAATGAGAAAATAAATGTAGCCCAGGCCCTAATGAACTCATAGCCTCCTCCGCAGTCGTCTCCTACATATTACATGTAATAACTGGTCTTCTACTGACTGGGCTTTCCTGCCTTAGCCGGTCTATCTATTTTCCTGTGTTAGCCTGGTCCTTCTATTCATCCTGTGTTAGCTGGTCTTCTATACTGGGCTTCCTGTGTTAGCCGAGCGGGACTCGGGGGGATCCACACCGAAAAAGCAAATGGATCTCCCAATCCCAGAAGGGGTTGCATGCGGAGGAGGCTATAATGACTCGTACTCTAGGTCATATTAATAACCATTGTATTCACTAAATATGGGACTAAGAGGTCACGTGACCCTAATCCTCTTAAATATTGAAGAGCAGTGTCAAAATGCCAAAAGCTCTTGCCATACAATGCAATTTTCAAAACAAAATCTTAGAAAATGATCACATTTTATTTTGAATGTCATTTTTCCTGTGTCAGATATTATGAGCTGAAACATTGCCCTTTTACTAATTCGAGCTGCTCGTTTCATTTCTGGAGTTCATTTTGACAGCAGTTGGGGTCATGTGACCTCTTAGTGCAAGTTGCCCTGTTAAAACTACTCCAACTTGGCATGAATCTTACTAATTTCAAGATGCCCTTTCCTTGTGTTAGTAATAATATTCTAATTATATTACTTTTGGAATCGATTCCTCTTGATTCTGTAGGTACACTATATACAATATGAGGCAGCCGATCTGTATGGGACGGCTCAAAGTTTGTAACTCCCAATACAGATCGGATGTGAATATTGTATATTACTTATCGAATCCAACGATGTATAAGTGATGTTTTTACTATAATTTGGATGATAGGAAACAGTTTGGCCGAGAAAATCCAAGTTAAAGTTTGAATGCAAATGAGGACGAAATCTCTTGCGATTTACAGATGTCTGCTTCGCTTATAATTTCTATTGTATTTCCCTCATGAATTATTCATGATTTCAATAATGGGAAAAATAATGTTCATGTGTAGTAGTTCACAAATCATTTAACATTTGTAAAGCTTCCAGTAAATGTCTACACCAAAGCTCTGTGACTCTTTAAGAGGGTTGATAGAGGTTCTTAATTGCTGACAGACAGAGGGTGATAATCGATTTTTCTACATCATTCACCTCAACAGAACCATGCTCTTCCAAATGAACTGGGACCTTCACGATCTATACCATAAAGGTCCATATTTTGTTTGCACTTCTTCTTTATTCTCTCTAACTGCAATATCGTGTGATTGCATGCAGCAAGACCATTAGCCCATAATCTTCTGGGCTCCAATTGTTTTCAGTACGGACCTGGCATCAAATTTGAAGCCCCCTGAAATTCCTTCAGTGCAAAGTTTATCCTGGAGTGAAAATATAGTGCAAAAACATACAAATGATTGGGATCATTGATATCAAGGCATCCATTATCTTCCAAGAATAAAAACACACAATAGAAGAGAAAGGCAACACATCTGAATACTTCCCGCCACAGTCGTTCATTTCTTTGATTCCTTTTCGAAGGTCCAGCTATGAATAATTGTTCGTGGAACAGTGAGAGGAAAGTAATCAGTCTGGAGAAACCGTGGATAACAAAACCCCATCGTATCGAGAGAGTGGTGGCCATCCACATGCCACAAGGAATTAGGCCATGGAACACTGTACACCCTTCTTCGAATAAGACATGCCCAACGCAATGCAGTATTTTCTGGGTCTACTCGGGTTGATGCATTCAAACTTGCATCTACCGTTTGACCGGCTTCATTCAAGTTACTGCCAGACACTACCCGACACTCTTACCTCCTACAGAAACTCCATTGAAAGGTTTTAAAAGAGAAAAACTATCAGTACTCTCTCATAACTTCACAAGAATTTAAGTGGCATAGGGATATTTTGAATGCCAAGAGAAAACAACTACGAAGCGACGGGGCTTGGGAGAAAACCCAATGCGAGAAACTCACTTACTGAAGCTGACAGGAAAAGCTTTGTTAAAGCGGGCAAATGTCAACGAGCAGCCCTGTTAGTCTAATGAACTTGATATGGGTACAACAACGCAATGTATTTTGGATTGAGAGGTTTCCAAGAACATTACGACTTAAAAGGAATGACATCGAGTTGAAATAAACGAGCGACGGTAAACAGTACCTGGAGTATACTGAAAGAGTTTCTAAAACAAGAAAACGGAGAAAGTAGCAACAACGAGAGAAAAATCAAACCAAAAGCCTATGCAACAGGTACCGAAACGTGTCCTGTTCGGGCTTATTTATCTTACAAAGAGCACAGGCCAAGGGAGATGCGACAGGACGAATCGCCATTTTACCTTGCTATTATTCACAAACCGTCCTCAGTTCTATGGTACAAAAACAGTCGCCCTTCGAGATGAACAGATGCCACCTACTGATATCATACAGATTACAGGACACAAAAACTTGGAATCAATTCTAAGCTATGATGTATTGAGTGAAAAAAATCAAGAAAACATGTCTTCTCTTATATCTAAAAAGTGTTGGGAAGAGCGATTTGGAGACTACCAAATCAACAAAATCAAAGACATCGCCTTCATCATCTACATATACAACAGCAACAGTACCTTTCGCACCTGTTCAACATAACCAGTTGAGCACAGCCAACACTAGTAATAGTCTGACAAAACGGTTTTCCTAATATATTTGCCGCTGGTTCTGTAGTCAAAGGTAGTAAAGTAAACATTACTTTTGTAAGTGGCAACTGCTACAATCATGATCAGACGGAGAGTATAAGCCCACAATACAAACCAAAGAAGTATCGGCGTATTATCGAATCGAGCGACAGTAGTCAAGATTAAACCAGTACTCAGATTAAAAAGTTCACGTGTTTAATCGATCATATTTATAGTGTAAAACATTCAACAGTTAACAGTGGGATGTATTTCTATTGCACTTTAATTAACTATATCTTACACGTACAATACAATATAACGTTTCAATTTATATGTCAGCATATGTTTTTTTCAACATTTTTTTCAATAAAAACGTTTCGTTAAAAAGCGTAGCCTTTGAGATGTAATATGTATAGGATAATATAAAGGCTCGTTGTATACCAAATAATAAATTTTTTTCGTGAAATATCCGCCCGTATTCCATAGAAAACCATGGATAACCAGTATATATTTACCGAAACGAATTAGATAATTACACAGGTGAATATCAGAGAAATTTTCAAAAGTTACCGCGATAGTTGGAATAATTCTGGACGAATCGGTATCTCCAAGATCTACGTAGACGAGTTCCACACCCATCTGAATTCAATCGACCCCAACATTCAGTTTACAGTTGAAACCGAGGAAGAAGGGGCCATATCCTTCCTAGACACAAAAACCACGAGACAGGACGATGGATTCATGTTGGTCTCAGTCTACAGGAAGCCCACCCATACCGATCGTTACCTGGACTTCAACTCTCACCATCATATACAACACAAGCGCTCTGTCGCTAAAACCCTCCTTGGTCGTGCTCGTAACATCCCATCATCTCCCAGAGACAAATCTTCTGAGACCAAACATGTATTCGACGCTTTAGGTGCAAACAGTTACCCTGTGAACTTCCTAAAAAGCTGCAAAACACCAGGACCACAACAGCGAACACAACCGCAGCAACCACAACAGCCTGAGCAAGATCGTGGTTTCTTAGTTTTACCATACATTAAAGACGTGTCTGAAAAGATCACCAGAACCTTAAACAAGTTCAACGTCAGAGTTGCACACAAATCGACTCACACTATCTCGTCAATTCTAAAAAAACGCAAAAGACAGAATCGACAAGATTTCCACCACGGGTGTCGTTTACCGTAACTGCAAGGAATGTAATAAAGTCTATGTTGGACAAATATCCAGGGCTCTAAAAACCAGGATAAAAGAACATACCAAAACCTTTTTCAACTTGGACCGCAACTCACAGCTGGTACAACATCATCTACAAACACAACACGATTTTGACTTTGATGGTGTTGAAATCATCGATCGTGAAAGTCAATGGAACAAAAGACTGGTCCTTGAAGCTTGGCATTCCATGCGGGAAAGTAACTCTATTAATGAACACATCTATTTCCCTTAAGTCTACAACATTCTTAAGTGATCACACCTAACGTTATATATTCCCTAGACGCCATATCATTACATCTAGCTGATGAAGGTTGCAGTACGCATCCGAAACGTCCCGGTAAATACAGTATTTTTTACCTAAATCAGTAACAACTCACGTTTTTACATTACTTATTTCTAAACGAGTTGTTTTACATTCGACCGCCATTTTTTAAAACGCGTTCAGTAAACTAAATTTTCCTTGGAAAACGTCAATAAAACGATAAACGCATTGCAGAACCTCAAGATACCTTCAACCGTATT
This sequence comes from Actinostola sp. cb2023, assembly GCA_033675265.1. Taxonomy (NCBI): domain Eukaryota; kingdom Metazoa; phylum Cnidaria; class Anthozoa; order Actiniaria; family Actinostolidae; genus Actinostola; species Actinostola sp. cb2023. Next base: position 21,151 of record JAUJYZ010000412.1, on the reverse strand, counting down.
TTGTGTCTTTTTTTTGTACTTTTAGGAAATGCATTTTCCTTTATTTTCGTGCGAAACATCGATAAAGCGACACATTGCCATTTTCATAGATCACTTTGCTTTTATTATAGCGAAATATGACGTATTTTTGACCAATCAGAACTCTCTATAATCACCTTTGTAACTATACTAAATATATTATATTAACTGCTAGTGGATCCGATAGCCCCATTGAGCCTTGTGCCTTTCATTTCCGCCGAGATTTTACCCAAGAAAACCTGTGCTAACATTGCTCAAACTATAGGCTTTGTCGGTACCGTGATACCAGTTTGGCCAACACTATCTGCTACAAATAGAACTAGCCTAAATCCCAAAATATCAGATTGACTTTAGCTTGGTGACTTAGTTATTTGCTGTGAGATAATGAAATTTAAGGACGTTCGTGGTCATTGCTCGCGCGCATTCTTATTGCGCACAATCGCGCACGCGATCTTAAAACCGGAAGTCAAAATGACCAAAAACATTTTTTTTTTCGAAATATTATCCAATTTTTCCTTATTTGATATCTAAAATAGCTTTCTTACTGTTCGACTACTCTAACCAAGGCCACCCGATAATTTGTTTTGCAAATTATCCAATAGCGTTCGAGTACCTAAACAATAGAATGGCCACAAGTTGAAAATCTTGTTACGGCCGCTCTCCAAAATATACACAACAAATAGCAAAATATCAACTTCATTCATTTGTTTTTTACCAATTTACAAAACACAACCTGATAATCTTGCTATGGAAGAATTACTACTCGATCTGACGCAGTACTTGCAATATTTTCACGTGAATATAAACAACTCAACTAGTAGACTAGAAATGTACTGAACATTTTACTTTACTTAGTAACAGTTCCGACGGCTAAACTACATGATTCTCAAGCGAGTTATTTTAGATCATTTAGAGTCGGAAGACCCCTTCTATACTGCTCAATTAGGAACGGCATCTGCCAGTCTTTGGATGTAGTATTTGTTTAACACTTGAATTGTCCGACTTTTTATATTCACTGTACTTTAATCAGCGAATTACCTAGATTAACCTTGTGGTTATTGTAATTAGCCAGCTACCTTTTAAGAACGGAAGTCAGGAACAATTTAGAATATCGCGGCAAAAGTCGAAAAATCGATTTCGCTCATATTACAAAGTTAGATAGGCTAGGGTGTTACTAGAATCGCTGTGTAGTTAGTTTAATGAAATAGCGTTGTGTTTTCGAGAAAAAAGCAAAACTCTGATTCCCGTCGAAAATCGCCTGTGAAGACAACATATTGTGACTCGAGTTTAATCGTCTCGCATCACAACATGTTATACGATCTCTAATCTTACTGACTGTGTGATTATCTGGATAATTGCTCAATATTTTGCATGACAGGAAAATTATTTTGTAGACCTACATTTATGTTGACCGAAAGTATGCTCCAATAAAAAATATTTTCACCATGTGGTAGTGCTCGAAATTGTTTGAGCAACAAATGAATGAAAACTGGAATGCTATCCTCTCAAATGCTGGAGAGATCTACCTGGGCAAATGAATTAGCCTAACGGGAGAGTGTTTTGAAAATCAGTTGAAAATTAGCATTTTTTTACCTTTGAGGTCATCACTCACGCTTCGCTCTTGTGATTCTTCCGTACTTTGACCACTTTGACCGTTTCAAATAGTTTGTATTAGCTATGAAATTGTATTTTAAAAGTCTTCCCTAAGGTTGACGGAAATTCTTACCTCTGAAGCGAAAACCTGATCGAGAGTCGGAAATGCAATATATGGCCATCTTACAATCACAAGTATATAACTGTCAACACAGGAATTCCTCCATAACTCATGAGATTTTCCACTCATTGAAGACATCAAGGGCATAGCAAATCTCCTTGGTTAATATCAATACCGGTTGTAGAATTTTAAGACTGATTTGAGCTCAGAAGACGAGTAGTATATACGATGTTTGTTCTGCGACACACAAAAAAAATCCCTTTCCATCCCCAAATTTCCCAACCCTTGGCAATTTTTCATTCTCTTCCTTTCCCGACGAAGGAGGAAAAAAAAGGAAGAGATTGGAAAAAAATAATATTTTTTTCCATCTTCTTTTTCCCTACCCTTTTTTCCAAAACCCCAACCATTTCAAAAACATAATAACCCCATCCGTTCCCAAGAATCGCACCCCAGCGTTTCCCAACCAGTTGGGAAAACGAATAGGGGAAGCCTCATGGTTCTACACCCATTGTGTATATGTAAAATTAATCATACCCCATTCATTCATAGCAGGTCAAAATCATAATAATAATGCGATGTATTTTTTCTAGATGGCTTCTTACCATTATTTCTCAAATAATTTATTGAAGGCTGTCTTTTTAATTGATTACATAATCTCGCAGGCGCCCAAACCCAAATTCGCTTATCAGTTTCATGTTCTGTAAGAAGAATAAGCATCGATTCACCATATTTTGTGTTTACTAATTTCTTATCACAGATTATATAGATGGTATCTGTTTCTAGATCGTTCCATTTTTTTTGTGGAGACAAATTCTTTTTTCACTTTATCAAAATCTGCATTTGTTGGAATATTCTTTTGTGTCATTTTATATACTAATAATATATTATCTTTAAAATAATTATTTTTATTTAGAAATACAAAAATTATGTCACCCTATCAAATGTAATAAATGTTAAAAACATTTTTTTAAAGTCGCTTTCATGCTTGTATATTATTTTGACAAATAAGTTAGATGGATTTAGAAGTTTTTATAGAAAAAATAAAGGTAATTCACAATGTATAAGTTACAAGGTTATAAAGTCTTAGCTCATCTCATTACTTATTTGAAATTATCTCCCTCACACTCGCAAATATCGACAATAATCTTGAAATTTGTCTTGAAGAATCGGATTGGTAAGGTTGAATACATAATCTTGTTGTACTTGTCTACCAACTCGTAAAAATTAATCAAGAAGTAGGCATAAGATTTGGAATAGGGAGTCATTTTTAACAACGCAGACATCTTTTTTCCAGTTATTTCTTTCAGTCTCTTCAATACTTGACCTTGTAAGCATGTAAAATAAATGATCCGTTTATTGGCATCCTTTAAAGCATCATCAAGCTTGCTTAGCGTATCCATACAAGTCTGTTCATTATCCATTTTGATAACAATTTCTGTGTAGTCCATAAATCGTTCCTTCGTGATACTTTCAACGAGTTCATTTTTTATTGCATCTCTTTTCTCAACAGAATGATTCTTACTTCTCTCAACTGAATGATCCTTACTTTTTGACTTGACAACTAAATCAGGCAGAGAATTTTCATATTTGCGAAGTTCTGGATAAGCGTCTGCCAAATCAGAAAAAACACCTTCAACCTGCTCGGAGCTCCGGTTATGGGTAGCAATCCAATCTTTGACCTTTCCCAAGTCATTCCTAAAGCATGGCTGTGTTTTCACTACGCATTTTAGGTCGCCTAAAATTCCTTTAGGTGTTTGCTTACAGACCAACTTTAGACTAGTATAATTTGCCGACTGTTTTCACTGAGAACTTTTTGTAACGTTATGAAGAATATATCTGATTACAAACGGTCTCTTCGAAGAAATGCCTGGAGAGAAATTGCTTGTCATTACATCGCTACTCTTAATTGTTACAGTATTTAGTTAGAAAACGATGTGAATTTCTTCAAAACTCTGCAATTTCGATCTTTTTAATAGTCCTTTACGAACGTCTGTTGTGTGCTACGAGAGATTACATACATAAACTGACATATATCTGTCAACCGGTTTGCTGTGAGTGGCTGCTGTGTTTACTTGGACAAGTTAAACCATCTTGCTAGGTAGTCTAACTTTGGTGTGATTCCGTTGTTTTAGAGACGATTTTCTAAGTGAAAACACTCTGCATTTTAAACTCGCTTAACTTTTTCAAGGCTGTTTTCACTGTATTTCCGGAATTCCCGAGTTAAACTAGTCTAAATTGTCCCAGTGAAAACACACCCCATATGAAACGTTTCTTATCCATTTTCCGACGCGTGGGAATCTTTTTGAGGTTGACCAGAATTGTGTTGTAATACAACTGGAATAGCACGAGCCTGCATGTTAGGTCAGATCCAACTAATTAATTCAGAATTTTTTCCGACGAGTGGGAATCTTTTTGAAGTGAGCCGCATCTAATTAACACCTGCCTGTCAGTCCTTCTTCTACACTGAATTCATCATCAGCTCAACGACAAACTGATCGAGAAATTGTCTAGAATTTGACTATCTTTTAATTGCATTCAGACGTTTGATCTGAGATTAATGAAAGTAAAACACCAATAATTATCAATTCTAAAAGATTAATATCAGAAATTTTTCCGACGCGTGGGAATCTTTTTGAAGTGAGCCGCATCTAATTATCTTTTATTTTAATTACATTCAGACGTTTGATCTGAGGCTAATGAAAGTAAAACACCAATAATTACCAATTCTATAAGATTAATATCAGAAATTTTTCCGACGCGTGGGAATCTTTTAGAATATATAAATTTAAACATTCAGACGATACGTCAGATCCAACTAATTAATTCAGAAATTTTTCCGACGCGTGGGAATCTTTTTGAAGTGAGCCGCATCTAATTAACACCTGCCTGTCAGTCCTTCTTCTACACTGCATTCAGACGTTTGATCTGAGGCTAATGAAAGTAAAACACCAATAATTACCAATTCTAAAAGATTAATATCAGAAATTTTTCCGACGCGTGGGAATCTTTTAGAATATATAAATTATGCCACCCTATCTAATGTAATAAATGTCACCCCAAAGAATCATTTTCCAAAATTGTATGATGCATCATACAACGCCCACGTGAATGTTCCAGACGACGCTCAATATGCAAATTAATGTATGATGCATCATACATTTTCAGATGTGTTTATTTTAGATTTCGCCAGCGCTTTGAAATTTTTCAACGCTCCACATTTTTATATTAATGTAGAATATATACTAATAAATAGATGAAAATTTTTAAGCCCATCATTATTAATTCAAAAGATTCTATCTATTTAAATTCAAACAGTCATGATTTTACAGTGAAACTTAATACTCCCATTGAAGTGTCCAACCCATCTTTCATTGCACTTGAATCCATCAGCATGTTTTATTCTTGGTTCAACATCAGTGAAGCTTTTGGAAACAATAAATTAGATTATTCCAAGGACTCTGGAAAAACTTACAGCACAATAACCATTCCCGATGGAAATTACACTTACAAAGACATTTCTACATATATTACCAAGATCACACCATTTAATGTGGACATAAAGTTTTCTTACGTGAATTTAAGAGTGACCATTAATATAACAAACGATGTTAAATATAGATTAAAAATATTGAACAACGGATTTAAAGAGTTGATTAGATTCGAAAAAGATATCATTATTGATAATTCCACTATTTCAGTAGGAACCAAACTTCCCAACATCACACGATCGGTGGACGACATTATCGTTCATACAAATTTAATTTCCTCATCTTCTTGTTCGTCCTCCATTTACGATGCGTTGTGTCAATTTTCTTTATGTGATTTCACCATGGGAGAAAGATTTGTTTACAAATCTCCACAAATATTTAACACCTTGAACACTACAAGAATTAGCGACATTCGAATATATTTAACTGATGGATTGAACCGACCCTTAAATTTAACGGATCAAAACATTACTTTAACTTTAATATACATGAGTTCAGAAAAAAAAGACTCTGAACTCTTGAAAAAGAAGGATCCCTCTTTTCTGATGAATCAAGGTCTTTTTCTTGATTCATCTTTCAAAGTTTTTATTCTGAATCAATATATATATATACAATGGGTTTTTGTCATAAGCATCAAATTTCACACAACGAAGAAGAAGAATCTAAAGAAGTTCAAACGTATCAATTTATTTTTAAACGTATTCATACTCTTTCCAAATACAATACTATGAGTTGGCTTGTGTTGTCAGAGTATAATTTTAAAGATTTTACTCCCACTATGGAAGGAAATATGATTTCTATAGAAACTGTTCTACAATTAGGGTGTGACAATAGTTCCCCCAACGCATGGTTTCGATGGAAGTTGATCCACCAAGGAAACACCACATATTTTATTAGCAAATTAGATAACTCTTATAAAAATGTAACTAATGCTGGATTTGGTTTTGAAGGACCCAGTCATGCAGAATCTATGAGTACTATTTCAGATAAATTTTATTACACTACAACCACCACCGAAAAACATACGTTTCAATTAGAAATGATGGTTACTGATAGTGGTGTAGTATGTATAAACAGACCTGTTACTTTTATTAATGCAAGTTATACTGGTATGGTCTGTTCTTCTATTGAATTAAGAGAACACAAAAAGGTGTCTGAAAAACATGAAGATCAAGTGGATATCTATTCAGGGCAATTTTAGGTGTAATAAGAAAAATTAACCTCTCTTTCTGAATCCATATTATTTAATAACCGACTTAACTCTAGAGGACTTTCGCAATTCATTCTTTAAAAGTTCATAATTTTCCACTTCTTTTAAAATAAAATCAAACTCTTTTTCGTCTATTTTTCCATCGGTCAACGATTTTGAAATCAATTGATTGGTAGAACTTATTTTAGATTTAATCAACATCAAAGCCTTTTCATTTTTACTGACTTTATCTGTTAATTTCTTAGCTAACACTGTTAAACCTCCTGAGACAAGACCTAATAAACTTCCTAAAATTCCTAATGGAGCTCCTATTGTAATTCCTATTCCACTCATAGATGCGGCCACTCCAGAGGTTGTTAACATCACAGATAAGGATCCACTCCCTAGAGCAATGCTTTCAACAATTCTACGACTTCTTGCGTATCTTTTACGTATATTTCGATAATGAATCCTTTGTTCTTCAAGGTATCCGAGACTATCTTCTATTTTCCCCATTCTAAACGTATTGCATAAAGTATTTGTTATGGTTTTATAGATTATATTATATATTTAAATAATAAATGGTTGAAAAAAAATGGTCAGAATATGCTAACGAATCGTGGATAAAATTTAGAAAATATTATCCTAGAGCCACACTCTCCAAATTTCATTCTTACAGAGGAGGTATTGATTTTATTTATAATGGAACGTCTTATGATGTGTTTAAAGATATAATTGGAGGACCTATTATTCATTACGATAATTTAGGGGATAAACTTTACGTATCTCTTGAAACTAGAATACATGATTTTCCAAAAGCTTCAAAAAAGTTAGAAGAGGTTGTAACTCCTAATTTCCCAATAGAATTTACTCTTAAAAATAAAAAGTATCTAATACCTAGCACTGCTTTTAATAAGATAGTCCCAAACACACTCCCCCTAAAATTTAATATTTTTGCAACACCCCATGATTCGTTTGAATTTCATGATAGAAATTTATTTAAAAAATTGAAGCATAAAACAGCAGATGAAAGTGATAAATGGCTTAAATCTCCAAATATGGAGTATTGGAATCAACAATTAAATTTTGCCGTTTGGGCTGCAACAGCTGGATGTGGAGTTGGTATCAACAGAGTCGATACTAAGCAAATCAATTCATTTTTTAAATTTCATATGAGTTTTACTAAAAGAAGAATTTTATATGAATTAGAAGTTCCACTTCCGGGAGAGCAAGGCTTTGACCCCATAAAAAATTCTTACAACAAATATGCCTATCAAAGATTGTGTAATGAATTTAAAATATCACAAAACTCAGATTTTCGCTTTAAGAGAGGAGATAATCATGGGTTGGGGGAACTTTGGGTGAATACAACCACAAGCGGGTTGCTCAAGGTAAAAGATAATTATAATTATTCATCAAAATGGCCTGGATTTTTTAAATTTTCAGATGAGGGATGTTATGGAGGAAAATGTATGGATTTTATTCTGAATAAACACGATCATCAATATAATTGGTTTGTTCTTCAAAAAGGAGAAGGTCTGACAGCCCCAGGACTAGCAAGATTAAACCGAAGTATAGAAGCTTTTGTATATTGTATGCTAGGAGCGCAAGTCAATACACGATCTTCAATCGTGGGCAATACAGGCTCAGCTATTGAGACACAACAAGAATTCACAACTCTCTTTGAAAGTGCGATCATAGAAAATGATATTTCTAAAAGTATTCAGAGATATCAATTAGCTGTTCAAGAGGCAAAAGTAAAATTGAATTTAGCCATTTCGCCGGGGTGTTGGTTGTTACCATCAAATTTGGTTATTAATACACAATCCATTATGGGTACAATAATAAATTACAAAAAGCAACCCAAGATATGAAATTTGGTGTCAATGATCTAAATAGTGAGACAAAAAAGTGGGGATTCCTCGTATGGCAGGCGGTCCATCCAAAATAAAACATTTAACGGATAAACCAGAAGAAAAGGTAAATAAACCAGAAGAAAAGGTAAATAAACCAGAAGTATCCGAAAAAAATATTGAGAAAGTACCCCTATCTGTGAAAAATGCAGATCACCTTCAATTAAAAATTGGATTAGCAGCATTGACTGCAGCCGGCGGATTTTACTTTTTCCGTTAGGGTGAATTGAAAGGGCGAATTAAAAAAAAAACTAATTCGCCCTGAAAGGGAGGACTTCCTATTTAAATAGAATCAGGTCTTTTTCTGATTCTGTTTTTGAAATTCTTTTATCATTATACCAACAATGACTACAATAAGAATCCATACATTCTTCCCTAAAAATTTCACAGCTTCCCCCGCTGCCTTGAAGATAAAACTTGCAATACTTCCAATTAATCCTGGAAGAAGCTGCCCTAATTTTTTACCAATTTCTTTTAATCCATTTCCTACACCTTTGGCTACTTTTGCAAGTGAATTTCCTAAAGTGGAAAGAACTACCCCCAACGTTATTACAGTGGCTGCAACAATGGTTCCAATGGTGACCCCATTCTTTTTGAAAAAATATTTTAATTTTTCTCTAAGATTTCTAATTCTTTCACGAATGGAAAGTCTTTCTTCTATTCTCTGATTTTCTACGTTTAAGGAATCTATTTGCATTTGTCTTTCATCTATTCGGTTAGATGCATCATTTACTTCTCGTTGTGGAGTATTTGGATTATTTATAATTTCCATATCTTCAACATTAGCTGCTTCGAGCATTTCGACGCCTTTATTATTTTGATGAAGGATTTCATCAGCTCTACCTGTTGCTATTTTGAAGCCCCTTAAATTTTCTACTTGGGGGTTAATGGTTTTACCATCAGCTTTAAATAAACTACGTGGTATTGTCCAACCTTTATCTTTCCAAACTTGAATATAGGGCTTATTTCCCTTTCTTGATAACTTTATACTATCAAAGTCAATCTTTGCTTTGGATATCTCTTAATAAGTTTTTCTCGAGCATCTTCATTTACCATTTCATCAGCATAACCTTTTTCCCCGAAACTTGTTTCCATTATTTGATTTTGTGTAGTTTCTCGAGGGGGGCTCATATTTTCTAATGGAATATATTCATGTTCTACTTCCTTATTCCAATTTCTTATTCGTGTTGACAACGAATTGTGACTTTCATTTTTTGAATCAATTAATTCATTTAATATACTTCTATTAAATTTACTACTATCTATCCTCCTATTTCTAAAAAAAAATATTAAATCTTTCCCCAAGGGTTGTTGTATTATCATTCGATTGGGGAAATAAATTTTCCATTTCATCATCATTTATATCTTCAGTGTCACCCGCTTGAAATTCTGGATCAACATTACCAGCATCATCTGGATTATATTCAGCTTCCATTATATATATTTTATATTTTAATATTTATAATAATATAGTATAAATGTCAATTAGTGAAAAATTAGACCCCAATCGAGAAACAAAAAGACCTCATGGTTTGAAAGCCGAGCAAACCTTTCATCGTGTTACATTTAATCCTTCTTCCGCATCTGCAGGAGAAACTCTTTACATTCAAGTACCCAACCTTAACTCTTCATTTTCCTTCGGTTAACGAATGTTTTTTCTTCGTTGAATATATTTAAAAAACACAATGTAGAACCATGAGGCTTCCCCTATTCATTTTCCCAACTGGTTGGGAAACGCTGGGGTGCGATTCTTGGGAACAGATGGGGTTATTATGTTTTTGAAATGGTTGGGGTTTTGGAAAAAAGGGTAGGGAAAAAGAGGATGGAAAAAAAGGTTTTTTTTTTTTTCCAATCTCTTCCTTTTTTTTCCTCCTTCGTCGGGAAAGGAAGAGAATGAAAAATTGCCAAGGGTTGGGAAATTTGGGGATGGAAAGGGATTTTTTTTGTGTGTCGCAGAACAAACATCGTATATACTACTAGACGCCATATTAATTAAAGAGTGTTGAAATATGTCTCGGCTGAAATCGAAGGCACTTATGCTAATTATTGCCTGTCAATCATGTCGTTGTACGACGTTTCTATTTTTAAATTCATCAAGCAAATCTCATGCAGTTTTGGATATACTCCTTAGTGTTACCCTGGTTCCAGAGGTGCTTTACATATATTATCGGCTTAGCGCCTCTGGATCCAAGGGGCTGTTAATGTATACTACAGTTTGTAATAATGATGGACGACTCGAGGGAGGGGGGATTGACTGGGAGACTTGCCATGTGAAAGGGGTGGAGATGATCGTCGTCTCTTTTATGGGTACAAATTATGGATGTTGGTATCACTTGGTAACGATGGAACGACAATATTTTTAGCCATCAATGTATCATTTAGGGTTGCACGATAAAAAAAAAAAGGCCGTGTGCTGGCTAATTATTGTATAGAAATATTCATTACGAATTGCCAGTATCAAGCAGTATCACCAATTGGGCTCCATAAGGGGAAGGTAGTTTACACTTAAATTTTGCCGGTGCATAGAGTTCATATAGAAGAAACGACGTGGTATTTATGCTGCTGTCAGTATACTGACAGAAAAGACACGGCCTTTTTACTGGCTTCATAACTTTTATTTCTTGAAATAGAGAATACATGTTACTATATCTTGAAAGCTGTTCTTAGATAGAGCGCAGCACTTGTATCTTGTAAACTGTTCTTGTTAGTGATAGAACGTGGCACTGGGATCGTGACCACTTTTGTTCATAGAGAGATGACGTGTTGCTTATATCTTGATAACTGTTCTTGTTAGAGATAGGGCGTGGCACTTGAATCGTGACCACTTTTTTTCATAGAGAGAGGCCGAGGACATGTTCCTCTATCTTGATAAATATTCTTGCTAGAGATAGGGCGCGGCACTTGTAACGTGGCCACTTTTTTCATACTAGGGGACGTGTTGCTTATATCTTGAAATCTGTTCTTGTTAGAAATAGGGCGTGGTACTTTTATCTTGTAAACTGTTCTTGTTAGAGATGGAACGTGGCACTGGGATCGTGACCACTTTTGTTCATAGAGAGATGGCGTGTTGCTTATATCTTCATAACTGTTCTTGTTAGATATAGGGCGTGGCACTTGAATCGTGACCACTTTTGCTCATAGAGAGAGGTCGTGTTACTCTATCTTGATAAATGTTCTTGCTAGAGATAGGGCGCGGCACTTGTATCGTGACCACTTTTTTCATAGATAGGGGACGTGTTGCTTATATCTTGAAATCTGTTCTTGTTAGAGATAGGGCGTGGTACTTTTATCTTGTTACTGTTCTTGTTAGAGATAGAGGGTGGCACTTGGATCTTGACAACTTTTGTGCATAGAGTGAGGACGTGTCACTTGTGATGACATATCGTCGTTATGTCATATCACATATCACACCCAAATCATCACGTTTCGCGAAAATTTCCGCACGGCAAAATATGAAATCAACATCATCTTCAGCACCCGTGAAAGAAATGATTGCAGTTGGTTTACAATATTTTTACTGCATGAAATTATTTGCGACTTGCTTTCAGTCTTTACTATCAAAACCACAATTTAATAGATTAAAACTACAACACACATCCATGTTTCTTTCCCGGTCCCGGGGGAGGGGGGGGGGGGGGGGCTTCATGTGAAAGGAGCTGGGACGATCGTCGAAAAATTTGAATTAAACACCTCAAGCAGATCACTCTGGGCGTGGCTTAAGCTGTATTTGACCCCTAAACGATATCATTATAAAGCAGGCAGACAAATAAGAGCTTTAGCCGCCAGTACAGTATGACGGTCTTTTTATATTTTTTTGCGTGCAACCCTAAACGATACATTGATGGCTTGAAATATTGTTGTTCCGTCGTAAACAACCCTAAGTGCTACCAAAACCGTAATTTACACCGGCCCCCAAAAGAGACGACGATCATCCCTGCCCCTTTCACATGGGAGCCTCTCCCACCGAGTCCCCCACCGGGTTTCTTTACAAATTGTCAGTATACCGGCTAACAGTACCATGGCTCCAGAGGTGCTTTATATATATTATTACGCGGCGAGCCGATAATATATAGAAAGCGCCTCCGAAACCAGGGTAACATATATATATATATATCAAATTATATATCAAAAAATATATCAAAAACTGAAAATAGAAACGTCGTACAACGACATGATTGACAGGCAATAATTAGCATAAGTGCCTTCGATTTCAGCCGAGACATATTTCAACACTCTTTAATATGGCGTCTTCTGAGCTCAAATCAGTTTTAAAATTCTACAACCGGTATTGATATTAACCAAGGAGACTTATTATGCCCTTGATGTCTTCAATGAGTGGAAAATCTCATGAGTTATGGAGGAATTCCTGTGTTGACAGTTATATACATGTGATTGTATTGATGGCCATATATTTGCATTTCCGATTCTCGATCAGGTTTTTACGGTGGCCCATAGGGGACAGTACTTTAAACAAAAAAAACACTGCAAGCAAAAAGCAAACACGCTACAAATATAAATGAAACGCCGCAACTAAACCAAAATCACTGCAAACAAAAGCGAATCACTGCAAAAAAAAAAAAAAAATCGAACACTGTAAATAAAAAGAATCGAACACCGCAAATAAAAAAAATCGAACACCGCAAATAAAAAAAATCGAACACCGCAAATAAAAAAAAACGAACACTGCAAATAAAAAATCTAGCACTGCAAATAAAAAATCTAGCACTGCAAATAAAAAATCGCGCACTGCAAACAAACGTCCAAAAGCCTGCGCGCGCACATATCAGCGGTCGGAAATTGCGGGCTCGAAAATATTTCCCGCCAATTCGTATTCCAAAATGGCGTCGACTGACAGTACTTGGAAAGACGAATTACGAAAGGCAATAAAAGAAGAGATGCGCTCGTTTTTAGATCGAGACAAGTCTGGACCTTCGGGATCGAATGTCCAGGGGCCTTCTTCTTCAAAGAAATCAGATAAAACATTGAATTTTGAGGAGTTCTATGTGAAACGAGAAGAAGCAAGAAGAGGAGATTTCAAGCCGAAGAAGAAGAAAATTAAGCTAAGCTCGGACAAGAAGGAGTCGATACCTAAGCAAGTAGAAGTAAAAGTCGCCTTGGCTTACCAAGATGATGGTATTTACAAACGATGTCGGGGAAAGGTACAAATCGTACGCGTGAACACAACTTCTTCCAGAGAAGATCTACTTCAAAGTGCTATAGAGAAACATGCCACGTTTGACAAGACCTTTGACGAAACTCTCTCTTACACCTTACTATACCCTGATTACAGTGAGGTTCATTCCATACCAGAACTAAAGATCTTTTCACCCTATGTGCTTACAAAGAAGCCATTGGAAAGGAGTATAAGAGACTGACTTTCTCTTTAATTCCTACTTGCGACATCGGTGAGTTTGTTTTATATCTGATTTTGTAGTCTTAGAGTCTATCTTATACATTAAATGTTTTGATGTATATACAACATAGTTTTTCACATTGTTATGTTGTGTGGGTTCTAGTAGCTATACATAATGCACCAGTCAATTGTAACATTTCATTTAGGTCTATATGATGAAGAGAGGAACTGGAGACAAGTTCTATCTATCCCCATATAACGCCCCACATAGAGAGCACAGGGAATTATACAGAGAAAATCCTGCACATAATGGGGCACATAAAATAGGATAAGAGGTTGGGGGTTACAATTGACTGGTGCATAATACAGTTGTTATTTTTTTTTATATAAGATATATCTAGAATGTAAAAGTAATATTTACAGAATTCAAGAGGATATACTTTTAATATTCTACAGAATCTGATGATGATGGCGATGAAGATTTGACATCTCAACCTAAGGATTCTTCAAGCAAAGGGAAGTCAACAAAGAAACCCTTTCCTATTTCATCAACAATGGGTAAAAGTCTTTATTTATAAGAACAATGCATGCATTTAATGTCCTTCCCATATACAAAAGATGTGTCACTGATTTGAAAACATATAGATTTCATTAAAAACCTCAAAGAGGTACTGTGTAAATAATTCTCTTCATGAAACTTCATTATGAAAGTTCAGCATGAATTGTATAGAAGACTTCATGCAAACAAAATCTGATAAAGCATCTCAACAACAATTGATTTATTTAGTATCTTCAGATGATGATGAAGACCTCAAACCAGCATTCTCCAGTGAATCCAAAGCATCTTTGTCATCTCAACCCAAGGACAGTTCTTCACTGAAAGGAAAAGGAAAGTCACCAATGCATTCACAGGTCACCAATGTACCTTCTTCATCAGTAAGCAGCTCATATAGCAGTTATATGGAGGTTATCCATGATTGGGATGATGATATGGACCCTGATATGGACCCTGATTATCTTGCAGCGATAGAAGCTAGCCTTCTAGACCAGACTAATGGTAAAAATATACCTTTTTGAAATTAAACTATTAAATTTGTACAATCATATTAACATTTGTGGGCTGAGTGTGCTCACAGAACTGTGATATTTGTATGATACCTCTGTGTTAGTAATTGTAATGTAGCTACATGTATAAAGCGAAGACATTAAACCTGTGAAACAAAATATAATAGTCAAGGTGTAATAGACAAATAGACAAAAAAACAACAATTGAATTAGAGACTACTAAATAAATTAACAATTAGAGGACGAGGTCGAGTTTTCTATGAATCATTAAATAGTCAATGAGGCGCTTCGCCGAATCGACTATTTGACTCATAGAAAACGAGAACGAGTCCTCTAATTGTTTTAGTAGAAATTTACTAACATACTATCTTCGAATTTATACCAATATTTATTCAATTTATTTTCTTTCATTCAATGGCTGGAAACGCCGGCTCTTTCGCTACTCACATACTATCACTCATTAGTATGTGAGTAAGGCAGCCAATCAGAACACAGGATTTGTGTTAGTATGTTAGTAAATTTCTACTAAGGTGTATTAGTCTAATATCTAGTTCACGGGTTTAATATCTTCACTCTATATGTAGCTATATAAGTGATATAACTAATACTGCAGTATTTTGAATATTCCAATCCATAGGTTTTGTGTTATACATTTCAATCCCCTTATGAGTATTTGGTTTCCCATAATCATTAATTTGTTATTATTATTTGGAAGTGTTGTGCGAATTGCAGCTGCCTTGAAATATTATGGACGGTCAATAATTTTTGTCCAATAGGTGTAGATATTAACTGACTTCCCTGTATCTATCTGCAGATGACCATGTTACAGAAGAAAAGGCTAGTGAAGAAAAGGCCATTGAAGTTTTACAAAGATTCATCTCAAAAACCTTAGATGACAAAGATGACGAAATGGTAAAGATTGTGATTTCCAGGAAGATACTTCTCATGTCAACCTTACGTGCAATAGAAAGGAAAAGTTTCAGTTTTTACAAGCCATTTTTTGGTTACCTTCTCTGGAGAAGACGGTATTGATGCAGGGGGTCCAAAGAGGGAATTTTTCCGCTTACTGATGCAGAGCCTTAGAGGAATGGGAATCTTTGATGGGAATTGGTTCGTTCATGACCTCGAGCTTCTAAAACAGAGAAAGTATGAACTTGCAGGTAAGAACTACATAGAAGACCAAGCAAATTCTATCTAAACTATTTTGACCATAAAAAAATAAAAATAACTGTGAAGTAAATAATCCTCCATTTTACTAACTTGTCAAATGAAGGGGCCCAAGCGACAAATGACCTCAAAACGTCACTTAGGCCGTTGTCGCTCGGAGCCCTTCAAATAATAAATTTTAGGAGGCTCCCTATAGTTTTTTGGAGCATAACAAACAAATATTCTTTTGTAGAAAAAAACAAGTTAGTGTATTGGTACCTGATAGAGTTACCATATTTAAGATTATGACTTTAAGATTTGTGTGTTGTAAAAATGATAACTGGGAACGTTGCCATGGCAATGCTATGTCTTTCATAAAAGGGCCTGTTACTATCAAAAAATTAATATTGAATGTTCCATAATTAATGTTGTTAGTCTAAAAATCAAATCAAAATTCACTTTTTGGTGGTCTTTTCACTTATCAACAATGAAGCGATGTCAAAAAAACAATCAAAACTTCGAATTAAACAACTCACCATGCAGCATTGTGATTCCACTTGTTTGTTGAAAATTTTCTGTCATCATTTATATACAAATAACAGACCACCCAAAAGTGCATTCATTTTGTTAAAATTATCACATTTGGTACCCAAAGAATTAAAAAATAAAAGTATCTTAATATTAATTTACATTAGATGTGGCCAATTCTGGTAAATAGGGGGACATACAAGTACAATAACAAGGAAAATAAACCACATTTTTTAATTTATTTTTACCACATTTTTTTTTTTCTGTATTAATTGTTAATCTTGTATCATAGGCAAATTGGTTTCCTGGAGTATTCTACATGGGGGCAGTGGTCCAAAGTGTCTGTCAATAGAGGCCTACTGTGTTGTTCAAGGCAAACTCATTGACCAGACACAAGTCATTGAGGTTGTATCTGATGCCAAGCTTAAAGATATTCTGAAGAGCATAAAAGCAGCAAATGAAGAAAACTTTCTGGAGGTTATTAACAAGCATGACGATGAAATAGCAGACTATGGTTACTCCAAAAAAATTTATACTTCAAAGTTTGGAGACAAGGAGAAGATTTTAGAAAGTCTACTGAACCAGTCATTTCTTTTCAGCGTGTATGCTGACATGCAGCAGTTCCGTGCAGGAATGAATATGATTGGAGGGCTTGGTGACACTGTATTTGAAAACTACAATGTCTTTCAAGCAGTGTTAAGTAACAACATCGACAAACTGACGTCTGCGTTGTTACAAAAGCATTACACAGTCTGCTTCTCAGAGGCAGGATCGAATCGTAAGGAAAAGGAGTTGGAGACCATCTATAGCTTCGATGTATTCCAAAAAGACCTGGAAGAAGGGGAGATGGAGGATCTGCATTTATCTGATCTACTGGTGTTCATGACTGGAGCTGATTCAATTCCACCACTTGGGTTTGATAGCAAGATCACAGTTGAGTTCTATGATGTAATAGATGGAGAAAGGAGACTCCCATGGTCCTCTACTTGCTCGCTGGGCCTTTACCTCCCAAGAGGAATCAGTGATCCACACAAGTTCCGAAGTATGTTGTACCAATCACTTATAGAAGGACAAGGTTTTGGAAAAATGCTGAAGTGTCGCAACAGAGTTAGAATTGAGTGACCTGGGTCACATGATCCCATCTTCCTTCAAGCAGATAAATTCTACTTCTATATTTTAGTGCAGATCACCTATTACAAAACCTTGGAACATTATGGAAAGATTTACATATTTTTGTTTGCTTTATGTCATACCCTATATTGTCATAAAAATGGCTGTTTGTTAACGGTTATGCATAAGCACTTACTTTTTTATACCCATTTGTTGTTACAGTTTGATGAAAAGGTCACTTTGACCATTTGTTTTGTAGATTTTAGGGCTATAATTGCAAAGCTTTTTCAAAAAAAAATCAAAGTAGTGGATGTATTTTTCACCAATGATCAATAATTATGCCCACATACAACAACATTAGTCAATGTTGATAAGTCATTCTTTCTTGTATTCTGATTGAAAGTACATCATGAAGTTCCCGCATTGTTGTTCTTGATATGTCATTTTTATATAATTGGTGATGAAAATGTAAGCATAATGATTTGAAGAAAATAACCAAGACGAAATACAACTCGAAAGTTTAATTCTTGTTCCAAATATTATAGAATCTAAATAAAAAAAACATCAATTTGGAAGTCAGTGCATAATGTCTTCTTCTCTTTCCTTCTTTTAAATTTTAAACATTTTTTTTTTGAAAACAATAAAATATAAAAATTAGAATTCAGAAATTCACCATACCTTCCATTTTCAAGATGTCAAATACAAATTATTTTTGTATGCTACTATGACTAGGTCCTACTGTAACTTATTGGAGCATGGTTATATGAAATACAGTCACTATAAAACATTCAAATAAGTCTAATTATCCTGTATCCTACAATCAGACTGTTATCTACATCTTTTGGTCTGTTTGCTTACTTCTGTAGTCACTTGAAAACATTTTTGAGCAATTGTTGACACTATTTTGATATGTTTTATTTAAAAGTTTAATAGATAATTACTGTGCGGACACAATAACCGGACCAACTGAACAAAACTGTCACTAACCAATCAGATACGATGTTTAATTGGTCGAATTCCAATAAAAGTTAATGAGCCAATCAACTTTTATTGGAATTTGATTGTTTGAACATTCGTATCTGATTGGTCAGTTTTGTTCAAGTGATCCCGGTTAGTGTGCCCACACAGTAAATCAGATTTTTTTCATAGGTCATTCAAATCAGTATATTGTTCTTATGCAGTTTTATCTATCTCACTTTACTAAGCAGTCATAAGAGGGGAACCATGGGGGTTGCAAATAGGTGGATAAGCCATTCTTAGTACAGATAATTCGGATTTTGGTAATTTATCTCTTGCAAATTTACAGATATGTTAGCATTTGGTTAGAATTACAGATTACAAATACGTAGGTAGTGGTGACATTTTGTAATTTTGAATGCAGATTGAAAAATTGTTTCATGTCAGATTTACAAATTTTCGAAAGCTCCCTCGTCCCCCATGTCATAACAGCACTAGTGATCTTGAAATTTTATAAAAATGACATTTTTTTAGTTTTTTAAGACACATTTCGGCTTTCATAAAGCCATCTTTCAGTTATCATAATTTTTCACTTTTAATTGTAATTTAATATATGCTGATTAACCAAACAGGGGATGTGCTTTTAAAGCCGAAACGTCTTTAAAATGAAACGACAAATTTAATACACACATTGTCCTATATGCGTTCAGGCCATAATGTGTTTTACTTGGCCATAGGTTACTAGGGATTGAAATAGTGACCTGCTTTTCGTGTACAGTTTTGCGGGTGGTGATAGACCATTTCATTCCATAGCATAAATGAAATAAGGTTTCTTCCAACTTGTGTCATCTGTCTCTAGTTGCAGATTCTAATCTTGCTTTTCATTATTCAACTCAAGCTTTTGGGAGAAAATTGTGAATAAATCTACTGTCTGACCATCATTCTCAGGGTATAAAAGTACAGAATGTTCAGGAAGAACCACAGCAACTGCGCATACTTCGACTTTCTGATTCGAATGAGTTGTGTCATAGTCCTTTCATTTCTTTCTAAACTCACAAATTTGCCAACAAATCGTGCAAGAGCAAAAACCACAAAGCCTCTCTCGTGAATCTCACTTGACAAAATCAAGAATATCAGATTCGTGAAAGATCGTTAAAAAAAAATCAATCCCCCAACCAGAAACGTTTGTTTTCTAAATGCGGACCAGAAACATTCGATTCTTTGGTATGATCGTACTCGTGCACGTACTTATGTGATTTGGTACCAATCATATTCGTCCAAGCCGTCAGAACGAAAACTAGCACTGCATAGGCTGCCAATAATCCCGTCTTCAGTTCCATGAATCAGAGTCGACGCGATATAGGGCAACCTCCAGCAATTTACGGATGCTATCTCAGAAAATATTTATGCCTATGAACCTTGGGATATGTCTTTGTTGGATCGTTGTAACTCAATCCAAAAATCCTTCTACTAAAAGCGATACACACATGCGTGCTATTGGAAATACCAACACGATTTTGAATTTATCACTAGTCCGTCTAAGTGCCACAGCAAACGTTTGGTCCTGGTGACCACATAGGTACGACTACAGAAAACACTACGCACTTTCTTGATTCCACCCCCTCTGGGTTCAATTTCACGTAAAACAATGAGGCTACCATATGGTATTTGGGGCATGAGTGTGATATCTAAAGTCGTATAGAACATCAGCCACATCGAAAAGATTTCCATTTGCCGGCTCAGAGTGCCCAAAGTTGTATTTCACGCGCAGCAATATCATCTTTGATTTGCTGCACATCGTTTGTGTCAACCTTGTGTCAATTTCGACGTTTTAAGAACATAAGCACTCAATCTTCGCTTCAGGGGTCTTATGTTTATTAATAAAATGCTGAAGCTGGTGCTTGGGTGACGTATAAGAGCTAGGTGACGTGTACAAGCGACAATATCCTAAATCGAAGTACACCCTATTACCGGTCTTTGGTCAATGGACAGCTTCGGAAATTCATATGTTGGGAACGCTTTACTTCAAAAGACAGTTTGTTGACCACACTTGCCCAAAACTGCAAGCTATTTTTTGAAACATCCCGAATGTCACGCGTCATGTTTGTGAAAATTTGTTTTAGAAAAATCCGTTTTACAGTACAATTATTAAAAATGGATGTTTTGAGCTTGGGAATGAGGAAAGCACAGAAAGACTGTAGGCACAGAATTGAAATAAACAGTGTGTCATGAAACGAATCCCTTGAAACTTAAATAGTTCATATTATTACATCATTTTTAAAAATTTTTAAAATTAAGCATTTAGTTAAATGTTAAAAGTATCTTTTAGGTGTACCTTCTGTGGCTAGAGAGAGGAATAGAAAGCTCAATGGTTGATTCTTCGTCTTCTTTGCCAGTCAAAGCTATACATGTACGTAACATCGTAGTTTCGTCTATAATGTCACGGTCTCGTCAGTCATACGACTTCCGACAAGCACAATGCAAATGGTTCACTTGGGCGTCTTTGTCTCTTCCAAAAGCTATACTATTCAGGTAAGTGTATCGTTTTTGACCATAGTAATTCCTTGCTACTTTTGAAAACAGTTTGTAAACTAATTCTATGGCGTTTTATAAGCAGTTTCTCATATGAAACAACGACATCCTGGTGGCCGCGCCATGTTGTGCTATGTG